>CM061147.1:14180425-15380425 GCA_030710495.1 Labroides dimidiatus
GTGGATCTGGGTGAGTACGAATAAAACAAGTTAGGGGCAAAACCGAAATAACAGAAAACATAACGTCTCTACATGCCTATTCCTTCCTTTCCCTTCCTTTTCTCTTTTCATCATCTGCTGAGTTTTACAAGGAGGGAGCAGCTAAGAGCCACATAGCAGAGTAGATAATATCAGTACTATCACTAACTGGAGCTTGTATGTGCAGTGCCTGGAACAGTACTGAATTGGTTTGGTTGTTATATCCATAGACATTATAAAGAACGCCACATTGGCTTGTGGGGCGCAAGAAATACGGCCGCCATCTTGGTCCGGTAATCCGACACTGATACTACCTGTAAACATAACCAGCAGCTGATTCAAGATGCCAGAGCACTGTGTGACATTTTCTTGTTCCAATTGGCAGACTATTGAGAACAGGGCTTGTGGAATTACTTTTTACAGATAAAACTGAACATTATCATTGGTTGTATTTTGTGAATGGATGTTACTGTTCTGTATTTATGTCCACCAGCTAATGTTAGCTAGGCTTTGTTTACAGCCGGTGTTCACCCTGCTAGTAGGCCAACTGAGACTTTATAAATCATATATTCCATAAAACAGATTTAGACTACAACTGACACAAGAATGCTAATGTAGAAATAAAACAAATATTGCTGGTATAACATTTACCAGCAAATTTTATGCAGGTGACACAGGCTGAATTATTCACATCTAATGGTTTCACCCTAGCAAAACTGAGATACCTCTGGTATCTCATACCCACCCCACTTGCTTGTAAACACAGAACATCTGATTGTAGAATAGTTTGCAAACAAGCTCACTTGTAATTTCAGCAGCTTTGGTTTATTATCAACAGATTTGCAGATAATTTCACACGAACATTACTACAATCCAGAAGGATACCTTAGGGATACCTTGCATGGCGGTTGAAGACCATCCAAAGAAAATTGGCAGAGGAGAGAAGTGTCTTAGCTCACAAATCTCCCAAAAGTAAGTTTACTTATCAGTAAAATGGGATATTGGTGAAATTTTTAGGCAAGAGTCCATAAGATGTTTTTCTTAAGGTGGTGGGCCGGGCTCTGGTAGATCCACAGCCTTCACCGCAGATACAGTGTTATCAGATGAGGATGTGCAGCTAACAGCTATTGCTGTTCTGAGACACTCTGCTGACACGATTTTGTGAGAAGATGAAGGCTACCTTCATTTATTGTTATTCATCCTCATTTTTTGAATTACAGATAGAACAAGATTCCAGACTCCTGTTTGGCGAGGTCACTGCCAACAGACCCATCTTAGCGCAAAAGTTATAAATGAAAGCCATGGACTGGTACCCACCACAGAGCTCTTGGAGTTAATGTGCAATGCTGAGTCAGCTGCTGAAGCTGAGAATGGTATGTCTGTGGCTGTTTTTAATTGCCATTGTTGGTTATATAGGTAATTGTGCCAATTTAATGTATTTATGGCACAATGTTAATCTGATTTTTGTTGGTCTGAGGGCTGAGACAGTGAGATGTCTGCTATCCTGCTGCTGTTACATCTGCTACCACCATCTGCACAAGGACAAAAGAGACCAGGAAAGATGTCTGCATCTCAAGCTGTCAACAACCTTGTCAAATTCATAGAGGTACAGCATGTTAAAAAGTTGTTTTAAAATTTACTTCTCATCACCTTCATTTCACACTCAGTGAGGTGATTTGATGTACTGTCAAGGGTTGGTCATCAAAACTGCTGCTGAATGTGTTTTAGGATGGAACCAGTGTACAGCAGCATCCAGACAACATCACCCAAAGCAGTCAGCCGTACGTTCTTGCCCAAGGACCCAAAAGAAGCAGGATTCATTCCTTCTTCATTGTGATTGACAAGCATGCACTTACACTGCAATATATTTTACCTTAAGAAACTTCTCTCCTAAATGGAATTTTTTTTTTGGCCAACATATACCTTTGTGCCTTATTTCATGTACAAGATCTTAAATGTTATGGTTTTAGTGAAGTTCTTGCTCCTATTGTTTGAGACATTAATGTGTTAGAGAGTAACCATATTGAGATTCCACTGTATGGCCGTTGTGTTTGTGGCACTGTGGTACAGGTTACTGGTGACAATTTAAGCTTATATAGCGTGTTTGGTCTAGTGGAGTCTTTCAGTGTAAGGTACTGTTGCTGGTTTTGTTTAGCTGACAAAGATGAGTTTCAAACAGAATTCTCTGAAGATTCTCCAAAAATAGTGTTGCAAACCAAAGACGTCCACAGTACTCACTGTCAAGAAAGGTCTTGTAATCCATCTTTTCCTTACGTTTTTGGTGTGAGGAGTTTATGCTAATTGAATTAATTGCCATATTTCCACACAGCTGATAACTTCTCAGTTGATGTGATGCATGACATTTTGGAAGGAGTGGCACAGTACGGACTGAAGTTATTGTTTGCTTATTTTAAAGGAAAAACATGTTACACTGAATGAGCTGAATTTTAGAATACAAAGTTTTGATTATGGATTCATGGAGAGACACAATAAACCAGTGGCTGTGAATTTAGGTGGAAAGTCTAATGATCTCAGGCTGAATGCGATTCAGTCATGGTGCTTATTGGGGAATGTTCCCCACATGTTTGGAAATTTGGGAACCTTTACTGTTCAACATTGGGACCTACTTCTTTAATTACTACAGATAGTTAATATAGTTTTTTCTCCCATTTTATCTTAATGTCTGTGTGTATATTTAAAACATTTGATCGTGGAACACCATGGACTGCTTAAGACGTTGTATCCCCAGAAAAAACTTTTACCAAAGCACCATTTTCTTGTCCATTATCCTCACTGCATCCAGAAAATAGGACCTGTGCTTCATAGTTGTTGTATGCACTATGAAAGTAAGCATAATTTTTTCAAGCAACAGCTCAACTCATTTAAAAATATCACCAAAACACTGACTTAAAAAAACACCAGAATTTCATGGCACATGTTTGGCAATCTTCAACATCCTTTAGTTGGTTAGACATTGGTCCTGGAAAAATGGTGTCTTTGGAGATGGTAAAGGGAGGTACTGGATTTGCTATGGAAGTGCCCAGTTGTGTTCAAGACATGAAAGTGAACTGGGCCAAACAAAATGGGTTTGTTTACTGCCCATATTTGGTTATTTGTGGCAAAGTAGAGTCTGAAATGCCTCTGTTGCACCAGATTGTGTCAGTTCTGATAATTCACGAGAAACTGTTGCTGCTCACTTTGCCTTCATATACAGTAACCTTTCAAGACCATTTTCATGCCTATGAAGTGACCAAGATTAAGCAAGCTTTTGATGACTTTCATGTCAATGATCTGAAATATCCCAGGCCTTTTGACATACAAATACCATATGGAGTGAATGACACATATCTCTTTGTGGTCCCATATTGCTTTCTCTGGTGAACATCATGACTGTATGAAAACTTTAATGATTTATGTTTATCTCAATGTTGAAATGAGTTGTATAATAAATGCTGTTACTGTAACCTTGTATGTGTGTATTATTTCCATTTGATAAGTTAGATGTCAGAAATTTAGCAGCGTGGTATCATATGATGAATGTGAAAAAAAAAACCCAAAACACTGCAGAGAAATAAATATGAAATATTCTAACACTTTGAAGAAAATAGTTTGCATTAAAAAACTGTGAAAATCAGTTTAGTATTCAGTGAGTTATGACTGATTAAATGTGCTGACACTTCATTGCCTGTCAAACAGATTATACTGAGTGGAGCAGGCAATTGGACCAAGATGGCGGCCCTACGGCTCATCAGCGCCAACAGGTAGCGCTCAATGCAGAGTCTGTGGTTATATGGAGGTGTTCTGCTAAAGTTTAAATACTTAATTTATAGAATATCAGTACTGCAACACTGAACATAAGAGCAATAGCGTTTAGCTTTCTAAGTCAGAAACAGGACAAAAGGGCCACGGTTCCAGCTGTGTGTGTGTGTGTGTTCTGGGCCATCAATGCATGCATGATAAAGTAAGCAGAGCAGGGGACAGGAGCTCCTGAGGTGCAGTGGAGATGTGATTGATTGGAGCAATGAGTGTGGGGACCTCTCATTGCAATTACAAGTGCTGCTCTCCCCAGTGGGCTTTACCATTTAAGAGTGATTACTCTGTGTGATTTATACGTTTACAGGACCTCCATCACTCTCACAAAGCAAACTCACAACATGTTGCATTCAACTTTTGCAATATAAATGTTTGTTAATAAAGAAGAGCTTTTGACAGAAGCCAAGCTCCAAAACACCTTCCCATGAGCTGGAGTTATTGAATCTTGAAGCGTTTTCTGCTTTTTTGTTTAGAAGATCAGATACAGCTGCTGCTTAAGCCTCCTCTTTCCCCACATCACTTATTTTTGCCTATTTTATTTCCTTTATTTGTTATGTATAACCTTGTATCATTTTATCTTTCTTCCTCTGGGGTGACATGTTTTTATGCAGTAAGCCCTGGGGTTTGCCAGACTTTTGGTTCTTATTTTTCTCATCTCTACCCTTTAAATTATTTCTGTCTGCAAACAAAATAAACCTCACACAGATAAATGCACAGATTTCCAAAATACATTTTTAAGTATTTATGCAAAGTCTGCAGAGTGACTGAGGAAGACACTTTTATGTGTTCCAATCTACTCATACCCAGCAGTTGGCTTACACAAGAAACAATATGAGGAAAATGTGATTTCCACTCACCTATATAGGAAAAAATGAGTAATCGTGTGAACACATTCCTCATTCCTTTCTGCTTAACAGTCTCAAATATGATGCCACACAGAGCTTTCTATTCTACATGCAAATTAAACAATATAGTAACTATGTGAAACATACAGACAACAGACAAAGTATCATGTGCACAAATATGTTCAGTGCACCACTGAAAGAGCCGAGTCAAACAAGCTTGACTCTGACAGATAGTGTGAACTTCATTGTAAATCTGTCTGAACAAAGAAAAGACAAATCACAACTGAACTGCTGTGAAAAATCTGACAATGTATCCCAGCTCTTCCTCTGTCTTTTTTAAGACATTTTTGGGCTACTTCTCATTTTTTAGATGGGGCAGCTGAAGAGGGACAGGAAACACTGGCCCATGGGTGCTGTGACAATGACAACTAGAGCGTCTGTACTCTACAGCATATGCAGTGCGTGCTGTAACCCCTGAGCTCAACCATCACCCTGCTTTGGTTTTTCTGAGGAAACTTTTAACAACAAGTGAGTCATATTTTCTTTGCCATACTTCCCTTTCTATGAATGGGATGGTAGGGATATAAAAAACATGGGATGCTCCACTTGGACAGGACACAGTCAGCTACATTCCCAAGTCCCCACTTAAAGTTTGTACTGCTTTCACTGCTTTTTAAATCTCTGCTGTGCATTGTTATATGTTTCACTACCAATGCTGAGCGTTCACAGTATTATTTAAATAATTCAAATCCCGCTTGTACAGTCAGTCAGAGTTTAATATTTTGTCTGCTCCTATGAAACTGAACACTAACTTTTGTGGCTGAGGTTTGGAAATGTAGCTCCCATAGCAGGCAGCTGTGCCCCAAATTTAGCTATGTAACTGAAAGCTTATATTTCCACGATTTTTTTTTTTAAAGCCATTACGTTGTTCCGTCCTACATTTATGTGATTAATATATAATATGATATGTTACACAACTGGTGGAAAGGTTTGAGATGATCTTAAAAGTTAATCTGACAGCTTGAGCTACAATGTCTGCCACATTTATCAAAGAATGCTATGCTAACTACATAGCAACAAATAAGCGTTTGTAAATATTGTGCTTTGGGCTGAAAATGCTAACTATAGAAAATGGAAAGATATTCAACTGAGTATTTCTTTACCTGCTAAATGCAGAGTATATATTTGTTTGGAAAGAACACCTGCTCAAACTGTTAGCATGCTAACCTATTTTCTTTTCATGCGAACTATATTCAACAGTGTATCTTTATAATCTAGGGGAAATAGTGTTGCTATAATCTTGCAATGTGTTCACAAGAAGGTTATGTAGGCCCATTTAAATAACACTTCTGAAGTGTCTTGTCAGAGTAAAATGGCAATGATCAAAAACCTGACTCAAAGAAAAAAGAATGTTATTCTAATGGTTCAATTCAATTAAAAAAAAAAAACAAAAAAAACAAACAAACATAAAACTAAGTGGAAGAAGTGCCTGGAGAAAATCCTTAGCGACTCAAAATACTGGAAGTAGAAATCTTTTTGTAATCTACAAAGCACCTGCCCACCTCAAAAAAAAAAAAAAGTTGGTGGAATTCCTTATCAGCCTGTGCTTCTCTGTGTGTGAATATGTGTAGTGGCGTGTGTTTCAGGCATGGTCTCCCCTTTTCTAATGATCATTGGCATGGTGATTTTAGATGTACCATGAGTCAATGTGATTGCTGATGGCTAAAGCTGATGTTTATGATGTAGGCTGTAATCATGATCCAGTTTTTCTCCTTTGCAAACACAAAAATTGTTTATATGTAAGTTCTATTCACCAAATGAGAGACTGATTTTTCAGTTTGAATCATTTGTATCTACAACCCACCACAAAGAGATATTCACTTACAAGAAATATCTCGAACAAACACACCCACACCCACACCCACATGTACCCTTTTGATGACGTCTGCATTTCTGATACATTTTAAATCTCGATTCTTGTTAAACCAAATTGATGCCATTATTTATCCCTTTTGGGTAGATTTTCTAGTTTCATTGCATCAGTGTTTATGTACTGTGTTTTTATTTTCCTGGCCCATGCTGCTGTAATGCCACAATACCTCAGTTTGAGACTCATCCATCCATCCATCGACCTATTGATCCATCCATCAAAAAAGGTACAAGTCAGAGACAGGGGATGGATGTAGGTAAGGAGATTAAAGTCGATGAGGGGAAATGAAATTTGGGATGCATCACTAAGACCTGAGATGGCTAAGCGCAGGCTTGGTTAAAGAGAGTAAAACAAGATTTATGTACAGAGGAAGATCCATCTTGGCAGGCATGGAGTACCTATGCTAAGAGGCTTGGGTGGTTGGGGTGGGGCTCTATTGATGAGGAAGTCCAGGAAAGATGCGTGTGGGTGCAGGATTGCGCTCCTGTGGGGATGCTGTGTCTACAGCAGCGATATGGGGCTCAGACAGCGGATTAGTGTTTCTGCTCCATAATCAATTTGCTGTCTGGATCCCGTTGCACGAAGCCCTCAACATCCACTCCTCGCCTGATCCGGCAAAATCTCTCTCTCCTTCTTTTTCCTCTCCACCGATGTGACTTCATCTTTTTTCCCCCTGTTTTGCTCTTTGGTTGTTTTACAATCACACCTGAAAAAAAAAATCCAATCTCTAATACTCAACTGCTATAATAAACCTAAACTCAAAGGTGTCCAGAATTCATTGTTATCATTTCTTTTTTGCTCACCTCTTCAAAACTTCTCTCCCCCTGCAGTATCACGCTCCGAATTGTGTGTCATGTTCCACTAGGCACAGCAGCTCCAGCAACAACTGCATTTTATGGCAATGCAGGGATTTTGGGAGTAATTACATATCCCAGTGTCTGTGAGGGTGGAGGGATGTAGCAGCTAACCTTGACCAAGGGCTAACTGTTAGCTCCATCTCACCCTTGGGCCCAAGCTTGCTGCCATCTGCTCCAGAGCTCAGGGGTCATAATGCTGGCTGACCGATCAATAACATATTCCATGTTGGCACAGTTTCATAGCCATGGCCATGACTTTTTCATTTATTTATAGTCTGCAACATCACAATTATTGAAAAAAAAACGAGAATATCTCAAAAAACAGGCAGCACTGCAAAATTAAAAGTACAAATCAATAATTAATAATTTGATTTCTGTTGCTGAAAATAAGCTTGCTATCAATTAAAAGTGTTTTCATTGCCCTGAAGGACTGCATATTTGTTTACATCCCTCCCTTTAAAAAGAATCTCAGAAGCAAATTGGTTTTCTTTGTCAAGGAACGAATGTGCTGAAGGTGTCTTTGGTCTGTGTGTCTGTAGAGGGGTGGGGAGGAGTGCTTTAAGATAAAAACCCTGAGAGACATCCAAGAGGAGAGGCAGAGACAGCAGGTGGTGCTCGGCGTGCTTCTGAAGAGGCGCGTGGGTTTTTGTGTCAACAGATCAATAAGTGTGAGACTAGGGGAGGACCATCCATTTAAGGCTGTCGGACACTGATGGACATAAAGTGAAAGATGTAGTCTGGGTGGAAAAAAATAAGGTAAACGATGCAGAAAAATAATATGGCTGCATTTGTGCGGCTCACTTACAGCAGACATGTCTGCAGGCGACTGTAATAAGCTCTCTGACACTAGAAATGATAATACTTTTCCATGTCAGAGGGCAGACCTTAACCTGCTAATGACCAAACACCTCGCCTTGACACAGGCACAGGCACAAAGAGAAAGCATGCAAATAAACACACAGCCTCACACACACCTCCAGCCTGTCAGCCACTGCCCTCAGCCCTCTTATTGGACCCGGCAGATCGTCACCTCTTCTGATTCCCAGCAGCACGTACAGATGAAAGCTACTAATTGCCTTGCTGGGGCACCAACGTGACTCGCATGTGATTGGCTTGGTTCAGAGCCACAGGAGGGTTTTTTAACGTGCATGGAGGAGTCTGTAACTGCAGTGAGTGTGAAGGTATGTGTTTGATGAGTGTGTTAGAATGACAGATAAATAAGAGTCAGTCTCATGGTGGTAAGTGGCCAGACAAGAACCTGAGGTTCTAAATTGCACTTAGTTATGAGAAGATCATTATAAATCAAGCTTTCAGTCTTACCTTGGTCTGGCCTCAATGTCGTTCTGAAAACAGAGAGAGAGAGAGAGAGAGAGAGAGAGAAAGAGAGAAAGAGAGAAGAGTGGAGAGGGAAAGAGAGAATGTATATTAAATCTCTGCGCAGGTGTTGTGGATAACAAATAAAAAGTAAACACCATCGTTAACATTAACTTAGTCCACAGCTGGTGTGGCTCTAAATGTGATCCATTAATTTTCACTTTCATCCTCCACTTGAGCTCATGTATATTCATAAGCTTGTTACAGGAGCATGAGAGAATGAAGTGCAAAGCAAGTCACAAATCAACTATTATTCCCATGCTGTGGTTTCTGTTTCTTTTTTTCATTGAGGCCTAAAAGATTTTTCAATGTCAAAATGATGGACGTGATTTGTTCCCTGCCAGTCTGTGACAGTTACAGAAACACTGCAAGGGAGGAGTTTTATTCATGAGCAGAAATGAAAAATTTAATCACATTTCATATTCAGTTAACTTTAAGGAGGTGTGGATGCATTATTTCACAAGGCTTTCAAAAACTGTTAAATTACTGTAATCAATCTGCACCAGTGTTTAGCGTGCCAAACACAGCTCCAGTAGGCAAGCATGACACAAATCACTGTCAAGTACCAGATCAAAAGTATTTGCAAACAATTCTTGATCTAAATTGGTATTGTTTTAGTCAGACTTCAGCATGCTGCCCAGCAGTATTTGTACTGTAGCACTGGACCCTGACTAGCAGCTCTAAGATGGCTGCGCCAAAAAGGGATTGTGACACTGTGTAACTAATGGCGTCTCGAGGAGGCAGTGGCTCCTTGGCAGCGCAGCAGACGAGGAGAGAGCTGATGAGTGCAGGCTGCTGAGCACTGACTGGCTGTCTGCCTCACTGACGAAGACTTGGCTTTAAATTTAATTAACTTCAGATCTGGACAAATACAAAGTTTCAAATATTGGAACATGGCAAGATTTATCTTGTTTTACCTTGTCAAACACTTCAATGGGTTCAAAAGTCAATTTGTGAAATCAGAGTGCAAAACTTGCTTTTACTCAAGGAGCTTTTGACTGACTGTGTAAGGTTGGAAGACTATTTTCTTTCTCGGTTGCTTGGCTGTTTAACTGACCTGTCATCAGCTGATGGCTTTTAACAGCAGGTGGTCCAACTCCAAAAGGAAAGAAGACACAACAAAACTGAGTCTACTTTGACTTGAGGATACAGCCACAAGTCCTAAGTCTTCATCTAAAAACAAGTTCTGTTTTAAAATACATAAAGACACAGTTGACATATTTCTTTTAAAAACCAATTATGTTGCAGGAGACCAATATTTTCAGTCAAAGCACTTAAGTCCACTGTGCTTAGCTGGTGAGCCAATAAATGGACTGTAGACACAGCATATCATTAATCATACTAGTCCTAAGTGAGTATCTGCTTCACTTTAGAAAAATATGCATACTTAAAAGTGAAGCACTTGCATCATATTTTAATTTAATTAATACCAGCTATTTTCCTAAAGAGAATAGTAAAGTTATACTGCTTAATATGATCATTCTTAATACTTTGATACATTATTGATAATATCTGGGGAGCCGAGAAGACCTGCCCATACGTTCATTTTACTCATAATTATTTGTTATGTTAGTCATTTCTACTGTTTTTCCTGGATATTTGCTTTAGCTGCACTGGATCAACACAATAAAACTGAATCCTGTTACAGTCCCGAACGTGTGCCTTGTTTTCATTTGGTCGAATTAAAGAGTTTTTTCAGTGCCACTGCCCGGAAAATTAAAAGAAATATGTTGTCAGAAAGCTGCTGTCGGCAGCAGAGCTTTGTTCTGACTGTAATTACCACGGTTACCTTTGCAACCGTAAAGAGAAAAATCAATAGCTTCAGGGTTGAAAAAGACCAGATTCAACATTTCTCAGATCATTCTCATGGACCATGGCAGTTCAATCAATATCTGTACACATTAAAAACGGGTCTGTAAACACAAAAACACAACCAAGACTTGTACAAAAAAGGTTAAAAAAAAGAGGGGGGATTTATGGTGCCCCAGACATGATTTAAAAGTGAGAATCAGGATGTGAGTTTTCTGATGAAGTGCCATTCTGCTCTCTGCGAAGGAAAACTGCTGTTTAAAACAAGCAACGTTAATAAGTATTCACAGCAGGCTTGATTAATGTGTTTTTAGTAAACACCAATAATTAAACAAAGTCCTACATGTAATTTAAAAACAGATTTAATTTCAGCAGTTCAGATATGAATATTCAAAATGCAGAAAAGGAATTGAATTAAGGGAAATCTGAGGGTTAATGGGTACACAGGAGACATGCAAAAAGCTCTTCCCTTGCATGCATTATATATTAAAGTTACACAAAACAAAGCGAAACTGCTTTGGAAGAAAAGGCGACTGAGCAGTGGCTTATTTCAAAAGGTACAACTCAAAGGCAGTGTTGTTTCAGATCGACCTGCAGGTTGCTCACTGTGACCTGGGTCATGGCTGAGTCAGGGTTGGGTCAGTGGTGCAAACTCTCGATGCCTGGCTAATGAGGCATCCCGACTTTGTTTTCATGCTAAGAGCACTTTATCTCTTAAACAGAGTGGAGCCTCTACCTATACTTCTAAAAACCAGCTTATATGAGCTATTTAGGTATTTATTACTGTGTACAGTGATATATGTGTAACTGTAAATTCAGACTAATGTTAAGTTTTTGGCTGCTTCTTTTGTAGTTGTAACAAAGTACAGGTACTAATACAGGTAAACAGGCTTGCTACACCAGCTTTGGCATGCCAAAACTCACACCACTAAAGCTTCAAAAAACTTTCTGTCCGTTAGTGTTGAACATACTGATCAATGCACTGAACCAATTCCAACAAAGAAAAGACTTTGTTTGTTTCGGATGCGTTTTTGAGTAAAAACAACAAGAGAGCAGTGCGAGAAGACTTTAGATGTACCCGTCAGGGAAAAATTAATGGAAAATGTCTTTGTATGTGCTGCAGCATAACTACGTCTACATATTGTGCATTCATCCTGTTTTGGACAAAAATCTCTCTGTTCTTGTACCAGTCAGGCAAACAGATCACTGCCTGCCCAGTGACGCACTACAGCTCTTTTAATTACAGTACAGTCATCAGGGAATGTTCCAGTAAACACACTGCATGGCTGTAAACGAGCACCTCGCGGCATTTTTTAATGAAAATGTGAAACCTGAGAGTTTTGATAAGAAACAGACCAAAAAAAGTCACTTAATAAAACACCCCCTCTGGCTTCCACTGATTGGTCAATTTTCAGACTTTTTTTTCTCCCCTGCAGACCTTCAGTATAGAGTCAGAATGTGTGTATATGGGTGTGTGTCTCTAGCTGTGTTACTCCGCCTGAATTAATAGAGAGACGTGAGATTATTAACAGAACCAGTGGTAATTTGTTTATTTGACCTTAAGCAGAAAAAGACTCACCTCAATTATGTGGTCTATTCTGCGGGGAGCAGTTTTTGAAGCCTGGGTTTACATGCAGGTGAGAAATATGGCTGCTCTACTCCAGAGGCTTGCTGTTGCACAGCTGCTGTGTGTGATGTTTTTACAAAAGGAGCAATCCCTTTTCTGACTTGGCTCTGAAGCTGCCAGTCTCTCTTTTTTAAGAAGAAAGTTGAAACTTCGAAAAAGCGCTGGAGGCTATAACTGCAGCTCTATGGCAAACGGGATTAGCCTGTGCTTTACATGAGAAGAAATACACGAAAGCTAAAACAGGTCAGCGTATTCAAATACTGATTGATTTTTATTCAAACAAAGCTCAGAGTAGTTGCTCCAATTATTAAGTCTGAAATCTTTTAGTCTTAAAATCCAAAACACTATGTCATAATGGGCTGTGTCCACTATTGTGTGCAGCATATTTTATTTGGTTCAGCATTTTCAGTGTTCTTGGTGTGAAAAGTGCCTTTAGCATCAACTTATTTATAGTGGCTGTGCTCCACAGCACTCTCAGCCAGGTTTGAAACTTAAGGTTTGAAATCTTGATCATAGACCAATCAAGAATAATGGTAGAACTGATGACACTAGTTGTTTTTTGTTTTTTTTTGCTTGATACAAAAAAAGAAAATTCACATTTCTTTTTAAAATTCCATAGAATAAGAGCAAAGATGAAGCATACAGGGCATTTTCAAACAAGACTTTACAGTCACTACTAGATGGAAGTGGCAGTATCATATCATCACATCACATTACATTGCATCATCTCCTTGGTATCCTATTGCATCACGTAGCATTGTATCCTGTTGCATTTATTGTGTCACACTGTGTCGTTTCTCGTCGCATTGTATAGAAATGCATCCTATGACATGGAATGGCATCAAAAGCTATGGCATCAAATTCAGTCACATCGCATCATATTATATCTTGAGTCATCTAAAGGAGGCATTTTAAATTCCGCTTGCGTTAAACTGACACTGTAGCCTATGCTATAGGTCTGTGTACGCCTGATCCTCTGCATGCCTCTCCTCCAAAATGTACGTTTTTTTTTTTAAAGTGACGTGAAACTGCTCCTCCAGAAACTGCGACAGGTGTTGGTGAGCTCAGGTGCATTTGATTCACCTTCACAGACTCTTTTTCTTTAAATCTCAGGCTACACAAACAGATACTCAGTCCAACTTATTCTAAAATGTGTGCCTCTCAATACACACATTAAGCTACATCATTTATGGATGGTTAAACTGCTGAATGAGCCTCCTCTCTACACCTACACACACAGATCTCCTGTGACCACACATCTCCAAATAACAATCGCCATTACTTACCCCAGCAATAACTAACACATGCAAGCAAACAGGGTTAGCATCGGCATTCAATTAGGGCCTTAATGAACTTGGCCTAGCTTGGATTATTTACTCAGCTAGAAAAGCAATCTGCAAATCAGCCCCCAACATTACTGCAGCCTGCATGGTCCTGCAGAGCATCACCAGGGAACACTTGAACCTGCTTTACCAATTGTGGCTGTGAATCAAGTTTAGTGAGTGACAAATAGAGGGAGGGGATATTTGACTGTGATAAGTACAAGCTATAAAAGCATCCTCCTCAACGTTCAAGTGAAAATTGGACTTCAGTGCTGCGGAATCTAAAGTGATGCATTGACACGGCTCACCGTAATC
Source organism: Labroides dimidiatus (assembly GCA_030710495.1). Lineage (NCBI taxonomy): Eukaryota > Metazoa > Chordata > Actinopteri > Labriformes > Labridae > Labroides > Labroides dimidiatus. The sequence continues at coordinate 14,194,336 of CM061147.1, forward strand.
GCAGACGTTATATACGATAACTTCACACATGCTCAAAAATGAAGAAAAAGAACTTGACTTTGACTGAGAAAGGCGAACACAAACAGCTGCTGTGTTCATTACTTACAAATAAGCCACCTGAATAACACATTGTTCTATTTATAATTCAGAATGTATTTGCATCTAAATACCTGTATCATAGTGACACGGCTGACAATATGAGGGGAAGACTGCATTTCTCTACATGTGCATAATGTATGCTTGGATAAATACAGCCAGTGCCTCTTTCTATCTGGAACAAAGCTGTGTAAGGTGGCACCCGTTTACCATATTTATTTTGTGATAATGATGAGGCAGGTGGTAGCATCATTAAAAAGATCATCTTTTATGTCAGAGACATGGGATCAAACCTTTATGTGCTCTCTGAAAAGGCATCAAGTACGTCTGTTTTTTCAGTTACAGCACAATCGAGCTGAGTCTGTTTCTCTTAAATGATCTTAATAATGCACAAGATGCACAAAAAGGAGGCTCCACATGGTCAGCAACAGAACAGCTTTGTGCTGGCTGGCAAACTGTTTGTAATTGTTTATTGACAACAGCAATAGTGTCTGGTTTTACAAGGCTGCCCTCGGTAACAACATTGGCACTGGACCTCTGGGTTTAAAGTTTAGTTTAATTAATCATTGACCCTGTTTGTACTCTTAGCAGACCTTGTGATCTGATGAGGTGCTATCAATTAGGCTGTCAGCTTTTCTAAAAATACTGGTTCCCCTTTCCCATTCTGGTAACTCATTTAAAATCTTAGATTAATCCGTAAACATTTTTTTCCCCCACACAGATATGAAGCTTCTAGAGAAAAATCCTGCTTAAATGTTCATGCAACCATTTCAAAAGCTTTCTTTAAACACAGACAACAGAAACAGAAAATCCCCTTAATTACTTTAAAAGAGATATCACACAGGCTTCAGGGGGCGGTGTTTTAGTGAGGCCAACATTTTTAACAGCTGCACACTGAAGTGAACTTGGTGAGACTTCAAAGCTTATTTAAAGCAACATTATGAAGATGTGAGGAAGACATGGTCGGTTGCTCAAAAGCCAAATCCTCCCAGCTAAAAATATCACACTAAATAAATCACAACATCCTAAATATGAGTCACACTGGGCTCCTTTAACCCTTTCAACTCACGTAACTTTCTTCCTGTAATTTACAGTGCACTATGTGAGCAGTTTAAGAAGTAGAGGATAATTTAAAGGAAATGTTCTTCTCACCTGCACCCTGTGCGCTGGTCTAGGCCCCGCAAGGAGAGCTTCTGCCGCCAATGCGGGAGCAAGTCCGTGCTCCTCTGCCTGCTCCAGAAGGCATAGCTGGTGTGTGATGTTGGCCATCTCCTCCTGCAGGCGCTCCGTTTCAACAGTGATCTCTGCGATTTTCTCAGCAGCTGAAGCTGTCAGGAACGCTTCTTTGAGGTCCACCAGGTGAAGCGTCCTCTTCTCCTCGAGACGCACCAGCCTGCGGAGCTCATCAAACTGGCTGTTCACATAGGCCTCCAGCTCCTCTGTAGACATCTAGGATATGGAGAAGTAGCAGAGCGGACAGAAAGGGACAAAGTTAGAGTGAGGGTTAAGATGGAAAAGTTGCCAAGGTAGAAAAAGATACAGTGACTGAAGCATTCGTGGAAGCAGAGACACAAATCAGACTTAAAAACATGAGTAAAATGGAGATGGCGGACCACAGAGAGGCTTCTGTCTTTTTGACATGTGAATATTATTCTAATAAGTTCACTGGTCTCTTTCGTGCACTTTCTAATTGATAGCGTGAAGAACATCCCCTAGAGGCAAACTCCATGCCTCCCATCTGCAGAAAGAGACCTCAGAGGCTCCTTCTACCACAGCAAGCCATCTGTTTGGCTTTCAAGGCAACTGAACTGCTCACTCTGATGGTTTTTTAATCCATTTCCTTCTTCCCTGATGAGGTTCTCTTTAGATATGACTCATTACCTTAAAACACCTCAATAAACAAACTCCTCCCCCTCCTTCCAATCGAGATGATTCCACCTCCAATGCAGATGCTGTGATGAGGTAAAAAGACAACCCAAAGTCTCTTGACATGATGCTTCAGTCTAAGAACATCAGCTGCTCGGTCTCTCCTCTTCCCTGGAGCAGATCTTTACTCCCTTCCTTTCTGTCTATTTTATCTTGTTCCCCTCAGCCTCCCCCTCTCCGGTGAAGCGAGGATCATCAGTCTTTACTCCGGTTGGCAGAGACATGGCCCTTAGGGGCCCAAAGTTTTATCACTTACATGCCATTTCTTCCCTCGAGATCAGCTCCTCTAAATTGCCCATTAAAGAAGGTGCAAAAAGTAACATTTCTAATTTTCTTTCTTCCTTCGTATACCCAGAGAAAAACCAGAGTGCTCATTCTACACAAGACAGAAATAAATTAGAAATGTCTAATTGGAAAGCAAAGATTAGGGTTTTTTTTTCTTTCTTTCACTTAATAAAAATCAATGTCCTAAATGTATGGTTGATGAATTTAGAACAGGCTGCGGTTGCCCTGAACTAATAACGAGCTCCACTCCTCATCCAGATGCTTAAATGAGATGTATCTGTAGATGTAGGAGATCAGAGAGAAAAAGGCGTTTTCCAGACGTCTTTCTAAAAACCCCTCCAGAGGTTCTTCTACTTTAACTCACAGAGCGTAATACGGAGAAGTGCTCAAATAAAATAAATCCCACTAAATTACAATCTAAGCTGATTTAATCTTCAAGCGGGGTCGTCATTTATATGCATGCAGTGAGCACTTAAAAAAACACATTAAAAATGATAAGGCTTGTAACATTTATTTTTAACAAGAAACAAAAAGTAGTTCTGATTTAAAACTTGTGTAACATGGTCTCAGACATCTTGTTTTAAGTACTGCATATTCTCGCTGAGGTACCATTGGGCACACATTTAGCAAAAAGGCCATATGGGGCATTATTAAAGTGTGTCTTTGATTTCAATGAAGTATAAATGTTTAAGTTTTTTTTTAATCAGTATAGGATGGATAGGGGCAGGACAGCCATTTTACTGTTTTTGCATTGAACAATACTAAACACTTTAGCTTTATAGCAACAGTGCTAGTAAAGACCCTATTTGAATAACTTCAGGACACATGCTATCATAACTTTTAACAGAGCCTTTCCAAACTTTTAGCCCACTATCTTGAGGACTGACCTGCCAGTGACTTAAACTAGCACGATGTAACTTAATAAGAGTTAATTTCTTTTTCTTAAAAATAAAAATATTGGCTAATGATGGCATTAGCTACCCGGCACTTTTTCAAACATTAGTGTAATAAACTGTGGCCCATGCAAATGAAATTTCATCCTGTATTCACCTGCTGCTTACAAAATGACAATGAAGTCTGTCTAAGTGTCTTAACCAAGCAGCAACCTTCAGTCTAAAAATATGTGCTAATATGCTAAAATCTGCTGTTCGTTGAGTGTCCGCTCAAGGCTGGCTCCGGAAGTACAAAAGTTACATACACACCATTTTTTACAGCTGAATTAAACATATTTACAGCCTGGTGCAAAGAATGTCTCCCATCTGAATCGCTAATTTCGCTAACGGCACACACTGTATGAAGGGTGTTTTTTTTCCTAACTCACCAGTTTAGACAATATTAAGATTCCCGGTTCATCCAATCAGAGGCACAGCTCAACTCACCTGACTGTGGGGCGTCCTATGGCTGTTACTGTGGAGACTCAAAGCCTGACTCATTTCCAATATGGCCACGCCGGCCGTTTTGCTTCAAAAATATGTTTCAGAAACAGACAGGTGACGTCGTGGAGGCTACGTCCATTAAGTTTACAGTCTATGGTCTTAACTCATTGAACATGTGTAGTACAGTGTAGCTGCTTGTGCTGCTTCCAAATTACATTTGAGAATTGATTTTAATCCTATTATCACTATGATTTACCTTATTTGGCTTGCCTTAAAAGGGGTGAAATATTTTTCAGTGTTAGTACTCGAGAATTTTTCTGCTTTTACTTCACGAAGCAAAGATTTATTTGACATTAACATTTTTAAAATTTTAGCAATATAAACAATTCTGCACTAAAATTGTATTTTTTTTTCTATTTCTGTGCCTACAGGCTTCAGTGAATAGAGAGATTGTAGCAGCTAGCATGATTCTGTTAGAAAGTCACCATCAATTTCATTGTCTTTAAGTCTTCAGTAGTCTTTCTCAAATCAGCTAGAAAATTTCTATCACTTGCTGTCCCATCCTTCATCAAGCCCCCTGCCGTCCCCTAAAGAGCTCCAGCAGCCTTTTAGGCATATGAGTGTTGTGATCCTGGATCTGTGTTCTCTGTTTGTGAGGCAGAGGCACTCTGCCCTTCAGTCCTTTCACCCAGCAACAGAGTTTCTCCGAGAATTTGTCCGGTGAGCAAGGAATGAGGCATTCATGTGTACTAAACTTCATTTGCATTGCTACAAGCTGAGGCCACAGAATGAGGCCTTTAGAGAGAAAACGGCACCATGCTTACAAGGGCAGAGCTGGAGAGAGGACAGAGGATGAGGGAGAGAAAGGGAGATTACGGGCAGAGGTAGGACATCTGGCTAGCAGATTAAGAAAGCTAATTTCTTTTTCAAGCACAAGTAGGACAAAAGGAAAGCAGATTAGAAGAGCAAAATTCATTTTAGGTCATGTATTAAGCATGAGTTGTATTACCAGTATTATGAATTTTATCAGCCTGAAAATGGTGAAAATGGCGACAAAAGCAAATTAAGTTTCACAAAGGTTTAAGTACACGGGTATACATGCAATTTCATCTGCAGTATTGCCTTATTATTGGAAATGGCCTCTTAAAACTGAAGCAACAAGCTTAAAGTTTTATTATATTACCTTCTGAATATCATATAGGAGATGAGACAGGTGCCACTGGGAAGAAAACAGCTCCTTTCTACTGAAAATCCCCAAAAAGAAACCTAAGGCGCACTTAAAATAGAGAAAAACTTCTGAGACATTACGCTAACACTCCACATGATTAAAATAAAGCAAGAGACACTCAAATAGAATTAACTTCACACACCAGTGTGCTTTGTGACTGGTGACAAAAAAGGTTGTGCTACTCATTAGCGCTGATGAAAAAACTCCTGAAAACAACCAAAGCCTTTGGGAATGAAAATATGTGAGCGGAAAAATAAACAACAAGAGAAAAAGTGTGTCGTGTTTCTTTAGTGAGACAAAAACCTGGCTGAAAACAGCTCAGCCTAAAATCAAAGTAGACTGCTTTTGTCCTAACCTTCAACCACACTGGCACAAAAGTGGGTCACGTTACAAATGCATTTTAAACAGTGGAGGTTGTCATACTTTACCCACACATCTTCAATTAACTGGTTGAAAAAGATCAGTGGAAAAATTGCAGCCTTTAACTTGAAAAAAAAAAACCCATCTCATTTTGGGTATCCTGCTGCAGTGAAGTGATGAAAATTTAGACGAAAAGTAGAGTTTTTAATATTTTTAAGTATTCATGTTTCGCTAAAAACATTTTTGAGATCAAAAGAGATCAAATGGTTAACTTTCTTTGAATATTAGCCTCAGCAAGGGAAGTCCCTGATGCCTGTTAAAGGTCCTGGTTTTGTGTGATGTAGTTTCTAAAGGGGGCCCTAAAAGCATTAATGGAACATAAGTAGAAAATGGATATGAACTGCCCTTGCCCTTGGCAATCATGGCCTCAGTCCAAGGAAAAACTACTCCCTCTCTGATACTCTCTTTTATCTCCTCTAGAAATTAGATCCTCTGGTTTAGCCTCTACAACAACACAACAATTCACAGAAAGTTTATTTAGAATCCACAAGCTCTTCGAGGGTGCTATGAAGTAATAAGTAAGTAGGGAATGTAAGCGGAGGTAAAAGAGGGAGAGGAAAACATGAGACAAAAGCCTTTTGGTTTTATAACACCAGAGTTTCAATAACCACAACCTTTTTATTGGTTTTTAAAAAGGCAATGTCAGCCAAGCAACTTTCTGGGGAACTATACCGAGTAATTCAATTAAAATGCCATGAGAGGAGAAAGAAAGGGAATGACGGCTTTAAAGAGCAATGGGAGAGGGGGTTAGAAGAGAAAGAGGAGGAAAAGGGATGAGGCAAGAAAAAAAACCAAGATGAATACACCTAACAGCAGCAGCCAAGTCTTTTCATGCTTCTCCCGCCTGTTCCTCAGCCTCGGCTCCCTATAAGAAAGCTTTAATGTATCTGCGGCTGCTCTTGTAGATTTTATGAAGCAAGGAAAATGGATGTAGCCACCACACACACACACGCACACACACACACATACACATTTGTGACTGGGGCTGATGCTGCTGTGCTGTGCTGCCTCCAGATATGGGACTCCTCTCTCTGAAGCTGCGGTGAACGGCTCCAGCAGGCAGCAGGGTGTCCTGGATGACACCCTGCGCAGCAGAAGTTGGGTAAATAAAACATAAGAGGAAACATGAGGTAAATACTCTGACTTCCTGCTGTCCTGGCTCAAGCAACAACATGCTGCATAAACAACTTTCAGTTCTGTGGGGACTGGCAACACAAGCCGACGTCTGGGTGATCGACAACCATCTAGGCCTCACTTGGATTACGTTTCCCCTCTGGTCCTCTGTTAATATATGTGCAGCAGCATCGCTGTATTTTAGTTTTTTATTCCAGCTTTAAGAAATGTAAATCCCCACACCTGCGTCAAAGTGTATTATTAAAGAGAGCTGATTTGATGAGCAAAAGCCAGTGAAGGGTTAACTCTTCTTGTTCACCATTCACCTCCTCTCAGACAGCCGCTCACACATCTTCCTCTCATTCCTGTTTTAAGACGTCAATAAACTGCAATTTCACCTCCTCCAACTTCTGTCTCTCCATCTTTTGCGCCCCCTTCTCTCTCTCCTAAAGGCACATCTTTCATAACTAAAAGCAGCCGCTCTGATAGAGAGGACACACTGACGAATCCACATAATAGTCTCAATACAGCACCCCTGCAACTGAGCAGGTAAGTGGTTTTCAACATGCACTCTGCACCTCTGCAGTGGAATAGCACCAGACTTAAAGTCCTGGAATCCTTAGGGCACCATTGATATTTCAGTATGATAATTGACATGAACTTTAGCAGGGTGCAAGCAGAAGTGTTACCTCTCACAGGCCAGTCGAATTAACCTTGTACATTATGCTGCTGTGCTTCAGTCACATCTCTTCAGGCAGTGAGAAGTGCCCCAGTGTGGCCCCGCTCTCCAATGGATTCACAGACAGTATTATAAACAGAAAAGGCACTGCACAGGAGTAGCTGCTGTCAACGTTAGCCGAGACCTTTCTGCTCACTGGTATATCTCTCACTGCACAACAAGTAACTGTCTGTGGTCAAGTTTCATTTTCAGCAGCTGACATGCCCCCAATATGGCATCTGTAATGGAAATATAGCCACTGTTTTCAGGGTTGACTTGTCATGAAAATTCAGTTTGTGACTTTAGTTTTCGTTGATATCGGGACAAAGGCAACAAAGGCAACTGTGTGTGAAATGAACACGGCACTCCGTTTTTCAGACGGCAACCTGCTGAAGGTCAGACTAAAAGTCTGAGAAAAAAAACAACAACTTATGATTACTATTTCAGCCTGGGAGTCTTATTTCATGTTTTCGTTTCATATGACTGAGTGTGGAAGTCTGAGTGGCAAAAACAGCGTCCTCTCACTCGCGCATTTCTATTTAACAAGCACATGCTTGATCCTCTACACTTAAAGGTCAACTTTCCTTTGAGGATCCAGAGTTTATGTGAGCGTGTGTGCAAAATGATTTCACTCATTCCATTTTAATTGGATTTTAATTTTACGGGGACAGTGCATATTGATATTGATCAACATTTTTGTAAATATGCCCAACACCTATTTCCATCTGCTGTCTCTGGCAAGATATTTTGGAAAGGCTCTCTAAGAAGAACCAATTAAAGTAAAGCAAAAAATTTAAAATAGAAATTAAGGAGTAAACAAAAGGCAGTAGATGTATACACAACATCCACCCTATGTGGCTCATGAATTTTGAGCTCATCAAAGGTTTCAAAGCAGCCTGAGGGTTTTCAATATCACTGTTCTTTTTTTTTGACGCGGTAAAACCTAAATCACAGTCACTTTAAATAAAACACCACATCTGACTTCAAACAGGAGTGCTGTCACCAACTGAAGCTTAAAAGTAACACGACTCAGTAGTCACAAAATAATGTCATCACACGCATCGAGTAAACCCCGCAGACCAGATCTGAGATCTGCGAAAAGGTTGTTATTATCAACGTATGGATTGAATTAATTAACTCTCCTGTTTACTTCCCAATACCTTTATGACATAATCCTGCTTAATCCCTCTTCATCTCATTCTAGGCTGCTGTTTCTGCCGTCGCAGCATCTACACTGCTGCAGTGCTTACTGAATATGAAATGAGTCATTTTAGTGCTCTGTGAGGGCTTCCACTGGCTTTAAAACAGGTTCAAAAGCAGCATTTTTTTTACCTAACAAGAAGTCTTATTAACTTTAAAAGGCTATTAACCTGTAGACATAATCCATTTATCAAAAATACTCATTTGGCTTTTTCTGTTTAAGGCAAGACAGACAAATAAATCATTCATGGCCCTCAAATCACAGTCATTAGTTACCGTGGAGAGTCGGGCAACTGTAATAGAAGGCTTTATTTAAGGAAAATGAATTGTGTGGTTGGGTCTGCTGGCATATATAGACTAACTGAGACTGTTTTTTATAACTAAATAGACAGAAAACATGAACTCAAGAAGAAAAATTTCCATCTTCTTTTATCCACACCTCTTGATTGTTGCAAAACACATTATGCTTTCAGTGAAAGTTTGAAAGTTACCACTGATGCTTGAATTTGCTGATGGTTCTCTGAGAGAGAGCTGTTGGGGAATTAATTCCAACCTCATGGTGTGATAACATAATGAACATCAGTACAATATGCACATGGTGTGCTGTCATTGCCTGCGAGGAGGTTAAATCTATCTTTCATTGCTGCTGAACAATTCTCATTCCATTTGATACGAATTTGTTGGAGCTCATGACTAATTGAAAACAGTGGAGTGCAGATCTTTTGGGAGAAGTTTTCTAAAAATGTCTGCTCTAGTTTAAACTCCAGGAGTGGACTTGGTTTTGTGGTTTTGTATGCAAGCGTTTGCTCTCACCTCAGGGTTTGTCCACTTGGTCTTGATCTTCTCTGCCATCTGTTGTGTGCAGCCAAGCAGGTCATAACCCTGCCTGCTCTACAGGTGAAGCAGACAAATAGACAGAGTTTAAAACATAGCACAACAGACGCTCAGTCTCTGTGTATCAAACCACAACAGGAATTAATACAGCAGAATAAGGCATAATTTCATTGTTACTGCGATAGAAAACAACGACCTATACTTTACAGGACTGTGCATAACAAGACAGATAAGACAATTTCAGTGTCCCGTTTAGACAATGTTTACACACAAGACTACCTTGATAGCTTACCAGTCAACCGTAGGCAACAGTTTTCCTATAAAGTTTTACACACTCAATGCAATGTCATAGCAGCATGAAATCACATCACGGCTTCACCAGATGAACATTAGTTCACTGACACAGGCCGCATGATCGAGGCCAGACTAAGTTTAGAGTAAGTAAAGTGGCCCGAGGCAGTGAGAGTGTGTGTGCCTGTGTGACCTCTTTGTTTCCCATCAATCCACATGTGGCTGTGATGTAAGAGTGAGCTGGTGAAGCGTGCCGCTCTACTTTTGTTTTTCGGATGCACAGCCACAGGGCAGAGGATGGATTGTAATTTGGAGCCAGCACACAATGAGGGTCATTACTAGCGGAGCTGAATGCATCTCATTTCTCCAAATATTTTTAAATGAGGCTTTAACTGAGATTTTCTGTTCCAGTTTGTTTTAGTTTTCACAGACAAAACCCTTGTCTGTTTGAAATATTACTCCAAAGCTAAGCCCTGTTTTCTGATGGTATCACATTCTGTTAATTGGTCCTCTGTGCAATAACATGGTCCGAATGTGCTCAGTGTGCTGATAGCATCATACTCTAAATGTTGCTATGATCATCCCAAACAGTATGCTGTGCAGAACTGATGACAGCGCTGATGTTTGTAGGGAAATTTGAGGCTTACTGGACCATCTGCACTGCTGCAATGAGAACCCCCTGAACATTTTAAATTTGTTGGGAACAAACAGTCATCTGGGAAATTGAGGAAAGCTTAAGTCATAATTGTCATCACAAAGCCAAAGAAATAATGTTTAACTTTAATTTCCCGTTTAGTGACATCAGTTATTCATTTAGCTGTGGAACTGAATAAATTCAATAACTATGCCAGGAGATCATGAGACATTGTTAGGTTCAAAATATCACCGGGTTCTCAGTGAGCCCAGGCAAGTTGACTTACAGACTATAGAGCCTTCAGCTATTGGCATACTGCTTAATGCTGAATTAGAAATGCAAACCGGATAGGCGATGTTCTGAATACATAATGCTTTACTTAACAGGAGCAGCACATGTTGTGGTGCATGCTATTAAATTAAAGAGCATTAGAGAAGACAAAGTGAATCAAACAGTCTTATCTTTTGTGTTCAGAGTGTTCTGCTAACCTTCTGCCACACATAGGCCTCATGCAGCGTGATGATCTCATGCTCTCTGTGCTCGCCCTGCACTGCACACACTACGCAGATTATCTTCTCGTCTGGTTTGCAGTAGAGGGAGCCTTCCTGTCCATGCTCTTTGCAGCGCAGCCTCTCCACAGTCACAGTGTCCCGCTTACCCGCCTCTCCAGCAGCTTCCTGCCCTGCTTCTGCACCCGCAGCCTCATCACCGAGCTCAGCCTCCATCTGTATATCATTCTGGGCTCCATCTTTATGACCAGCATCATCATCACTGATGCCTGCATTAGCCACTGCAACTCCCAGCAGTTCCACTGCCTGATCTGCACCCATCCCTGCAGCCCCTTCTGCACCTGCATCCTCCTCAAATGCACCTCCAACTCTGTTTACGTCGCTGTTGCTGCCAAGTCCATTTGCTTGAGTTCCTTCGTGGTTATAAGGCATTAGTGGGTGATTTGTGCTTGTGGCATGTCTGTCAGCATGGGCAGGACAGAAGGCAAAGCTGCAGGTGTGGCAAACTTGTGTAGCAGGCTGGGCCTCGTCAGGCTCACATGCATCACATGATCCGTCCATCTGCGGCAGCTCCTCCAGTTTCAGCCCCATAGCTCCTTCCTGGGGTTTCCCTCTATGGTCCATGGTGCTGATAATAATTCTGGGGATAAGAGAAGTAAGTATAGCAAGAGACAAACAGAGGAAAGAGTAGGTTATTAATAGCTTTGACCTTCTGTGAACAGCTCTCAAATTTTTGCAGGGGGAAGTCCAAGTTCCTTGGGACTAATCCCCTTCAATATAATACTCCCACAACAGATGATGTATGGGGGCAGCCAAAGTCCACAAGAAACAACCTTCAAAACAACACGATCACACAAGCTACACAAAACAAAACTTTCAAGGGCAGTAAACAAGGAGATCCTGTCTGCAGTCTTTGTATGCAAACACACTCACTGTTTACTGACTCACACAGAGAAAGCGCTGAGTGTGAACTTCTGTACCTGCAGAGAATGACCAAAGCCCACACTCACTTTCCACCTCACTCTGCGTGTCACCAGGCCCTGACCTTTTCATGTCTTGTTAGTTTCTTGTCTCCTTTCCCTCCCACCCTCCACTTCAGTAGGAGTGAACCTGAAAGAAAGAGGACAGACCACTGTGCAATGCCTTGTGCACAGAAACACACTCACACAGACTTTTTCCCCTCCTCTCCTCTGTTTCTCCTCAAGCCTTCCTCTCCTGAACTCTGTTTTTGTACTTTTTTCCACTGCTGACACAAACAACCGGTAGAAAAAGTGATGTACTACACATAAACCCCTCTCCTTCTCCAACACCTCTGTACTATTTCTCTGTCTGACTCACACATTCCCACTAAACCTCTCCCTTCAACAAAAAACACACAAGCAATTTCCCCCTTCATCATCCCGTGGGGCTTAAAACTCACTGTCGTGTACTTACTCGTCTGTATTCCTCCTCACTTCTGTTTTCTTTCTTTTGTTCCTTTTTATTACTTTTTTTGAGACAAAGTGGAGCTGATCTGGAAGAATTAGCTTAACGGCTAACTTCCGCAACTGACGACGTGCTCAGGGATCTATTAATAAACTGTCGCCAGATATGTTTTCATTAAGTAAAGGGGAATCCTCCAGCTTCGATCCGATAACATTTACTTCCTTATTTTTGTCTGCCGCTGTCTTCTTTTTTTCTACTTCCTGCTTGTAGTCTCCAGTGTGTGTGGGAGCTGCAGAGACACACAGAGGCTGGAGAGAGAAAACCAGTTTGAAGAGGACTCCAAACAAACCTGAGGCAGGTAGATAGGACATGACCGCAGTTCTGATTTTTTGTGACAAGTCGATGGGTGAGTGTTATAGTCATTCTGTAACGATAAATGAATAGCTAACTACCACCAACACTTCACAAATGACGAAGCAGTGAGTTGTCATTTGGGGTCAGTAAGGTCACATGACTTGATCTAGTTTAACGTTGAGCGTAAAAATTAGCAGCAATGGAGTCTTTCAACCCCCCCAATAAGGCAAAGAAAAGCGCCTCACTCTCGACGCCTTTACTTTCACAGTGTTTAAAAATGATCTTTTAGATGACTATAAAATATAAACGTTTAAGAAATGTTGAAGTCTGCACATGGTGAGGCTGTGAAACAACATATTATTCTAGTCTAGGGGTCTGCAACCTTCAATGTCAAAGGAGCCGTTGTGCCTCATTTCACCTGGATTAAATCTAATCTATTAGACCAGGCCGGAATATATTGAATAATTATCTTAACATGATTTTTTTGAATACATAAAATCGTAGAATTTAAAAAATTAACTTTATAACATATCTTTATGATCTCGCTCAACTCATTTTTTGTTTGCTAATTTCGTGCCACATTTCAAGCATAAGCGAGCACACTGGCACTAAAATGAATCCGTCCACACAGAGCTATTACAATTTTTTTGTCATTATGAAACCATTTACAATGAAACAATTATTAAAGGCACTGTGAGGACTATCCAGACTAGTTTTTTTCTATGAGCACTATCACACACATGAATGGACATTAGATATCTGTTTAACACTACTTTTCTTTGTTCAAAACATTTTTTGCAGGTTTAAAGCAATGAGGTAACTAATTTATTATTATTTACATAGGACTATTCTTTGAAATGTAACAACAAGTAAATTGTAAACTCGATTTATACTGTAGTTCAGTGTATCAAGCTATAGAGTGTTCTCATGTGATATCAACTCAGAAGTCGGCCATGTTGGAGGCACTGTCACAGCAGAATGGAATTGAGCTTGCAGATAAAGATTATTGTTGCACAAAATCATAAATTATTGACGCATTTTTGTCAGCACTAATCAGTCGAACTGAGAAAACCATCTTAAATACATTCAGTTAACAAAAATTATCACAAATGCCAGACAATTGTCCGAAGAATGGAGGAGATTGTGGCTAGTAAAGTCCTACCAGGATTTCCATGGTAATAATCTGGACAGCAGGCTGCACAGTGCCGCAATGGTTAGCGCTACAGCTTTGCAGCAAGAAGGTCACAAGACCGAATCCTGGTCTTTGATGGCCTTTCTGTGTGATTGCATGTTCTCTCTATGTATGTGTGGGTTCTGTCTGGGTCCCCAGGCTTCTTCTCACAGTCTAAAAGCATGCTCATCAGGTTAATTGATGATTCTAAATTGCCCATAGGCGTGAGTTTGCGTGTGAAAGGTTATCTTTCTCCATGTGTCAGCCCTGTGATTAACTGGCAATCAGTCCAGGGTGTTACCTGCCTCTCGCAGAGTACCCTAGGCTGCAGCCACCTGCAATCCTGAACAGGTTAAGCGGTATTGAAGATGAATGAATGAATAAACTGGACAATGTTTGAGTCTATTCACAGCATTTCTTGTCCCAGGTACTCATGCTGACATCTATGCGACTGAGGCTCAATGTTTCAGCAACCTTTGTGTCTTATATATTCAATGTGTTAACAGTTCCTGCTTCCAGGGTGTTCGCTGATGTCATCAATGTCATGATTGTTCAAATGAAACCAATTCTAATGTGGCCAGAAAGAGAAGAGTTTCAAAAACAAAAAAAAAGCATGCCAGTGCAATTCAGAAAACATTTTGGGATGAAATGTTCTGCTATTATTTTTTGTTCTAAGGTTTTTATCGATTGTCCCGCTAATCTTAGAGCCAGAGTAGAAAAATGGTCTTCATACAAGCACCATAGCAGTCAAATTTCTCATTGTATTACACCACAGGGCACAGTCTTATACATTTTAAGTGCATGGGGAGGAAGAATTAGTTATGGGCTAGGAGTAAAAATGAGGTAGTTAACAGTATCCGGAGGGCAGAACTGCGGGTTTGTCATGTTTCCATTAAGTTGATGCTTACTCATATGGGTCTTTCCCATCTGTTACCCATAGCCAACTTTGTAATTGTTATTATTTCACTTATTCTTCTGTTTTTGGCTCACTATTCCTCTAACAGATCAGATTTTTTATTTCTCACAATGGCTCTCTTTTTCTTGCTGGCGAGTCCTTCTAGATAAGCTTTAGTGTGCTCTGTGTGTTTTTCAACATTTGTTCGCGGATGAAACATCTTAAATTCATATCTGTCTGTGCACTCCTGTCTGCGTCCATTAAGTGTTTACATTTGATTATCTCCAATGTGGCTGTGCATCAGGGTAACTGCCCAAATTGTGATGTCAGTGCAAACACTCCATACAGTTGCAATCATTACATGGATATTTGCATAAACTGGTCTTTAAATGTGTTCTAATCTTCATCTAAGTCCCAACAATAGACAGACACAGTCTGCTTAAACATAATGCTTTCATGTTTTTATGGAACACACCATGTAAACAATACCTACACATTAAACAATGTTAATGATAAGATTCTTGATTGACCTCAGTGCTAAACTTTGTTGGTCAGTGTCAGTCAGTGGGTGGGTAATCCATGGATACTGAGAAATAACATTTAGAAGTAATTGATTTTGATTGACAGTCTGCTTTATATTGTGGATTATTAACAAGCAAATATAAGTGAGACTATTTTAAGGTCCTCACAGGGACTTTAAGATGGTTTAAAATACAGATATAAATCTTTTCTTTTTTTTTTTTTGAAAAATTTTATTACCTATGTTCTACAAAAAAAAAAGGAGCAAAGTGTCAGGAAAATTTCCCCTGTGCCCTGACTCACAGGCAACGCAGAATGAACACAGAGAGCAGAGTTTCTTTCAATGAACTTTACTGCAGGAGCGAGCAAATTGGCACAAAGCACTTCCTCTCGCTATAGAGAAAATCTCTTCAGTGTACGTTTTATAGCAACTAGCAATCTTTGTCACATGCTAACACATTTCACACAGTAACAGGCACAAGCATTTGTGTTTTTCCTCACACATTGGCGTAGAGAGGCGAAAAAGTTATCTCCTCCGGGCCACTCAGTATCCAGTGTGGAATCCTCCCTAGACTGGAAATGAGAGGTTCACACAAAGCTTTCAAACAAAGACCTCAAGGTCTGTCCAGCTGTTCATGAACAACTAGCACACAGGAGGATAGTCAGTCCTCTCATGTGAAGGCTTTAACACATAATAAGCTCATAAACTCTTTAGACAGCAAACCCTTTAAGACATCTAAGCTAGTAAATTCATTGGATATGCTTCATAGTTTCATGTGACTATATGAACATAATGTGTTTACATGAATCATAAGACATATACATAATTCTCCAACACAAAGTAACAAGGTTTAACTTTCATTTTAAAAATGATGTTCTTTAAGATACATATAGTTTAGGTCACTTATGAATCTGGATCTTATATCCTAAATAAATGAATTACCCTGGTCTCAGTTAACAGAAAATTTCAGAACTTTGCCTTTCAAGAGAAAAGAAACAAGTTTAGCTCTTTGAATAGTACAGCCATTTTCTTATGTGACTGATGTTGAATTGCGACATTTAGACATCCAAATTTGTCATCTGTTTATAAAAGGCAGCGATTTATCCCTGTGAGTCATGTGCAATCATGAGTTCAGAAATTGTAATAAAAGTGCTGGTAATATCTGGAGCCTGGGGGATGAGATGAGATGAGACAAAACCCTTGTTTCCCTGGGGGATAAGTCAAAGTGAGCAAAAGCAACATCAAGTAATTCTTACATCTCATAATGCAAAGCTATTTTGCCAGTGAGTATTTAAATGGTGTTACTGGTTGGGCATATAAGAAATTACTGCAGTGTGAGTGACAGGGTCATAATATATACATTTTTTAAATATGTAGATGAATTCTTCTTATTATTTTTTTACATTTTCTAGTCATGGTGTCTGCTTTCCCCTTCAGTTCATGTCCTTTCCTTCCATAAACCAGCACAGTGAAACAATGGAGAAGGATTAGAGGTCTGGAGAGAGACAGAGAGATGAGGAAAAACAAGCTGTTCTCTGAAGAGAGATCTAAAGAGGCTATTGAGCTGGGCTTCACACAAGCAGTATTTGGCAAATAATTGTTTACTGTTTTTCTGATATGAATGCCACACCATAAATAACCATGAACCAGGTTCCAAGTAAGCCTCTAGCATCCATTTGAAATGGATGATGATGATGATGTTATTTTTGCCATGGTTTTTGAGCTGTTCTGAATGAGATTTTTCTTAAAGCAAGACTGCCACCACTAAGATTTATTATAAGACTCAAAACTGTAACAGACTAGATGAAAACACATTTACCAAATACATCAAATGTACTTTGAGATGACACTTGCTTAATCCATACAGATGGAAGTGTTAACCTCAAATGTTTCCAGAAGGCATCTTATAGTCACAGATTTACACTCTGGTTTGATTTCTGGTTGGGTTTGCAAGCACGCTTTTTTCCACACGTTTGAGTGACAACATCAAACCATATACAATCTAATGTTATGAAACCAAACAACACAGTATTGTTGACGATTAAGGGTTACATTACTTGTTTTAAACTCACTCCTTTCATTAAACTTTGCTGAGCAATAAAAGACAGCCTCATTTTGCTCCGTGCATAACACCAAAAACAATTAAAAGGCTCATTGACTCGCAGTTCATTACAATAAGCGATCGATATAAATACAATATGTGCTTAATGATGGGTACTTTGATTTGTTCTTTGTCTCTAAGATAATGAAAACAATGTGACAAGCAATGAGTGCTAAATTTGTTACCCAAATTGTGTTATCTACAGCTCAGAAAGGCCTGAGCGTAGAAGTTGGCAACTCAGTGAACATGAAGCCCTTAGAAATGCCAGCCAAGAGTGATGGGATAGGCTTTGGCAGGGAAGCAGAGCAGACAGAGAACACTTACCTAATGCCTCCGTTTTAACATTGTTTTATTGGCATGAGGTCAGCCATTGGTCTTAAGATGAAATGTCCTTCAGTTCAATTGCTGGGTTGCAATCTCTCTTTCTCATTTTCCCCTTTTATCCGTTAAAGTTTTATTCTCTCTCCAAGCACTTAATCTGCCCTCTGGATCATTCCTGGTGAGTTTTCCACAGCTCTTTCACCCTGTCATGGCTATGCAACATAACACTGAATCAATATTCTGTTTTGAAGGTTGCTTGTGGACTCTTAAAGCTGTTCTCATGAGGCAGGATGAGCAAACTTTGCTGTATCAAACTGGCAGCCCTTTCAAACTTGATCTTGAAACCAAACTAAAGCAGGATGTTTTGTGTTTTACTCGAGTGCAGCTCAAGAGGCGACATTAGTAATCCCGCTTTCTAAAAGGAGAAACTGATGCAGACTAGTAATGCTTTTTTTCTCTCTCTCTCTCTCTCTCGCTCTCTCTCTCTCTCTCTCTCTGCAGGACACAGAAGGGGAAAGACAGCTGTCAGCCCCAGTCAAAGGCAGTGAGCAGTGAAGTACAGGTGAGTGAGGGAGACAAAAAGAGCACATTTGAAGGTCAGAGGTTCTGAGTATTTTCTGGAAATGTCATGAAAAATATCTTGTAAAATCAAGATTTAGCACTACTCATTACAATATAAATTGAATGCAAGCTTAATACGCAAATGTGGTCCATTATATAAATGAAGCTATGTGACATCATAATAGCATTGTCACTGTCTTTATAATAACTCAGACACACCTGTGTATATTTGAATTTCATACTTAATCCACCACAAATTATACACATTCCCTCCATAATTTCACTTTTAATCATTTTAACATGTTTCAATGTAAAACCAAAGGGGGGGGGGGTCTAATATTGAACCTGCTGGCCAGTTTGGGCCTGCCTACATAGTTTACATGTCCTGGCTTTCACCCACCATCCAAAGGCATGAGTCAGGTTAATTGCTTAATGTAATTTTCCCTAAGGTGATAATGTGAATGGTTGTTTCCAGCATGTATGCAGCTTCTTGTCTGATGTAGGTTGGATAGCAATGTCATGTAGAGCTATTGCAGTCTTTGAAACAGATTTTTCTCCAACCCAACTAGCACAACTTGTTCAAATTAATTTGTTTTAATGGTTTATCTTTATTCAGTTATTGCACTAAAATGTGTTTCAGCACACAATAGTATTCAAGATAACTCCTTTCTAATGAGGTGAGCCCTGAAATGCTATGTTTTCAAATAAAATTTGTTGGAAGCTCTCTCCTTTTTCAATTCTCTCTCATTACTAATCAGGCTGAAATTCTGTGTCCATGAAAAAAAACATAGAAAAGGATAATATCTATTGTGAGATATACAATCATAAAGACCAGTTTGATATATTTCCTTAAACTGCACAATGAAGCTAAGGCAGCCAAGTATCATTGGTCTGTCTCTAGCAAAAATTCTATACTCCATCAGGGAACTTAACCTTGTCTTTGGCCTGTGTGTCCCTTCCCTCTGGTGTTACCGCCTGAGCAGGCATCTAAAAAAGAAAAAAAAAAAGTCTCCCTTTAAGAATCTACTGAAAGTGGTGTAGCTTCTCCTGGGAAGTGAGTCAGCCCTGTTGTTTTGTCAACATGGTAAAGGGCATGAATTCAAAGGACTAAGTGGTAGTAGCCATCGTTGCTTTCAGAAATTTGCCTTTTCTGTTCCAAAGGCACATTATTGCAATTAAGTGCATCTGTAACATATCACAAAGTTAATATATTTTTGCATCCCTGTACATGCTTTAACACAGTTTCTTAGCCCTAATACTCAAGCATTATATAATCATTTATATATTTATTAAAACCTGGTGTTATATAAGAAGTTGGCAAAATCTGTTTGACCCCAAGTTAAACTAGTGGACCAATACTGGTTATTTAATGACCAAAGCTGATGCTGATAAATAGGTAGCCGGTTGCTGATGTCTTACTTGATGTATACACAGCATAAGGTGACTATGTTGTGGTTATTTGATTACATATAACATTTCAGTCATAACAATAAGAAAGAGCTTGTATAAATAGTAACTCCATTATTCTAAAAACAGCAAATGTAAATTTATCTTCACTGAGTTTTATGTTCTTTCATATTTAATTCAGTTTGCCATATGTTTCAGATCATGACTGGCATTTATTTCATGGCAGCAATTTTAAACTGCATTATTTAGTCAGTCACTACAAATTTTATTCAAACACAATTCAGCAACTGTTTCAAGTTCAGTCTACAGTCATTAAAGGTGAAAAAATATGTTCTCTTTGGAAAAAACAATGACTCAGAAAAACTAGGCAAACAGTGGGCACACAGCTAACCTTTTCATCATCTTACCAAAACTGACCAAAGCACATTTACTGTGTATGTGTTTATGTTTTTACAGCCAAATTAAAGTATCTGAGATTAAGAAAACAGACACGTGAGAAAAAATTATAACTATTCACACTCATTGTTCATCTGCCCATACACCATCTATCAAGTGGAGGCAACACTGATGAGGCCACTGCAGTGTTTGCATACATCATTTGTGTATTTATTTATTCAACTTTGTGAGTGCATGTGTTGGCTGATGCAAGTATTGTAAAATGCAGAGATCATCCATTTTCAAACTGCTATACAGCGGCCTTTACTTACGTTTTTTTTGTTTGTGTGGGCATAGATGGAATGATTATAACACATGCATCATATGACACATCAACTAGTTACTGGCTAAAGGCATGAACTAAGCTCTGTTTCCAAAAATGCATCTAAAATCACATTTTGTCTTTAACATCTGTATTTGGGTAAGAGAAAAACACATTTAAGAGCTTCCTCTTTAAATCTTTGAGAGAGAGACATTTGAGGCTGAGAGCAGTAACACTTTACACAATGGTGGTCTGGTACGCCTGAGTTTGGATGAATTAAAGTGTGATTTTACTGTGGTTAAATTGAGTAAGGTTTTACTCTTTAGTAGTCTTTTTAAAAAGGAAATTTTCAGGTAGAAGTCAGCCTTTTGTCATTGTTAGAGTAGTTTTCCTGCCCAAGCTTCTCCAAAAGGCTTTGCTAGATTTGTTGGTTCATTGTTGAGTTGTTGTTTTTTTAGTGTAAAACATCCTCTTTAAGAATTAAAGAAGTAAATGTATCAACATATTCAACATTACAGAGGAGAATTAAGGCCCAGCTGATGGTACCACATCATTCACATGATTCTCTTAACCTCTATGAGGCTATAATAAGTTACCAAATCTCTTTATGGGCCTCTCGTTTATTCCCTAGAATGTGGAATCGATATCCAGCTTCAGGGCTGCAGACCTCCATCAATAAGTCATTTAATCAATAATCCCTGGAGGGTACTGCCTCATGTCTGTTTTGGTACTGGAAACAAATGGACAGAATGAGTGAGGAGGAGTCAGTTGGTTATTTGAATCAGACTATTGAGTTATGGCTTTTGAATTTGTGTATAATAGCTGTGAAGCAACATTAATTTTCACCACAAATTCATCACAGTTTCTGTAAACAAGACAGATTGACCCCACAGTCACCCCCTATTTTCTCTGCTGTTTTAGACGCTGTATATCTTGATAAACATCCCTCTTGTGCTTTTTGAATCTCTTAATTGTACTTGATAATATGAAGTTTCACATGAACAGACATAAACGCACAAAACAGATGAAACAACCCTGCAATATTACATATTCCTCAGCACTGCCCAACCCTTCTATTCACCATTTCAAACCTCTGCTTATCTACCTCTTACACACTCTCTGTAACCACAGTAACTGTCTTACACCAGCAGGCAAAGGGTAGTGATGTGCAACAGGCAGTTTCCTGTGGGGCTTTTATGGTCCGCTTTTCGCTCAGAGATGCAGGAACATGGAGTCAGGGGAAGCTAATAACGTTGTTCAGGATCAAACACCCAGCACTGCTAATGTGCTAACTTTGAGTTCTCATTGCACGGCTCAGTGTGTGGAAGCAATTAAGCTTGTGCTTGTGTTCCTGTAGAAAAATGAAATATATCTTACATCAATAGTTTTTTCATTCATTTGCTTCACTTGGGAAAGAATTTCAGTCTGCAAAGACTGGTTACTTTGTAAAATTTGTTTTTGAACATATAACACTGCTTGAGTCACAGAGAGACTGTTTGAATAATTGATTGTCTAACATTTGATCTTATACATGAAAAGCAAAACTTTAAATTAACAATAAACCTTACGGTGTACTACACACAGTACCAGGTGCTGTTTTATATCAATTTTTATGCTGGTAAAGAAAATAATAGTGTCATTTTATAGTGTCTGTTTCAAAGTAGCCTTTTCATTATTTCACAGTCAGCTCAAGGCATAGCAGACCTGTGTTTCTGAGAACAGTTGTGGGATTGCACTCGTGTTCAATTTTGCTATCCTCAGTGGGGAAGCTCTGTTGGCTGAAGATAGAGAGTAAACTCAATCTGCAAGCTTTGAAAGGTGATTTTTGTAAAGTCTGTAGCTTTTATCCCAGGAAGTGGCCATCCTTGAACTTTCTGCTGGATCTCTGCCTAAAAGAGAGATTTTGGTAATGGACTGTGAGAGCAGAGCATTTAGAAGAAAAGGATTCTTGTTGAGGAGGCTTGGGTGTGAATATACAGCGCAGTAGTTTGAATGGAAATAACTGTTGGCATAAACAAACTGCCACAGCCAGGCAATGTCTCTCTTTGTTACTGGTTAATTCAAATTTCTGGACCAGGCGTCATGATTTGGCAGGTTTTTATGGTGTACTGTGTGGGCTGCAAGGTCTGTCAAAAATAGTACAGGTGCTTGTGTTGCAAACAGGCAGATTATGCAAAACCTTGTGAACCCTAACACCGGGTATGTGGTATGCTCATCTACTTCTTAACAATCCTGGTACGTGGCAAGACACTGAAACCTAATATATGGCACAAGCTCAAAAAATGTCCCCTTGCCAGGGATGCTGCTGTAGTTGTACCAACATTCAAAAAGAGCCATGTCCCTGTATGAAATTAAATCTGATTGTGCTGCCATGTTTAATCTTTACTTTCTCAGTAACTTAATGTTCAATGCTGAATTAAATTAGATAACATGTCACAAGCAAATGTTTCTTATTAATTGTCAAGTATGTCTGGATTTGTCTTAAGCTGGTGAAGATCTTCTCCTTCGTAAAGTAGCCCAGCCCATCTGGTTATTATTAAAATCTCTTGGATGATGAGTTATATACTGTCAGCTCTTAGAGGGAGAGAAAAAAATAGTCAAAAGTGGTTTGAGGTTTTTTCTGCCTTGGCTTTACCCAGGACGTGCTCATTTTCCTGCTACAGCTGTGCTTCATCAAAGGAAAACAAGCGTGTGCTCACTACTGAGTCACACTCTAAAGAATAAATACACACCACCTCCACCTTCAGGTCACCACCTTCCAAAATTTTGTGTAGCAGTCGAGTTTATTTGAATCAAAAATATCTGCAATGTGAAACTAATCCAAATTATAGTTTGCATGCAAGAATGCCGTAATAAATAAGCATTCACACGATGCTGAGATAAACGGACTCGTTCAGCAGTCATGCATGCTTGGTCACAGCTGGACTTTCTGCCATGACATCATAGAATAGCACACTATTGGCACTATATAACAATGATATCAGTGTTTTCCTCTGTGGTCCCTCTCAGCAGGCCTCTAAACGTGGGCGCCGGGTCACAATGCTCCTCTGTGCCCCCTGACGTATGGCATCCTGGCTCTGATGTGGCCCTGGAAAATTCTTCGTGCCAAAAGCCTACCAACCTCCAGAATCCCACGCTGGCATACTCCAGAGCTCATGAACGATTGTCAAGGGACTCGGCTTACAAAGCACAAAATACGAGAGTCAGCTTGAAGGTGAGTGTGCTCAGTAAGATATGCAAACCTCAGAGAAAAAGAAAGACACCTTTGAATGCTTAGAACTTTCCCTCTTCCAACTTGGGAAGAATTGGCTGCCAAATTAGATCAGGCTTTCACAGTTTGAGTGTGCAGATGATGATTTACCAGTTTCCACACACTTCTTGTTTGGAAAAGAAATAGAGAAGAACCTTTTTTTCCACAGATATCTGACAGCTGGTCTTTAAAGCAAAGCCTTTTGTCATCAAACCTCTCCTTATCTTTTCATTTTGAGCCTGACCAGCTGAGTCATTCCATTAGTGTCCTCCCTCTGATCAGAGGCTGGCATTGATCTCAAGCTAACACCAACCCTTTGGCAAAAGGTGCGAACATAAACCTTATTTCTTTCCGTGACATAGTGGAAATGAGGGGAAAGGGTTGGATGGTGGTGGTTGGGATGGGGGGGGTGCTTGAGTAATTACAGGAAGAAGAGCCCAACAATGCTCTCTCTGACAATTACACCTGAGGTTTGAGTTGCTGACATGACCGATAGACAGTGAGAAAAAAAAGAAGGATCTTTTTTTTTTGGTAAAAATGGGTGGAGTTGTATGAAGGAGAGAGAAAAAAGTGTGAGTGAAACGATGGAGATTGAATTTCATCTTCCCAGGCGAGAACACTGCCTGCGAGCAAACAAAAGGATGAAAAGATGACCTGCCGCTGTTCTCTGACTGACAGTTGGGCACTTCCCCATCTCTGTCTCTCTCTTTCTGCGAGTCTTCCCTTGTCACTGTCCAACATCTTCTCTTAAAACAATTAATGGACTGCCAGGGGGCGGACATAGCGCCGAGTCAGCAAACAAACGCAGGAGACTACCTGTCACAGAGCAGAGCCGACAGCTGAGGGAGATGAGAGAGGGTCTGAAAGAAAGAGCTCAGCGAAGCAGAAAGAATAGATGAATCATTTTAGAAATGAAAATCTAATGACAGTTAAGCTGCTTATTAATTTGGCTGACATTGTGTGTGTGTGCGTGTGTGTGTGTGCGCTCTCTCACATGTGTGTTTGTGCCATCTATTTTTTCCCATGTCTTTCAGAGAACGCAACTCTAGTCACAGCAAAAGCAGATTATGAGATTAAGTAAAGTGCTTCTGGGGAAAAAAAAAAAAAAAAAACAGACGAATGAAAAGCGAAAGTACAATGAGGCAAGAAAAAAAAACCACTTTAATTTGAACTTTACATTGAGAGGGTTGTTGTAAAGAATGAGTATGTAGTGTTTTTCATTTATTCACTCTTTTATTGTTTCATAATTTTCCGCAGTATGTGGCTTCATGTTGGAAAGAAGGTGCGGAGGGGTCACCGTCACTATGTAATGACTTCAGTGGGAGCGAGGAAATGAGTCGCTAAATCAGACAGATTGATAACCGGCTACGGTTGGAAAATAACCTGCAGAGAATCACAATGACTCTGCTTTTATTTCCTGTACTTACAGCGCTGCTTGTCCCACTCAAGATTGCCTCCAGAATACAGGATTTAATCCCACTGGATTAAATTGTTTTTAAATGGGACATGTGTTCCATCACTGTGATAGAAGTTGCAAACCAGAGTAAATATGAAATCAGGGCTTTGATGTTAACCACTACAGGGCCAAATCCTTTTCCCTTCCCTCACTTCCTTTGTTTTTTATCGCCCTCTTTCCCTCCTCCTTCTCAGGTTCCTGCTGTGTGTTTAGAAACAGGATCTTTTAGCTTTAAGTGAAAATGGGACTGCTCCGTAGCACTCAACACATGGCAGCAGATGTGTGGCAGTGTGTGAGAGAAGGGGGAGGGACAACAGGAAAACAAGGCAGAGAGGAGGAGATGGTAAAGGAAAGAGACAGAAAGAGGAAAGGGAATAGCAGGGGGAGGAAAGAGAAAGACGACAAAGAGAAAGAGGACGGATGGCAGTGAGGGGTGAGGAGGAGGTGGAAAGATGAGTGACTGGGAGGGGGGGTGGGTGAGGAGTTTAGAGGCTCTCAAACACTTTGCACTCCCAGCACAGCAGATGCCACATTCTGTCTGGCACAGTGATCTGTGGGCCTGCTCTATTTATACCCTCACTGTGTCACGTCAGGGCCAGTACAACACTCACAATGTACGCACACACATGCACACACACACACACACACACACACACACACCCACACACACACTCACTCATACACATCAAGCATCAGCCTTCTGCAGCACTCCTGCAATGACTAAAATGAGGCAGGTTAGAGAGGCTCCCTGCAAGGAGAGAGAGATGAAAAACAGTATGAGGGCCTTCACAGAATGGGAACAGGATGTGTTTGAATGGATAATGTTTGTGTTAAAAAGTATATTTGAAAGATTCTTCAAAAAAACAGATAAAGAGGAATAGATGCAGATTTTACTTTTCATTAGTGCTTGTTTGTTTGGTTGGATTTGGCAGAACGGGCTATGTGAAAAGGAGAGAGAACAAACGGTGGTCTGATTAAGCAGCGGGAGAACCAGGAGCTGTTTGGATCGCCCTGGTTACTGCGACTAACAGCCACAAATTACATCAGCTTTCCACCTTCACAATGAGTTGGGCTGGGCAACTTGAAAAGGAAAATCTGAGAGAGTGTTAAAATGAGAAAAGGAAGGGTGGAGTGTGAGAAAGAGGAATAAAAGAGGGACAATTTGGATGTTACAAGCTGCAGAAAGAATTACAGCTTCATGCTCTCTTTTCTACACAAGTGGAATTAAAACAAACACACTGGAAAAAGTTTGCATGCGTCAGTACATGGCTTTATTTCTAATTTTGTGTTGTTGCTGTGGGAGTAAGAAAAGTTTGATAACAGCTTTAATTTAAGATGCAACCCGCTGTTGACAGGGTGCCACAGGCAGGGTGGCTCCACTCATGCTTTATGCGTAATCTTATCTGTGAGCCTATGTTGCATTGTTAAGAGGCAACAATCCCGCATGTTAAATCGCCTGTGTTTGTAATCAATCAGCCCAAATGTTACAGAAGCGAAGGAGGGTTCATTACACATCCGGCTCAGAGCAACGACACCACTCTACACATCCATCAACTTAACACCACCACGCCAGCCCCCTCTGCTGCAATCTAACTCCAGCTGGTTGGAAACAGAGGCTGCAAATACAAACACACTCATGCATATACAAATATGGATAGATGCACATCCTCTTGTGCGCACATTTGTCTGTGACCTACGATGTTGTATGCAAAGTCACACAAACGGATCTAATAGCGCACAAAGGAGGTGGCATTTAAGAACAAGGGGAACATTTCATGCAGGTGCAGTAAAGACGCCTGGAGGCAATCTTTGAAGGGTCACCTTTGATATAATGAAAAACGAGGGGCTAAATCATGTCTTTAATAGCTCTGTGTGTCTGCCAATGTGTGCAATACTCTAAAAGACTGAAACCAACACCAATATCTGGTCTTGTATGTGCTAAAAAAGATTAAATGGAAGCTACAATGTGTGTGTTTGTGTGTGTGTAAACCTGAGAGTGAGCACTCCAGCTGTAAGAGGCACAAAGGGGACGGGAGGGCTTAGTGCATGTGTGCACCAGTGAGCAGAGGAAAGAACAACAACAGCAGACTCTTCCTCCTCTTTGAAGAGGACACCATCACCCTGCTCCACTCCACCCCCCAACCTACACTGTGATTTGGCAAGCCATAAATCTAGGCTCTCATCTGCTGATCCTTCTCTGAAGTTTAGGAATGCCCGCATGGGATTTGAGGCCCGGTGAGTTATGGGAACACCTGGGAGGGAGGAAGGGGCAGACAAGAAGAGAGGGTACCTATGAACGGCGACATGTTGACAGCCAACAAGGCTGATGGATTAGCCATGGTGGTCAACTATCTTTGGTGTGGGTAATGTGCCTTTGAATCATAGAATAAGCGTGGAATACAAGCTCATAGACGGCACGCCAGCGTACGGTTTGTTTTTACCAGATGTGGTCATGTAGTATGGCCCAGCGGCAACTTCAAACAGAGAGAAAAGGCAGGGAATTCTGTGATGGCAGAGCGAGGAGTGTTTGTGAAAAGGCTGAGGGTTATAAAAGCAGAACATGGCCGGGGTCGCGGCCTGGCCTGACTCTGTCGTTCCTTCACAGCTAGCTCGCATTCTTTAAGCCTGCACACTCAAAGTCACCCCTTTGTCTGTCCTAGTCTTAGCAGAGTCGCTAGGTGGCCCTCCATTTGTTTGTTTGTCAGGGACAGCGAAGGCTGAGCAGGATCTTTTTACCTGGTGTGTGTCCTTCCTGGATAAATGGATGCGAATGTGGAGTGTTGAACTTGCAACTGATTTTTCATCATGGACTGTTATATGAGTAATGTGTCGCATTTAGAACTCATCACAAGTTCCAGCTTTCTGTTCTCTCATGAAAAAATAGACAATTTATGATGAAAAGGGTCCAGATTTACTGCTCAGTATTCAAGGTAACTTGTGAAACAATGGCAGATAGAGCTTTTCATTTCATGCAGACACCTTCAATTTTTCTGACAGAAATAACTGGCACTGTCAGATTTTTATCAGCTGAGCTAGATGGATGTACTCCAAGGCCTTTAAATTCAGGCACAAAACTGCAGGTAGTTCTTACAGGTCACATTAAAGCAGACGTATACTCCATGCAGTTTCTTCCTAATCTCTATTTACATTAAAATTTCACATATACATTTCAATTCTGGAGTCTGGATTTTCTGCATGCAGAGTGTTTTGTTTATTGTTTGTACTACCTTTGTACCTCAAGTAGTACTGAGCAACTACCAAACAGCAGGCTTCAGAAAGAGGGGACAAACATCAGGTATAGAAAGCAAAACAAGGCAGAACACAACCTGCCACTTAAGCTCACATAGATGGTAATCCAATGTCATTATATCTGTCTGTAGGAATAGATATGTACATGAAAGTAAAGCTAACAATCCGTTCTGAATCAAAAACTTCAACTTAAGTGACGAATCTGCTTTAGAATTTGGTAAAATCAAAATCTAAGAAGTGGGCTGCACCCTACACACCTGACATGACCGATATTCAAGCAAATGTAAAAAGTTATTTTGTTGTATTATAAGTAGGGATGCACCGATTTGGAAATTGTGGCTGATATCAATATCCGATTTTAATATTTCTGTTGTGGTAAATAGCCAATATTTACTGATATCGATACATGTTAAAAAAATAAAGTTTCTGAGTAATTGAAATTATGTGTAGATTTTGTACAGCAGTATTGTCAGTGAATTCAAACCCCCAATTCACACATACTGTGTGTTCCTGCAGCAATCGCACCCATGACAATGTACATGCATGGTAATAAATTTGTATGTTAAACTCACCTGGCCCTCCTAAAACTTCAGCAATTTCATTCCATGCCTTCTCCTTTCTGTTAGTGTCCTTATAGAAAGGATGTGTTGACGTTTTCCACCTTCAAGATTAACTTTTCCTCATCCATGGCGTCGGATTTCCTCTGGGTCTGACCTTTTAATGACCTCTGACCCTTGGCCAGTGAAGTAGTTTTGATTCACAAGGATTATGACCAGAATGGGCATGACACCGGGGAGTTTAACACAAGGCATTGCAGCATTTCCAAGCGTAGAAAGTCTTACCTGGAGGTTGTTCGAACTAAGTGCACTGGGGTTACCAAAAAGTAGACGTCTGTTGCTAGAGGCGTATGTCAGAAATGAAGGCCTCTGGAAGATGACAGTTACTGATGATTTTTGGAATAGATCTGTTTCCTGCACTTTTATTTTGGTGCTGGAAACAGTGGAAAAACCATGCCATCACAATTCTTGAAATATTGAGTGTCTTTCTTGCTTTGGCCCTGTTTTACATTGAGATTCTGAGAAGAATGGAGCTCATGTTGAACCATACAGTGGTATAACAATGTTTCCACTCAGTGTGATTTTACAGAGTGTAATGTGGACACAAAAGGTGAGACTTTTAGACAAAAAGGGCTCCTATTTTAACAGGCAGTGTAAAAGGGATATACACAGTTAGATGGGCTTTATTATGGTTACTAATGGCAAAAATAATTATTTTAATTATTTTAATATGGATAAAAAGACCCACATGAAAAATCTGTCAAAAGCTATTGATAATTTAATACATATCAACATAATAGATGATCATACGGCTGTTTCCCTATGTGTGCTCTTTTGTGTATGTTGAAGGTTGGGAATGAAGCCATTACGATGACATGACCATTGCTCTCTGTTACCTCCAAACGTGACAGGCAAAGCCAAGAGGAACATAAAAGTCAACACACGAAGGAATAAATCACTTTGTTGCACTCTTTTTGCCCTCGCTGGTGATGTCTGCTTCCAGCCTCAGCCAATCTCTTTACCTTTCCATTTCCTGATGGGAGACCATCAATTTTGCTATTAAAACTGAGTCATACACAATAGCTCATCTCAGTGATAAATTCCCAGCCCCCAAGTGTCCAATAAACCTTCCTCTTTTTTTCTTAAGGATAAATTATATAGAATAAATTAGGCTGTTCAAAAATCGAAGCAGTAGCACAAAATGAGAGAAAGTACTATACATATTCCCCCTGTGGTCCCCTTGTGGTCGACAATGCTTTATTAGAGGCATTTGTAGAACCTTTGAAAGGTTTAGTTTCTCTTTCACTGGAATTGATTTGGAAGAAGATGTCTTTGTAGCCTAGGTGATTAGACCCCACCTGCAATCAATCAGTGCTCACAGGATCTCTCAAAATGGCAATATTTGCACAGGCCAATTGAGAACAAAGAATGAGAATGAGCGGAGGGAGGGAAATTAAAAGAAAAAAGGGCCACGGAGACAAAAGAGAGAAAGAAAAGTCTTCTAAACCAGTTCAAGGACAGCAGCCACCTGACTATATTAAAGCCTCTCTGTTTTGTTGAATTCAACCCTGCTGATTCACTTAATGATACAGCACTCTGAGTTTCCTCTAACCCTTCCTTGTTGGTCAGGTGCTTTATTTCATTAACCTCCCACACGCAGTGTTTCTGCTGTAGAAGGATATATGTTACATAAAGTGTAAGGTTAAAAACACAAACATTTGCTGCTTTGCACTGTATGTGTGAGGAAGTGAAGCACTACACCCTGCATTGTTTCTCCTGTGGTTAAGGTAATGTAAGGGTGTCTAGTTCAGCGGAAGACACTGAACCTCACCCTGCAGTCATGTTGGATAATAATTGCTGTGGCTGCTGGCATGAGAAGCCTGAATGTCTCAAACATGTTATTTGAGATGAGTCAGGTTGCAGGTGTGAAACGGGAGGAATGTCTCAGAGAAAGGCACAATCTCTTCATATTATACATTGTTTAAAACTATTTTGGAAAAGACTATATAAACTCTTTTTTTATCACCCCTTTCATTTTTGTCTTCTTTTCCTCACAGTGCCAGTCACTGCCTGCCATTGTGCTGGCTTGTTATATATAAAGACGGGTGCTTCCTCTCTGATCAGAGAGGTACAGAATAAATGGGATGATGAAAAGGTTTGTCAGCTTTTTCATTTTCGTCCATATCACACAGGCATTCAAGTCTGGCTCCTTTGAAACTTGCAATCTGTATTTGACCCAATGGCGAAAATGAAAGGGATGAAAGTTGGAGTTTGCTTGTTGTCAAACAGAGTTAACAGTATTTCTTATCAAAACACTGCTTCAGTGCTGAGATGTCAAAAGTTTTTTGTGACCTTTCTCCAAAAAAAACATTTTTGAATCTTTTTTTTTCCAATTACATTTGACCTTGTTGCCTTTATGTTTAAAGTTGAAGGGTTCTTCTGCATACCCACAGTGTCAGTTTATATAACCACTGCCAAGACAGCCTTCCTTCGTGATTGTATAGACTGAGGTTTTGCTTTTATAAAAGCAACATGACAACTTGTGTAAAATTCTGGTCCTTAGCACCAGAGAGGCTACAGAGCAGTAGAAACCCTGTATACATTTTTACACTTTGAAATATTCCAACTTTAACCCATCCAGGTGTCTTTTACCCTAATTTAACTCTATTTTTATCATCTTTGACGGGGTCTTAGGATTAAAGTCTGTATAAAGCAAAATAAGCCATCTTCTTCTGAACACATTAAATAGGTCACACAAGTATTTCCTTAAAACATGTTAAAGCCATTCAACCATTTAGGATTTAACTGTTGAGCTAGGCTCCACAAACTGTTTCGAATTTCTGTGTTCAGGATTTAATGGGTGGGTCAGAAATCATAGCTGCGTTACGCCACAATTCCAATGTGTGTCCAATTTAAAAGAAGTAATAATAATAACAACACATTTTACTCATAGAGTGGTTTTCAGGACTCAAAGACCCAACTTAAAATATTTCATTTCAGTTCATAAAAAGAAGCATACAAATTATATATAAGCCAAACAACAATACGATCACAAATTAAAAGCTAATTTAAAAAGTTGAGTTTTAACAGAGATTTGAAAGTCAGATGGTCAGCTGAGCAGTTTTGAATAAGAGTGGGGAGTGAGTTCCAGAGGGTGGGGTTGGCTATGGAGAGGCTCTGTCCCCCAGGTTTGGTGCTTGGTTCTGTGAGTTGGAAAATCCAGTGACCCCATCTCTTATTTTATCAACTAGAACATCATAATTACAAAGTAAATATAAGATTAGTTTGTTCTTCTGCTTACATGAAATGAAATATAGAGAATTGAGCTTTGCGTGACTATTTTACTCAGTTTTACACATTTCATCCAGCATCCCAACAAAAACAACTGCACTGATGCCTCTGGACTAAGAGCTGACTCAGCTATATGCTCTTTTCTATATGGTGACATATTCCCCAGTCATACTGTGTGTGACAAAAATAAAAGACATTTAAGTATTGCCGCTTGCACTGCATTTTTTTTTTAGTCACCTGCAAAATAAGGTCTTTGGAGCCTCAACAATATCACAAAAGAAAAGCCCAGAGAAATTTTGCTGGAGGCGCTGCTTGTTCAGACAGTTGGATATGAAAAAAAAAAAAAAGAATTTTCTTATAACTTAATGTTTTTCAGGCAAGTCTGAAAAACACATTTATATGCAAAGATAAAAAATAAAACACAAGAGCAGACCCCTTTTTAAAACCTCTATAATAAGAAACTGATTGTCCTAGAATACTGAAGGTGGCAATGCTGTCAAAGGAAATTGTTGTCTCAGACATGAAGGATGATAATGTTGGTGAGGGCTGAGATTGGCTAGCAGCGCTGTAAGATTTGTACCTGAGCCTAAGTTTATGAAATCTTGAGGTAGATAACCATGACATTACAAAAGCTTCATTAACCTATATAATCATGACAACGCGCAGATACATTGCCCCATTCTGCTTTATCCTTTATGAGGCAGCACTATCTCACCTTCATGTCCAATCTTGACAATGATACTGCAGAGTCAGCCATAAAGCCTCTAATGTTTGTCTCCTGTGAGCTCTTCCCTCTCTCCCCTTCTAAAGAGAGAGGCCAGCACCTGGACGCAACCCAAATCGACTGCCTGCCTCTTATGCCTGTCTTCATCGCTGCATGCCTGAGTGCCCTCCTTTTCTATCTCTGCTTCTGACGACCTATCTGCTTAACTGACTGACTGTCATGACATTTTCCTCACAGTGAGCTTAATCATTTCAGTGCGACGGTGTACGATTATAGAATGAGGCGAGGTGCAGCATTTGTGTGGTGCAACAGCCTACTATGAGCGCAATTTACATAGAAATGACCAAATTACTGAGCACTGGCACAGCCCATTGGTGCTATAATTTAAAACGACTCCTGTGACCATACGCAGATCTCCGACAGCTTGCAGCCTCTAGCCAGCACTAACATTCAGAGAACAAGTGGTCAGCAAGCAGGGGGAATGTGCTGTTTCAGCGGGTTGTAGGTGTTTGCTATCAAGTACCACACGTCCGCTCTCTCATTCTGTGTATCGATTCTCTTTGCACATGAGGCATGGAGAGGACAATGACAGTGTGACACAGTCACAGTGCAGGTAAAAGAAACTCAACTCAGAAAGACTCTCAAAGAGTTGAGTGAAAAGTTTTATAAAGGGACACTGGATCTATGAGAGTAAATACAACCCCAGTTTCAGTGAAGCTTGGACTTTGTGGAAAACACAAATAAAAACAGAATTCAATGATTTTCAAACCCTGTTTAACCGCACTACAAAAACAAGATATTTATTGTTTAAACTAATAAACTTTAGTGTTTGTTTTTTTTGTTTTTTTGCAAACATTCACTCATTTTGAATTTGATGCCTGCAACACATTCCAAAAAAAGCTGGGACAGGGGCATGTTTACCACTGTGTTTCATCACCTTTCTTTTAAACAACACTCAATAAGCATTTGGGAACTGAGGACACTGTTAAAGCTTTGGAGGTGGAATTCTTTCCTATTCTTTCTTGATGTACAACTTCAGTTGCTCAACAGTCTGGGGTCTCCATTTTCATATTTTTCACTACATAATGCGCCACACATTTTCAATGGGAGACAGGTCTGGACTATAGGCTGGCCAGTCTAGTACCTGCACTTTTTTACTACAAAGCCACGCTATTATATACGTATTGTCATTGTCTTGCTGAAATAAGCAGGGAGGTCCCTGAAAAAGACGTGGCTTTGTTGGAAGCATATGTTGCTCTAAAACCTGTATGTACCTTTCAGCATTAATGGAGCCTTCACAGATGGTCAAGTTAGCTATGCCATGGGCACTAACACACCCCCATACCATCACAGATGCTGGCTTTTGAACTTTGCACTGATAACAATCCAGATTGTCCTTTTCCTCTTTGGCCCAGAGGACACCACATCCATGATTTCCCAAGAAAATTTGTAATGTGTACTCCTCAGACCACAGCACACTTTTCCACTTTGCGTCAGTCCATCTCAGATGAGCTCGGTCCCAGAGAAGCTGGCGAAGTTTCTGGGTGTTGTTGATATATTGCTTTGGCTTTGCATGGTAGAGTTTTAACTTGTACTTGGTGATGTAGTGATGAACTGTGTTAACTGACAGTGGTTTTCTGAAGTGTTCCTGAGCCCACATGTTAATATCCTTTACACTATGATGTTGGTTTTTAATGCAGTGCTGCCTGAGGGGCCGAAGGTCACAGGCATTCAGTGTTGGTTTTCAGCCTTGCTGCTTACGTGCAGAGATTTCTCCAGATTCTCTGAATCTTTTGATGATATTATGGACTGTAGATGATGAAAACTCTAAATGCTTTGCAATTGTACATTGAGAAACATTGTTCTTAAACTGTTGGACTATTTGCTCACACAGTTGTTCACAAAGTGGTGAACCTTGCCCCTAGCTTGTGAATGACTGAGCCTTTCAGAGATGCAACTTTTATACCAAATCATGACACTCACCTGTTTCCCTGAACCTGTTCACCTGTGGAATGTTCCAAACAGGTGATTTTTGAGCATTCTTCAACTTTCCCAGTCTTTTGTTGACCCTGCCCCAGCTTTTTGGAATGTGTTGCAAGTATCAATAAACAAGAAAAGAAAAAAAAGAAAAAAAAAATCTTATCAGTTTGAACAATAAATATATTGTCTTTGTAATGTATTCAACTGAACATAGATTAAACAAGATATAAACATCACTGAATTTTTTTTCTTAATGTTTTAC
This sequence comes from Labroides dimidiatus, assembly GCA_030710495.1. Classification (NCBI taxonomy): domain Eukaryota; kingdom Metazoa; phylum Chordata; class Actinopteri; order Labriformes; family Labridae; genus Labroides; species Labroides dimidiatus. Next base: position 14,229,187 of record CM061147.1, read on the forward strand.
CCAACACGCCCCAAATTCTTTGGAATTGGGCTTGTACAACAAAGATAAGTTGGGTTAATTATTGGATATAGCATTTAAAACTACTTTCTCAAAATTAGATTCTTGCTAGGCAGACTCAACCATATGTCCTGCCAACATAGTCCGAGCAAACAGCTGTCTGGCACTTTGACTGATTCATAGCCCCAGCTCCCAAAATTTGCATAGAAATATCTTGATTACAACCACAATCTCAGTGAGGCACAGGTGGCCATGAGAACTACCCATTCCAACAGCAAAATGATAGATTATCTCCCTGTAAGTTTGATCAGTTATTTTTTGCTGCAAATGACCAGAAGATAACCATTTCTATCAAAATACTCATTTTCATTTGAACAGAGATGAATACAGATGCAAATGAGCAAAATGGCGTGTCCTTGAAACAGGTCCCGGCTGCACAGAGGCATCAACAGGCATCACTTACAACTGGCATCAAAACCTGTCAGGCATGCCAATCAAATTCTGTGAAAGTTTCCAGCTGGAGTACAGAAAAGGAATGCAGTTCATTTCAACACGGTAAGGTCTTTACAAGAAAGCTAAAGTCATACCAGGCGAATCCTTTATGAAGTAAGCAAACATGGATCAATGCCATGTGCTACAATAGCTAAGATTAGCTCCTCCAACTTTGAGAGACTGTCTCTTTTACCCTCAGCATTGTCTTTTGATTTAATGTGTCTTGTGGTGTTTGCCTGGAAACAAAACTACCTTGAAATTCTACACATACCAATAGACCTATTCTCTTCACGATCTAAAATGCAGATACTCAACATGAAATCAAATTAGCTGTATGACATTCAGCAGAATGTGGTCTGACATTTGCGAGACAGAGCTGGAGGGACTAAGCATAACAAATAGGATGGAATTAAGTGCTGAAATTAATCAGGATTTATTTTTATGTATGCTATGACTGGCATGAAGTAAATCGTATTAAGGAAAAAAAGAAGCAATCCAAATTGAGGTTAAATAGTTCTTGTTTCAAGATTAGTTTAATGGATTTTGTTCAGATCTCTGTGACAGTTTGTTGACATACTCTTGGCTATATTATGCTTTGAATCTAAGGATAATAATTAATGACCTAAACAACGTATGGATTTCATGCTGGTATTTTTCTGTCAACATTCATTTTATGAAAGATCTGACCCAGTGGTATTTTTAGTAGAGAGAAAAAATAAACTGCTGTTTAAAGTCGCAGTTTTGTGATGGAAAAGTGCCGGTTTAATGTTATCTTTTTCAAAATCTGCAAAATAATGCCCTGAAAGAAAATGAGAAAGATGATTATGTCTGCTCCAGGTTGTAATTTTTACCCTGACGAAACCAATCCCATACTTAGAGATGCAAGTTTATTTTATGAATAAATAAGCTACAGGAGTTGGTGAAGGTTTTGTGTTAAAAAAAAGGAGAAATCTGTTGCAAAGTTCTTCAGGGAGAGATGTTTCACCTGACACATAACCTGTGGCTTAACTTTCTTCTTTTTTTCCGGTTTTCCCCTCAAATTTTAAAGGCACCTGAGGGTTATTACGTCAGACTTTAAAATTAAATCCACATGGCAGAGATTAACAAGACTTTGTGTCCCTTGTGATGTTTTAAGGGGCAAATGCTTGTTAAACTCGCAGTATGTGATGAAATGTGACTCTGCTTTGCAAATTTGAAATCTCATATCTACATATTATCACCAACAGGGAAAACTGTCCCAGTTTAACACCCATTTTCGCGCCCAGTCATATGCTCCCGATCCTGGACAATCAAATAGTGGGATGAAAACAGAGCAGGTCGCCACAGTCGATGTATTGTCTCTCATCTTATTAGCTGAGTTATGTGCAGCCCTTTTTCTTGCCTGTTCCTGACTCATTACCTTCCACTTTGTCTTGAGAAAGAATGCCTTAAAGGCCCTGACCTTATGCTTTCAGCCCTGGTTCAGACAAAGCCAGGCTTTGTGCCAGCTACCCAGGCTGCATCACAGCCTGGCCGTCCAGTCGTTACACTGCCAAAGCCCCTCCAGTCGTTGCACAGACCCCCCAGTTTACCCTTCATGGCCCGAGTCCACTGAGCTGTGACTAAGTGACTCAGCCCCTCAGTGTGTGCCGAGTTTCATAATGAAATCATTCAGTCATGCACAGGAAGTCCCCTGCAATGTGTAGCCATGAAAGAATGCCAGTTATGTCCGTCCACTCGCACATGGCTGGCCCTCAGGGAAAGGGACTGTTTGAGGCAGTTGGTCACCTGGTGTTGGACAGAACACCTAATTTAACTTCTTTCTGAGCACTTTTTGTCTCAATGAAGTGCACCAGTTTAGTTTGATCCAGCATCCCTTTTCTTTTCATTTTTTCATTTTCATTTTCAGAGTACCCATGAGATGATAATCGATGCCACTCTTATGTTTGTTTGATAAATATAAAGCTGGTCCTGCAGTTTTCTCTTGGTCTCAAAACAACTTAAATGTTTCCTGCAGCAACTCTAGAGCACACATATACATTCCTTACCTACCTCGGGGTAAATCAGTTCAGTAAGAAAGAACAAATACTTTACTAAGCTGATCTGTGTATCCCTGTCCAGGCCTGGACTGAAGTTTTGTCATCACCATGAGGCTGCTAGGAAACAGCAGATACTGCAGGAAATCAGTACCTCTGGTTAAGAAGTTGTCAATCTCAGAAACCATTGAGACTTTTTTGCCTGTTCTTATACTTTTGTCTTTGTTCGGATTAAACAATAAAGTAATACAAAGTCTTGCAGGTTTTGTTACCATTGGTTAATGCTAGGCTAAATATTTCAAAGCTTTAAGCCATGTCAGGCTAACTGGCGTCTTGCCAGTAACCTTGTAGTGATTGTCTAACGTCTTCAGTTAGAAGTATTGATCCTTAATCTGCCTTAAAGCAAGAAAGTTAAAGAAATAACACTGACTTCTGTTTTCTTTTTCTTTGGTGTTTTTTTTGTCTTTACTTTAAAGTTGATGATTATTTAACTGTTTTTTTATGTCTTTTGGAAACTTGTTGATATTTTTTGTACTTTAAAAATAAAAACAAAGAAATAGGATCTCTGCGCACTTTAATAACGTTTTATGTACACAGCTGGGACTCCTTCCACTGGACTCCCTGAGAAGTTCCTGTGTGCATATGTGTATCCATGGAGATGATCCTCCCTCTGTTCCTCTGGAATGTTTGCAGTGCGCACAGAGAAGACAAGATCAGCACAAGTACCTGGGGTCTGTGTCGAGGCCTGCTGAGGGCCCCCGGCTGTATGACTGTCTCAGTCTGTGATTCCGCCTCCCGACACAGAAAACAAGCACATCTGGTAAGAACCACATAATACTGCGTAATAAGCTGCTGCACTGGTACCATGAGCTGGGACAAGTTGCACTCATTAGAGCATGTCACAGAGTTATGAGCATGAAGATTTAGTTGCCTTTGGGTGAAAGGAAAGGGAGTGGGGACTGTGTGGCGATCTGAAATAAGCCAGGCTGACAGTGAGGGAGGAAACACATGTGAACAGTTAAAAGGGTGATTCAACAGCCTCTTTGATATCCACCATTAGTGTGATTACAGCTGGCACATTCCCTGATTAAAAAGTGGCTTTTTTGTGTGAAGGAATGCTCTGGAAAAAAACTAATTAGGGCAAATGAAACTTTCTTTTTCTGTTGAGCTAACAAATGAAGTTGACAGTTATGTTTATTCTATAGATGGATGAGCTGCAGAAACAGGAGAGAAGTGGGTGTACAGAGGGAGGGAAATCGTGCGAGACAGGGAAAGAGCAAGTCTGGTTTAGACCTGTAGACTTCAGTTTAACATCAGGTCTGATCCCCGGTGTCTGCAAGGTGTGTCGTAAATCCCTTTGCAGTATTACACACATATGCTTATTGCTCAGAATGCCCAGCTGCATCCCTCACTCCTCCCCCTTTTGAAACACACATGTTCATATACTAATACTAACTCCACTACCAGCACATTAACATGACCTGTTTTCCCCTATACAACACCCGGTGCACATATTGATCCCAAAGTCCCATATTAGAGTTGCCGCAGGCGAGCAGGCGTTTGGTTTGGGACCAAAAAAAAAAAAAAAAAAAGGCTTCATGTTGCACCTGCTTAGATTCCTGCTGCTTTTTCACAACCACACAGTGACCTAGAAGGATGAAGCATAAATCACTAATACGAACAAATATGCTGCATAAGCCATGAAATTTGCCCCCATTTGAACAAGATGTGCTCTTGCAGATGCACTTACTGTAGTGTGCACTGGCGTTGGCCTACTGCATTTAAAACATGGTAAAAGAAACCAGCTGAAGAGAGAATAAGGAGAGACTGGAAAGAATTATGCCCTTCAAAAGTTTGATCTCAGACTTTCCCTGTGATGTGCTCACAAGTCTGGAATCAAAAATCAGATGCAGAGCTGGCTTTAAAAAGTGGAACTAACGAGGAGAGGATGCTTCCAAAAGGGTCAAATCAGAAACTGATGCGCATGGTGGAAGTGTGGACTCAAAGGACAGAACTACAGCTGACCTCCGGGTATTACCTGTAGTTTTCCTCTTTCACAGTCACTAACTCAACCTCTGAAAGACTGTAAACAAAGCCGTCCCTCTGAGAGTAAAGCGCCCATTTATTGCAGAGGCGGCCTCTCAATAGCACATGCACTGAGAAATGGACTTTTCTTGCTTTTGAGTTGAACAGATTGAACCAATAAAGAAAGCAGCCGTGGCCCCCAGTTGACTGCATGTGTAACGCTACAGTGATGAATATTCTGCAGTCTGTCGTCTCTTTCTCAGGAAGGTTTTCATATAGTTGGGGAACAGTAAAACCTTCTTGAAAGGATGTCAGTTGTCTCCTTCACTTCATCATTCTGGTTGAGATTATGAGGGGATTAGAGAATCCTGTTGTAGCGTGCCTTTGGCTGACTGAATCGCTCCTGGGGAACAGTGAGCTGGTACAAGATATTACTACAGCACAATGAAAGCACTGTACTGGACCATTATTGAGACTTGGGAAATCACAGCACTCCTCACAGACAAGTAAATGTTTGATGCGCTCCAATCAGGCAGCTATGTACAAAATGCATATAAAACACGGACAACACGTCAAATTAAATAAGTGTTTATCAAAAAGGACGAGAGATTTTGGAATGTTACATAGCACATTAAATAAGTGGGGCACAGATTTTTACAAAACAGGTCGTCGGACATTATTTACATCGTACTTACAACATGTACACTGTGTATGATACACCTGTGAATTTAAGGCTTAATATGCAATTCAAAAACAAGCGCAGGTGCTGCCATGACAATGTACTGTGCAAAAGATTTCTTCAAGAAGAACCACGTTAACAGAAACTGTTTTCAAGAGTCAAATTAAGTTAAGGCTTGGGAGTTTATCATAAGAATAACTTAATACAAGGCAATAACCCTAACACACATGAAGGGCTGTGTTATGGAGATCACAAATATAGCTTCAAGGACTGAAACAAGACAAGGTACACCTGCCATAATTATTCCTCTCTGCAAGTACAGTGAAAAAACTCAGGGAGCTTATAAACGTGTCAAATTTACTTACTTATTTATAAAGTAGGCAACGCTCTATTCACAAGAGGTAGTTCAGCTGAATATTCAAGACAGTTCAGTGTAATGCGCATCATTTTAGTACAGGTGTGCCAGTCTTATTATACCGTGTAGACGACAGATCTGTCACCTGTCCGTGCTGAACGTTCACACCTGGCCGTACTTCCCTTTGCAGTGTAGAATGTGTTTGTATAATCTATCTATCCTGTCCTGGAGAACAGCGGCGTGCTCGTCTGAGAGAAATCCTAATTCCACAGACAAAGGCTCGCTGTCTCTGTAGAGCTCCAGCAGCCTTTTCCTGGAGTCTCTGCGCTTGTGCAGCTCCGCCACGCGCTGCGTTGTCCTTTTCCTGAACACACACACTGAGCTCAGTACCGTGCTGTGGTATTTCTCCCACATGCCCAAAACCCGAAACCCGTGCACGAGCCCGGCCTCGTTGTCTATAAACACAAGGTCACCGCGCGGTGTTTTCAAGAGGTTGTTCGTGTCTCTCTCCATTACGCGCGAGTCCCACTGCAGGCTGAACAGATTGCTGACCAGTCTGTCGAAGTTAGCCGTCAGGTAGTCGAATATGATCAAGTCCGTCCACTGCATCAGCTCCAGCAGCTCCGCCGTCGTCTTGTTCCGGAGCTCATACAACACAGGATGCAGCCCGCTGCGCTCCTGCCTGAGTGGAGCAGGTGTGACCACCCCGGTCAGGTTTGAGACCCACTTCGTAAGGGAGACCACGGCTCCATCACTCCACTGTAAACCGTCTATTCTCGCCCTCACAGCCTCCCATTGCTCACTATTACCGCTCAGCTGGGACAGTATGAGGGGAGGCAGGTTTGTGATTCCGAGCAAACTAGCGAGGTAATAAGTCAAAGTTTCTCCTTGCACCTGATCTGCGTTGATCCCGTAACGCACACACGCTTTGGTGCCATCTGCAAAAGTGGCGAGCTGGTTTGATATCCTGCCGCATCCGGGCTCCAGCTTCACTACTCTGTGTGTCCTCGCTCTTTCTCTCCATGTCTGAGCATATTCCTCAGTGAAGCCCGCAGGGAGCAGATCCTCCAGCCATTCACTCCAAAATATCCCATCCTCCACCGGGGAGCCCAACTTGACCGGGCCCTCCCGTCGCGCTGACCTCTTGTTATCCCCATTCACATGGTAATCAAGACTTCCTGCAGAGACGGTTTGATCAGTGAGGTTATGCGCCTCAAGTCTGCCCCCCAACCGCGGTCTTTGTGCCGCCGGGACGGCGAGCAAAACCCGGAAAGTTTTGGCGGAGAGGTCTGCTGGGAGCCCTTGGTGTAAGGACCCTGAGAACCTCCGCTTGTGTCGGTCCAAACGGTCCTCTAATGCGCTCCAGACGTAGAAAACACTTGCGAGGGCGCACAGGAGAAGGAGTGCGAACAAGTTTGCTGAAAGAGCCCTCATGGTAAAGACCACCTGCCCCCCTGTAGACCGAGGGATCCACAGCAGGTTTACAACAGTCAGAAAGAGCAAATTTTCCTCAATCCACAGTTTAGGTTTGAGCACTGCGCCCCGTGTCCCGTTCACCGTTTGAGCCCAGATCACAGGACGAAGAGGGTCTCCGAAACAGCGTGAATTTCATCTCCCGTCCTGCTCAGACGCCTGGTCATACCCTTCCTCTGCGGGAAACAGACCGCGTTTCGGATCACCGCAGCGCGCATCCTCCATCAGACGTTCTCCATTAAAGCTCTCTGACGTCCTATCCCCTTTCTCTCCGTATGCACCTCTCCGGTCTTCATCCTCCTTTCCCTCTCCGCCGGGCGCTGGGTGAGTTTGATTTGTGGTGGTGTCGGCTCGCTGAGAGACACTAGGCGGGGGGGACACGTGACTCCAGTCCCGAGATGGTGGGCGGATCGTGGGAAGGAGGGTTCAGAGAGGAGAGGAACAAGTGCACCGCGCTGCGTTTAGTGTGTGTGTGTGTGTGTGTGTGTGTGTGTGTGTGTGTGTGTGTGTGTGTGTGTGTGTGTGTGTGTGTGTGTGTGTGTGAGAGAGAGAGAGAGAGAGAGAGAGAGAGAGAGAGTGGATAGTGTGGTATTGGCAAATGTAGCCATTATAATAATTGAAACCTTGTGCTGAAATACTTTGGGAATAAAGTCACTGTTTTAAACAAATTCTATTCCATGCTTTTATACCAAGTGGGATATTCTTTTCAGTGAGCTTAAGGCAGCCTGGCTGAAGGTGGTTCACCCAAATATGTGCAACAATAACCCACTTTTTTATCCATCTCTTATTTATGATCATCTGAGGTCATAGTGGATTACTGGAAGCTCTTATTAGAATACACCTCTTTGACCAGTCCCTTTATTCTTCTTCACACATGGTTAAGATTTAAAATGACCAGTTTGAAGTTAAATACTGACTAAGCCTTAATGTGTATTGATGGAGTTAACAGTTTAGGACATGTGAGGCTTAAGAACACTGATGTAGACATACTGATAATGAAATAAACAAAGGATTGTCCCAGACTAGCTTTGTAGTTGTCTGGTAATTATCCACCGGAATAGCTACCAGAACAAGACTATGTTTCTCTGTTGAAAACAAGTTTAAAATTGGAATAAACTCCTCAAACTAAAGAGAAATAAACAAGCAAATAAACAAACCAATAAAACACTGCAGCAAAGGCTGAAGAAGCTGTTACAGTGGTAAAATGTAACCGTTTATGATGGATACTAGGCTTTAATTTGAAAAAATAAAAACATATAGGGTTTATGTTTAAAAACCTCATATTAAATTGGCCAGTCTTGTTAAAAGGCTGTTTATTTAAAAAGTCAATCCGATCTCATGCAGAGGGGAAGAATAATGTGTCACTTAACTACAAGACCCCCAAACGAGCATTAGCACCATGCAGTTTTCTGCTTCAAAACACTTGGTTGGCTTTTAGTCACAGGGTTTAAATTCAGTCCGTCCTTCTTGCATTCTTCCAAATTTTTCTGTATATGGAACTCTGATCCACACAAAATGTTCAAATACTGTTTTAAAGGGCAGACAACCACCCATTACCCTCTCCTGCAGCAGTTGGAGTTGTCACCCTTGTGACACACTTAATGCAAATACCATGTTTTAGTATTTGATGGTTCATGCCCCTTATTTGTATTCCAAAAGAGCACATTTTTCTCAAATTCTGATGTTAAATATTTGATCATTTTCCCACTTACACCCAGGGCTATAAAAGTCAACTGCTTCGCCCAACCTTGTCCTACGCTTTTGTTTAACCAAATGAAACATGCATGCACACAAACTCCTTTCTGCACATCTCCCTCATTAAATTATTCCTCATTAGCATCCCCCCACACTCTTCACCATTCCACTCATGCACTCATGCTCTGTATCTTGAACCTTGGTTTCCTAATCAAATTAATTGGGTCACTTTTATAGCGGCATCCCACCATGCTAAATTGCCTGAGTCAAAAAGACAGCCATACACGAGGATAGTCAATTACACCCTAAACTAGAAGTCCATTAATGTATGCCTGTGACGCCTGGAGCGCTGAAATGCTTAACATCATGCTGTTATTTTAGAGCTTGAAGTAAAACAAACATATTATCAGTAGCACATCTTTGGATATTTAACAACATACAAGACCAGACAGGACATAACTTCTTGCAGACTGCAGGGGGAACTGATACTGTTTTGGTCATATTGCCCATGTAGCCTTCACTTTTGCTTTACCAAGTTGGGTGTTGTGGCTTAGTTTGCCATTGGCAGACTAATTTGTTCAATTCTCTGTTTGATTCTGTGATGCAGATTGACAGCTGTGGAAGAACAGAGGGAACAACAAGTCCCTTGTTTTGCACATGGATGGAAAGAGAAGCACTTCGAATCTCCAGCAAGGGTGTGTGTGTGTGTGTGTGTGTGTAGCACATGGCTGAGCTTGTTTTTTTTAACCTGGAAGACAAAAGTGTGGGTCATTACAGAGGTGGAGTTTTTCCATTTGGTGTTAAAGATGGTTTAAAGCGCATTAGCTTGTGTAATTACGCAGTTCACGATACTAAAAAAAATATTTGTTAACGTACTATTTCATCTTTTTATGTTTCAAGATTCCAGAAAGCAAATTAAAAAAAAGAGTCACACAATTTAACTTGAACTCTCCCAACTCAGACCTTTTGGCTTGTAACAAAAGGTACATAAAATCAAATGTGAAAAAAAGAAGAAACAGCTTTTTGATATCCCCAAATAAGAATATTCCCCAAGCCACCCATGTGCACAAAATCTGTCTTTCATTCCCTTCAAATACAGTTCGCCTCTGGCCGTGCAAGTTCACTTTTACATCCACTCACAAGAAATCATATTTTTAATTCAAGCGCTGGTTCTTGGTGGTTTGTCTGTTTTCATTCAGCAAAGTTCTGGCTTGCAAAATTCCCCAAAACATGCTGTTCATGTAATTTCTTCTTTTCTTCGGAGACTGACTTAAAACATACATATACAGAGGAGTTCAGAAGGACTACTTTCAAGTATATCAAGTTTAATTTCATGCGTATAACCTTGTAAAAACTCTACCTAGCCTCCGACTAATTGCACCACTCTACTTTCACTTTAAAGCTGTGAGGTCTAGACATAGGAAATGAAGACGGCTTAAGTGCATTGTTGGAATTCTGTCTGATGTGTGTTGCTTTTAAGAAGTGTGGAGTAACTACGTTTACTAGTTCAGGCTGCTGTAACTTTGCTCTCGGTATCCTCTTTCCCTGAGCACAAGTGCGGACATGTTTTCTTATCAAACCTATCTGTTTCTTGCCATGTGTTATCTGCAGGTCAGCCAACCCCTTAGCCACCCCCCCCCCTCCTGCTGCATTCCTCCTTCTGCTTTCCTCGTAAATCCCACAGCAGTCCCAAGAGGGCCGTAACATCAGGGGAACGCCTTTCTACAGCAGCCTTAGCTGTCCGTGGTCAAGCTCTGCAGTGACACAAGAGAACCCAGACCGTCTGTCATTCTGTCCACGGTAAAACCATCAGCGGCCATCTGACCATGCCGCAGCTGTGACATAATCTCGGCCTCTCTGCGTGGAGCCCGTCTGACTGTGCAGATAGACATACAGAGACAGAGGAGACATAAAGGGATGGGGACAGAGGAGGAGAAAGTGCAGCGGGCCTCTGTCACTTCCCTTGTAGTCTAAGGTTAGTTCACGCTGAGCAATAACTCATAGGTCCCCCGACTCTTTGCAGCACTCTGTTTCCTGGACTGAATAATGAATGTGCGGGGCTTCCATTAGCGTTGAAAGCTGCGATTATTTCACAGGGCCCGACAATTACTCATGCTAAGGGATCCAGGGATGGAAGCGGAGGGAGGAGATCCATGGGGATGAATACATCGTCTCCTGGTTTCATGTGTGTGACGAAGAGATCCAAGTGAGCGCCCTTTGGACATGGATGTGCTCGTATGCAATTATTCTTTAAAACAGAGAGTGGAGCAGATAATAGGAGGGAGGTCTTGTTATTTCACTTCGTATTCTGATGGTGTGTATGTATGCACACAGTACTGTCAATACCTGCCTTGAATCCAAGAACTGGGCTGTTGCCATCTGTTCAAGAAGCCCAGCATGTGTGTCTCTCTACTCAGAATGCTAGAATGTGGCCATGTTTGGCTGACAGATAAGGACAACCATGCACTAGATATTCCAGTGAAAGATAACACATTTCATTGAACCACTGATGACAGAGACATGGTCATGTCAGCATTAATCTTAGCCCTCATCTCAAGTATTGCTTTGAAATAGTGCATAAATTGCACAAAATCAACCCTACAGTCAGTACTTCCTAGATTCATTTAGAGGGCAGACGTTGCTAGTGGGGAACACAAGAGGTTTTGCAGATGAATTCTCAACCATGGTGTTTCTTGGATCATGCAGTCTTTTAAAAGCAGCAGCAGTCACCAGGGTCTCAGAGGCTGCAAGCAGAAACAAGCAGCCCATGCATCATCAAACCGAAACTGTTGCTTCATGAAGCGATCGGCTGCACCGCTGGGACCCAAAAATGGCACACAGCCATCTAAGTGCTGCCTTTTTCTTTCCACCAGTTACGGGGGTTTTGCATTGCTCTAGCCAATTTCCTGAAAGGCTGGCTAAAGGTTTTTAGCACTGACTGGTCAGCTGGTATTCGCTAATGAATTAGTTTTTGTTAATGAATACTGAATTAGTCTGTCAGCCATGGAGGGGAAGCAGAAGGCTTGGTTTATTGATGCACTGTACTCCCTGTCTCCATCTGGTTTAGACACAGCAGAAGTTAAAGAGGTTTTGAAGCAGCCTTTGAAATTCAGAGCTGCACAAGGGAGAGCCTCTTGGAGAAGGGAAATCAGGACGAGAAGGAGATGTACTGTGAAGCCACTCGATTAAAGAATCAGTGTCCAACCACATGGATTTCATCACCTGACCTGCCACGCCAAACCCCAGATTTAATAAGTCAGGAATTGAATTCTTTTCACTTTCTCCAGCTGTTAACTGGCTTATTGACTCAAGCACACATGCCTGGTGGCAAGTTTCTCCTTTGGATAAACTTAAAGGAGAGCTTAAGAACATCTAATTGTTCTTAGCTGAGTCATGACACTCAAAGCAGTGTGTTTTTCTGCAGTTAAAATGCACTGTGAAAAAACGGTTGGCCTCCTGCTCTTGTTTGGGTCATGGGGTCAGTTAAGATTAGAGATGGTGGTTGAATGTCCTCCTAATGTTTCAGCAAAACATTTAGCAGCCTCAAGTTTAATGGCTGAACAGCGTGTGCCGCTCGCTCTCATCACATCACGGTGGAATGAATCTTCTGAATGTGCGAGGGAGGAGTGCTGCGGTTTGTTAGCTTCTTCTTTCTCAAATCTTCCCCAACCCTCGCCAGATTTCCAACTAGTTTGAGCAACCACAAATCATTCAGCCATTTCAGCAGATGGTTGCAGCTTTGAAAGAGAGCAGAGGGAGATCAGTCACATTCTTTTGAACAGATGTATGGAGATGGGTTTATCAGCTTGATTTATTTTAGTGAAATCTCCAGATGAGCTGTCCGTTCAGTGCCACACTCTGCCCGTCATACCCTGTTGATAGCCACTGGGCTGAATCTCTTTACTTTGTAGCACACAGCTAAAAATAGAGGCTGTAGGGCATAATTTATAGTCTACTTTCACATGAGCAGGCGAACATATTAATATTTATCTGCCATATGGCTTATATAGCACATACATGCAAGTTGACCAGAATTGTAGCTCCGTTCTTGTTTGTGTTATCAATGGGTATCAGCTTGTTAAGGTCGGGGTTGCTACTGTGATAAAAATTTTGACGTTGTCTTAAAGACATACAGGCAATTTATCCTATTTTTACTGATTTGATGTCAGTTCAATATCTTAGTGGAAATATAAACATATATAGAACAATAGTTGCAACTCCTCAGTCTTTAATACCAGAAGCTGTTGTCTGAGTGTTTTGTTTGTATGAGCATCAGCCAACTTAAAGCGCTTAACTTCATTTTCTGTGTATTGTCATTGTTTAAATAGCAACTTAAGAAGTGAAAAAGGTTCAAGTTAAGAGATTATGCCCAAAAGCAAATTGTCAACTTGTGACTTGTGTAGCTTGCCAGTCCAACTGTGTATTGCCTTTGTTTTTATCCTGACTAACAACTTCAGAGCCAAAATGAAGCTTCAGATGAAAGATGACATCCAAAAGCATTTTAGATTTATTTGCATGGAAATTTCTGCAGAATCGTCTAAAATGCTTATTGGGTTGGTTGAGCTCCAAGGTGGAGCAATATGCAATGCAGTCCAATCATTTCAGTGTTTTAGCAAAGTTAATACTAAAACAAACTAAATCCCTGCACTAATCCACTTACTTTGTACCGTACTTTTGCTCCAGTGTTTTCATACAAACTAATGTCTTTATAACCACAGATTTTATAATACATTGATGTAGTGATGTCACCCATCTGGGGCAGCGTGTTGAAGCGAGCGCTTGATGATTTGCAGTTTGTAGCACTTTTGCATTGGCTTCATTTGTTGCTACTGGCGGTCGACCGACTGTTTTTTTTTTTATTAACTGGAGCAGATACGATGATTAGAGAGCAGTTCAGCCTATGGTGATGTCTAACACGGATATGTTGTTGTTGTTTTGTATTTGATAGAGTTCAACAGTTTAATAATAATTGATCAGAAACAAAACTGTGAACTTTAATTCCTGCCTGCAGTATCTGTGAGACTTATCTTAGAGTATTTTATGAGTGCAGGTGTCGGCCAATATTGATTATTCCTAGATGCTATTATTTTAGATCTAATGCAAGAGGATATATGACTTAAACTCAAACTTCGACAAAAAATTAGACCATTTCTGATACCCAGCCTTTGTATCATTTAGTTACTTGCTTCTCTGTATAGAACTTCCAAATTATTCTATTAAAAAAATGAAAAAAAAAGTGACCCAGCTACAGCTGAGTGAATTGGCGGATCAGCCATCATCACAGCTTTTGAGCCGCTCCTAGTTTTAATGGTCCTTCAGGAGTTAATGGAAGGAAAAGGCTTCGGTCCTGGACACTATGATGACCTCTTGGCATCTGACCCTTTTCTACTCATGAGGCTGGTCGTGTTGACAGGACCCTGGTGGGGGAAGGGTAAACAAACGAGCCACATGGAAAAGAACTCAGGAAGCTGCAGCAAGGAAAACACAGCTACAGAAAACCTTACTCAGTCCCCCTTCTCCCAGACTTCAGGTTTGCATGTCATGTTCAGGTTGGCTGAGTGTGTCAAAATAGTGCAGAGTGTTAGATAAGGGATTCTCCAGATTTGTAAAAAGTTTTCCTAATCTGGGCCAAGCATGGTAAAAATTAAGAATAACCCAAATACTCTTATCACCTAACCTTAACCACTACAAGGTACACTGCAGACTTTACAGCAGTAAAAATCCAATAGAGGGGCCATTAGATGTCCGCTTTATATCCCTGGAAGCCTGCTATAGAGTGAAAGCTCGATCATTTATGACTATGGCCTTGTGGAACGAGCCGTATCCAAAGGCCTTGATGTTGAGTGTATCTTACTTGCCTATGCTTCACTGGTCCCTGGAATCTCTAATGCAGCATGTAGACGCTCACCACTGATAGATTTGCTTCCCTTGGGACAGGTTTGTATCACTGTTGGCTGTCAGCGCATACATTATGCCTTTTAAGCAAGAATGATCACTGCTATTAACAACAAAGCAGCCCCAATTGAATAATTTAATGTAGTGGGCTGTGGCTATGGCTTGTTGCTGATAAAAGAAGGGAGCGGGGAGTGGGGAATTGATCAAACAGCCAGCCCTTATCCAGCTGTGGGAATATAAATAATAAAAAAAGATCAGAGTGATTAGTTTTGGTGCCCACTGCCAGTTTAATACCTCCTACTTATATCCCTCTCCTGCTGAGACTTTCAATGTGGTCAAGCAGAATCCACTTTGCTGCTTACAACCTCAAATCAATATGTTCCATAACAGATTGAAGTGGGAGGGATGGGATGTACTGCATGTGTTAAATCCAGGAACATGATGTGCTGCTGTGCAAAGTTCCTCCTATTTTATTTTCACTTTGTTCTGTTTATGTTTTTGTGGGTTGGTCTCAGGCTTTCAAAAAAATAATAGAAGACAAACTGTCTCTTTCACACCAGGTCTGTCTGTTAGACTCCACAGGCTACTTAAGATTCAGCTCATGTCTGCCGTCAAAGATCATTCAAGGATTTGCAGACTCTGACTCCCTCTAGAGGAGGCATGGATAAACAGAGCGTAAACAAAGACATGCGGACACCCTGAAGCAATCCTGTGTACTTTTGACGTGAACTTTCTAATCCTTAGATCACCACAAATGTCACATTTGTAGTCTAATTTACCAGATTAAACAGAAGACGTGAAACCAGACTAAAATTGTCACATTTAGAGATTCTTTGAGGCAAATTTGCCCATTTACACAAAGAACTGTCTTTGTGGGATAGAAACACACAACTGAAGACTTATGTCTCCACAGCCACACCCATGTCATCACTGCACGCTGTGTCGTGTTTCATCTTCAGCGGGAGGTTTGACATCAGCAGGAGCAGAGCATGATGAAACAGCTCTGTAAGGGGGAATTTATCGGAGACAGAAACACATCCTCAGCTATCAGGAGGATTTATTCGATATTTGAGATCATGCTGTGATCTTGGAACTACATGTTTTTGATCAAAGATCATATATCTTTTTTTTTTGAGGTTTCAGTTATGTTACTTAAGTATCAGATAGGATAAGTGATTCCCTCTTTGACATTTGATTAATTTAATCCCAACATTTCAACATCATTTCTTTCACTCTGAAAGGGTCAGAATGAGCAATGACTCTGTCAGAAGGATCAAAGGGTTTTAGAATTAATTTATCTTTAGAAAAATGGTGAAATGCCAGAGAGAATTACAAGCGAAGAGCTTATTATTTCAAGAACATTTCAGTGTTTCAGAAATTAACTTTGACAGAGTGCTTCTTTCTCTCTCTCTCTCTCTCTCTCTCTCTCTCTCTCTCTCTCTCTCTCTCTCTCTCTCTCTCTCTGTACTTTCCTAGTGTTTCTTTGCCTCTACGCTACTAACAGCAAGCCAAAAAGCATGCTATGTTACATTTGATTGACCCTTGTGAATGGCATACCTCAGTGGTGTCAGAGGGTATGCTTTCACACATTCTCCAGGATTAGACGATAATTGGATTCTTGAATTATTTGCTTCAGAATTCCTCTGTTCAATGTGACCTGTTTTCAGAAATGTCAATGAAATGATTTACTTGTGGCACTTTGTACAAGAATGGTTTGATTTCAAATTTCATGAGACATTAAAGAGACCGTTAAAAAATATTTTATAACAAACCCCATATGACATATGAGATATCTCTAATTTGGCAAAAAAATAAATTAATAAATAAATAAAAAGAATCTTCAGTTGGGTATGAAAAATTTACTTTTCAAGTTTGTTGAAATAAGAATGTCTTAATACAATTTTTCTTACCCCATAAGTTGATTTTATTAACTTGTTACAAGCAATTAGGTGTCATTTTTGCATAAGACATAAGGCATAAGAGGTTTTATTGTCATTGCACAACTGTTGACAGCATCACAACGACATTATGTTGGTATGCCTGGACATCAAGACAAACAATAAAGACTGGGATCGTCGAGTTGCTGTCTGTGCATGCCGCCATCTTCCATTGGGTCAACGATTGATGATGAATGTCTCATCTTGAAATGAGAGCTCTTTTCTGAATGTGGCTCATATTAACTCCAATAAGACAGAAGGACTTTTAATCAATGCATGCCTCCATCTTTTGCACTCAGTTTTGTTTCAACAATGTTTTGACTGGAAACTAATTCTGTGTGTTTTTACAATTTCATTAACCTCATACTTGAATTATATGAAGTTAAGGATATATTTTGCAGCACCAGGCACATCACTCAATGGTTCTACGTGTGACCCTACTTCCTCATAAACATCTAATATGATTTTTTTTTTTAAAAAAAACAGAGAGAGAGAGAGAGAAAGAAAAAAGTTGATATTACATTAATTTGTTGGTATTACATTAAGTTATGAATTCCACCATTCAAATATTTTTTACAGGTGTACAAAATTCATTCACATATCAATTTATTGCTTAGCTGTGATGGTGCTGCACAGCTGCATCATGTCAGCTATCATTAACCTGCTTCATATTAGTCTGTCACCTGGCCTGCTAGTGAAATAAGGACATTATTCTTCCAGAGACCTACAGAGCTGTTTTCATATGGTGGTTAAGTGATTTTACCCCACACATTATGCAACAACGCAGAGTAGCAAGATTTTTTTTTTTAAGTATTTATGCTTCTAATGGATGTTCTGAGTGATGCATTCATTTCATCTTCCTTTGCTGCTTTTACTCCGTTGTTACACTTTTTAACCTCCAGAAACTCTCATGACATCTGCAGAGCAGGTACAAATCTGCTCTATGGCAGTTTTTTGTTGAGGTGATATCTAAAGTGGTCAGTGGAAGGGTTACACACTTCACCAATAGAACGTCCACTATCTTTAAATAGAATTCACTCAGACCACAAGCAATTTGTCACAATATGCTCCAGAGGTCCAAGGGGCGTTAAAACCTCATATTTACTGAGACTGCTGTGACCTATACATTACCGTGTGGTTTGGCTTGTGGTCAGGACCTTTGCCTGCTTCCCCAAACATTTGTGCACTATCATGTTTGGCCAAAAGAGGCTGCTGTGGAGACATATATGCCCTCTTTAAGAGCTTCGGCTTTAAGGACCATTGAGCAGAACCTGTTTTATATTTTCTGCCATACTTCCTCTGTGCTCTTGAACTCTGTTCAGAGCAGAGGTAAACTGAAACAAATGTGTCTTATGTGTAAATAAAGACACATTTATAGGCGGCCTAACTCCTTAACACTTAATCCTACTTGCTGGAGTAGGATTTTCGTGACTTTGTCAATCAGTGTGTTCTCACAACATTAAGCTTTTGTTTTTGTCTCCTGTCAGAGACATGTCATGCTGCCTTAAATTATAACGCAACTCTGTATTTGGCTTATATTTGCCTAGGGATCTTATTTAAAAAAAAACCAAACAGCCAAGGGGTCGGAGCACTCTGTCAGATATTTTGATGATGATGGACAGAAATGCAGTTCAAACAAACTGGGTTTTTTTTGTTTGTTTGTTTGTGTTTTTTTTTAAACAACTGTTTTCAACACTTTCCAGAAATAATGTTATTGTTTCTATTTTTTTAACTAACCTTTACTTAACAAACGTTCAATTGAACCTTTCACCAAACCTTGAGTAATCATTAATTTTACCTAAAAACTTACCTTCATTAACACCTTTATTTTATTACACTCATAACAAAGCCTTAACTTACCCTTGAGTGCACCCTTAGCGTATCCCCATTACACTCTTTACAGAAACTATTGTTTCAAAATAGACCTTTTATTGAACTGTAATTTAACCTTAAATAATCCTTAATCATACCCATCACTACACCCTGAACAAACCACCTGTTATTCCTTATAATAATATCTGTCATTCTAACCCTTAAGGATACCCTGTATTACACTCTTAAATAATGATATTATTTTATCCTTACTAACTCTTTTTAACATCAGCAACTTACCAATACAATTTACCATGTATTACATCCTTAATCAGCTTTTTGTTACGTGCTTTACTTTGTTGTTAATTAGTTGTGACAGTCTGCATAAAACATACATACAAAGAAAACACTAATACCTTAAATCCCTCCACATGTCATCCAAATACAATGAACATTAGTCCTCAAACCCTACATGAACTCACATATTCAGTATATTCCTGTGCCTAAAAGCGACCAGGGTGGGTTTTTTATATAGTATGATGGCGCACTATTTAACAAATCTTGACATGTAATATATTCCCCTATATTACACTTTTAACAACACTTATTTCACCCAACTCTTTATTACAAAAGCACAAAGGTGTCTTAGTTTGAAAGACTGCATGGGCAGAGGACTTTCTGTGAGCAGCTACTGAGTTCTCCCCCGAAGGTACTCCAGCTTCCCTCAACAGTTCAAAGACATAAACATCTGATTGCAAACAATACGACCTTTAAAAATAAAAATGTCACCAAAGGGAGTTTTTGCTTACACTGTGGAGTGATTTTTGGAGCCTCTTAATGGCTATTTATGTACACCACATTTTAGTTTTATGACTGTAACCATGGTTATACAGAGTTTTGTTTTCTGTAGGAATGCAGGGAGTTTGCTCCAAAACTTGTCATTGCATCAGATGTTTGTTACTAAATAAAGTGTCCTTAATGAAGTTGTTGGACCCTGAAATGGGACTTGAGCCACATGGACTTTTGGGGTTTTCTTTGGACAGTGATTTAGGAGGAACCAATTGGAGAGGGGCCCTCTAAGTGTCAGGCTTGTGATTGATAGGTGACCTGTTAATGGTGTATGCTGCCTCACGCCCAGTGACAGCAAGAATCAGATCAAGTCCAGCACATCCTCGAATGGATAAAAAGTGAGATTGGTAGTGAATAGATGGATTTACAATATAGTTAAAAAGAAAGGACTCTTTCTGCATACAATAGCAAGGTTTGAATTTTTTTTTTTTTTAAGTAATGACAATATTGCTAAATTTACCAATACTGGAGTTGTTAACTAGTTTTTTTGTACAGATTTTCAAAGTATGTTTGGAGTAAACACCATTAAATTCTTCTGAGGTCATGCTTCATTATCTTCATCACTACAGTGATTAATACCCCCCTTGGATCCACTGTTATTGTCATGACTGCAGAGCACTCCCAGAAAACTAAAGCCAAAAATTGATGCAACTATAAATACACAGAGCAGATCAAGTAGCCAGAGGGTGTAGCTGCACGTCCGCACCCTACACGCTGACATGCTGCACAATGAGCCTGATCTCGCTCCTGTTTGTTTTCCATGGTGAGCCTCATTAAGAGGCTCAACTCCATAAAACTATGAATTCCTCCTGTCAAGTGTTTCATTCCTCTACACAAAATGCCACTTATGTCACCCAGAACATGTCGAGATCGCTTGCCCCTGTCTGGAACCTTCTTGAGAGCAATATAACCAATAGAAACGGATAACAAAACACAAGGAGCTCAGGGAGGAGGAAGTGATCTCAAAGCTGCAGAGCTGGAAAAGAAAAGGAGAAAGTGGAGCACTGAGGTGATGTGCTGTAAAATGTTGGGTTTTGTTTAATGGGTTTTGGTTGGCTGTTTTAAGCTTTAAAGAACCCTAATGGGTCCTATTCTGGTTTCTCACACTGACCTCACTCAGACCACCCTTTTCTATATTTTCTTTATTTCTCTGACCCAATTATTTCCACCACCATGGCACAGCCTTGGGGCTCCACTGCTTAGGGTGACAAGAAAGGAACAAAGGAAAAAGATGACCAAAACAGAAACCTTGTTGCTGTGAAACACCAAAACAGACTCCTTTGTGAGACAGTTGTCTGGTTCATTGCTCTCATGGCTGTTCTTAAGTACCAATGACACAACAAGACACGCTGCATGGTAAACACACGCAAGACGAAGGAAATGAAATAGCCTAATGAATTCACTACGTCACATCAGAAATGTCAAGAATTCCTTTTTGAACCAAGAACAGATGGAAAGTCTCATCTCCTCTGCATACTGTCTCTTTTCGTGTCACTCAGATGTTTCCATTATGACAGTTCCTTTCTTTTTGAAATCCCAGTGTGGTTACGTCTTCCAAGTAAGGAGCTTGGTCAGCAATTACTCATGGGGCTCCCAGAGCTACCACTTAAAGCTTCAGCCCATCCTCCCCCTTAAGCAATTTAATTTTCAGAGCTTTAGCTGTGTTCATAAGTGCTTGTGTTAGAGCTTACAGCTGAAGTCTACAGTCTTCCCATAAGCTTGGATAATTAAGACAAGGTATATAATATTCAGGGCATTTGGATAAATCTATTAGACTATTCTGAGAAAAATCCTGCAGACAATGTTGAAAGAGACTTCAGTGATGATTGGTGGCCAAGAATAAACCTTTTTTATTGACTGATGTTTTAGATAAGCAGCCAGCTTTAAGCCGTTATTAAACAGTTAAAAGCTGCAGGAATATGTGTCAATTTTTACTCAAGTATGCGAGTACCGACCCAGTTTTCCTTTGGTTTCACATGGAGTTGCATAGAAATCCTTAGGTTGTGGATTGTCACATGCACTGCAAACTAGACAAAGATGTTTCTTATTAAAATAATATGTTCCCTATTGAACAAACCTCTTCTCCTTTTTAAAGATCAGCTATATTCTTTTTAAAAAAAAAGCTCACATTTTCCTGAGAGTCCCGGGTAGCAGATTATCAGGAGGTTTGCATTATGTGACTACATGCAACAGGGACTAGCATGACTGTATAGTCTTTCTGGGGGTACATATGGAAGAGCTCATGCTGGATATAAAATGGGTGTGTAGCTCACAAGGTTACAAATACATGTGCAAATGCTCATACATGCACACTGTATCTCTACCATCCTATCTATAGAAGCCTTTGAGGGGTGATATACTAATCTTGACTTTAATGTGGCTCCCTGCTGTCGCAGTATCCAGCACATAGACCTTCTGCTATGGGATTAACAGGGTTTTAATGTGGGATATGAAATGCAAGTCTTTGTCATTTGCAGCCCAGTGATCTGCAGCTGTGTAACCCTACTGGTTGGAGAAGGATTTAAAGTGTCGTTCAAAGTTACATGTAAATGCATCTGACCTGACTTTTTTTATGAAAGCCAGGCAGAGTCAATTTGCTGTGGGTATGTGAGAGCCAAAACTGTCCTAGATGTTTCTAAATAGATTACAGAAATATAATGAGATAATACTGAGGAATCTAGAATCGCATGTGCAGCAGCAATCATGTAAAATGTAATTCTTGAGGCACTGTATGTAGCATAATCTCGCGTGGCATACCTATAGGCCTGCATGAAATGTCAAAGTGAGGATTATATGCATGTAGGGAAATGGATTTCATGCAAACAGGGTCAGAAGGTTCATGCACATATCCCAAAGCAAAATCATGTGTGAACTGTGTATAACATTGTGGTAAACTGAAGCTACTTGTTGTCTCATTTTCTCTGTCATCGGCTTCTATCTCATCTCTCTTTGTTCTCTCCTCCTTTTAACAGCTTCTACTGGAGAAAAAAAAGACTCCTAAGTTAGGAAACAAAGACAGCACAATCAGGCAGACAGCCATGCTCTTTTTAAGGGACAGTAAAATAAGCGCTATCGTAGTGGCTGTGCAAAGTGAGTAATTATTCATAAAAGAGTTCATAAAAAACATGCCTTCCTGCAAATGAGAGCAAATTTGGCATCTGGTTTGATACTGTCCTGCTCTATTAAGTTATTTAACCGCACCTCGTCATGGCTCTGTGCTCCTGGCAACGCCAGCTGTCGGCTCTGCTTAAAAGCCGTTTAAGGCGTTTGTCTTACCTGTGAAGCAGACAGCCTATTTTCCATCCACATCTAACAGAAACAGGCGTTTGTGCCTTGATAGAGTGAGACTATTAGCTGTTGAGGGGGAAAAAAAGGTGCTCGTGTTTACTCTGTGTCCACTCTGTAACCATAGAAATGAGATGAGTGCGATGCCATGATTAGATCCTTAATATTAAAACCACATGGCTCCACTGTCAGACACCTTCATTTTTCTGACCCTGCGGGAACTCTTGGGCCTCAAATGCAACACAAACAGGTTGAACCATTAATCATGCTCTGACCAGACAGGAGTGAATAACCTCCTGTAACCAAAGTGGAGTCAAAAGTGGATGCCATTTAGTATATTGACTCCAAGGTAATTTCTTTGCGCTTTCATTGCATCTCTCCCTTTATGTGCTTTGTAATAAGATTTCACTGTGCACTGTGGGCATGGAGCCCACTGTTCATGACCAACCGCAGTCACTGTGGTGCCAACTGAGAAGCTTCTCTAATGCAAGCCAGGATGAGAACGATGCTGGTGGCGTGACAAAATGTTTCCCTGCTGGAGTTTCTGCAGCAGTAATGATAAATGAAGATACCAGGGGGGTCCTGTGTTTCTGGCAAGGTGATCTAAACAATAGAAACTCCTGTAGGGCAAAAAAATTCCATCCACATCAGGCTGTAACTGTGCATCCAAGTGTCATTACACTCGATGGTAAACACATTATGAAGCAATCTTTGTGAGATATCCATGTATAATAAATACAGGACATTTTTCCAAATTTCATTTGAATTATCCCAGAAATCCTGAATCTGCGATGTTTGTTAAAGACCAAACAAACATGAACAGAACTTTGAGAGGGGTAGATCACTAAATAAAAGGACAGCCAATTAAGTCAGCTCAATGGGAATTATGCAAAATATAAACAACTTTAATAATCCTTTCCATCCATCATGGATGGCAAGAAAAAAAAAATCTGGTGTGTCTTATTAAATCTAGTTCTTATACACAAGTAGCTAGACCTAGCTCTCATTGTGACTGATTTAGTTCAGTCTCTCAGAATGTCTGCATGACTTCGCCTTTTTTTCCCAAAGACTGGAAAAATCATATCTTTTTACAGTTACTTTCCTTCAAATCAGTCAGTCATTGGCTGCAACATGTCTCACACATCAAGTGCAACTTTCTTTGCCAAACAAAAAGAAAAAAGAAAAGAGAACATGATAATAAATACAACTATGAACAATTTCCCCAACTTTCAACACTAGATCAGTTTTGATTAGCTGTAGCTGTAGCTATTGAAAGTTAAATGTAGTCTCAGTAAGATCATCTGTTGGATTTTGAAGAGGCTTTATGAAGTCCAAAGGTTACAGGGGCTACATTGGAAATGCTGACACCAAATAGCTTCTGATTGTAATTTAAAACAGGCAAAGAGGTGGAATTTGGGCCATGGTCTAGTTATACCGCTGGCTATACCTAATTATGTGTAACCTTAAAATAAATACATCATATCCCATACAGTTTCCACAAATAAAGAATTTATGCTACAGCATGATGGACTCTAAAAATCCTCTTGGCTTTTCAAACAGTCTCAAGTGGACACTTGAGGAACTGCTTTTTTTTTCACTCCCCCTTTGACTTCATGTTTTGACACTTAAAGTTGCTGCTTGCTTTTGGTGTTTAGAAAAGCCGTCTTCCAGTCTAGGCATGTTTCTGTCTATAATTCCCTCAAGGTCTGTTACTATCTATGAAAGACATAAATAATCTAAAAGTATCTCATTGTGGTCTGTGGTTCATTTATTATGCTTGTCGCTCTGGGTGGGTGTATTTTTTATTTTTACATTCCCTTTAATAACATATTGGTTTTAAGCTTTGATGGCAGCACCTTTGTAGATGTGACACTGAATATAGAATATGGGCCAAGGTTTTGTGGTTAGAGGGGCCTCACATGGCAAATAGAGTTAAACTAAAATAGAGTATGTGTATAAAAACATAAATATGATGTGATCAAGTGTGTGCTAACTTTATCCAGCCGTGTCACATTGTGTTTGGTAGATTATTCTATTGTCTCAGTTGGCAGTAAATTTTACACCAGTCAATGGCAGAATAAGCGGTTAAGCATTGGTAAAGATTTAGCTAATTTTCACATTTGCAACTCACAGACTCTACTCTGCTCTGTTCTGTTAAACTGCACATTGAGGTGTTTTTGTTCGTATTTTATTTTTTCTTTTTGAGAGAGAGACTTCTACTTTTCTGCGCTGGTGATGCACTCAGAGTACAAGTGCTATTCAAACCTACTCAAGCCTGGACAGAGTTGACCTCAATCAGACACAGCTGAATAGGATTGTGACACAACTTTTTTCTTAATTGAAATGTAGTGTCAAATGAAGCAAGGCTTTTTCAAGTAAGCAAGAAAGTGATGGTGGAGCTAGTTTACACAAAGAGCAGTACTTCTGAAAGATGCACAAAATTTGCCTTTTGAAAATCTCTCAATAGTAAAATGATCGCGATTATTACCTTCAGTCCCCACCTATGACTTAAAAAGGATTTTCTCTGTAGAGGTCAGCATACTGTGCCTTTAGTTTGCTTTTCTTTTGAGAAAAATATTCAGTATACTAAGTTAGAAAAATCATTTTAAAAAAGAGCCAATTAATCAAATGTGATACCTATACTAAAATATCTACTCTGTCAAATCTGTCTTCTGGCAGATTGGACTGCAGCTGTGGTTCCTCTGAAAATAGTAGACCAGTGAGCACATTCACCCAAAAGCTTTGGGTTTCACATAATAAACCACGAGGCATCTGGACAAACAAGGGGGAGGTGGTGAAAGGTGGAGGGAATGCAAAACAAAGCAGACAATATTTCCTTTACCCCCTTTAGTCCTTGATTTTTGTTGCTTTTCCCCCTCTGTCTCCTTTTAGTAACACCTGTTATTATTTCTTTGTTTCCCCCATAAGCTCTTTGATTTCATCTTTTCCCTTCCAAACATCTCCACAGAGGACTGAAATATTGCTCATGAGCTCCTTATGGACTAAATCCTGCTGTTTTTAGTGACTGTCAGTGATACTTGATTCTCTTGCTCAAGGGCTTTTGATCTGTATTCCCTGTCAACTCTTGCATGCAACGTTGAGTCTCAGTGAGGAAAAAACAACAAATTAATTAATTCCAGAGCTGTGTCCAGCTGAAATAAAACACACCCTGGAGATTATTCTGAAAACACGCCTCATAACAAAAGAGAATATGCTCAACAACTTGTTTTCATGAAGTATTCTTCTGCTGTTGTGTCTCCAAGTTTGAAATCAAGGGTGAAGCAAATTTATTGCTCAATTACAAGTTGTTTTTACGAACCACCCAGCTATGTCAAATACTTGGTTCTGATTGGTCAAAGCACCATAGTAACGCTAATTATTCTTAACAACAAGAGGATACACAACCATATTTCACATATCACACTGAATCAAACATTGGAAAGAAAAATCTTCTACTTTATGATCTAACATCTTCTCATTGCCAGTGTTGCCTTAAGATTATTCAGACAACATTGGAAAACAAAATGGGAAATTCTCTTAGTCGCAATTTATTTGTCCTCTAAAACCTTAAAGTCCCAGACTTTGAGGTCGCTCCACAACAAAAGGCATAACACAAAGCACTCATCATGTATAAATACAGTCAAATCTCACATCAGATTAAACAGGAGAAACTCAGCTATGAATGCCGTCAAGTCATACTTCCACCAAACATTCTGCTCTTTTGAGTAATACTTGGGTCATTACTTTGAGCCAGTGACATAAATATCAGTACACCTCTAAATAAATTTCACAACTGTTCTCCTAATCATGACACCAGATAGACCTTGTCGATCATAGATATCCCCTTTGTATTTGGGGTTGGTTGTTTTTATAGCAGAAACCCAAAAAGAAGCCGGGGCTTAAAGAGCATTTAAAAAAATAGATTTGCAATTAATGGCTGAGAAAAAAAGATGAGAGGGGGAAAACTACCTTAAAGAGCTGAGTCAAATAGTTGTCAACAAGTTGAGGAAAAGAGACACAAACTAGAAACTGCATCACAGTATGTGACAGGTTGAGTGAGAAGAAAATGCCAAAAGAAAATTTACAAGGGAAGTGATCTCATACTGGTGCTGCTTTCAATTTCTGCATCTGTTAAAAATGTTAGGAGAAAAAATTGGCAGACTCCAAAGTTAATGAAAATATAAAGGTTAATGTGTTTTTTTTTAACAGGCTAATGTAAAGACTCAAACATCAATTAAATGGTAAGTTTAATATTTATTAAAGGCCGATGAGAGAACTGTTGGCACCAAATGTTGAATCTGAGGGAATATTTTTTTTTTAGCTTCATAAGTAAATAAGTCATTAAAAACATCTTTACTCTGCCATCCTGCCAAGTTTTAATTCACATAATACCTGATCACTATAAATTATCCCCCACTTATTTTCATCTTTTCTTTTTTTGTCTGTTTAGTTTTAAGCGTATGCAAAGAAGTATGAGATATATAATAGTGCAGAGCACAAAATGTACCAATTAATGGAAATGGAAGCTTCTCAAACTTGAAACCAGAAGACTTAGAGACCAATTGTCTGGCGAAAATATATTTAGGTCATAAATTTGGCCTCTTCAATGCTAACATGTGGAGCCCAAACTTTAAAGTGAAAATACAAACCATGTTTCTGTGATTATAATATGTTTGTAGCATATAAGATTTAGTTTTAATCAGTTATTTGGTGCTGAAAATAAGGTCCTGCCCATCCAGCATTTCCTGAATTAGAAAATGAGGAAGCACAAAAAGAATTGCAACAAAAACTTGCACGAGTGAAGAAATTTTTCCGTTACTTTGATTGTCTGCTCCGAACTGACATGAGAATGTGCTCAGCTGTAAACTTTTCCAACCTGAGAGGAGTTAAATGTGAGTTTTGTCAACAGAAACGCTATTCAAGACCAGCTGATCCCTGTAGGGCGCAGACTCAAGCTCCAAATTTGCAAGATGTCAGCATCTCTTGGAACTGCTTTTTGTACAATGTGAGGACAAGGAGATGGGCGATCCCTCATTTTACACAAAGGCTGCATGCTTTTGTAAAAGTCTTAAAAGTTAAAGCAAGAAATGGTAGCTTTTGTTTAGTGGCCTTCAAGAGTAAAAATTCTCCAGATGATGGTCTCTGTAAGGAAATGCTGTGAAAGCATTGAAATCCTCAATTATTTTTTGTGTGAGTGTGTGTGGAAAAAAAAGAAGGTTCAACTTTTGAATAATTGAGCCTTAAAAGGCACTGGTGGGTGAAAAAAACATACCTATATGCTTTTCTCTTTAGGTCTTTGTGATTTTTTTATGGTAACAGTCTATTTTCATCTCATAACTGACATCATGTCACGGAGGATGCTGTCGGTTTTGAGATCTCACTGCTCAATAAAATGAATAATTTATTGTGTCAGCTCATTCTGATTAAGTCATTATATATTGTCTTTAGTTTCACTTTAATTACCAACTAAATAATGCCTAAGGAATTCTCTCTGAAACCGCACACAGCTGCTTCTGCTAACTTAAAAAGGTGTGGACCTAGAAACACTGATCTCAGGATTTTTTAGTCTTGAGCACATGAACAGTTAAGGTGCCATAAATTCGTTCACCACATTATTAGTCTTGACAGTGTGGCAGGCACATACAATATTTCCCCTCACTTTGTGCATGTGTGTGTATGTGTGTGTGTGTGTGAGAGAGAGAGAGAAGGTCACAGTAATGAGTAAAGCATAAAGACGTTGGAGCCTGCGCTCATTCACGAGCAGTGACGTCTTCCTCTGAGTGGAGCGAGGGGAGTTTTTGGGAGACCACTACAAGTGGAACTCCTTTGAAAGGCTGGGCTGTAACCTGAAGCCAAAGAGAAGTTAGAGAGAGAGAGAGAAACAGAGGGAGTATGAAAGTGAGAGAGAGGGAGGAATGGAGGGAGAGGGGGAGGGAAGGACTAAAGGGCCGAAAGAAGGTGATGTCAGCTGAGTTCAGAAAGTAAACAGAGTTCCAGACTGCAGCATGCTGTCTGCGGGACGGGGACTGAAGCTGGGGCTAACCCAGAGGGGAACCCGTACAAACCCCTGGACCATCACCCTCATCTCTGGGAAGGAGGGCTGGTTCCTCTTCATCTCTCTCCTCATCCTCAGCTTCTTACCCCAGGACAGAGCCTGGCCCTACGGTAAGAGACTGACAAGAACCCCTGCTCTCCCTCCCTGTCTCTGTCTCTGTTCGGTGCAACCTCTTGGTTTATGTTCTTTGTTCTCAAAAAGCCGGCATCAGCTCTCTCTCACCATCCCCTCATCCTCTCTCTCTCCGTAGAGAGCACAAAGCTGCTCAGCAGGGCTCGTAAAAAACAGACACATGGAAAAAGAGTGATGTTAAAGCCAGCTTTTACAAAGCAGCAAAGAAAACATCACTGACAAGTTTGTGCAATCTTTCTTTAACAACTCTTGTTGTGAAATAGAAAGAGGGATTGCCCTTTGGGGTTTGTTAATAGTCTCATTTTAAAATAGTTCTGTGATCTTTATTAACCTTTTACATACTGCAGATGTTCTCTGTGAAAGATAAAGCGATGTGTGTTTTGTTCTCTACTCTTAAATAAGACTGTTGTTGCCACACATTCCTTGAGGTAAACTGAGGCTTTTGAGTCCTAATAGAGCTGTTGGAAATTGGCACGTGCTCTCTTTTTTTTGTGCGAGCCTCCATTTAAAAGTGTGTTGAGGCTTAGATTGAGATCATCCCTGCTTGTTTACCCTGTGTGAACATTTGAACTGCTGCAGGAAGACATGAGTCACGTTTGAGTTAATCACGCTAGCTTGGTAATGTGTATGCCATACACCGTCTCCAAGACTCCCAACCAAACCTCTGCCCTCTGATTCCCTTCTCATAAAATAATCCTTTCAATTTGTTTTGTTGGTGAATGTGGCAAAGGGCTGGGCAGAGAGCAACTGTTTTTCAGCTGGGGTGATTAAGAGAGTTTCCTCTGGCAGAGCACGTTGTCAGCTGAGTCACTCACAGTAAGCACGGCTCGCTTCGTAATTGTGCATTATCAGCTGATGATGGTTGTTTTCCAGTGAGCGATCTGAAGTAGTTTCTTTTCTTTTTGTTAAGCAGAGTAGACTTGTTTACATGCAGATCCTGACTCTTCTGGCTTCTCTGCATCTGCCTGTGTCTGTGTTTATGGACATTTGTACATGTTTGGGTGCCTCTTTCAAGCTGTTTTTGATCTCGAGCTCCTTGAACATATCAACTCCCAACATTTTTAAGTCAATTTAAGAGCTTTCAGGCCATCAGGAACTTCTCAGGAAGAAGTCAAGTCCCTGACTTCTCTGGAATTGCTTTGCACATACACTCATCAGTGTTGTATGCACTAACTTTGAGTTCTCTGTTTTGTCTTGTTGAGAAGGAGTGGGTAAATACATATGCGTTAATACCCCTTCATTATGTACTGAAGACATTTCTGCAATGCAAACACAAAAATAGAAAACAATCTACTGCTCTATTAGTGGAGACAAAATCTAGTAAAGCAGCAAATTTTACTCCAAGCAACAAAAAAAGTCATCACTTCACCCACTTGCTTGTGGTGAATGTTTCAGATTTTTTTCATGCTGCATTCACATATCAGCCCGCCTTTACTGCCTAAGGATGTTTTAATCAGTGAGAGATAAGAAAAACCTGCCTAAAGTCAGAGTTATCATACTCAACCATTTGCATTCTCGATTCTAGCCCTTCTGGAAAATTTGTAGGTGTGCAGTGCATGTGTATCAGTGGGTTATCTGAGGTGTCCTGTTCAGGATCCTCCACCCACACGAGTCCTGAGATGTCCTGTTCTTTGAACTTTCCCCTAGGTTTGGTTAAATCAAGTCCACATGGATATCATTGGTCTTCTAGATAGTATGATGTATGAAACAAAGCCAATGATAGCATAAATAAAGATGATCTAACATTGTTCAGCATGAAATCTTGGCCCTGACTGTAGTTACAAGAAGAAAAACATGGCGTAGGATTGTGCACATGGAAAATAACGGGTCATAACAAACTCAAGAGGTCACCTCAAGTTTAAATCAAATATGCACATCCCAGTCTCCGTTTGACCTACATATTGGCATGTCTACATGTAATTTCCCAAAGTGGATAATAGTGATAGGATATTTCCTTGAGTCTGTGGCTTCCTAGCAGAGGGAAGTTTATTTTAAGTGATATACAGGATGACCAGCGGGATCAGCACTGAGGATCAGGCTTCATTTGGATACACAATGCCTGCAGTGCTCCCCCTGGGAGTTTCCCTGCTCCATGGTAGCAAAATCACTCCAACCTCAAAATACCAGACAGCTGCTGTGGGCAGGAGGTAAAAGAAACTGTACGTGCACACCACATGCACTCACAGCTGCTGGAAAAATAACTATGACTGTTATTTCCAGCATAAAATATAAACACCAGTTTGTCAGAAGGAAAATATTTATTCACTGGAGGATACTGTAACCTGGTGCTCTCTTTTCTCTGTGATTTTTGTGTTGCTTCTTTTTAACTTCTTGTTGAATTACAACAGGAAATCATCGTGATTTAATGATGGGGCAAGGGTTATACAAAGAAGGGTGGTCAAATAAAACTAATAAAGTGTGCATGGGTAGATGACACAAGGGGTAAGTGATAAATATGCCTGTTTTTGTTGTTGTTGTTGTTGTTGTTTCTCAGGATGGGTTAACTGAACATTAGAGCAACAGACTTGTGCAAACATGTCAATTTGCAATACTACAGAGTTACAGAAAAGATGTTTTATAATCTTGATTGAAATGTTGAGCTACCCTTTGTTAGATTAGCTTTGCAGGGCTTAGCCTTGCTTATGCTAGACTTTCACCAAACCCTGGTTTGGTCTTTTAGCTAGGGTCCTGAGGCCAAGGGCTTCCTGCAGTACTCCTTCATTGGTTTTCTAATTCTGTGATGGGCTTCTCCTCATCTAAAATGTCAGCGGTGGCCTTGTACAGCAGGATGTCCGCGCATCCTTAAAGTCTTAAATTCATGTAACTCAAATTAGTGCCTTAAAATGTCTTAATTTCATTAAAAATGTTGTATGCTGGTCTTAAATACATTACTCTAAGGTTGTAAATTAATCAGCGACTTGTTAATGTTATATATATTTTTTTTCTTTGTCTTGCAGGACTTTTTAAGAAGGAGATTAAAGAGGCTACTAGCTGCTGATATAAATTATCTGAATGCTAGTTGGCCTGTCCAAACTATATTTCTTGTATGTTTTGTATTTTTGTAATTTATTTTGTACACTGGGTCGGAGAAATGCAGCTAAATTGCACTTGTACATAGAGTGAATGAACCAGAGAGCACCGAGTATCACTTTATGTTTGATAAATGGACAAAAAGTAAACTTGAATGAGTCTCATTGAGTGACACACAAGCCATGTTTGGGCAGTAATACAGCGACATCCCCTAACCACTGTCTTAAATTTCATTCAAGGTGGTATTGAAAAGTTTTTTAAAAAGTCTTAAATTTGACTTACTGAAACCTGTAGATACCCTGTAAAACCTCTTACTTGTTGACTCCAGGCCTGGAGTGAAGTGAAAAAGGAACTGGTGTCAACAAGGAGTGTATTCTGAAATTAACCAGATCTTTTAATGTTGTTTTGTTGTCTAACTTTATGTCAAGCCTCATTCTACGCTTTGCTGAATTCATGTGTTGTGCTCCAGCAAAAATAGAAGTCTCAGAAATGTACTGTGAAGGCTTCAGAATGCTGGAGCTGGGACAGAGCAGACAGTAGAAGTGAAAAACCTATCATGGCAGAACCCTAGTATATCAGTTTTTAACTCCACAGCCCCCACAGCTAACATTGTGCAGGAATCTGTATCATAACACCAGCAGAAGTCATTTTGCCAGTCCTGTTGTAAAATCTAGAGCAAGGCTAGCTGCCTCAGCTAAGCTAACATTGAGCTGCCCAGACAGTTGCACCTCCCCCACCAAAGCTAACCCTGGGGACCATGTTGATCTCAGCGTATCCCTCACCTTGCCTTCTTCAGGAACGCTAACGACCATCATTTCTGTGCAAGGTGACCCGACACTCATCAGTGAACAGGACGGTAGAACCACTGCTGCATTGTCCAGGTCACATGATTTTTGTGCCCACTGCAAATGGTCACAGCAGTGTCTTGGTGTCAGTGGAGTCACCTGCAATGGTCGTCTGACAGTCAAGCCAAAGTGGTGGAGTTGGTTGTGAATGGTTTGTCTGGATACTTCTTGTAAACAGGCCTGCAGCTGTGTGGCAGTTGCATAACGGTGTCTGAGTGCATAGGTCCTTAGGTAGTGGTCATCATTGTGGTCCATCACTCATGGGGCTCTACTCTTGGGTCTGTCATGAACACTGTCAGTAGTTCTGTGTCTTGCTGCAAATCTGCTGATGACACTTTGAGACACCAAGTTCTCAAGCAACATCTGACTGACTGCTACCGACCTGAGGGTGCGCTATGGCCAGGTGGCACTGCTTGTCCGTTAAGTGGTGTCGTGTGTTCATGGCTGCTTGAATGATGAACTGGGAATGACTTACTGACAATACCAGCTTTTTATACCCCCAGAATGTTGAAATTGATGCCAAATTGAAAAGGGTTGTCTTTTTGTATTTTTTGGTATTGGCCCCAATATTTAAGGCATATTGTACACAGTGAGACAATTACATGGGGAAAAAAATGAGGTGTGACAAACACCTTATTTATGGAATCCATGGAGGACCCCACAATATCCTTAACTTATTGTGAGTAGTGTAGTTAGGGGTTTCAAATATGTCTTCCAGGACAGTAGTTCACAGCAATATGGGGCTCAAACGGATCAGTTTCAGTCTTTGAGTAGTCAAAAAGAAGAAGAGGAACTTGGCAATAAGTGTTTCCAATACCACAGAGAGCTATGTGACCAGCTAAGTTACTTACATAATACTTGGTATCAAAGTTGACCTTTGTTACAGAAGTTATCTGAGACTCTAGAGGTGGCGATTGACTGTAAATTTAAACTGGAACAAAAGTCATTGCTGATTCATAATTACAGGAAATAAAGAAGCATAAGCTGACCTTGGGGTATATTCTTTGAGGAGTAGAGAAGAAGTAACAGGAGTTCACTGGAGATAATGATACAGTTTGAAGCTGATGCAGGGATATGCATCCCTTTTGAGGTCAAAGTCAGCAGCTGCAGAACATTTTGCATGCAGTTTATCTATTTAACACTTGTGGTGGTTTCCAGTTATGCAACACTTGAGGGTATCTGTGAAGTTTATATACTTTGAGAATGCATTCTTTAGGTAAGAAATGTAGTCCACAACTGTACATTAAATCTTTTCTTTTGTTCTTGGGGTCAGAAGTTTTGGGTCAGACTAGGGTGTACATGACTCACCTTTCTCTCTGAAACTACCTCTCTGAGCCTTTAAATGATGTCAGTCACTGGATCCACAATAAATTTGTGCATCTGAGCTGTGTGGTTTGCAGTGTTTCTGCCACAGGAGATCTGATAGAGTGGAATGTTTTTGTGATACACTGGGGTCTCCACCAGGCAACAGGACGTCTGTTATGATGTTATGATGCCTGTGTTACCACTGTGTTTTCATTTCTCTAGCTTTTTGAAATGCATCTTGAGGGGTACCTTCAGAAACTCAATATCTGGAATGAAAAAAAAAACAAAAAAAAAAAAAAAACAGATACCACTTACATAAGATGAGTGAATTCAAACAACCCACACAAAAATCTACATGCTTGGCTGCAGGACTTGGGGGGAAAAATTGTGATCTGTTTTTATATTGTGTTTGGCTTGATGCCAATTTCCTCTGGGGAGAGACACAATGCCCTTTACATGTGCACAGCTGTGTATAAAGACAATATTACATGCATTAAAACACATAAATACCAGACAGGTTGGATGGAAAAAAAATTTAGATATCTGTGAGGGACACAAAGGAAGCACTCTTTGCTGTTTCCTCCTAGTAACTGTAACTCTTTGATGGCTGTCAACACATCTACTCTGTGATTATGTACACTTCAGCCAGGGGCATACAGCACATCCTTAGTCTTGCAGGTTAAATTACAGGTCTTGTACACGTTGATGGCTTTTTTCACACATTTATTCATGTGTTTTTAAATGTATCTTAGCAGGAAAAACACTCAAAGCAGTGTCAAAACTGTTATTTATATTATCTACTTTAAGCTCAAACGATGACAACCAGGTAGTGGATCTACTTCTACTTAACACTTTCTTGCCTGTACTCATTCTCTTGTGTACATACATGTCCACAGCTGTTCAGACCTCCTTAACCTGCCGTAAAAAGTCACATGAAATAGTTACCGTCCATGCTGAAGTTACCCACAGGTGTTGACCTGGAAGCAGGGCAGATGTGTTTTTACAAGGCAGTGTGGTTATCACTGAAATGAATACATTCAAACGAGCCAGAAAACAAGCCAAAAACACTGTTATGTAAGAATGTTCTTCAATGTTGTAAATCAGTGAACACATTTAAAGAGAGGAGAGAGCTGTCCAGAAGAAAAAAAAGATGCATTCCAGAAAGGCGTCCAGCACTTGGGGGAAAAAACTTTGCAGTCACGGGACAAAACATTTCAGTCTTATCAACAGAGCTGAAGGTCAGCAAACTGAATCTGCTCATAGGCTGCAATACACACTGGAGTAATACTGTGTGTTTGTAGTAATAAAGATACATTTTATTTATAAAGTGATTTTGCATTAAAAGCAGTTTTAAAGAGGTGGGTTTTAGTGAGTGTTTCGAAAGTGGACATGGATGTATAGTGGTAAGGTGTTCATGAGGGTGGGGGCGGTGACAGAGAAAGCTTGGTTTAGTGCTTGGTGTCAGGTGGTAGGGAATGGAGTTGGGCTTCGGAAGAGCAGCGGTTACAGGAGGGGTTGTAGTGGTGGAGCAGGCCGGTAAGGTAGGAGGCTCTTTAAAAAGTGTCCATGTTTGATGGGGAGCCAGTGGAGGTTTTGGAGGACAGGGGTGATGTGGCCTCAGGAGCAGGTGTGAGTGAGCAGGCAACAGGGTTCTGGATAAATTTGTTGTCTGTTTGTTGAGTTGTTGGAAGGAAGGCTGTAGAAGATGCTATTCCAGTAATCAAGTCTAGAAGTGATAAAGGCTTTGATGAAGGTTTGGGCAGTGGAGAAGGAGATAGATGTAGGAGATGGGTAATATTATTTAGGTGGAAGAAGGCAGTTTTGGTGATGTGATTGATGTGCCACTCCAGAATGAGATGGGAGTCAAAACTATTACAGAGATTGTCGACATATTAGGACGGAGTTAGGGTAACATTGTCGATGGAGAGGTTAAAGTTGTTGGTGGTTGTGGTGAGGGATTTGGGGCCAGTGCATCCAGGATTTAATATTGGTCAGGCAATTGGTCAGGGTAGAGAGGGTTGGAGCAGTGATGGAATTGGTGGAGATGTAAAGCAGGATGTCTCCAGCAGGTACCACGCAGGATGTATGGTTGATGGTGTTGAGGGCTGAAGTGAGGTTGAGGAGGATTAGAATGCTGAGGTGTCCAGAGTCTGCAGAGGGGTTGTTGGTGACTTTGAGGAGGTCTGTTTCGGTGCTGTTTGGGTCTGAAGCTGAATTGAAATGATTTGCACAGATTATTGGAAGAGAGGTGGGTTTAAAGTTGAGAGGCAACGGCACATCCTAGTATTTTAGACAGAAATGGGAGGTTGGGGATTATTTACCCCAATGAGGCACAATAACAAAACAGCTTATTGTCAGCTGAAATAATCATCCAGACTGGTGACAGAAATAGAAATCTTACCTTTTCTGCTGTAAATAAAAAAGCTCGACTAAGACCGAAAAGTAGACTAAGACCAGTTACAACCTCATGATGTCAGTTTACTTTTCAAGGAAAAGACACAGCAGCAATCCATGAAATGACATAACCAGATTAGATCATAGAGTCTTTTCATGTTATACTCTATAAATCAGGTTTTACAGTCCCTGGACAGCATCCTTTACAAACCTCAGAGAGGAGGTGCAGGAGGCAGTATCAGCACCACGGAATCCCTATGTGGGAAGCTTCACACTGTTTAAACACATTGCTTATCCTGCAGTGATCACTGCATGGTAGCTAATAGTCAAGGTTAATAGACTTAATTAGCCAGGGAACATTTGACTCAAGCTTTAGTCCCCCTCTCTTGGGTAATTACATCTAATGGCTTGTGTAATTTTGGTCAAGATGCAAATATAACAATAATAGTTGATTTAAACTTGTATCAGTTCCACCTTCAACTCCAGTAGGTGAGAGGGAAAGCAGATTAGAATTTTGAACAAAACAAAACAAAACAAAATGGTGACCTTGAAACTGTAAAAAGCTCTAAAAATTTTGTATGTCAAGGTTTTGTCAACTGTTCTGGCTACTGTGGAATATGGCGGTGCAATATGATAGAGTACGGCCCGCGGTCACACTACTCCAACATGAACCAGACTTTAGGCACACGCACGGTCTGCCTACATCACCATAAAGCATCTGTTTACATGCAGGGTGGTCTCATCAGAGTCAGCAGAGTGAGACACAGAGAACAGGATTACAACTTTTATGACTTTTTGGCTCATGTTAAGTTGTTTTGGTCCAATGCAGCTCTTTAACACTGGTGTTATCGTTTAGAATAACTGTTGAGAGGAGCAGTCGTGGTGACCATGTCCACATGCTCGCACTCGTGCATGAAGTGTACCGTGCTAAAGCACACCTCTCTGAAGTGTGCCAAAGAGGAGAAGTGTACCGCGCCCAAGCATGGAACACTTGTGGTCACACTGGCAAAACGAACTGGACTTTAGGGCTTAATGTGCTTAGGCACGGAACGTTTGGCCAGTGTGACCACGATCTAAGTTAACAACACGGCTCTCCTTTAAGGCCCCATTTACACAAAAATGGTCTTAGGATGAAGCGCAAAGCTATTTTTCTGTTCGGGCCTCTTGTTTACAAGGGAATGGTGTTTTAGCTAACCAAAAATGGAAACTTTGCATGATCCGGACAACAGCAACGTTCAATGGCGGACTACTGTGTTGTGCTCGTGCTGCTGAATCGGCTGACTGCCTTTCAACAAAATATGCATCTGTTGCACCACTTCTACACTCACATAAGACATCAGATGATCAACCCACCTCTACTTC
Source organism: Labroides dimidiatus (assembly GCA_030710495.1). NCBI lineage: Eukaryota > Metazoa > Chordata > Actinopteri > Labriformes > Labridae > Labroides > Labroides dimidiatus. The sequence continues at coordinate 14,266,819 of CM061147.1, forward strand.
AGACTTTACAGTTATATTGCCAACTACAGGCCTGGCATAAATCCTACAGTGTTTTCAGTCCCTGTATTTACAGTCCCATGTAAATGCAGATTTTTCCTCACTGCATTATTTGCGTTTTGAGTGAAAAATTGTCGTGTAAACGGGGCCAAAAGGGCTTTCTCACAAACAACTAATGTACATGGGGAGATTTTAAATTTCTGTCTTAGCGCACTTTCGATTGTATACACATGTTCTTTAAAAATTAGGGATATCAAAGAATCTTTGCATCTCCCATCTGAGGCATATGAATCTGGTTAACTGCCCAGAATGATGTCATTATAGTAACCACTGGCTGTGGCTGAAAGCTTAAAGCTTGAACATTTGTGGATTTGGAGTTAATCAGAGCTCCGTAGCTCACTTCTTGTCTCATTTCAAGGCACGTGGCTCAAAGAAACATCAGCCACAACAGTACAACACACTTGAATTTCTCTTTTAACATTTAGAGGTCTGGTTTTATTTTCAGTTGACGAGGATGAATGTCTGGATTGAAAAGGGAAATAATTTTGGTGCTGCATTCTTTTCTTGTCCAATGTCTTCCTCCTGTCTCTGAACAGACTTCTATGCATTCATACATGCCATGCCCTTGCCTTGGATGTTTGTGGTTCTCACACTTGGTCAAAACGGAATCCACAAAAATGTCCCTCTGGTCTGAATCCATGAGCTTCATTTTTTTTTGTCTCACTGAGCCAGACCCAGCTTAAAGAAGACAATGCCAGAATGTCTGCTTTGATTCAGAAACAAAGTTCAGGGGTTCTTCGTTTAAATTGCTTTTTACCACAAGAAATCCTTTCGATGTGTTAGTGTGACAGCATGCACACTCATTGAGTAAGTGACTGGCGTGCATGGGTGCCATCACTTCAGAAAAGCTTGACAGACAACAATTCATATTCTGAGATCTTTTTCATGCTAAGCTGGCGAGAAAACATGTTGACCTCATCTTGTTTGGCTCACAGAACATGGTAATACAGACCTCCAGCTGATCCTGTATAAACAAAGCAATAAATGACCAAATGAAGGAACAGGAAGCATAAAAAAGCTGAACTACTGCAGTTGCTCTATGAAGCGCAGATTCCACCTTTGTACCTGCACTGAAGTTGACCTTGTGGCATTATACAACCTACTTTCTGTTTGATGAATACCCATGTGTACGTCAAACTTCATTGTGTCCTCTACAAGCGACAACAAAGAAACGGGCCAGGCTGTGGCTGGTTTGAGTCACAATTTATGATATCATTAATGTGGAAGGGCAGCAGGAGATGACTCGCAAAATTCCAAGACATCTGGGCTTCTCCTCTCTGTTTGACCATCTGCAAACATCCACATTAATCAGTGCAGTAGGTTGCCTCTGTCTGAGATTCTTTTTTTCCCAAATGATAAATATACCTAGTGTGCAATTTGGGTTTTGCAAATAAAACCAGCATGCAAGTCTGTTTGTGTATTTTTACTTTATAAACTAACAGGAAGAACAATTGTGAGGAGTTTCAGGTCATGGTCAGAAGTTTATTATGATTGCAGGCCTCGGAGGAGGGTAAAAAAATGCTTTAGTGACAATGAGCCAAGCCTAAAGTGCTGCTTCTGCTAGTCCTCAATCCACATCTGCCACCAGAGAATTTCCACTTGTGTTTTTCAGCTTTTTAAATCCACTTTTACATAATAGTAACCACTCATGCTCAGTGGCTGTAAATTTTGACACTGGGTGAAAGTAGAAGGTCAGTATTTACACTTTACTTATTTAACTTTCTGATTCATGTCTGAATCCTGTTTTTCATGACAGTGACTTTACCCACGCAGCATGTTTTCTAATGTAGTAGCATAAACACACACACAGGAGGTCAGCCACTGAATGACATGTGGTCCCCTGACCAGGAGCCTGTCACCATGCGCTGATGGAAACAATCCGAGTTGGTGCACAGCAGCAGTTTAGATAAACATTGAACTCACCAGAATCCTTCTTCTGCTGAACGTAACCTGTGTCTGGGCTCATTTTCCAGTGAGGCTGATCCTTATATTTATCAAATTCCCTCCATGTTTGGCCCCTCTTCCCCCCTTTTCTGGTCAAATTGATGGTTACATAAACAAAAAGTTTCCTGTTTTCCTATTTGAGTGATTTGGCTGAGTTTCTGACTCTGACGTATTGTCTCATTTAGATTACAGGTATTTACACAACCACTGCCCTGGCCCAGAGTGGAACGTTATGTGCAGAGGCTGCTGTGAGTATGATGTGATCCGCTGTAAATGCCCTCTGCAAGGGACGCCGGTGGGCTATGCTGTGCCATGCTGCCGCAACGCTATCAACGAGTGTGACCCCTGCATCATCCATCCAGGTATAACCTCTGCATGTATTGACTTTTCAGTGAGTGACTCATTTTTCAGATGTCATTTTCACATTGAGAGTAATTTTTTTCGTGCATCCAGTCAGCCATTCATCTATATTCATGGAAATATTTTACGGGTCACTACAAGTCAGTGGTTCTAGTTAGCTATAGAGTGGACACCATCATAACACAATTTGGTTAAGTAAATGTTTCTCCTTTCCCATCATATCTTTGTTTTTTTTATGTAAATGTTAAGCAGGGGGTAATTAAGGCCCCGTTTATACGACAACGGTATCAGGGTGAAACGCATAAGTTTTGTTGCGTTTCAGGCTCTTGTTTATATGGAAACGCCGATTCAGCCGACCTAAAATGCAACGTTTTTAAAACGGTGTATAAACGGCAAGCCGGCGTTTTCAGTGAAAATGCTGACATCACGCTCCGTTTTCCGCGTGCCCATTCCACTTTTGGGAACTTTGCAAACCAAACAACAACAATGGTTAAATGGCGGACTAACCGGGTTGTGCTTGTGCTGCTGAATCTGCTGGCTGCCTTTCAACAAAATATTCATCTGTTGCTCCACTTCTGCACTCAGATTAGATGTTTTTAATATATCCCCCAGATGATCAGGGCGCCTGTTCTTCGGCGGCAGAAACGCAGATTTTTTTCTCTGCGTTTTTTTTTGCGTTTTCGGGTGAAAGCTGTGAAGCGTTGTCATATAAACGGGGACTAAGGTGTAACCTTAGCTGTGCTCTGATGTTAATTGGCTAAATGTTTTAAATAAAATGTAAAACATAAATAAAAATTGTGGACACACATGCGCTTCAGCTCATACATCCAAACTCATCCTTTCCTCACATATTTTTCCAACATGCCATCCTCCTATAGAAGCATGTAATGTTTTCCTCACAGCTTGAATCCACACAAGTTTTCCTTTATGGGCGGAAAAACAGCTGTCAAGGGGGTTTTAATGGATGCCTGTACTTCACATTTTACTGTTTAAAAGGAGAAAAATGTTCCAAACCTTGTGTACAGTCCTGTATTCTCCCTGGTACATCCAAGTACAGTGTTGTTAAAACTCATACCTATACTCGGGACATTTACGAGGCCAGCTCCTAAGTGAAAATCCATTCTCACAGGAAGCCATTGCAGGGGGCTGTCTTCACATTTCTATTTCAGGCAGCTTCTTTTCTTTTGTGTGCTTTGCTGAAGTGAAAGATGAGCCAAATGAGTAAAACAGAGTTTATTTAAAGGTAACATGGTAGACTGCTTGGCTGAGCAAGTGTTTCCAACTCAGACAAACAAAACCAGCATTTTGAAAGAATAATAGAAGTTCTACTCCAGCTCTAATTTATTTGGTTTCTGGCTTTCTTTTTGTCAGGCTGCAGTATATTTGAAAACTGTAAGCGCTGTAACAATGGAACATGGGGGCCCAGAGATGACTTCTTCATTAGTGGCCAATACTGTGCTGAGTGTCGCCCTGGCTGGTCTGGTGGAGACTGCATGAGTAAGTCTTTTCATTCTCACAATTAACAGATTCTACAAGACTTTAAAGTTTTTTTTTCTTCCCCCTCTGAATAAATAAATACCATGTGCTATACGTTCCTCCCCTCCCTCCTAACTTATCTACACTGGGACAACTATGCCAGCTTGGAAGGCTGCCATAAACCCAGGAGCTTTTCCATGAGGAGCTGAATGACAAGTCAGACATAAGACAACATAAGGGTCCTATAATGTTATTCAATAAGTGACATTTAGAGACTGAATGTAGCTTTTTCTAAGAAAATTATCTGCCAAGGGGCATAACAAGTATACATTTAATTAAAAACAGAACCTGGAAAGTCTGCCTGTGACTGTTTGTTGCCCCTGTGTGTTTATCCGCCTTCGTGAACACACCATAGGATCTCTACCGTTGCTTTGGAAACTCAAGAGTAATTGCTTTTCAGCTTGAACTGTAACCAGAGCAGCAGAATGTAAACCCTTAAAATGATAATTAAGCTGTGATTTACAGCCTTTAAAAATTACATAACAATTCCAAAATGTGCAACGCTTTCCAAAATAGTAGTCTTTTCATTTCCATGTGTTTTTTTCAGAGTGTGGGGGTGTGATCCGGAAACGACAGGGCCATTTGGTTCTGGAGAGTTATCCCAACAATGCTCGCTGTGAATGGACAATACAGGTGGACCATCCCTTTACCATTGAACTCAAGTGAGACCAATACATATTCTATTTCTGGCATGTTAACTGTTGCATGTCTGGTTCTTGTCTTTTTATCTTTATTAAGACCTTCAATACATACAATTAAACGGTTTACTGAGGCTTTATTTTGAACATAGTACTCATTTAAACATGCTAACAGGAATGCTAACACAATGTTTGACACCCATGCTATTATGTTAACCTTATTTACAATCATAGTTTCAAGTGTTAAATGGAAGAAATAACAATGTTTTCCTTCAGGAGACATAACAAGCTTGATCATTTATTGAATACATTTAAATCAAACTTTACATCCCTCCAAGCTTCACATTACTCTTGTTCTCAAAATGTTAAATACACACTGTTTTGAATGTCATGACTTGTTGGGAAAGTATGACAGCTAGAGAAACCTACCGTGGTTAAATCTGGCAACTCGTCTGCAAAATATAGAGAAAATAGGACAAGAGTGATTGGGTGATGTTTTCTGCGCTACAGCTACTGTTGATGTGACTTAACTTGAGAGCCTTATTTCCCAAGTAATATGACTGAGTTGGAAGCACTTATTTCCACACTATATGTTTCAGATATGTTTGCATATTACAGGGTCTACGCTAGGTTAAACTGATCAATAAATGAAATTTTTGCTTCTTGAGAAACAAAACCCTAAAACTCGAGCATTTTAAGACTGAAGTTGCTTTGTTTTGAACTTGCTGTGCAAGATACTGCTACTGTTGGCTTTTTCTGATATAAATATAATTAGATTTTAAGGGGTATGTAATGATTTTCACCTTTCATTGGGGTAAAAAGATGTCTATATACAGTTTCAGAAGCCTTTGAGATATATTGTCCAAAGATGTACAATGACAAACATTCAAAAAGTTTACTTTTCTGATCACTGTTGTTAATCTGAATTAGCTACAGGCCTTGTTGGTCACAGATTTTATTACCCCTCATTTCTAACAGCCAACCCCTGTGCAGGAGTTGCCTAGCAATCAGGTGAGTGTAGTAAATAAGGATGAAATGACCACAGACAAAAAAATGTTTTCCTTTTTGAAACTGAAGAATATGACAAACCTTTGCTAATGAATTTCAAACCACTTTAGTTTCATCTAGCTGTGTGAGCAGCTTCTAGGCTCTTCAGTGTCCATCTGTTGTAGTTATTAATGGCTGGCTGGCTTAAGTCAAATTTCCACTCAGTTCAGATATTTTTACAAGATGTCAGTCATGGATGGATGGCAAGTTTGACTCAAAGTTTGGAAACCACAACATCCCTTTTTTTATAAGGGAAAGTTATTACTTTTCAAGTCTGTGATAACTTTCTATTTTTGTCATTTTCTCCATTACACATAGAGCACAGTACAAGTGAACGTTTGTGCTGGTTTGTTGGAGACCAAAGGCTGGGCCGAAGCTGGTTTATAATGTGCATGAAAGCTATGATGAAGCCAAGTAGTTTTTGTGCTCTGTAAAAACCTTTACAATAATTAACTGTGAACAGTGACATACAGCACATCCAAATGTACGACTGAAGTGATTCTGTGCAACAACGTTAACGGGCTTTCAGGAACATAAATCGAAAATCACTGGAAAATTAAAAGTAGTTGCTCTGCTAAGAGATAACTCAGGGAAAGCTGAAAGTTTGTTGTGTTTTTCTCTCTTGAATCAGGGTGGCCCACAGTACACCCAAAACACTCTCCCAGAATTACTTCTGGCATTAATTGTCAGGATATCCCGCAGTCCAGCATTTACTATTACTTAATCTGCCATTAGTCTAAGCTTCTGTTACCCGAGGGTCTGCAATGAATGGGCAAAATTACAGGATTTGGCGAAAGGCCAGCACCTAGTTTGAAGTTCTTTAGTCCTTCATGTCTGCTTCAATGTGAGGCCGATTAGATTACATCAGGAATGAAAAAAAGCCTCTTCTGTGAGAGCTGGCGTCTCTCCTGAATGTCACACTCTGCCTGCAACTAACACAAATTAAATTACATTTAGAGAGCTTTCTACTGCAAACAATTCCCCCAAACAGTTATCACTCTCTGTTAAATTCACATTTAAACAGGCCTTTGAGCAACTCCTTCTGGATATCCTCAATACACTGGAGCAAAAGGGAATCTCTGTAAACACTTTACCCAGAAATTTCCTGACGATAACCATCAACTGTATCGTCTGAGTCAGAAATGATGTTGTGCAATAATACAGAATTAATGAATTTCAATTGCCATTTAACGTCTTAACTGAAATAGTAAAAGCCTTATTTAGACCCGGATTAGATGATGCTGTTGGTAGATTATGAAGCTGTTAAGGCTTTTAAAAGTGCACTTAGAGCTGAGTGTGAAGGACAGATAAATTCTCAAAATGTCTCAAAAGCCTTTCAAAGAGCCACACAGACATAGATGTGCATCTCTTTTAGGTTTCTTTATACACTGACAGCTGAGTAATTGCTGATAAGTGTCTATAATTAAGATGCTTTATCTCAAATATTTCAGCACGTTTACGGCATAATGGCATAGTGCGAGTGTATGCAGTTAAACTTGCCTGTACCTATCTTTGGTATGACCTCAGTCTTCTCCTGTGCTGTAACATTTACTGCTGTATAAATTCAACTCCTCCTGGATATTCTTTGCATTAAAAAGAAGCTTTGATCTTAATCTGTAGCTGCTGTGTGACTTTAAGTAATAATGCAACCCTAATTCCAATGAAGTTGGGACATTGTGTAAAACCTAAATAAAACAGAATACAATGATTAGCAAATCCTTTTTAGCATATATTCAATAGCATACACTACAAAACAGGACATTCATAGTTCAAACTGATAAACTTAATTTATATATTTATGTTTTTGCAAATATTCACTCATGTTCACACTCTGCAGGAATTGGTCGCACCAACTTTCAAGGCTTGATCAATCTCCATTGCTGCAGAACTGCAACTTTAAGTTGAAGGGCCTTTTGTTGAACAATATATTTATTGAGTTTTAAACATTTTTCAAGACACACAATTGCAAGTAACTAAATTCAAAGGAAAAACACAAATAAAATAAAAAAAGAAGAAGAAATTATAAGATGTTGCTACATCATTACTGTCCTTATTAAATAATGACAACCACAGTTAGTACATCGCTATAGGTGATTGTTACTCACAAATGTTCTGTTGGAAAACAATTTCAGTGTTGACGACCACAATTACAGACATTGTCAACTCCCCACCAGCCTAACTCAGGATATGTCACAGATCTTTATCCCAAAGAAAATTAATAAAAAGGACCCATATATCATCAAATAATTCTTGTTTGTCTTTAAGTGTATATGATATCTTTTCCAAAGTCAAACACAGAGACATTTCATTAAACCAGCATGTAACACTCAGCCTACTGCTGCTTTTCCATGTTAGTGCCATTGTTTTTTTAGCCTACAATATGCAGAGGTTTAAAAAACCTGTTCTCTGCAGGTCATATTATGTCCTTTTGGGTAGATACCAAGAAGAAAAAACTGCAACTACAACCAATTGAGATGATAGAAACTCCTGCATTACATGTTTGACTTCATCCCAAAATTCCTTAATTTTTGAACATTTCAATACGCAATGGTAAAAAGTACCATTATCTTCTCTACACCTATTACATAGGTCTGGGATGTTGGTCTTTGTGAAGCTTCTCTGGTGTTATATAGACCCTTGCGTGCATGTCGGTTGTTAATGCAGTGCTGCCTGAGGGATTGAAGGTCACAAGCATACAGTGTTGTTTTTCAGCCTGCAGAGACTTCTCCAGATTCTCCGAATCAATACTATGAACTGTAGATGATAAAATCCCTAAATTTCTTGTATGTCAAGAAACATTTCTCTTAAACAGTTGGACTATTTGCTCATGTAGGTGTTTAAAAAGTGGTGAACCTCACCCCATCATTGCTTGTGAACCACTGAGCCTTTCAGAGATGCCCCTTTTATACCAAATCATGACACTCACCTGCTTCCAATTAACCGGTTCACCGATGGGATGTCCCAAACGGGTGTTTTTTGTGTATTCCTCAACTCTCCCAGTCTCCCTGTCTCAGCTTTTTTGGAATGTGTTGCGGGCATCAAATTCAAATGAGTGAGTTTATCAGTTTGAACAATTAAAATCTTGTCTTTGTGGAGTATAGGTTAAACAGGACTTGCAAATCATTGTATTTTGTTTTTATTTATGTTTTACGCAATGTCCCGACTTCATTGGAATTGGGGTTATAGGAAATTCTCCCTCAGAAGCTATTACTGTGTTCAGTTACCATCACTCATTACTTGTTTTCTGGCTGAAGATTTTAAAGGCTCTGTGTGGTGATGCCAGCTGTTGAGGCACTGCCAGGGAACGCAGGTGCTCTAATATTCCTGGAAAACACAAATACAGCATAAACAACTGAAACCAGACATCGCTAACCCTCAGTCAGATTTTATTCACATGAATTATGATTACATATAGTTGGTTCTATTTTAAATTTCCTAAAGCTGTAATCCATTCATCATACTTTGCCTGTTTTGATTTCCAGGTTCATGATGCTGAGTCTGGAGTTTCACCATTCTTGTCGCTATGACTACATCGAGGTCCGGGATGGTGACAGCATTAACTCAGGTGTTATTGGTCGATACTGTGGGAACAACAGACCAATCCCGATTCAAAGCTCCGGCAACAATCTGCACATCCTTTTTGTGTCTGATGGCTATAAGAACTTTGATGGATTCTTTGCAACTTTCCAGGAGAACTCAGGCAGGTCAAATACTTGTCTCATTAAACAGCAACCAAAGAAGAGTGAACACAAGTTGTTCTTACTAACTTTTATGTCATTTTCCAACAAGTAGCTGACCACTGTCAGGGATTTGATCCCAATTTTAAAAAAAAGTCATCCTACATGTCAAACTAAGTCAACAAAGAAGCCCTTTAGGGTCACGTACTTCAACAAATGCAAACAAGAAAGAAGTTTTCGTGTTACTCAGAGACCCAGTGTAATAAAAAAAGTTTAACAGTGCATGACTGACACCTACACGTTTCAACTAAAGCCTCCGTCATGGTGTTGACCCTGCTAACAGCCTATTGAGAAAGTGAGGGCCAAACAAAATGTCCTCACTTTCCAGAATTTCCTCATTCAGAAGGTTTAAGACTCAAAGCCAACACGCACCCAGATTCACAAGTTATGAACAGCAAAGCCAGATCTAATAAAAGTAAACACAGGCTCTCTGTGCAAAGGTGAACAGACACGCACACAGCTATAGAGAAAAGTAAGTGATATTTAAACACTGCCAACTTCGGATCCCTTGACAGAGCGTGTTTGCGGAAAAACCTTTCAGCATACAGATTATGTTATTATGCAGCTAATAAATGCATCATTTATCTTTGTATCCTAAAGTTCACTCATTTTTACGTTTACAGCATGCAGCTCTTCTCCATGCTTGCACGATGGGACTTGTGTCCTGGACAGTTCCTACACATACCACTGTGCCTGTCTGGCTGGCTACACAGGCAAGAGGTGTGAATATGGTGAGTTTTGACTTAAACTGAAGCCTCTTCCGTATGACCAGATGGAAAAATGTTGCTAACTCATGCTTGTTAGGAGTAAAATGACAAAGACAGAAAACAAATACCAGAAAGGTCTAAACACAGGGAATTATAAACAATTCTTTCACGAATGATGTAGGCATGATAAGAGTTTTCCATCTTTCCAGACACTTATCTTAATCTGTTGAGAATTGTGAATTCTTCAGAACTTGGACACACCTGGTTACAACAAAAATTGTCAACAACTGACTTATTATTAAAGGCCTGTCTGTGTTGGGGTAGGGTGATTCATGGTCACCAGGGTAGGTCTGAGGTTTGGCTGAGATTCAAGCCAGCTGCCTCTCCCGTCCATGCAGTTACATCATCGGTTGCGTTCAGTCAACTTTGACAAATATGAAAAATATTAAACAAGTTTCAACAGATGGGCTGCAGATCAAAATAACCACACAACAAATATTTTTGCTGTAAATCTAGCTACTGTGACATAAGATTGCTTCAACAGAAAAAAAAAATATGGCTTTTAAAGTTAGCTAACCATTCTGGTTTCTGCAGATACCCACTGAATACCATCTTAAACCTAAGCAATCATCTCCAACCACCACACTGGCAAAGCTCCATCTTCATGTGAGGTACAGCTCAATCAGGGTGTGTCTGGGCTATGAGGTCTTATTTATAGGTGTCTGGACCTTAACTTGAGTTTTTATGTCCTATACACCTTCCTGCAAGAACAGACTTCCTGAACCCCCCCCCCCCCCTTTTTTTTTTTTTTTCTAGTGGAGTCATTTTCAGGGCAAAATTTGAGTCCATAAAACTGATGGAGAAACAATTCTACTTCTGTAACATAAGCCAGTTGTTCATCAGAGGAGACAGTAAAAAAGAAAGTACACACAGTGCACATTCACATGAATTCCCCTGAGAAATCCTAAGCTGTTAATCTTAAAGCAGTAGGGCTGGGATAGTGCTAATGTCTGATTTTGTAGCGGAAATCCAGTTTCTGTTCTGCCCCAGAGGCAGATGTAGAATTTTAAGTATGAAGCATACATCAGCTGTACTTTATGTCTCCAATAATCACCCTGTCATCTGGTGTGAGCCTGAGCTGAAACTCATTCTCTATGAGAGTTTGACAAGTTGTCATAGTTTCTCTCCACTTTTCCTTTCTGCCCACACAGTTTAATTTGTCCTGGAGTCTGATCAGTTTAAGAGTGCAGTTTTCAAAATATTTTCCACAAAATAACAAAAGGAATGATAATTCCCTTACAGTATGTGTGGTTTCTTAAATTATGTAAGCATTCCACTTTAAAAACACTCCACTCTCCTCATTTTGTCTGGAGACGTGACCTGTCATGATAGATCGGATCATTTTAAGCTCAAAATAAACACTCAAAACAGCTCTGAAAACCCCGCTGTCTTTGAAAACACATCCGAGGGTCATCTAAAGTTTAGTATTTCATTTTTGGGTGGAGGATAGAAATTTTGTGCTTCTTGAGGGACAACAAAGATGAAGTGCTGCAAGACAAAAATTCACAGATAATATATTGATTTTCTTCTGGAAATAACACCACAAAACATTTCATGAATCCGAGCCAACGTAAAGTCACCTCCTAAAGGAATGTTTAGGTCAACAGATGCTGTTGTGGAGGTATAACCTTTGTACAAACATATCGTGGTGTGCTGGAATGGTGAATGACACACAGACAGGTTGTCAGGAGTAACAGTGCTGCAGGGCACTCTTTAATGAAGGCTACAGCCAGTTAACACATACACACAACAGTGTTTCTCTCTGAATCTAACTACCAGCAAACACCATTTGGCTCAGGGTTGTAATTCTCCAAAAAACTAACCTGAGTTACTGAATGCCTTAATAACAACAATAAAAGAACGGATAGCATTACATTTTGTTAACAGTGCAGGAATCCAATAACATCTGTCTTTAACAACATTTCCCATGATCCCCTGCAAACCCAACCCAACACACTCTTCTATAGACACTACAATATGTTCAGGGTTAAGAAATGTAGTCCTTAGTCACAACATGTTCATATTTGCAATGTACCTTTAAAACAGAAATGGACATTATATCCACAAATACAAAGCACACAATGCTAGAATGGTCTTAGAAAAAGCAATAAGAGTGAGAGTAAGAGAATTAGTGATACACCATAGTTACAGAGCTGCCATTTTTCTTTGACATCACACAGGGGGGCAATAAGAAAACATTAATGGTTAAATAACATTTTGATGTTGCTACTAGTACACTGCATTAGCTATTAGCTAACAATACTGTGTTGAGAAGCATTACTGTTGTGAGAGAAATTAATCTTTTGGAGCAATTTTGTTTGCAATAACTGGTAGAGTGCCAAGGTTTGCTTTTCTAAAATAGATCTAAGTTGCAAGTGTGTTTTAAAGTTTGAACTTTTCACACAAAGGATGATTTTAGAAGAAGATTCCTGCTGAGTAGATATGAAGAACAAACTTGTTTCAAGACTTGGATGCTTTTATTTTGTAGTGTTTTGCCACATAAGAGAGTAAACCACAGTATTCCAACACAAAACTACCAATCCCCTCTGCCCCACTTCATAAAACCAACTTTTACAACACTGGAAAACTGAACAGTTTTGACTTAAGCTACTTTTATTGCAACTTTCTCCTCCTTATTTATGAGCCATGTGTGGAGGTCTTGCTGTGAACTGTTCACGCTTAACCATAATGGGTGAAATGATTCATTAATTTGCCTCTAAGGTAGCAGGTTTGACTTAAAAGCTCTGGATAGCTTTAGCTGAAGAGCTACAAGATGAGATTTTGGTTTATAGTTTACCCGTCAGACCTGCTAGAGAATAATCTGGCTGCAGATTTGCCTATGTGGTCTTTTACAGCGGGAAGATGCAATAAACAGATGCTTAAGGAATGATAGAGATGCCTCTTAAATTTTTTTGATGTATTAATTTTGGTGATCTTGCTTCAAGCTGAGAAATAGGAAATATGACATTATGTGCTCATGAATAAAATGTGCATGCCTGCATTTCCACTCAGTGGTGGGTTGCCAAAGGCCTCCAATCCCCACCCATGGATCCACAGAGGGTTTGTTTCATCACTCTGGGGCCCGTATCACCTTCCGCTGTGACCCTGGCTTTGAGCTGCAGGGGGTTCGTACTGCCATCTGCCTGAGTGACGGCTCCTGGAGTGCACCTGCCCCAAAGTGTGGTAAGATATGGGTGTAGATTGTTTACTTTGCTGCAAAATAACTACAGTTTGAACTCTGGAAGTCATATGTGAGTCATTTTCTTGTACATCACTGTCGTAGACCCAGATTTTAAATGATTTATAACTTTAAGAGCCTGATTTTCTTTCCTCTTTTCAGTGCCAGTGGAAAGACTCTGTACTCTACCTCCAAAGCCAACACATGGGGATCACTTCCTGGTTTATGGACCCAATGATGTCCTCATTGCTTTGCAGTACCTATGCTACCATCCCTATGAACTCAGTGGGAGTTCCCAGAGAACCTGCCTGCCAAACAACACCTGGAGTGGGCCGTCTCCTGTTTGCACCAAAGGTCAGAGAAAGTCTCTTAAACAAAGGGGATAAAAGATGAAATAAACAAGCTTGTGTGAACTGTGCAAACAAAGTTGCCATCTTACTCTCATTTTATGATGATAAAAATCTTTAATGGACCAAAAAAATGTCAGTACCCAGAGCCACCATGCATGACTAGCCAGTTTTAACAAAGATTTGCAATCAGATGTGTTTACATGATTAATGGCTATTGTTTTATGTTCTTTATTGACAGTGAATAATACTCTTACTGAAGCAGAAAAGGACAAGGACACAACAAAAGACAAAGAAACCACTATCTACAGTGACAGAGACATCATAAAAGCTAAAGAGAAAGGGCAAGATAACACTGGAGAAAAAGAGAGTGTTGGAGGAAGAGATGTAAACACTGGGCACAAGAACACAACAGAAGTCAACAGAGAAGATAAATACACTGGTACCCTTCCAGAGGAAACTGTGGCTGAGGATAGGACCAAAGAAGAGCCAGAGGAAAGAAATACTGGGTCAGAAAAACCCACAGGAGAAAGTGATGATAAAGAGGATAGCAAAGGCTCAGACAGAAGCTTGAACACAGTTGAAAAGAAAGAACCTGAAGAACGAAGGCCACCTGAGAAAAAAGAAGACACAAACCTGGATATAGGAAAGACAGACATCACAGAAATAGTTGTGAAAAAAGATAAAGGACAAGAGGAGAAGGAAAGAAAAGAAGAGCAGGTGAATGGAAAAAGAGAACGAGACAAAGTGGGCCCAAATGATACCAAGCTGAGGACGGTCATATCTGAAGGTGAAAACACAGTGGAGATATTTGAACTGGAGATGACAAAGAACAACACAGTTCAACAAACTACCAAAGACAAAAAGACAGAAAACAACACCATAGTCTCTGTAGGGAGGAGAATCATCCCTGCTCGTGTTAATATCACACAGTACACCCTGTACAGAGGAGGTGAGGAAATTGACAGAGCAAAGGAAAAACCAACAGTCAAAGAAGACAAGAAGGAAGAGAAGACTGCTGAGAAAACAAAGGAGGAGTTAGAGAGGGAGAAAGAAAAGGAAAAGGAGAGAGAAATCAACCAAAGCTTTCCTGGTAAGTCAAACATTTGGAAAAACATAAAGTAACAAGTTTATCATGTTCTCCTTCAGCTTTATACACAGCCTCGCTTTGTTCCCTTCCCGCAGAAAAAAGCTGCCCTCCTCTCCCTCGCCTCTATCATGGCTACCACCAGCTGGTTTCTGGAGTTGAGCCTGACACAGTGGAGTTTTTCTGTAACCACTCATACGCCCTGAGTGGTGACACCCGACGTACCTGCCAGACAGATGGTACCTGGAGTGGAAAACAACCTCTCTGCGTCAGAGGTAAAGTAACTGTTTGGATTCATCAAGACTTAAGGATACACTGATTAGACTTAGCCTAAACTCTAAAGCTCTCACAATTTTTGAGTCAACATTTTTATTAAAACTGTAACAGGAAAAAAAATGAGGAAGTAAGGACACTTTATACTCAAAATGTCAATCTAAATTTTCTGCCTAAACACTAATGTTTTAGGTATACTTGAGTACAGCCCCCCAATGCCAGTTAAGGTACTGCATCAAACTTACATAAAACACAGTACAATTATTTGCTAATCCTTTTTTAACCTATATTAAATTGAATTCACTACACTGACAAGATATTTATTTTTCAAACTGATAAACTTTTTTTGCAAATATTCACTCATTTTAAATTTGATGCCTGCAACATGTTCCAAAAAAGCTGGGACAGGGGCATGTTTCCTACTGTGTTGCATCACCTTTCCTTTAACAACACTCAATAAGCGTTTGGGGACTAAGGACACTAATTGTTGAAGCTTTGGAGGTGGAATTCTTTACCATTCTTCATTCAGTTTGGAGTCTCCGTTGTCCTATTTTCGCTTCATAATGCACTACACTTTTTCAATGGGAGATAGATCTGGACTGCAAGCATGCCACTCCAGTACCTGCACTCTTTTACTACGAAGCCACACTGTTGTAACACGTGTAGAATGTGTTTTGGCATTGTCTTGCTGAAATAAGCAGCGACGTCCCTGAAAAATACGTGGCTTGGATGGCAGCATATGTTGCTCCAAAACCTGTATGTACCTTTCAGCATTAATGGAGCCTTCACAGATGGTCAAGTTAGCCATGCCATGGTAGAGTTTGAAATTCCACTTGTAGATGTAGTGATGAACTGTGTTAACTGACAATGGTTTTCTGAAGTGTTCCTGAGCCCACGTGGTAATATCCTTTACAAGATGTTGGTTTTTATTGCAGTGCCGCCTTAGAGGTCAAAGGTCATGGGCATTCAGTATTGGTTTTCAGTAGTGGTGGGACTTTGTCGCGTTAATTCGATAATTAACGCGAGGGGAAATTAACGGTGTTAAAAAAATGACGCATTTTATCATATTTTATTTTATAGTCTATATCACACAGAACATAAATTTATTCAATACAAAACTGAATCAGTCTGGAGCTATAAATGATCATTAGAACTTAATGGATTCTAGTCTGGATGCTCTTAAACTTTTTGCCAAAAGTTAAGTGATCAGACTTTTTATCATCTGGCTCCCCCTGATGAATCAAAGAGCTACGGAGCAAGAAAAAGCTGTAAGAGAAAAAAAAAACATCAACTTTCCGTTTTCCTAACCTTTTGCTTGGGTTAGTTAAGAAGATTGATATCAGTGTTAGATTTGTTTGCTAATTGAAACTACGACAAACAACTGTGAGTTTGTCCCAGTGGCCTTGTTGATTCACCTCAGTCCTTGTACAGTTTAACATCTAAGCTAGAACGTCTTCATAAGTGAACTTTCTTAGTACTGGTCTGCAGGTTTTATTTAATCACCAAACAGTGCCAGGCTAGTTTTCCCTTTTATGCATTTTGAATGTTAATACTCACTGTTCTGGGTACTATGTGTGCTCTGATTATAAGGAAAGAGGCAAATAATAATATATTCTGAAATATGAAACTTTTATTATTGCTATTAACAAAGCTACAACTTTCAAAAGGCATTATAAAGTGTGCCATTTCATACAGTGGCCCAATGACATGACACACAGTGTATATTTCCCTGCACCGTAGGGAAACATATAGTAGCTCCATTAAATTGGCAGAATATGCAAATGGAACCTTGATATTTAAATTGCGTGTGTTGATGTTTTTGTTTGTTGTTTTGCAGCATGCAGGGAGCCCAAAGTGTCAGAGCTGGTTAAACAGAAGGTTCTACCCCCTCAGGCACCATTCAGGTATATTTACCCATGCACCATGTTACATAATGCATGAGTTAGATATAACATTAGGAATTACATTTTTCTTCTCTCTTTTACGAAACTGTTCACTCAACACCAGGGGTATATCTAAACTGTTTCCTTTTCTTCCCTTTTCAGAAAGACACCTGTGCATAAGCTTTACTCCTCTGCTCTGGGTCGGCAGCTGCAGTCTGACGACCCCTCAAAAGGGCCTCCTATGCCTTCCCAGTTGCCTCAGGGCTTTCACCACCTCTACACACATATCGAGTACGAATGTGCATCTCAGTTCTACCAACACTCTGGCAGTGCTCGACGCACTTGCCTCAAAACCGGGAAGTGGAGTGGGCGTCATGTATCTTGTTCACCAGGTGAGGGCAGCACAAGACCGCTTGTTCTGTGATGAGTAGAATCACCAACTATATATGGTTAAAAATGTTTGACTACTGAGACATGGTGGATTTGTTAATATTAAACAAGAAAATCACTAAAAATATTTCAACTTAGAACCTAATAAACATTTATTTGTTTGTTTGTTTGTTTGTTTGTTTTTTGTTTATTTATTTATGTATTTATTCATTCATTCATTCATTCATTCATTCATTCATTCATTTATTTTTGAAAGCTATCATGGATCATTTTTTAAAATTTATTCATTCATCTCTTAGGTAAACCTACCGGCCTCTGTTTTGCCTGTATTTCCAAGTATAGGCGTGCTAAGCTTATGAAGCTTTGCAATGCATATAGAAACATTGTTTAGAAGCATGAAAACTTACATTGGAAACAGCACACAAAAAGTTTATCATTGTTAATAATCAACTTCTTGAATAGAAGCAGTTGTTACATAGTTTTGAAATGGCTTGGGACTGTGACAGATGTTTGCACCTACTTAAGAAAACTCTGGCACACCCTTAAAGCTGTGATTTTGTTGTTGCTACTAACATATTGGTTTTTGTTCACACAACACTAATTAATATGTGGAAGGTTTTTTTTTCTTTTAATAAATGTTTGTGTTACGTTATTAACAAAGACGGACGTTGAGTTTATTTGAACTCAGACCAAACCTTAAAGCTACAAAGAGTCTGAGTTGGCTTTGTGTTCAAAGATGTTCTGGCAGCCTGTCCAAGGTTGGGAGCTAATTTATTCATTATGTACCTTTCCATTTACATAATAATAATTTGGGATGTGTCCAGAACAGATCTGATACCAGAGTAGCACAGGTCCCTTAAAATTTATATTTTTCTTACTAACTCTATCTTGAGTTTAAGTCCATCCTGTACGGGGCTCACATTGGATTGGGCCAGCCATTTCAAACACTATTTATTAAGGTTACAAAACTTGCTGCTACCGCTGTTCAAGGACAGCTTGCCTTAGATGCCAACCTGGAAAGTTGTTTAGTGTGTAATCTGTGGCTAATTTTAATAAAAGGTTTTGTACAAATTTATAAAAGAGTCAATAAACACTGATGGTGGATTCATTTTTTGAGGGTGCTTATCATGACATTGTAGAGCAAAGAAGCAGCTACGGCTGTGGGTCCATCTATTCATCACTTGTTAGAATCCCATTAGATGCCTTGTATGAAATGAAAGTGTAAAATAAACAAATTTAGATGTAAACGGACAATGTAGAGACTGTTCACATTCAGTAACTCCTTCCATAGACTAAGGGCTTTCAGTGTTTTCAGGCCTCTTGTTTTTGAGTGCTTTAAAGGTTGTACCATCTGTGACACTAGTTTGTATTTTGTCAATCAAGCTTTGAACAGCAATGTCATGTTTCAAAGAGAAGCTTTTCTGTATTGAAAAGAAACTATAAAGACAGTCCTACAGCAGTGAGTGTTGACACAAGTCTACATTTTCACTATCCTCCTTGTCTCTCTCCTCCTCTTGCTCATGGCCTTTCCCTCTCTTTCCTCTCATCCTGTCACCTCCTCTCTGGCAGTATGTGGGAAGCATCCAACCTTTGACCCAGAGAGGCCTGCAGAGGCTCACTGGCCTTGGCTGGCAGCCATCTACCGCCGCTCCACCAGCAGAGCAGAAGAAACAAAGGTGACCAAGGCGGACAGCCAAGCAGGGTCCCTGAAGAAGAACCTTGGAGCAGGAAATGGCAACTACAACCAAGCTTCTGACTGGCAGCTGGTGTGCAGCGGGGCTCTGGTGAATCAGCGCAGCGTGGTGGTGGCAGCTCACTGTGTGACAGAGCTGGGGAAGGTGTTTCCTTTGGATGCAGCCAAGATCAAGGTGGTGGTAGGGAAGCACCTCCGGGACGACTACAGGGAAACTAAAGGTCTCCAGCACCTCAGGGTAAGCTGTCTGAGATCTCATCCTCATATAATTTCTAACAAAACTTGCATAATAAGTCCATCTTTTTCTGCTTCAGGTGGCCTCCATTGTTGTTCATACCAACTACGACCCCCATATCCTCGATTCTGACATAGCTGTGGTGAAACTATTTGACAAAGCAAGAATTGGGGAAAAGGTTTTACCTCTCTGCCTCTCAGATAGCCAAGGTGGAGAGGTAACCACAGGACAGGGGCTTGTGACAGGCTGGTCTCCTTTCCCTGATTCAAACTTAGGCCCCGACGAGAGGGCAAGGGTTGGCCTTGTCCGCCTTGCTGATATAGTTCCCTGTGAGCAGCAGTACGCCCGCAATGGCATGCCAGTCAGTGTCACAGACAATATGCTTTGTGGCAGCCAGAAGCCTGACTATGGGCCCTCTAATATATGTCCCTCTGACACTGGGGGGATCCTTGTCCTGCCTGCCCACTCTGACAACCAAGCCAGCTACGACGAAAAGCAGTCTGTTGGTTTGACGCAAGCGCAGAGGGAGAGTAAGGGACTGTGGAGACTCATGGGACTGGTGAGCTTTGGCTATGACCAAGGGGAGTGTGATCCTGACCTATACACGGTCTATACACATGTAGCAAACTTTAAAGACTGGATAGAGGGCAATCTGAAGTGAAAAAAAAAACTTACTGGCTGGGTACTGGCTTCTTTTCCCCCTTCTGCTTCCAAAAAGCTTTTTTTTTATCTTACTGTCCTTTTCTTTGTTTTTCAGTTGCTTCTGTCCTTTTTTTCTCAGTGTTTTGCACATGGGCATTTTCTTTTAAATCCAGCATCAGTGGAAACACTGGACAACACAGGGCTCTAACTGAAGGGGGTGCTAACACATCAGATGTGCCGGGTATCAAAGGGACTTCAGTACTCAGGTCTTTTCACCTGAGGTAACAGACTTGAAAATGACCAGAAAACCATCAAAGCCTCCAGTTGATGATGGTTTTTATTCTACCCTTTGGTATGTATATATGTTGTTATGTACTGGGTTATTCAATCACTTCATATGACTAAAGAGATGTACATATTGTATGAAATAAAGACAAATCCTGACGATTTTTTAATTAAAGAAAAAGTGGATCTGGTAAAGATGGTCACAATGTTTTTTTTCCATCATGTTAAATTAATTATGTCTGCATGGGGTATGGAAATACAATCTACTGACTGTGTACAGATTCCAATCATTACACTACAATGATGTGAAACAAACATCATATATTTGCTCTAAAAAGCACACAATGGGTGTGTGCTGTGAAGCAAATGAGTACAGGTCAGAGCAGCACCATTTCCACGAGTGTAAACGGAGCACGTTACTCACAGATCAATTCCTTCTTTTGAGTGCTAATTCAATCAATTACTTCCAATCTGACCCTCCTCCATTATTCAGACAGGAGTTCATATAGATATAGGATCTGCAGCTCACATCAACTTCCAAAGGGGGCAATAAGGAGCATGGTATCTTACATTATAGAGCAATGAGGAAGGAAGTAAGCTCTGGATTCAGTAGTTCTTGATTGCTTAAAAATCATAAGAGTGCTTCAAAGGGTGGACATTTAATGAGTTAAACAGGTTACGTACCATAAACTATAAGAATGAGACAAAAATAAAGTCTCACAGGAAAAGAAAACTAGGAGCCTGTTTTGAGTGGGAAAATGAGCACTAACAGTTGTGGCTTAATCATTAAGAGGGGAGCGTCTCTAAGAATTTAAAGGTTTGCTTGATTTTTGCATCTTGAACCACTGTTTTACATCGTCCCTTATACATTGTTTTTTTTTTTTTTTTTTTTTTGAGATAAGGTCAAAAGTTTACTGTGTATCAGCAACTTACTCTTCCTTTGGATGGAAGTATAGAGGCATTGCATTTCACCAACCTTTAACTAAAGCTTTCAGTCAGCAACCAAATCTAACTAAACACACTACCCCTCTGTCTGTGACTGAAACGTTTCTTGCAAACTGTTCCCTTTCTTCAATATTTTAGTGTTTCACAAAAACCTTGTTGTAATTAAATTTTACTGAAATATGATTTTGTTGGGATAGCACCAAAAAAGAACTTTAACTCACACTTGTGTAAATCAAATCAGTGTTAACTGATCTTCCTTCCATTGGACATTTGTATTACAGTGACAAGGTTACACAATTATTTCCTCAACTGAAATTCTTTCCTCTCTTGACCATCAAGCTGGTCCAAAAAAAAAAAAAAAAAAAAATCTGCCAGACTTTCCAATGAGATGTACAACATAAGGCATCCCATAACATCTGTTTAACTCATCAGTTCTTATAAATATTCAGATTAATTTGAATTTTAAATCATGTTACTGTAAAACCTGACATGGGAAGTTTTAATTTTGTCTTTTGAGCACAGCTTTAGGCCAAGATAAATGTGCCT
Source organism: Labroides dimidiatus (assembly GCA_030710495.1). Lineage (NCBI taxonomy): Eukaryota > Metazoa > Chordata > Actinopteri > Labriformes > Labridae > Labroides > Labroides dimidiatus. Next base: position 14,288,409 of record CM061147.1, read on the forward strand.
CTGACTAGCATTTTTCCAGACATGCAAAGCAAGCGTTATTTTCATTTTTAACTTTATTTTTATTTATTTATCTTTAAACATAAGAAAAAAATACAGCTCAAAGATAACATAAACAATGGGTCAACAATACATCTTTATGTTACAGTCGTGAAGAATACAGTCAGGTCATACTGCAGTGGTTCATTAATCCTTCAGTAATAACTACACAAACCGTTTTTCCCAGTATTGCAAAATAAAAAAAGAAGAAGAAGAAGAAAGAAAAAAGAAACAATTCTGCTCCTAGATTTGCAGCCCCTTTTGTGTTACTGCCTTTTTACTGGCTGCTAATAAAATCTTTAGAAGGTATTTATCCTTCTTTGAAAGGTGGGCAGCAACGTTACCAAGATTTTCATTTGGTTTTGTTAATAATGTATTATCTTTATTTCTTTTTAAATCAGCGCTTAGCCTTATTTGCTTCTTTTTTTACCCCAGTATGTACCATTTGTCAGGTCAGTTAACTTTTTCCTTGGGGTTTGTTTTTAAAAGGCTTTAACAGAAGTTAACCAAGAAAACACAGAAGTTCTTTTCTTTTCTTTCGAGGACTGCCAATTAGATCACTGAGATCACATTAAGAATGCAAAACTTCTGCTGTGTCTTTGTTGCATCCAGGGGAACATCTCTCAAAGGCTTTCTGTCTCTCCTTCACACGTTTACTGAAGTTGAGTATAACAGCTTGGTAGAGTCCCGTGTTTCCCAGAGGAGAGTCCTACCCACTCATTCTGGGAGATGATCTGTTCACAGGCCCCAGTTGGCTCACAGGGCATCGTCCATAGAAAAACCAACACTTAACCAAGAGTTGTCTGTCCTGGGAAAGGAGATGTAACCCTGAGCAAAGTGCCTAGATAATGATGAGAAAATGCCACCATGAGAGCTCCAGAGTTAAATGTGAAGAGGCAGAGGGGCAAAATACTTCACACCAGACAAAATATTTAGCTTTCAGAGCAGTTTCCCAGTTAAGCTGATGGTTTTGCTGTGCTTTGTTCTTAGAGTGAGGAGAGAAACCCTTTAAACTAAAACGTTAGGGATTCACACACAGCTCAAGGGTTAGTATTCTGGTCTGACATAACCATGGAACTAATGAGATAATGTGATAAAAAAAAAATCTGTTTTGAAGACTTAAGTTGTCAGTCACACGTTTTTACAGCAAAAGTTTTGGCAAATGCTACCTGACTAGAAGTATATGAAACATACTGATGGACGTTTGTTGACCAGTGAAAAAATTATAGCTGTATTGCCATTATTATTTTTTAAATTGAGAATCTATTTCAAAATATCATGGTCTCATATCAGTTTAATGGAGAAAAAGCCACAGAAAAGCCCAAACTATTTTTCAGGATTAATGTGTTTACTGCCCCGAGATATCTTCCCCACTCTCTTTTCTTTTTAACCCAACATGCCCCTAGCAACACATCATAACACCCTCACAACCACAACCACCCCTGCTCCTACTTCTTATATTATTTACAGTATGAGCCTCAGCAGAGCCAGGTATTATCCAGTCATCAACTGCTGCATTCGGCTGAGTGAAATGGAAGATGGTCATTTATACACTTCTACACATCCCTGAATAAATATGCCGCACAATTGTATTTCAACACACAAAGCAATTTTTGTGTTATGGATGCAAAGCCCCGGCTGTGTTTTCATCCATATGCAGGCACGTGACTGAACCGCAGAGCGAGAAATGGCGATATGATTTATGATAGCTGTGATGGTTTGACTCCTACAACAGCTGCACAGAGCCGATGAATTCCGCCTGACGTAGCTGAACCAAGAAAGAGATAAAGGTAGAGGAAGTGAACGCAGATATATCAGGATTGAGAAGAATGAATAAATGACAGCAGGAAAAAGACAGTACAGGCATGTATGGACAGGTGTAATTCCTTTGTTTGCAGCCAGTAACATTTTCCCGCTTTAGCTGCTCTTGCAGAAATTTATGCCATTCACCAGCAACCATGGAAGCCAATCTTTCAAACCTACAAGGCTTAGCACACAGTTCAATACTTGCATTAACATCCTCCCCCAAGGTAACCTTCTCCTCCCTGGGGCATTTCTGTCGACTGGTCAGCTTTATTACCCTGGAACATCCTCATAACACTTGTTTCAGGTTTTCTGATTGCTCCTGTGAGGCCATTAACAATGGCCCATGCCTTGCTGGGTTAATGCACCTTTAATAGTACACCAGGTGATAATGGTATGGTTGCCCCCCCCCCTTACAAATAACTTAAAACATCAAAAGCATCATGTACAACTCACTTTTTAAAGTATGTTCAGAAGGCAAAACAGCACTTTGTGGTCGAGTATACAGGTTTATCACAGCCTCTGAAAATTTGGCTTGAAAATCTTAAATTGCAAATATATCAAAGCTTAGGGCCTCCTAAGCTAAAAGCTCATTTGCTGCACAGACCAATTATAAGGCCACATCAGGGCTCCCAATGAGTAACCTATAAGTGTTGTGTAGCACTTCAAATTGCATCCAGGTCACCTAGAGGAAGCAGAAGTCCCACTGTCTGACAATTATCACTATAAATGGTACAAAACAGTGGAAGCTGCTTGGAACAGACCACTGCACCCATACAGTAGTTCAGGGGTCTGTTGCAGCTGTGAGGTGTGTCAGTCGTCACATATCTGAGCTTTTATAAGTTTGTTTTACTGTTCATAAAGGAATTACATGGCCATTTGGCAGCAGAAGCACGAAGTCATCAAATGTAGTATGTTAACAGAATTCAGACCACACAGAACATTTAATATAATTTACAAGATGTTTGTATGCCTACTTCCAGGTAGCCCTCTGACTGTGTCCAAATCTTGCATTCCTATCCGCTCAGTCATGAATTGAAATTGTAAAAGCTCACATTAAATGTGAACCATGTGATAACTCATGACCCCCCTTTCAAACAGATCATAAAAATACATTTTAAAGCAGTTATATTTGTATTTGTGATGAAACAAATTCATTTTACTTTTAAATTGTTGGCAATTTTGGATTGTACATCAGTATCTACGTGAGAAATTTAAATAAGGCAATGAGAACCCATATCCAAAATCTTCAAATGCCTACCATTACTTATTTGACTGTATCCCAACAAATAAAAGATTAATAACTTAGTCTGATTTTGTTTTTGTAATAAAACAGTAACATGTTTAGTTTAATTCAAATCTTTCTTTTTTCCTAGATACAACAGTACGTTGTGTTCATTTCTTAAATTTAATTAGTAGGGGGGGGGAAAGCAAATGAGTTAAGCGAAGAACAAATTAGGAAACAGTAAAATAATTTGCAGAAACAGAGGTGTCATTCTTAGTGCACAAAATACATGTCTTGAACATTTTTTAAACCTCCATACCACCCTGAACTTGCAAAGGATAATTTTCTCTTTTTTTATTCACTTTAAAGGCCCAGTTAATAAATTTTCTATTAAACAACTTACATATTTACAGGACAAAACTAACAAAAGGATGATGGTGTTGTCCCTGGGCAGATAGGGAGTACACACAAAAATTTTCACAGGAGCATTAAGCCACAGTTCCTCAAAGCAACAACTCAGCCATTCTCAAAACTAGGCAGACATGCATCTAGGAGTGGACCATACTGTCATTAACTTTTACTATTTTTCTCATGACAGACTATCAAATGGATCTATGCAAGAACCCGCAAAAATAAGAATAACTGTGTCAGGTGTACATGGGCTTGATTGATATTTTTGGGTGAGTACAGTATAAAAGCTGGGACAAGCATTAGAAACCCATAAATTCAAAGAAAAGGTAAAAAGTGAATCCAAACCCCACTTTTAGGATTACAGCTTTATTTACACTTATATTAAAACATTGTCTTTTTCCACCATTGTTTGATCTTTGAGATAGAAACACATGAGAATGAATGGTTGCTTTGTATGCAGAACAGTATTCTTGGCACTTACATATTGACTTACTGTCACAGTGACTGTTACATCCGAATATTGGAGGCTCAGATCACTAGCTTTGTCTCATGGACTAGCATACCAAGGGGGGTGGTTGGCTATTCCCTAATTCCACAGACAGTTTAATTGCTGCAGCAGAAAGCCAACAACCGCAGGCAACAAAGGCTGTTTTATTCAGGTAATAAGCAAACTGTAACAATTTAAAAATGATTCAAGTATTGTTCAGAACACTGGGCTGTGCTTAGTTTGACCTTTCTAAAAAAAATAAATAAAAGAACAGAAATCAGTTTCTGCTGTTTGCTGGTTTTACAACCCCAAGTCTGAAGTCAGGAGGTTGTGTAAAATGTAAATAAATACGGGATATACTACAAAAACGAGACATTTATTGGTTAAACTGATAAACTTTATTGCTTTTCTTGCAAGTATTCACTCATTTTACATTTGATGGCTGCAACATGTTCCAGAAGAGTTAGGACTTGGCAATGTTTACTCATGTGTTACATCATCTTTCCTTTTAACAATACTCAATAGGATTTTAGGAACTGGGAACTCTAATTGTTGAAGCTTTGAAGGAGGAATTCTTTCCCATTCTTGCTTGATGTACAACTTCAGTTGCTCAACAGTCCGAGGTTTCCATTGTCCTAGTTTGCACTTCATAATGCTCCACACATTTCAGTGTGAGACAGATCTGGACTGCAGGCAGGCCAGTCTAGTACCAGCACTCCTTTACTATAAAGCCACGTTGTTGTAACACGTGCAGAATGTGTCTTGCTGAAATAATCAGGGAAGTCCCTGAAAAAGACGTGGCTTGGATGGCAGCATATGTTGCTCCAAAACCTGTATGTACCTTTCAGCATTAATGGAGCCTTCACAGATAGTCAAGTTAGCCATGCCATGAGCACTAACACACCCCCATACCATCACTGACACTGGCTTTTCAACTTTGCGTTGATAAAAATCTGGATTGTCCTTTTCCTCTTTGGCCCAGGAGTCAATGATTTCCAAAAACTGTTTGAAATGCGGACTGTGGGAAGTCCATCTCAGATGAGCTTGGGATCAGAAAGCCAGCAGCATTTCTGGGTGTCGTTGATATGTCTTTGTCTTTGCATGGTAGAGTTTTAACTTGCACTTGTAGATGTAGTGATGAACTGTGTCAACTGACAATGTTTTTTTTTTAAGTGTTCCTGAACCCACGTGGTAATATCCTTTTCAGAATGATGTTGGTTTTTAATGCAGTGCTGCCTGAGGGGCCGAAGGTCACAGGCATTCAGTGTTGGTTTTGTCCTTGCTGCTTTTTGCAGAGCTTTCCCCAGATCCTCTGAATCTTTTGATAATATTATGGACTGTATATGTTGAAATCCCTAAATTGCTTGTAATTGTATGTTGAGAATCATTGTTCTTAAACTGTTGGAAAATTTCTTCATGCAGTTGTTTACAAAGCAGTAACTTCTAAACTGCTGAGTTAGAAAAAAAATTATCACCTGTACAGTGTGTACCATTGGAAAAATTAGCTATTCAGGCAGGAGACTTTTTTGCAGTGAAGATACCATTTTTTGGCTGGATATGTATGTGACTTCCAGTACTTCCAGAACCAGCCTCAAACAGACACTTGACGATTTTACAAACTGCAGATTTTAGCACTTTTGCATTGTCTCATATTTTCCGACTGGAGGTTGCCACCTGGGTATAACAGAGTGGGGGATACTTTTTAGGCACACATTTGGGCCCCTTAGTACCAATTGAGCATGGATTAAGTGCCACAGCCTCCCTGAGTATAGTTGCTGACCAATGTCCATCCCTTTATGACCTCAGTGTATCCGTCTTCTTATGGATGGGATCTCTGGAGTTCAAAGAGAACAAAGAGGAGGAGTCAGGGCAACAGAAAGAAAGTGGTGTAAATCCCAAGAACCCACTTTTTTTTCCACCTACCAGCAAAAACTTGCATCCTTACTTCCTGCCTTAAGTCTGCAAAGCAAGCCTTTTACCAGAACAAGAACTGTGCTGCTTCCGACTTAAGAATTTTTGTTAATGACATTTAAATCTTTATTCTCTCCTCCAACTTCTCAGCCATCCACTGCATTGACTCCAGACTTGTTTGCCTCTTTTTTCATTGAGAAGGTGGCAACCATCAGCAACCAATTCTCCGAGCCTGACCAGCTCAGTCAGCTCCAACCTACAACTGGTGCATCACTCTGCTCTTTTGCTCCTCTGAGTGTGGATGAGGTCTTCTGACTTCTAATAAACTCTAAACCTACAACCTGTCCTTTTGATCCAATACCAACCAGAATCCTACAGACCATCCTGCCCACAATCAAACCTGCAGTGACACACATTGTTAATTCCTTCTCGGAATCTGGTATCTTTCCCACAGTTTATAAGCAAGCTTCAATTGAAATTCAATTTCAAAAGCTTTTAAAGCTTGGTCATAAAACTGTAATAAAATAAGAGAAAGTACCTGTAGTTGATGTCATGAGGTAGAACCTCTGTCCGCTTGAGGCTGGCTCCGGAAGTACTGGAAGTCACGTACACACAAAGCCAAAAAAAAGCGGTTTTCACAGCCAAAATAAGCACATTTACAGCCTGGTGCAAAGAATGTCTCCCATCTGGATCACTAGTTTTGCTAACGGCACGCACTGCACGGGGGGGGGGGGGGGGGGGGGGGGGGTGCGCCTCATTTCCAATATGGCCGCGCCGGCTGTTTGCTTCAAAAGTCTGTTTCAGAAACAGACAGGTGACGTCGCGGAGACTGCGTCCATTAATTATACAGTCTATGGTCCTGATGGGTTTACACAGCAGCCTGACAGGTAGAGGTGTGCAAAATATACACGTTATTACAAGCAAGCCAACTTAATAAAACAGTTTATGAAAATAGCCCTGAGTAAAAGTCTCTTTGAAACAACTGTCCAATCTTCTTTGCAGGGGTCCAAGAAGGGCTGAATCAAGAGGGTGGCAGGTACAGAGCCTAGGTACAAAGAGTTACGTTTAGGACTGAATTTATGTTCCCTCTACGGCTAAGATCCTGTAGATATAGACTACAGAAAAGCTATGAGTCCATCAGCTCTGGGTCAACAGTAAATTAAGATACAATAAAAACACTACACTAGAAAGAAAAACAACTCAATTCAAAAGCACACATGACCCAGGCTTGTAGCTCCACCAAAATAAAAACGGGTCTATGACTCCACCTCTGTGTGTAGATATTAAACAAGAAGAAATAAGGAGAGGTACTTAGCTGACAGGAGAGGTGAAGCGCACTTCTACCTCTCCACGTGTCACACTGAGCCTCCTCCTGGTCGCTCTCTGTCTGCGACACTCTCCCTAGGGCCAATCTGCTACTGAGGCACCGTTGTGTCGGGTCGCCAGGTCCTGATGTCACCTTGGTCAGCGTCTCCCTCACTCCTGTGCCTCCTTGCTCTTGTCGCCCCGGCTGCGTGCTGTTGTCTGTGCCCTCTTTCACCACAGGCCACAGTTACCCCGCTGCATGGTCCTCACCAACCGCAGACTGTGTCTTCAGCGTCTCACTCTGGCCCGCTCCTCATGCCGTGCTCCCATCTTTGGCCTCCTCACACCACTGCTCTCCTGCACACCTGTGTGCACTCATACCAAACAACCAGAAAGAAAGACCACACCCATTGTGTGGTTATTTGTTGGCACGTTCTCCTAGCGCCGCCAGGTGTTTTAAAACAGGCATTAGACGATGCATGCAAGAGAGGGGGGAAGAAATCACCCATCCAGTGAAACAGTCACACACACACACACACACACACACCCTGTGACATGGAGTTTCATATTTCAGTTTGAACATAGTAGTGAATCAACACACCTGCCATGTTGCTGATATATCATAACCAGCAGCAAGGTGCATTGAGCACATGGAGCAAAGCTTTACTCCTGGAAAAACTGACAGCTGGCAGGATGTTGTCTGTGTTCTCAGTGGTGTTGCTAACACTGACATCCTCATTAGCTCTGCAGCTAGCTCATCAGTGATGGCAGCAGCTAGCGAGGCTCAGAGACAGAGGTGGTGTGTCGGGTTTAGGAATCATTGTTTAGAAATGAGTACATGCAGTATGAACCCATCCCCACCCTGTCTCTGATTGGCTAACCATACAGATTATCATCCAATGACTCTAATCTAAGCCTATCATGTTTTGGTCTCATACCAGTGAGAAGATGCAACACAGCGCGTTCGGTGACCCACCAGGAGATGGTGATACGCAAAAAGAAGTAAGGAAACGCTTGTGAATAAAAATCAGAGGTGCGGGTAAGCAGTACCGGTGAGTTCCAGACCATTTCCTGCATTCTTCCAGCAGGGTAACAGTGTATGTCACAAAGCTAAATCTCAAACTGGACTCTTGAATGTGAAAAAAGTTTGAATGGCCCTCAGAGTCACGGCATCTCAATCAGTGGAGCATCTTTGAGATGTGGTGGAACAGAAGATTCTCATCATGGGTGTGCAGCAGACAAATCTGCAGAGACTGTGCGATGCGTATCATGTCAATATGGAGGAAAATCTTTGAGAAAAGTTTTTACCAGCACCTTGTTGAAGCTCTGAGGGGGAATGTGTTCCTCACTGGCCAATAAAGTGGCTGGTGAGTGTAGTCTTTTAATGCACTTTCACTGATGTAGATTTATGTTACTGTTTTATGGATCAAGTAAAAACTTGTTGCTTACCCTGAACAGTATGATGGCCTTGGGCATTACTTAACCACAAAGTCAGTTAAAGGTGGAGCACAATAAAACAACTTGCTTTACTTCACATGTACTGTATGACTAATATTACACAACTGCACGTGTTTAGTCCTGAAACTCGTTTTTATGGACTGGCAGGCTTTCAATGAATTATTACACACACAGTTCCAACGGAACCTATCCTGTGTGCTCTGACTCTGGATGGGTCTTTCAACCTTCTTTTACAACCCAATTATAAAGTGTGTGTCTTTATGTATGTGTAAAACATACATAAAGACACAATAAAATGATTTGCAAATCCTTTTTAACCCATATTTAGTTGAATACACCACTAAGACAAGATATTTATTGTTCAAACTCGTAAACTTTTTTTTTGCAAATATTCACTTATTTTAAGATTAATGGCTGCAACATGTTCCAAAAAAGCCAGGACAGGGGCGACAAAAGACTCAGAAAGTTAAAGAATGCTCAAAAAACACCTATTTGGAACATTCCACGGATGAACAGGTTAGTTGGAAACAGGTGAGTTTCATGATTGGGTTAAAAGAACATCCCCCTAAGGCTCAGTTGTTTACAAGCATGGATGGGATGAGGTTCACCACTTTGTGAACAACAGTGTACAGGTTAAGAACAGTCTGTCTCAACATACAATACCATTGACTGTCAATCTGCAGTCCATAATATCATCGAAAGATTCAGAGAATCTGGAGAAAATTCTGCATGTATGCAGCAAGGCCAAAAACAAACATTGCATGCCTGTGACCTTTGACCCCTCAGGCAGCACTACATTCAAAACTGACATAATTGTGTAAAGCTGGCGTCCAGTCCAGGGTGTACTCCACCTCTTGCCCTAAGCCAGCTGGGATAGGCTCCAGATATCTGCGACCCTGAACAGGATAAGCATTTTACACTATGTTCAAACTTCATTAGAATTGGAGTTATATTTTATTTAGTGAGTTGTGCCTTTCAGAGGGGCATCAAACTGAGCCAGACACCTGCTCATGTTCTCACATTTTTTAATGTTTATGCTTTAGTTCCCATGGTTTTTACCTGAAAGCTGGAGAGACTTCTGCAACATCATCTGTTTGCGGATATTGTGGTGATAATTGCGCTGACATTTATTCTGAAGCTGATGTGTTGAAATTACTTCAATGACTGGCCGCTGTTGACTTAAGTACTCTTAAAAAAAAAAAAAGCTTTATCGAGTACTCTTTGGGTAAACACCTACACTAATGATGCATCATTTTGAATGTTTGGATAAAGAGTCAGCTGTCTTTATCCAAATAAAAATCAGAGCAGCGTGGATTCAATCACAAATTACAGTAACAGAACAAACGTTATTGTGACCAAATAAATCAAGTGGAAAGGAAATGCACTTAAGTTTTAGGCCGTTAGCTAATGTGTCATGACATACAATAAAATCTGCTGAAGCGTTCACTCCATTAGATAAACAGATCTTGGGTTAAATGTAACAAATGCAATTGACATCTTAAACTTTCCTTTGATTTTGTTTCATATATCCATGATGCTTTTCTAACAACATAGTCTACAACCCAGATTCAACCCAGAGTTTGGATTTTAAAATGTTGATATTAAGATTTGTTAGTTTGTAATTAAAAACGTATATTTAACAGAAAATAACGTAAAGACAACAAAAAAAATATGTTCAAACTGCAAAATATTATTCGCTGCAACAAAATTAAACGATGAAAAAGTTTTGTGATACCAAATGGTGCATTTCACTTACATTGGAACTGGGAAAAGGGAAGTGGATTTTTTCAGTATGTTAAATTGTTTTTCTAAAACTATTGATCAAATAAAGTAATATGTAATGTAATGTAATGTAATGTAATCTAATCTAATGTAATGTAATCTAATCTAATATCCAGAGGTCATCCACAGTTTTACCATACTCTACATTTATCCCTTCCCTCTTTAAACAGTCAATGAAAAAACATGAAAACAGCATGTCTGGCACCAATTTACCAGGCTATTGTTTTAGCCGTTGTTAGCCGTTGATAGAATGCCCTGCATTGTAGTTTGCACATACCACATGAAGAACGTACAGTGTATCACAAAAGTGAGTACACCCCTCACATTTCTGCAGATATTTAAGTATCTGTGTTTAGCTATTAATGGCTATATTTTGAGTTATTTTGAGGGGAAAATAAATTTACACTTATTTAAGCTGCACACAGACTACTTTTCATTGTGTCAAAGTGTAATTTTGTTAGTGTTGTCCCATGAAAAGATATACTTAAATAACTGCAGAAATGTGAGGGGTGTACTCACGTTTGTGATACACTGTATGTGCACATTTGTAATATGTGAACCAACAGTTATGAAGCAGATCACAAGAACAAATGCAGCCGTAACAATTGATTTTAAAAAAGAGCAGTCATGCAAACAGAGGACCTGACAGACGGTTGTCACAGAGCCAGTCAGTTCAGTTTAGGTTTATTTATATAGCACACTTACAATGTCCACAGTCACACAAGGTGCTGTGTGGTTATAAAAAAAGTATGTATACATACACATACCATTCATATACACATATAGTTCTATCAAGAGGAATTCAAAAGAGTACGGCAATAAAACACTTCAAAATAAATAAAATATATATCAAAAAAATTAAACTGAAAGGTCAGTGGCAGTTTTGCAAAAGGCCACTTGAATATGAACCATGGAAGATATAATACTTCTAATCACATCACAGATATTTACAGCTACAATTGCCCTACAGTCCAACAGCTCAACACAGAAAGTGTCAGAGTGACACTGAATCAGAGGATCGTCACCTATGTGCAATAACAGCCTCTTGGAACAATGCCAAATCTGAGGAAGTTGTACTGGTATACATCCGGGATTTCTATCACATACCCCCTTTGTTTAAACATTCGGTATTGTAAAGTTTGACATGCAAATGAAATGTCCGTGACAAAGCTGCTGAATTCATTGGCAGCTATCAGTTTAATTTTAAGAATAGATAAAAAACAAAGTTGTCCTCAAATTATAGTCGCTGGGTTAAGTGGCACTCCACATACAATTTAATCTCGCAGGACTGCCAAATGGACATTAATCTGACTACAAATCACACCCAGAACAATTTAAACATTCAAATCTTGTGTCTTGAGGTTAGGTTTGTGGTGGTTCTCTAAATGAGGCCAGTTTAGGGAACTGCCTGAGAGGATAAACCAAACACACATGCAGAAGTCCAAACTTCATTCAACAACATCTTCAACACTGTAGTGTTTGGGTAATCATAAGCCTGGGGCCTCCCCATCAATCACTTTTAGACATTTGTTTTTCTTATTAATGCAACTCAAATTATGGAAAAACAATACATTTGTACCAAGGAATCATGATATAATTTGTCATGTCACTTCTGAACCACTGGCTAAAATCTTTACTTTCCTTTGTCAATTTCCTATGACCTTTCAACCCAATCATTTAAAACAAACAGAAAGGTTTATTCAAATGAGAAAATATTTTTTTTAGCTGGAGTGATATCAACAGATTTTCACTACTCTTAAGCTTTGATCAGCATCTAAGTCCACTTATTAGTGCAGTTTCAGGGCTTTGTTCTTATCACTCTGCATGCTCACATTTGGTGCACAGTAATAGGCTACAAATGCGAACAGATCACCAGACCTACACAGACACAAAAACAATTCAGTTTTAACTTCTGTCATAAGTAATTCAATAAGCAGACTATGAAAATGACCTTGGTTGCAGCTAAATTACCAGTGTGGGGAGTTTTCCTCTCAGTCGAAGTTATTTCAGGCGAGCTTATTGGAAACTCTATGTTTTCGTGGGATGTTTGAGAAACTAAACATTTTTAATCATTTTATTTTTCTCAGGAAGATGGTCTTCCAAGAATCCAACTTCCTTTTCTTTTTCTCCTCCGGACACTTCATAAGAGCAGTATAGAACAGGATGGTGAATTTCACGTTGTTTTTTTGTTTTGTTTTGTTTTGTTTTGTTTTGAATTTATTCTCATTCTTTTACCCAGATTTAAGTGTTACAATCACTGTTGAGATTGGACAGGGATGACTGTTGCTCAGCGGTAGAGTCGTCATCTCTCAATCGGAAGGTCGAGGGTTCGAGCACCAGTTCCTGCAGTGACAGGTCGAAATGTCCTTGAGCAAGACACTGAACCCCAAATTGCTCCCACTGTTAGTCAATGTTGTGTGAATGGGTGTGATTAGGTATGAATGGTTTACATCAAACCGATGGCCCAACCATAGAGAAGGTTCATCTGCTCCTGAAGTCCTTAATTATAAAGATTATTGATTTCTCTGTCTGCTTTTTTTTTGGATTTCAAAACATGAAATTAATGAGCATCTAGAGTGAGCAGTTCCAACTCAATCCATGTATCATTCATTCAATTTATATTTACTTATGAATCAAAAAAAACAAAACATTGACAAACTCTTTTACTTTTTTTTCCTTTGAAACAAAAACATATACATTTAAAACATATAAATGAAAAATTGTTTGTTTCTTTTATTATTTCAGATCAAACTGTTACGAGTGTTTAAACCCAGTAAATTATGCTCTGACCCAAAAGCGCACCAGAGGCAGGTTTGAATAGTTTTATGTAACAACAAGGAGTCAATGAAGCAAGTGTCCAAATCTGTGAGTGGTGATCTCTGAGGGGAGCGACAGTGAGGCAGGTGAAGGTGAGAGTGAATCCTATTGAGAGTGTGGCAGCATGGCAGAGTCTGGCTGGTGAGGCAGGAGGTTCAGGGAGATACTGGAAAAGAGGAGGAAATCAGCTTTTAGAGGCAGGGTAACACAAGGGATAATCTAGAAAACTTCAGTACTCAAATCTCTTGAGGAGATGGCCTATGTAACACTATGAGGGCTTTCACACTGGCATGGCTCTGTGCTGGTTCCAGTTTCAGTTCTAGAGCCTGATTTTGAACCGGCCAGCATTTTCATACCAGATAAAAACTGGTTTGGAACCTGAAAAGTTGGTTCCAGTTGGCAACTGTGACATTGCTAGTGGGTGCGTCAAATTCTGTGTAGATAAAATGGGCAGGAAGTGGAGGTCACGCCCTCCCATGTTTGATTTGCTTAAACTGGTATGAATGCAGGCTGGCTCACTAGAAGGCACCAAAGCTCTGAGAATCCAGAATAGAACAGGCACCGTTTCTCTCTAGCAGCAGTGTTTAAGTGCAGGTCTTCATTGAAGTGATGAGACACAGGTGCAGGGAGCCACCCAGAACTCTAAAAGAGAGGGGTGAAAACACACTCCACACAGAAACTGTAACTGGATCACCACACAAATAAATGAAAGTTGAATTACTGGCCACAGGTGGATTTTTATTCACTTTGTCTGAACATCGTGACCAGAAAGGTCTATCATGTATGTTTCAAAATTTAAATTAAAGAGGCAAATCTTGCTGTGGGCAGTTCACTTTGACACCATAGTCACATTAGAGCCACACGTGTCTCATTAGGGTGTGTGTTTTTTTTAAGCTAGCACAACACATTCAGAGATCTGCAGAAGATGAGGGTTCAAAGATGCTCTGAAATGAGTGTCAGAAGATTCTGTGCTCAGCATGGTCTAAAATGTAAAGGCCATGTATTGGGCAGAGCGCTGGAGAGGGTGGTGTAGGCTCCAGTATGAGGGGCCGTTTAGGCAGTATTTCATACTTTGTAATACACTCTCTGCAATACTCACACACACAGTACTATACCCTCTTACATGCACCATCATACTCTCTTATAATCCAGAATAAATCAAAGGATAAAGGAGCACCAGCTGCTTGTTGAGAAGCAGAGGGTGCTGGAGATCAATACATGCTTTCACGTCAGTCCACAAACTCTAGAAAAGTATCAAGATTTGTCACTTGTCACTTTTTTGAAGGAGTCACTAGAAGGGTCTGGACTAATTAAAGATAGCTACCGTAGGTGCTGTCATTTTGTGATTTTATGATTAGCTATTAGTTATTTTGATTATACGATCAATAGCTCATGGCTGTCTGTTGTACACCTTATGCAGTTTGCAAATGCATGATGAATCGACACAACACCTCCATTTTTCTATTTATTTAGTTAGTTAGCTTTAGCTAGCTGCAGCTACTGCTGCTTTGTACGTCCTGAATACATCTTTGCTATACCAACTTTTAAGGTGACCACACAGATTTCTTCCGTCAAAAATGTGAGGACTTTTTTCCACGTCTTGGAATACTTAAGAAACATATTTTGCAAATTGCTAATTTTATTACTCTCCACTGAAACACAGCATACAGAAGCCACTGTTCTGCCACTTCCATGCCACCATTAGCTTGATGTGACTGTGTTGGTACTTCTTTCTAGATGTGGATCACACCACCTTTTTTTCATGCAAAATGTTTTAAGTTGTTACAGGATTTCTAGTATTATTGTTAGCCGATGCATTGATTTCAAGTGCTCTAGCTCTTTGAAACACAAATGTTACTGTTTTCTTTCTTGTTTGTTTTTAAATTTGTCCTGCTCAGTGATCTCATTTTCTTAACAAATTCCCCAACCTTTCTGCAAGCTGATTGCAAAAGACAGATTTCTTCACTCTGAGTCATTTGAGGAGCCAAAGTACCATGTTTGAGAAAAAAAAATATACCCAGCTCCATGGTCACTTCCTTCATAGTTCTGACTCAATGATTATCTTTAATGACGGTATATTCAGCCAAATATACTCTGTCTGACAGAGCCTCTGATCAGATCTGCAGAACATGTAATTAGCGTCTGATGATTAAAGAAATACTTAGGTTGGCTATTTCTAGACATGGAAATAAATCAGTGGTATTAATAGGTCTCAAGCTGGAGCTCAAAATAAAGGTCATAAAAACATCAAAGACAGTCCAATAAGGGCAGAGAGGCTCAGAGAATCTGCAGGACACCCTCTGCATGCTAATGTGTGACTTAATTGGGCGATTTCTATCGGTTCTGAGGGATTTTCCACATGGTAAAGGAAGTTTTGCTTCTTCTGAGCAGATTTTGCATCAGCCTCGATGGTGTTTTCCGAAATCGGAGTGACAATGAGTGGGTGAGAGAGAGAAAGAGAGAGAAGGGAACGGTATAGGCTGCATCCTCAACCAACGAGAGCTGGCATTCCCATGCAGCACAGACAAAGAGGGGGGAAACGCGAGGAGGAGGGTGGGGGAGTAAAGCGCTGAGGAGTGAGGTGAGGCAGAGCTCATTCAGTTGGATCGTTGAGCTGCGGAGCTCCTCGGATTTTACTGTCAGAAAATCTCCCCGTGTGGTCTGTGAAGAGCCCCTGTGTCCTGGACCCGACGTGCGCCCTGCAGCTCGCCGTGGCTGAGCCTATCTGAAGTGGATGAGACTAGACCCTGCAAGGGGACAACACCAAAAAGTTTTCTCATTGGGGTTTTCTGCGAAGGTAAGATGCTGTTCCGTGTTTATTTCACACCAGATCAGATTATCAATATACGCGCTCTGGTTTGGGCATTAAGAGTAGGCTATCCATCGTTTTGCGTGATCGTGTCCTGAGGCTTTTCTAATTATTCATTTCGTTTTCTTCTTTTTATAATTTTATATTTTCAAAGTCATCTCAAATCATTTGAAAATGTCTTTTACGAGAAACAGCAGGTGCACGTGTGGTTCCAGGAAAATATGTGAAGTAGCCCAAATAAATACCCAAACTAACAGACCTAACCATTTGGCTCTGTTCGTTGTCTTGTCTCTATTATTATTATTATTATTATTATTATTATTATTATTATTATTATTATTATTATTATTATTTGTGTTGCACAGATGGTCAAAGATTAGGACATTTAAGTGTCAGCATGCAGAGAGAAAGTCCCGGAGTGCACACCGACAGCAAGCTCGTGCTGCACGTTACGCTTGAACAAAAGAGGAGCTTGATCTTTCCTCTGGTGTTACAGGTTACTGTTTTAAACGAAATAACTTAGCTGCAGATTTTCAGCGGGTAACTGATCATAGTTAGCACCACCGTGCTCTGTCAGGCACTGTAACATCACAGGAGACAAAATGCGTCTCTTCGTTTGATGAGACAGCAGCCACAGGCAACACTGTCGGCAGAGCTTAAGATTTAAATCACCAGGGGCCACGTTTTACCTGAAAGGTTTTCCTTTGAGGGGTGTCATCGTACCGAGAAAAAAGCCCCCTCTCCTCTGTCTTCAGACACTCCCTCCTAACCCTGAGTAATTGATGTCTCAAAGAAAAACAAAGCAGACAGCTGCTCGAAATTGAGTTATTTCTTGACTGCCAACTTTGAAAGCACGTGCTGTAAAAACAGAGTTCATGACACTTGTTCTGAAAAAATTCTGGTGTTTCCTTGAAATCAGAACAATAAATCTGAAATTTGAGAAATTCGGTGGGACTCATAATCAGTGTACTCTCGCATGGGCCAGTTGACTTTGAGAGCAACTTGTTAACAGGTTGAGTCTTGAGTTCAAAATGTAACTATGGGTTGATGAACTTTTTTGGCTTACTGTAGCTGTTTCACTCAGAAACTGTCAGCACTCTGTTATGAGTTCAGATAGAAGGGAAAAAATGAATCTTTTCTGTATGTTCTTTACATTTATTTATTTATTTTTTATTTGCAACATGGCTATCATTGCAACCCTTCTCTTCTTTATACTGCATACACAAGCTACTCTCTCTCTCTCTCTCTCTCTCTCTCTCTCTCTCTCTCTCTCTCTCTCTCTCTCTCTCTCTCTCTTTTACACACACACCCTTTAGATCACACATACAGTTTTCCAATCGCACCGTGAGTGTCACCATGGAAACCAACTCTCTTGGAACCTTCACTTGGTTGCCTTCAGCTTTACTCCTCATGTCACTCAAAAAATTGCTCTTCAGGGGTTGCTATCCATTTTTGTCAGCGACATGTTGATGCGTGCAAACACTCACAGCTGGTGTGGGTACTTCTTCATCTCCACAGTGTGAGCCGATACCTGTTTGTTGGGTTGTGCTGGTGGTTCTGAGAGACCCTTGTTGTAATGTGTAGTAGGATCTCAAGAGGGCTTAAATTTAGTGTAACTGCTGGGAGAATCCTTAAAGCGAAAATGTCCATGCATCTAATATGTCGCAACTTTTAAACCATGATACTGTGGCATCTGCTGCTTTGCATGAATGAACACGACAGACCAGGCAAGCTCACACACGCTGTAATGCAGTATGGTGTAACTGCATGTGCTGCAGCTGTAGGGAGGGGGTTGGTACTTTTCTCCTCACAAGCAAATGCATGTCTTTATGATGTGAGATGCATGCTGTGAATGCAACCATAACAACTAATTCCTTTAATTGAGATTTAAAAGCAACATGAATGGAAGCGTGTTCGGACACATTATGCACATTATCATGTGTTTAGAGACGAACATTACATCAGGAACATTATAATTCCAAAGGACTGAAAATTCTAGAAAATATGGCGTCATGGATCTAGGAAACAAATGAGTTTTTAGTTTTGCTGTGATCAGCTCTACTGTGTTTGCATATTTATGTTGCTATGTGGAATTAAATGGAAATTGATCTTGATGAATTGAAATATCCTGAGGTGAATCTCTCATTAAGAACTGTTCTCTGGGCAGCCACTAAAGCCAAGCCAAAACCTAAAGTCTGCATATACAAGTCTTTAAATTTAATTGTGAACTTTAGGGTCCAGCACTGAATCATGACCCCAACCCCCCCCCTCCTCCCCAACCCAATCATGCATGCACACAGACAACATACAGCAGCACCCACACAGCCAGACTTACCCTGCAGTGTCGCTGATCGCCCACTTGAAGTGAAACGGTTCCAAATCATCTCTCTGAATCTGTTCTGCTAACCATCTGTGAGGACGTTACTTTAATTAGGGTAGACATCAGTCAGGGTATTCAGGGCAGTGAAGATGTTTACATGAACATGTGTGTTTGTGAGTGTGCCCTTGAGTCTAATATTCCTTGTTACACACACACACTCACACACACACACACAAGGGGGAGGGTAGTTATGAGCGAGCTAGGGTAAGTAATACTGAAAGGAAACGAAAGTGAGTACACTCGGCCCCCAAAAATCAATACGCTGACTAACTGATAGCTTCTTTATTGGCTGTACTTTGATTGAATTTCGAGGATCGATTCAAGTAGGCTTTTTTGGATTGATTCAAGTGGAATATTAAATTGATAATAATCTGCTGCATGAATTTGTTGGGAAAACTTGCGAATCTGCAAGATGGACCAGATGGAAAATGAGCCATCACTTGAAAGCAGGCATGAACTGATCAAAAGAAAATGCATTGAAGGGAAGCTGTAAGAAGAACTGGACCCTATAGGATGTTCATATGTGGGTAGAAATGTGAAAATATACTCTTGTTTTCACAGTGTGAATTAGTCATATTTATATATAACGCCTGGAATCTTACAACAGGCAGCAAACAGTGTCGGCCTATTTTCTTTGCTGCTTTTGTATTTTTGCACACTGCTCCACAAAGCACTTCAGAGCAGTATAACGCCAGAGAGAAACAATAAAACACAAGAACAATGTGGAGACACTTCAGTCTTCGCCAGACAAAGTGAGATTTTACACAGCCAGAAGTGTGTGAGAAAAAAGAGAGGTGGGAGTGACAGAAAGAGAAAGAGATGGGGAGGACAGACAGTAAAGCACAGTCTCTTACTTTGTTGGAGACAGATAAATGTTCAAAGGATGGAGTGAGGAAGATAGAGTTGCTCTCTCCTTCTTGAGAGCTGCACAAGCCACCCGGAGTCAGAGCATATGTTACCTGTCTGTGATGGGCCAAGTCAGACGCTCTCTGCTTCTTGAAGAGCCTGCAGCCAAGAGTGAGAGAGGAAGAGGGATGAAAATAAAGAGTGATTTAAAAAAAAAAAAGGAAGATGGGAATCAGGGTGAGAAAGTGGAGGAATAAACTAAAAGAGAAAGTGGATATAAACAAAAGACAGAGGAGAGGAAACGGGTGAAATACACACCAGGATACAGCAGAGAGCCGTGGATGTGTGGATGTTGTTCTGCATGTGCGTGGTTGTGTGTCTCCATTCATGGAGCTTCTCTGTGGTCTTGCTGGCAGTCTATGGCATCTAGTGCTTGAGTAATCCTCCTGGGAACACACTGAAGCTGCCAAAGTACCATCCAGCTCCTCTTTTCACTCTTTACCACCCTCATGCTCATCTATCTCTGTCTCTCTTTTACCCGTTCTCTCAATACTCCTCTTTTACTGCCATTAGCAGTTCCTTTCTTTCACTTCTTCTCAATTAACTTAATAATTGCATCTGTTTCTGCACTTGATTTTCCTTGCCTACTCTTCATCACTGTAGTCCTGATGTGAATCTTCTTTAAATGTGGGATTCATGCATCCTTTTTCTTTGCTCTTGTAGTCTGACCCTATAGAATCAGTGTTTTTGGTTCTCAGAGAGCATAAGAGAGTGAGGCCTTTCCCATGGGTTGACCAAACAAAGGGCCTGGCTCCCTTCACTTCTGTATGACTGCACAGGAACAGAAACACAGGCATTCACTCAGCAGTCTGCTGCTGGGCGGCAAAACGATAGATCTCTGCTGGCCTCAGTCAAAGCATTTCTCCAGTCTTGTTATGAGAGCAGCGATCATTAAACAGCCTTTAAAATCTGTGCTGATGGGTCAGGGATGGAGCACAGACTGGAAAAGGTAAATAGATAAACTCAAAATAATGTCTTGTAAGTATGTAAGTAAAAAATTATTCAGTTATATGTCATGTTCATACAACATTTATTTTGTCAGTATTTAGAGTAAATTAGGGACATTTATTTACCTCTTGTAGTTCTACAACAGCAAATCACCACATGACAGCAAGAGTTAGATTTAAACTTTAAAAGTTTCAGATTTTAAAACAAATTGAACACAAAAATTGATAAAACTGCATAAATCAAAAAAGAAAAACTATATAGAACACGTAGAAAAGCACAAGAAAGTCCTGAAATATGTTAGTGAGTCCACACATGAACGACTGGTAGGCCTTTGATCTATGAAAATGCAAAAAAAAAAGGTAAAAGGGGAGCAGAACTTTCCAAAAAGTTTCTGAATGTCAAATTCACATTTGAGCTGTGTAAGTAGATTTTTCCTGTATTTGTTGAAAAAAATATCTAAATAGAAAGTAAAAATTTAATTTCATTTTAATATTGTTTGTTTTTATGTATGAACGTAAAATGAAATGTTTACACCAAAGTTTGCGAAATAGCAATTACAAGACGTGAGTTTATTTTGTTTGATCAGGTGATCACAGGTCAAAAGTTCATATCTAGAATAGCCAAAGCACACACTAATAACCTACCAAAAGTCTTCGAGTTAAAGAGATTTTGGTGGTAGATTAATGTGTTCAGTCAAAAAAGTACAAGTACAACACTTATACAACTATTAATTGTTTTCTTAAAAGTTTTGAAGTGATAAAGTTAATAATGTCGTCACCTCTTCCAGTTGAAATGCCTCAATCCATCGTCTTCGAGACATTCTTTTAAAAGAGCTTCAGATTCAACAGATTATCTGATATTACCATTTCCATGCTTGATTAAGGGGCCCCAGAGAGGGCTGAACTTGTGTTTTCTGTGGGGAACAGTAATGGTCTCATCCCATCCAATTCTCCATACTGCCACTGTCCTCCACCCCAAAAAACCCCAAACCACCCACATCCCATTGGCACCTGCTGCACTGGAATTCAGGTCAGCAGGGGGAGTCACGGAAATTGCTCTGGGTGATTGGTGAAGAGAAGAAGGGATGAACAAGGGAGGGGGTGGGTGGGTCTTGTTTTGTTTTTTCTCTTGGCACCAAAGACCATGCCATTGAGAACAATCATTCAATTGTACTGCCACAAAAGAGTCATAATTAAAGCACATTAAGTGACTCATACAAAACAAAAAGCAGACTTCATCAGACAGTTAACGCCACAAGACCAGGGCTGACAGATTCACAGTAGTTATCAGATGGAGGCACTTTTGCAAATATTGTCACTCTTCGAAACCTTAATTATCAGCGTCAGTTAACAGCAATGAAGCAATATGATAGTTTAATTGGATTTGAGTCAAATACAGAGAGTCATTGCTACATAAATATTCAAGAGTTTTTAGGAAACCAAAATATCTAAGGTTTGTTGGAGTGTGTTTTGTGTAACTTTTGATCAGCAATTTTTGTACAGTTTCTCAAGCTGCTTTACTCTTCCGGTACTCCTTTTGTAGTGCAAAGCTTTCATGAGGATGATAAGATGATCAGTGGTTGGGGAATAAAGAAGAGGATGAATCGAAACATAAAGGACTTGATGTTGCCTGGAGTTTCCATATGGTGACAAAGATGAATCTTGATGTTACAGTCATATGTGGTCCTCCTGACAACAGCCAAAGTCTGATCTAACCTTCGACACAGTGAAAAAAGTTTCCAAAGGATGCAAAAAGGGTTCAAATTTAAGTAAATCTAGCACCTTTTCCCACTTCACCAGCTTCCCCTCCACCTTCCTCTTCCTTTGCTCCCTCTTTGCTATTCCACAAATCCTCAATTAAGTGCGTAATGGGCCTCAGAGGCAGGTTTGTGTGCCTCTTTGTTAAGCTCGGGGAGATCGCCCGGCATTAATGTTCCTCTTGAGTATGTAAATAGCCTGAGCTGTGGGAGCGCAGAGCGGAGCTGCCACTTGTCCGCTTAATCGCAGAGAGCTCCATCACTTTCGGACATTTCGGGGAGCCAAAAACGGGACATGCATGAGAACTTCAGCACCAGATACAATACCCACACTCGGAGGACTAACCTCGGCACCCATGTCCACCTCCCACTTCTTCCGGAATAAACCCTGTTTGCTCTCTCACCCTCAGGACCCGCACCCCTCCTACTTCACAGATCCCCTGACCAATCCTCCCTCTGCATGTGCGCTGCTCCCCTAAAGCTCAGCCTATCCCATCCCAAGACCCTACACTCTGTTTTGTTTACCTCGCCCACTTGTCCAACGGAACACACAACAATTCCCTTCATTGCATGTTTGTCAGCCCCCTTTTCAGGAGGAGAGAGAGGAGGAGGTGGGGGTTACAAAAACAAAAAAAGCAAAGGAAACAATTAAATGGCCCCTCCTTCCTATGAACCCCATGCTAGCGGTTTCCCAGCTCGAGATTCTGTGAACTAACTTGGAGGCCTGTAAAGTGGTCCATTATTCTGCTAGGGGTGGCGTGTTCCAAGAGCAGCCGGCCTCAATGGCTGACGAACACAGAGAGCGTTTTGTTCAAGCCTGTTGGCTCACTGCATTATGCACTAGTTAATGAGGAGCTCTATCTATCTATCTATCTATCTATCTATCTATCTATCTATCTATCTATCTATCTATCTATCTATCTATCTATCTATCTATCTATCTATCTATCTATCTATCTACTTACCTCTGTCTATCTCTATCTAACTAGGATTATTTTTTATTAATGTCCAAATTTAATGTCAGTTTAAATCAATTTAGGTTCATCTTCAATTGAAAAATCAAGAACCCAATCCTTTTTTATCCGGATGGATCCTGTGATGACAGGGATTCCTCGTTCCTCTGTATGAGGATTACAGAGAAGCAGGATTTCGAGGAATTTGTGTCGTATGCCTTAAATCTGGACTGAAGGGGGTTTTTACCACCCTCTGAGCAGGCGTAGATGAACAGGCTCTGGGGATTTAGTTGTTACTGGGATCAGACTGAGGAGATGTGTGGAGAATGCTTTTTGCGCAGAGGTTCTGATAATGATTGACTGTGACCACAGGCAGGCTGTCATAATTAGGTGCAGGAGAAAAGATGAAACGGGTGCATTCACTCTCAATGGCATTCCAGTGCTGCGTGCAACTGAAGAAATATTTACATAGTTCGACAAAGTATGCAGAGAAAATTGATGTGGAAAGAAAAACAATGAAGAACAGAGTGACAAGGATCCCTCTGGGGTTTTTCACATGTAACAGCAGTCAATAATAGACCATGGTTAACTCTTATTTCATGGCTTTTAGAGAAAACGTCTCTTGGTCTATGGTTATAAATGTGGTGCTGAAAGAACAGAGTCAGTAAAGTGGTCCTGAAAGGAGAGCAGCCTACAGACACACAGCCTACAGCACATTTCCACATTAAAGAAACAAACTTAAAGGAAAACAAACATCACATTTTGTTTTTATCCCTTTATGGCTTATTATTTGCAGATTTTCTGGCAAGATGTTCAATTTGTTTTGATAAATGAAATTCTCTTTGCAAAGCTAAAACAGTTTGGCAACCTTGAGGTTCACACCAGGTTTTCATGCACTGCATGTATTGGTCTCCCTTTTGTTGTGGTACCTGAAAACAAAAGCAGAGTGGTTCCATAAATCTCTGTAAAAACTATGTCAGACTTACTTAGCAGTGAGATGAAAGCAATCTTTTAGGTGATGCTGTGTGTAGTAGTTGCAATGATACCTTGTTGAAACAGATGGGGACTGAAGGACAGTAAAAATGGGGAATGCAATGAGGAAGAGGCAGTTCATAAAACACACAGTGAAACAGCGAGAGGAAAAGAGAGTGACAGCTCTGTCACACTTCCCTGCTCTCTTGATATGCTTCCCTATTGTATTCTGGTCAGCGCTGATGTGAAACAGTTTCCTCGGTGCAGAGACACAGACAGGGAGTGTTACAATTAGAGAGAAACGCAATGCACACAATTTGTGCATCAAAACGAGATAATATCACTGTGGGCCATGTCTACATATGTTTTAGTCTCTGTTACATTAATGAGCATAGCATGACATGCAGCCAGTGCAGACCATATGGCACATTTCCCATAAGGGAAGTGCCCTGAGATAACTTCTGTTATGGCACTTTATAAATTGAATTGACATTTGGAATCCTAAAAACTTAAAAGGGCGAATTAAACAAAGCTAAACTCTGTGAATCTGAATTTCCATGAATGTTTATCTTTTAATGTAAAGATCTGCAGAGCCTGAAGTAGCTACATAGTTAGCTTTTTGTTCTCGTCTAGGGTTAACTACATTTTAAATACAACATGAACAGGTATCTATAAAGTCACCTGCAAATATAAACATGGAAACTCATTTAAAAGTAGATTTCTCCTTATAAAAATTTGACACCATTCGTGACAAAGATGTATCAAATTTCAGATAGTTTTATGGTTGAAGTAGTTTTATTATGTGAGTTTCACTTTTCATGTTCTAGACATGTTCTAGACAAATCCCAATAAGCCCTACAGCCCTCGGGAAAAAAAAAAATAGCCTGTAGGAATTGGTGAGTCATGTGCTAGAAACGTAGTATATGCGTGCATGTGAGTGTGCTTGTCCATTCTTGGAGGCTGATGCAATGAGTTATATATGTGTGCGTGTGCAGGAATGCCCTTTCTGTCAACACTGTGAGGTGCTGTGAGGAGAGAGGGGCAGGGCAGTAGCTGCAGGCAGTGCTTGGTCCCTATAGGCTCCAGTGTTTAATTAGTGAGAGAACATCCATTCTCCTTAGTCCTCTTATTGGCAAATCCTGAGTGAGACTGTAAACCTCTCACCCCGCCCCCAATACCCCCAATACCACGGGACTGGACCAACTGAGATTTATGATTGCAGACAAGACTGCAATATTTTGTGTGTGTGTGTGTGTTGACATGCGTACATTATACTCTCAGGAAAGCAAGTCAGATTGGGGCCAGACAGTGAGAGCATTTATTGTCTATGTATATTAAAATTTTTTCGAGTGTGGCAGGTGAGCCCAGTGATGTATGAAACATAATTTGTGCACTAATCTCATTTTGCAGGCCAGCTGCCTGACACAGATGTCAGCTCTTCATGTATCCACACATAACCTGATAACACAGAAGCCCCTCATATGCTGGATGTGTAGCGACATGCACAATCTCATTCTCCACTTCAATTGATTGCTTTAATCTGACCTTTGTCCCACCCTCTTTCACCACTTTCACTTATTTTCTCGTCTGTTTTCCATTCCAGTTCTTTGTCTCCATCCCCACCTTCATCAGCCACACCTTGCTTTTTTTCACCCTCCCCCTTTTTTATCCTCCACCCTTCCCCCATACATTGTTACACATCTATCTTGATATGGCATTTCCCTCTGTCTAATACACACCTCCCTCTCTCTCTCCTCCTCTGTCATCCTCCTCTCGCTTGTTGGTATACCATACCGTGGTTGTAGAAAGGGGGGGTTGGGTGGTCCTTCCTTACTTGCAGATTTAATGAGCTCCTGTGGGGATCGGACCAAAGCCACCAAAAGCAGCATTCAGCTTTATAGCAAGCTCTGCTAAACAGATGCGCTTTTGCTAATGATAGCAGCATGGCTTCATATGAAGCTAGCGTGAACAGCAAGCGGATATAGGAGGAGAAAGATAAAAGGGGAATGTGTCTGAGATAGTTGCATGAGACCATTCATCTATTAGAGGAGATTGTAAGAGGAAAACCTCCCATGACCATGGATGATCTTTCCTTTGTTGACCTTTTATCCCTGCAGCTTTTGATGGAAAATAGAGACTAGGGATAAGAGATGGTGGACAAGAAGTTGAACGAAATCCTTTCGGTTGTAGCTGTAAATAGCACCATGCATATGACTCCTATTGAATGATAGAGGAAAGACTTAAAATATGAAAAATTTCACATGACTGCCAAAGATTTTTCGAGTGGCTCACTTGAAATAGAAAAAAAGAGTGGAGTGGGATTGACATGAAGGCAAGAATTTAATTATATTTGAGTTTGAGAGTAGATGCTATCAAATGAAATCCCTCTGCTTCTATCTAGATAAATGGGAATTGTCCATTTCAGCCCTGTAACAACCGCTCCTCAGTATAATAATAATAGGCTGTTAGCACATAATTACACTGGGACTGGTCACATCTGAGAGACCTATGCAGACTACGACACTGGCCTCGGGATTCCCAGAGGCTCTCTCTAATGACTGCCTCATTACGGACACAAAGAGTTGTGTCAAACAAAGGGAAACCTTAGAGGATGCTGAGGGGCAGGCACGTACAGTGTGGTGCAGTCATGCGTTGCCAGGATGCTGATGCACCCTGACTGTAAAACAGGAAAGTAAAAATGGAAAATGTGATGAGAGAATAAAAAGGAGTTTTCGGAGTAACTGATGTTACATAACGTACTGAGCAATTTACAAATTGCAGCACTCGGTGATTGATGATGGACAGTAACCAAAAAGGAGATTGTTTCCTATATTTAAAACCACCCTGAGATTGACTCTCAGATGTCAGTGTCTGACAAATGATGCTTTTCCTTTTTTGCTAACCCAGAGATGACCAATGGTAAAGACCAAAAATTTTGCACTGTATTTCAGGTCACCTGAGCCGGGGTTTACAGACTATGGGTCCTATCACCAAAGCAAATGTTATGAAGTGAAAGGTTTATTGTTACTTTGTATCTGATGAATTTTTATTTTAAGCCGAGTCCCGTTCGTTGTGTGACTGTTACATAGCAGCTTTTTAGCATCCATGAGCACACTGGTCTCAAAATAGATGTGATCAGGTGCAAAGGTTTGTGTTGCTATCTTAGGAAAGCAGAAAGCATCTGCACCTTTAATCATCAAAATAATAATAATAAGAAGAAGTCTGTCAGTCAATTCCTGATATTTAGTTGTTTATTAGTAAAGTGTAAGATGATCACACAGAGGCGCAACGGTGCTCCCACTCATAATGAAAACTAAGGGGAATCTTTTACAATCCCTGAACATAACTCCTTTATGCCCACAGTTATTAATACAGACTGAACAGAATCCTTTAGGCAGGCAGAGCAAAGTAAACCCTGTGAAAAAAAAACATAAATATCACCATGTGGTGGGTGGTCATCATAAGATAAATTCTGATACTGTCAGATTATTCTGAGTTTTAAATATTTACCAAAGTTAGGCTGTGTAAAAGACATGCAATGAAAATAAGTCACGCATCAATCCATGGGGCACAATGGTTGAGTGAAGTTTAATGCATTGGATTCAGCCCCATCTATCTCAATAGAAAGCTGGAATCTGCTGTGTGATTGGTAAAATGCCTGCCTGCAGGCTCACCTGGCTCTCGAAGGAAATGAGAGCATACATAATGATGGGTTTGATTTATGTTGTAAACAAAACACACTTTTGAATTCATGAGGGATTTAATCCAAGCTCTGCACCCTGCATATCACGTGGTATACCCCATCACCAAGTTGCTGAAGATGTCTCTATTTTTCACCATCAAAGCAAAAACAAAAAACAGATTAACTTTTTGTTTTTCTGGAATTTGGCTATTTACAGATGCATTATGTAACATTGTAGATTTGTGTCCTTAAGGATTTATTGTTTGCTCTTGACTTCATGGAAGCTATGAACACATAGTGACGACTTGAAAAAGACCCATGGAAACATTTGTGTAAATCTGCCATTCAGCTTTTTGGGCTGTATGCCAGTCTTTGATCAGAATCTAGCAACAATTCAAGGTTTGCATGGTAACAGATTCAAAATGGGCCGTTGAGTGACTCTGCATGTAGACTTTTGTTCTTTAAGATTTTTTCTAAACAAACCAAATTAAAGAAAGTAAAGGTTTTGTTACGTCTGTGCTAATACACTCATAGCTGGTATTAGAAATGTTCATCTGTACAACAAAGGCAGATAAACATGTATGATTTAAGACAGATTCTCCCATCTGATTACACTACTCTCTAAGGGGTCATCTGACTGAGAAAATGGTGCTGAAATGCGTGCTGGGTATAACAGTCAATCTGGGTTTTGATTGTTGCTTGGTATTTGAGGCGAGAGTTTTGAGGTAACTTGGGGTAAACCATCTGATGGGATGCTCTGTTGCAAGAAGCTCTCGTAAAGGGTCTTCTGTGTTAAGTTGAGCTGTCGAGGGACAGTGGGTTACTCTGCTGCTGGAATAATCCAATTTGAATGACAGTCCACATATTTTACAATCACTTTCTGCCAGGGAAGGCATTCATCCCAACCACCATCTAGGGACACATCACTTAGAGGCGTGGTGTGACAAAGCTTCCCTTTCTTTGGATCCTGGAATTTATCTCCCACTTCCTATGCACAGCACAACCTGAAGTGTTTGCTGAGAGCTTCATTTGGGTGAAGGGTGGCGGTAGGGGGGCTTTTTCACAGCTCCCAGGCACCCAGTATGTGTAAGCCCATTTCTTCCCACTGCATGGCAAGTGGCTGTGAGGCCCAGAGGGGGGGCAGATATATCCGGAGCCTGGCCCTGCTCCAGTTGTCTTTACCTCACAGTATATTGTGATGCTCCAGTCATGAGAACAGGCCTCTTCAGGGACCAGTGGGAACTTGTTTCCTCATTTACATCCTCCACTGATGTAGCACAGATCTACACAACCTGGAATAGACATGTTTAACCACACAATGGGTTCCTAATGCAAACATGTTAATCACTATGAGACCTTGTTGTTGAAACGAGGGTCGTAGCATGTGACAGTAGCTCATTAACTGTGTGTAAAGAACTCTGGCCAGGCTTATTTTAAATTGCCCTGTGATGGGTGTTATTACTTTTTCTGTCTAATGCATGCAGTTGTCTTTGGTGGGGACGAAACATTGAAGTTCAATTCAATTCAGTTTGACAGTTTTCCATAAAGTTGTTTTATGGTGTGTGTGTGTGTGAGTGCAGGCTATGTTTGTTTGCTGGGTGAGTTTGCGTGTCTGTGTGTGTGGCTGTGAGCTTCCTCTTCCCCTTCATCCCTTTTCTCTAAGCCGCAGATCGTTGCTAAGACAACCCCTCGTGGTCCTTGCTGCATCGCGGCGGCCTTCAATGCCAGCACTCAGGGAACCTCCTCGCACTGGGAAGGCAGCATAAAATCGGGATAATCGCTGTCGATTATGGGACACAATGGGCTGCAGCTTGTGAAAGATTCATTCATCCTGGAAAAAGAGACTGTGGAGGGGGGAAAGAGAAAGGGGCGCCTTGGTCCCTCCGCTGCTCTCCCACGGTGGGCACAGGCATGACATCAGTGGCCTGAAAGAACGGGCATTCTGGACATGCCCACTGCCCTCCCTCCTTTGCTATACCCTCGCAACCCCCTCCCTCTTGAACCCCCTCCCGTCTTTTCTCGCCCCTGCCAGTTTGGATGCGGCGCTTGGCCGGGCGAGTTGAGGCCACTGCCACTGTTTGCGTGTGAAACAAAGCCCCTCAGAAGGAAGAGAGAGGAAGCAGAGAGCTTCACATGGTACCAGCCAAGAGCAGGGATGGCTGCCTCGGCCTTCCCCTCACAGGCCCCTCTTTTGGCTGAAAGGTGCTGCTGTGACCCCAGTACCCCCTTCTCCCTGAGTGTCCCTCTTCCTCCCCCTCTGTAACCCCTTCTTCTCTGTCCAACTCTCCCTCTCATCCCCCCCCAAAACTCCTCACTCTTCCCTGTGAGGGCCCTTTTGAATGAGTATGACATGTCAAGGGATTTAGGATGAGTGATTTCTCATGACACAACCTTTGCCGACAGAGCTAGGATTCCTCTGGCTTTTGTTGTGCACTTGGTCGTTTATTTGAAGAGGAAATAGCTTTCCAACACATTTCCCTAATTAGAATAATGTGATACTGCTCAATACGATGTGAAGTCCCATGCTGCTGGGAGACTAGAGGGAAATCAGCGTGACACCATCCTCACATGAATCACGTTGGTCATTTGTGCTGCGGAGTCCAGTTCTTTGAATAGTGGCTAAATCTATATGTTAGTGAGTATGTGACTTGAATATGTGTGCCTTATTTTAAAAGCACCTAAAATACATCTGTTTAGTCCTTTTCCCCTTTTAAATGTGAATTCTTTCAGGGCTTTACGTGTGTTATATCTTTGATTCTAATGTTGGAAGAGCTTTGTGTGACATTCCCATTTACAGAGCTTTAAGTACGCTTCAGAATATTTGCTGGAGAATGACATATGCAGGAGCCTAAAGGGCCTTAAACATTAACCTCTCATCTGCTGTCCATCAGGATGACCTTAAAGCCCCCAAACTGCAACATGATGGATGTTAAATCTTCTGTTTTTCTCTGAGAGAAAGCTCTCCTGTCCACATTGTGCCATTAGCAGGCATCATCATGCTCATCTCCACAGGTCTGGCCCGGCCTTTCTCTTGCTCTCCTATGTATGTGGATAAGTCTGAGGGTTTGCCCTCTTGAGGGATTATAGCATCCAGGGAGTGGAGGGTCTCTGAGGGATTTGACACTTAAGCTCAGATATTGACTCCTCCCTTCACTTCTTGTTTTTTATTTTCTAGGTTGGCATTATTAAGTGTGTGTGCATGCATGTGTGTAGATTTGTGTGTGTGTGTGTTGGGGTGTAACTGGTTGTGGGTGGTGGTGGAGTCAGGGGGTGGGGGGTTGAGGGGGGTTCTGCAGACTTCAGGATGGGGCATTTCAGGTTGCTGTGTCTGTGACAGGGTCTGCGGTCTGTGTTGATGCCCTCCTCTCTGGATGCTGTGAAGCTGGAGGACAGTGGAGTTTTTTTTCAGCTTGGGACTTTATCAGAAGACTTGAAACATTTTTTGATGGAGCAGCCTTGATCCTGTTACTATTTCTTGTGCTGGTTAACTCTAAATACCAAAGTCTGGATCCTGGTCAATGTATATTGCACTTACCTCAACTCCGCCAGAAATGAAGTAAGTAAGCAGCACATTTGCAGCTCTGGGATTGATTAAGATTCACATGTTTTAATTTATTGTTGTAACAACGTTTGCTGAAAGTAATAGAAATATCAAAGTCATGTCATTGAGTAGATTTGCAGGATACAGAAAACACATCCAACTTTTCTTTTGAACATGTAAATTCAGAATTATAATTTAGCAGAATATGAAATCTCTCAGATTTTTTGTGTGTAATCTGGTTTGACGCCAGGTGTTGTTTTATTAAGACCCGCATTAATTCTTCATGGCTTAACGGTCTGTAATGCAATTAATCTGACTAAGCCTTGGGCCAAGATTAACCGCTTCATGAGATGATCCCATTAGAGACTGCAGAGAAGAAATTGAGAGTGTGTGTGTGAGAGAGAGAGGGAGTCTGTGTGTGTGTTTCTGTGTGTGTGTGTGTGTTTTGACTTTTGAATTCTGTCAGTTTTATGTCATTTAAACTTCATGAGTAGCTCTGAGTGACGTTTTTTTTGCTTTCACAGCTCCTAAAAGGAGAAGCTCAGATCCATTTATGTCACTGAACAGTTTTTCGTAAGAGCACTGAGATTAATTTTTACTTCACTTCATGTTAATGGAAGCTTAAATTATGTACAGAAAGTAGAATTTTCAATGCATTTAGGTAGTTTTACAGCATATAAAACACACTGTTATTTGCTTCTGTTGCAGTCTATTACTCTATGCTAAATTTATGATTCCATCTATTATGGGGTTGCTCAAGCTCCGCTCTCACATCTGTCTCTAAGTTGGTGAGGGAAGTGCTAATAAGAAGACCATGACAGAGTAATATCCGACTTCTGTGACGTCTGCTTCCTCTCTCTCTCTCTGTGAGCTAAAAATAAAGAAAGAGAGAGAAAGGGTGAAAATTTAATTAACAGGATTCATCACTCTTATGGAATGGGATTACATGGTCATGATAGTTTTTCTGGTTTTGTTCCCAGTGTTTTACTAATTCAAACAGCTCATAGTTTTGGGGTAAAGCAGTGCAGAGGTAGAGTGCAAAAGAGGCTACTGTTCCTCCTGCTGTTTGTGTGTTTTTCTTGTTTTTTTTTTACACTTCACTTTGAAATTAATAAGGGGAGATAGGAGCAGTCCATCTGTGTGCCTGGAAGCTGACCATTTGGTCTTCGTATATCGAAGAGCTGCCATACACAAAGCAGGGGGAGGTGTGCGTAAACGTGTGAGTGTGTGTCTTTGTGTGTGTTCATGTGGATTTATTAGTGACTACTTACAAAACAACAATAGCACCATTAGAGCCTTTGGATGTGAGGAAGTTTTTGAAATGTGTCCTATTGATTTGAGCTCCCTGCCCTGTCTTGCCTTTGATCCAGTTTGGGCTTTGAAAACAGACGTGACAGCCAGCATGATTAATTTCTATGAAGTGTTCTGACTTCATCGTGCACTGAGGGGGGAGGGTGTAAGGACAAAAAAAAAAAATAACACTACCACCGAGGCCTCTGTTTGTGAGTCTCATGCCATGAACCCCAGGGGTGAGGTCAAAGGTCATAGTCACATTGTTTCATCTTAGCTTCTCTTTGTAATTCATCACAGCAGACATTTTTATAGGCTTATGGTTGATGAAAGGCAACATATAGAACTTCCACTTCCTCATGGACAAAAAAGGTGTCAAACCCAGCATCGTGCTTTGATAGATTATTTCTGCCACTTGTCAAGGGAAGCCTAAATAAAAGCCTCTGCAGTTTTTTTTCTCTATAAAATTCCCTCCACTCTCTTTGACGTAGTCATTCAACACCTGTCTCCCAGGCATGTGACACACTCAGCTGGCTCTCTTCTCACTCACAAGCTCATTCATACTTTAATGCAATGACAGGAAACCGCTGCCTGTAATGGGAAATCACTTTTCATTTGATTAGTTTGGCTTTGTGGCTGAGCCCCCCTGTCACACTATTGTAAAACTGGTTTTGAGAGCTTCCAAATTTACCATCCTGCAGTCATAACTGAGAAAAAAAAATGTACAAGTGGATGTAGGTTCATGTAGTTCAGGAATTCGTCTGCGGTTGAGCTGGCAGCTGTTTTTGTTATGTTATCATTGTGTCAAAAGAATCTGTAATCATATCCCAGAGGGTTTTTTTTGTCGACACTCCATATGGGATACAACGCCTTATAACAGATTTCTAGCAATGGTTAGTTTGTGTTTTTTTGGAATATTTAATTTATGCTATTTCTTAATGTTTGAGGGAGATACTGTGACTAGACTGTGAAAGTCTGCTCTTATAAAATCCCATACCTAAAATTTATTTCAATCATATAACATGTCATCAAATGTAACATGACTTCTTCTTCTTCTAAACTCAAATAAAGACTACTGTAGAGATACAGTGATTATGAAACACTGTTTTTCCCAAAAACACTGCAACGTTGCAGCAGCTTGCAGTCAGCTTCCATCTGTTTGATGCCACAGAAAACAGGAACAGTTTTCATGAGGCATCTCATTTGATCACTTTACATTTTGGAGTTTTTTTGCAGTCTTCTTTTCAACTGTATGTGGTTTTCAAGGACATTATTTTTATCCTGAGTATTTGATTTGCTTTGAAAATACTGTCTTGGTGTGTGTATGGATTTTCATTTCATAAATAAGTGTTTCATTTGCTCTTTCTCTGCTTCACAGTGCCAACAGTATGCCTAAACAAGTGGAGGTGAGGATGCATGAGAGTCACCTGGAGCCCATTGAGGCCAGGCCTCAGTCCAAATGTGCCAAAATCTGCTCCAAGATGTTCAAGAACCTTCTGCTCACACTCACCATCCTCGGTAGGTGTCCTCATCGCCTGTGTATTTTTGTTTCCTTTCTTCCACTTATGAAAACCCATGGTGTGCTAAAGATGGGCTCTGACCACCGCAGAGCCCAGCGCCCAGCGCCCTGTTCACTCTGAACTTGCTTTTCATATGAGTAGGAGATGCCATCTGTGCTCTCTCAGTGCAGCAGACAGTAAAATGACTGGGGGATGTGACCTTCCCCAGATTTGTGCCACCTGTTGCTATCAAAAGCTTTGTGCAGCAATGGGCATCCAAACAGTCTGTCTTTATGTTGCATAGAGAATATGCTTATTAAAAATGTGGCTAACTGTGTTGAAGATAGAGGAGATCAAATAGAGAAGAAAAAGGGGTTAAAAAGTAGTGATTTAGTTCTATTAGTTGCTCTTAAATAAGCTTTTTTTGCTCCCAATAGCATTATGTTTAGTCATATTCATCAGCAATGAATGATTTAAAGGCATAGACGTATATGTCTGTATATTCAAATTAGTTGTGAGTGTGCCTGTTTATCCGCATCACTCTTGCATGAGATTTCTGTGTGTACATCTCACCCCACTTGGCAGGACTCTCGTTAAACTAGACAGCCAGCATGATCATTGATCATCTGTCACTTGGCAGATAAGCCTGGAAGGAAACCCGCAAATGGGCCAAAGAGAAGGCACACAGGAAATCAAGTAGCTTCCAAAACCATTGGGTGTGCAGAATCCACAGGATGCTGCGAGACTGGAGGATAGATTGAAGCACAGAAGAAAGCTTATGATTCAAAAAGAGAAAAAAAAAGAAAGGCTGGAGGACTTTTGATTACAGTTTGTTATTAAACAGCTTCTTGGGCTGTGTGATCTTTGGCAGTGGTGTTGAAGTGGAGGAAGTTCTTTTGTCTGGCGTGAGACGAATGAGGACAGAGGCTAAATATTGGGCCTGGTAGGCAAGGCTGCAGGGGACATGGAGGACACAGAGGTCACCTTTAATTTTGGCAAAGAGACACTGAAACAAGTGTTGGTTTGAAGAGGGACACGACAAATATTGACAGTGTCTTTGTTTGGAGGAGGCTTATCTTTTAGCCCCTGCTTTTATCAGGCTTCTAGTGACTAAATAAAGGCTGAAAGATATGTAAAACTGAATAACTCAACAGTTAACTATGTTTTTTTTCCCTGGATTAAGTAATATCATTTGTTTTAAATGGTTTATCATGAAATTCCGATGGAAACATTTGGATTATTCACAGATTGTAGATTTTTCAGTAGAGAATCTCACAAACTGTCTCCACTGTTCTGCTTGAAAGAGATCTGATCTTAATCCTCCATTAGTATTATGAAGACTTGAAAATAAGACAACTGGACTATGTAGAGTTTAGGAAGACGTTTTGCCTCTCATCCAAGAAGCTTCGTTGGTTGTCTCCAGTGACATAAATACCTGCTTCCCACACCAGCATTTTGGAACTGATGAAGCTTCTTGGACGAGAGGTGAAACGTCTTCCCAAACTCTAAACAATCCAGTTACTTTGTTTTCGAGTCTTCAGAATAACCATGACCTGGAGGAATGAGAAGCTACATGGACAAATCCGTCATGAGTTTTACTCTAACTTGGCAGGTTTCTGTTTTATCCTTTCAACTGCTTTCTTTTTGAATTCACACTTGCAACCTAGCCTTTATTTAAAGGAAGCAAATGTCGGATTTTAATGTTTAACTTTTCAGTTAATGAGTTAACGCATGATTTTCGTGTACCTTTGGGTTTCTGTGTTTCACACCTCTCTCTGTTTCTCACAGGTGTTATCTTGGGAGCTGTAGCAGGGATGTTGCTCCGTGTTGCCTCCCCAATTCATCCAGATATCGTCATGGTGATTGCATTTCCTGGAGACATCCTTATGAGGATGCTGAAGATGCTGATCCTGCCACTCATCATCTCCAGTCTTATCACAGGTGCCGTGTGACTGAATCTTATGGAGAATACTTAAGTGATGGCAGTATTAATGCATGTTTTTGACATTTAGCATCTACTTGATGCTGTGAATCATCTCAAATACAAATAAGTTAGATTTAGGGTAAATACACTCTCAATTCTCCACTAACAACTATAACAAATTGATAATTGATTCTTCTAAAATACACACTTCAGTAAAAGTTGAAGGCATTTCATTTAATGATACTGAATTTGAACCAATACTGATGAAACACCAACAGAAAAACCCTCCGGTGGTCTTAAGGCTTTAATGCTTCACAGTATTATGTCAACATTTCTATTTAATGAGGCCGAGTAATAACCAGGTAAACACTGTCATGCTTGTTTTGGCTGCAGGTCTATCTGGTTTGGACGCCAAATCCTCTGGTCGCCTGGGAACCAGAGCCATGGTGTACTACATGAGCACCACTATTATTGCTGCTGTTTTGGGAGTCATCTTGGTGCTGGTCATCCACCCTGGCAACCCCAAATTGAAAGAAGGTCTGGGCGAGGGAGAGAAAAATGACGAGGTGTCCAGCTTGGATGCATTCTTTGATTTGATCAGGAACCTGTTCCCAGAGAATCTGGTGCAGGCTTGTTTCCAACAGGTAATAAAGAAATTATTTAGTAGCACATAATGACGTTACACTTAGTGCCACGTGCAGAGATTATCCTTGTATTATTTTATTATCTGGTTGAGATTAATCTTTTTAACAGTAGAATCTCAATTCTATATTTCATTAAAATTGTTGGACGGACTAAAATGAACAGTATTAATTATCCACATCGATTTGTGACTGACAGGAAATGAAAGTGTGTCATGAAACTCATGACTACAATCTGTCTCTCCTTCATCTCAGATCCAGACTGTCACAAAGAAGGTGGAAGTCATTGTTGAAGAGGAGGTCAATGCCACCACTGTGGAGGGCCTGGTGGCTAACATCACCAAGGAGCCCCAGTTTGTTATCAAAAAGTCCCTGCAGTTCAAAGGCGGCATGAATGTCCTGGGTATGTAAAAAAACAATAATACTAAAGCAACATCTGAAGAAATGTCCAAGGTGCTGCTCTGCTGTCCTGAGGCTCAAGGTGTTATTAGCATGGGTGTTGCTTTTGGCATGTTTGTCACCTTGGTACAGTATCTAAACATGCTAACATTTGATATCATACCTATACAAATGGTAAGCATGCTTTTATACTTATTACGGTAAAGACTCTAAGATGTGAATGTTCAGCTAGTGTGGATTTTAGCGTATTCATCTTGCATTCTTCATTCTAATATGATCGTTTGGGCACTAAACAAACGCTCCACAGCACAATCACAACAGCAATGCTAACATGCTAATGTTCAGCAGGAGTGGTTCTTAACATTATCACCATCTGATATCATGTTTAAGCATGCTAAAAAGAGCTATTTAGCACCAAATACAATTTTAAAGAAACAAAAAAACAACAATTTCCTGGAATCAGAAAATTATTGTGTAATTATATAAGTTGTTTTTTTTATTTATCAAACTCCTACTCTTTGTAGTTTATATGTTGATCAGTTGTTAAAACTTAAAAACTGGTGACATTCCAAACCTAAAGTTTAACTGTTGTAGTA
Source organism: Labroides dimidiatus (assembly GCA_030710495.1). NCBI lineage: Eukaryota > Metazoa > Chordata > Actinopteri > Labriformes > Labridae > Labroides > Labroides dimidiatus. Next base: position 14,325,940 of record CM061147.1, read on the forward strand.
AAGCTTTTCATCCCCAAATATTTATTCTCTCATGTGGCAGCAATCCCACCTGTCCACACTGGAACTCAAAGTTTGACACATTTATAATTTTTTGTCACAGGTCTGATTGGTTTCTTTATTGCATTTGGCATCTGCATGGGAAAGATGGGAGAGAAGGCCAGACTCATGATTGAGTTCTTCAACATCCTCAATGAGATTGTGATGAAACTTGTCATCATGATCATGTGGTTAGTATCACCTTAGAATCTCATTGACCCATTTTGCAACCCAATTTTTTTTAAATGGAAATAACTCTAAATGCCAAGTTATTTCTTGTATCATTACAACATTTTAAGAGGTTACAGCCATGTGAAGCAGAGTTTGGGTGTTCTGATTTATCATGTCTCGTCCAAATCTAAGGTATAAAAAGCTTTTCTCTCCTGTCAGGTACTCTCCCTTCGGTATTGCCTGTCTCATCTGTGGTAAGATTATTTCCATCAAGGATCTGGAGGTGGTGGCCAGGCAGCTGGGAATGTACATGATCACCGTCATTATTGGGCTCATTATCCACGGAGCAATCTTTCTGCCCAGCATCTACTTTGTAATCGTCAGGAAAAACCCCTTCACCTTCTTCCTTGGCATCTTCCAGGCCTGGATCACTGCTCTGGGGACAGCCTCCAGGTCAGAATCCAAACACAAGGACAGAGAATCCCTGATTTTTAAACAAATCACACAAACTATAACACAGTTTCCTATGTTCCTTCATCTAGCGCTGGTACTCTGCCTGTCACCTTCCGTTGCCTGGAGGAAAACCTTGGTATTGACAAAAGAGTCACCCGTTTTGTACTCCCAGTTGGTGCCACCATCAACATGGACGGTACTGCTCTGTATGAGGCTGTTGCCGCCATCTTCATTGCCCAGATGAACGGTATCCACCTGGACCCTGGTCAGATCGTCACTGTCAGGTCAGGAGACACTCATAGATGGGGTGGGAAAAATTACAATAACAAAACATTAAACAATAACATGTTGTCCTGACTTATGTGAGACAACAATCAATATTTCATGACTCAGTTGCTCAGGTATCTCAGTGGTTAACGTATCACATTGTATCCTATCATACATCATTGTAAAGTATGGTACAAATAAACTTTTGTAAACTGTTGTTCTGATACCAATAACAGTACGAGAACAACTAGAGAAGTGAAATTCTGGTACTGAAATCAGTCCCCCTTGATCACTAGTTGGATAAATAAATATAATCCAACTGGTGATCAAAGGGGACTTCGTATCAGCAGTACCCAGTCTTTTGCACTGGAATTGACGTTGCAAAGAAAAAAAATCTCTTTCCCATATCAGGGCTGAAACAAAACATGGGTAACATTATTTTGCATGACATAAATGCTATTGAACTACCAAACATTTCATTAAATCTAATCAATCTCTCTTTAAAAATGGGCTTTGTCAATGGACTCTAGCTTCCCCGCACACACAAGTAAGACTATAGGATGGTTTAAATTGAACCCAGAGGTGAAGTTTAAGCACATGCTGAAGTTTTCTCTCTCAAAACAAAGATAAACACAGCAGCAGAGCAGAGACATTTCTTAGAGCACAGGAAAGCCCCTTCACAGCAGCTCTAGAGATGAGATTTACAGTAAGACTAATAAATATTAAGAGGAAGACAACACACGCCCGCACCATTTTTCACCTCAAGCAGGAAGACAAACACCAAGCAACTGTCTCTGTGTAACTATCTTTCCCTGAAGCTGTTCTGTTAATGAAGAGAGTCAAGGATGGATGACCTTTAGCCTGACATTTTTACAGCATATCAATCCAGAAACCCTGAAGTTAAACATCCCATCTCTCACATTTACACCTCTTTAAATGTGTGATAGAGGAACCACTCTGGTGCTCTTTACACAAGTATCACAGAGAGTAAATGTCTGCACTTGTAGCCGTGCTGTTAGGCACAGCTTTGTTAAAGAAGGTTAGAGGAAGGGTCTACTGTGGTGAGGTGATATAAACTTGAAGAGTGTGAGTGATTTAGAGCTTCTTTACTGTTTTTTTGTCCAGTCTGACTGCCACTCTGGCCAGTATTGGTGCTGCCAGTATTCCCAGTGCCGGCCTTGTGACGATGCTCTTGATCCTGACTGCTGTGGGCTTGCCAACTCAAGACATCAGTCTGTTGGTTGCTGTTGACTGGCTGCTGTGAGTTGTTCTCCCTTTGCTTCCTGCTCCTCTTTCAATTTCTGTTAATTTGTTGAACAATGCAAAACCTATTTTAACTTTTAATTTTTTTCTCCCCCAAGGGATCGATTCAGGACCTCTGTGAACGTGGTGGGTGACTCCTACGGTGCAGGCATCGTGTACCACATGTCCAAGGCAGAGCTCGAGGAGCTGGATGCGCATGCGGCCAAATCTGATGACATTGAAATGATGACAAAGACCCCGTCTTACTATGACGACATGAAGAACCACCACGAAAACAATTCCAACCAGTGCGTCTTACCCGATACCTCTACTACAACTGCTACTGCCACTGCTAACAATTCTGTCGTAGTAGATGAATGCAAGGTACAATTAATGCTTACAAACCTAGAGACTTGTATCTAACCCTCTGTAGTTGCATGCTCACCCTGCACTTTTACTTGACTCTGTTTTATGTATTGCTTGTCTTCTACATGATCATGTAAATACACCCACAGTTATTTTATTACAGAAGTGAAGCAGGAGGACAACAGATGCATGTGCACGTATGTACTTTTGTTTTTCAAGAAAAGCAGCTTTTGTTTTGAATACAGATCCAAAAAAACAAACAAACCCAACTCGCCAAAAAGGACTTCCAAAAACAAATAAACCAAATTTATTCTTTTAGTTCAAATGTAGTGTGCTCAGCTTTGTAGGCTGATCTAATGAATGTAACCTGTCGGGGATTGGCTCTCACACAAAAGGCTGTGCCAGATAATCCTCATAATGGCCCTTAGGAATTATTTAACAGCCCTCCAGTCTATCAAACATTCACACTACATCTTCTTTCCAAAAAGGAAGAAAAAAACTCTCAGTAGAATATTTATTTCCTCGCTTGCAAACGTTTTAAATGTTCAGCAGATGAACTCCTCCATGGGTTTAAAAATCCAGGAAAGAACAAGTATTACAGCTAATTAGAATTTTATATAGTCTCTGCTACGTGCATACATCTGCCACGCAGCCTGTGCGTCATTCACAGTCGTTTTTTTTTTTTTTTTCTATTTTTGCACTCCTCGCAAGATATTTCTGCCCACAGTGAGAACTTTGCTGTGAAATCCAAGGCTGTGAATGTAAAACGTGATGCCCTTTGAATCCCATCTTCAGAAGCATTCAACATTTAGAATAATGTATGGAAGTTCAGGGAGCTTGTCCCCTGACACGAGCACACGCACCCAGGTGGAAAAGGTCTACTGATGAGCCTATTCATTTATTAAAGGATGAAAGCTGTTGCCTAGCAACAATGGCACCCTGTCATACATGTGATCAATCCATAATAAAAAGTTTAACCCTCCATTCACAATCTCCGTTTGCCAGCTGATATTTATGCAGAAATTTGACACAAAAGCTGCTATTTTCACTCTCATCCAAGCTTACGTGGTGTTTGTTTTTTGTTTGTTTTCCTCAAAAATAATCAGACTCACATTTTCTTCTCTTCATCTTCTTCTGCGGACTGCTTGCAATTAGTTATAAGCTAACAATGCATTCATTTATCAGTGTTTGTATCTTGTCTCTGATGTGTTCTGTCTATTTTTACATACCTCATTTGTTTTTGTTTTAAGTTGTTTTTACGGCCTGTTGAGTTTTGTCCATCATAAACCTGTGGTCTGTTCCCAGGTCAGTATTAAGGGACCACACTGTCAGAAACCACCATACGCATGATCACCTGTGGTCGTACCAGACTTACAGTATTCTTCTGTAGTTTTTTTTTTTTGCATGTTGCAAAATATTTATAAAACCTAACCGGCTGTGTTTTAATTGCCAAAGTGATCAGCTTTTAAAAATACAGTAAAGAATGTTGTTAATGGTATCCTGGCTTTAAGGAAACAAACTGTTTACAGGTGTGTTTTATTGTGAAGGTTTTAATTTAACGTATTAAAGCCGGATTAATTTATAGAGCTACTTTCTGACAGAACTTATAGTAACTGATAAGCAATTTAATGATAAAGGTGTATTTATTAGAAATGTTGTTCATCTGTGCCTTGGCTCAGCTGTTTAGATCTTCTTGCTAACGTCTTGCAGGTAACCTCAGCCACAAACGGCTCTGCTGCGGAGTGCACGCTTGTTGAGGAGGAACCATGGAAACATGAATAATGGCAGCACAGAGATCCCCTGCTCCTGGGCTCCACAAGCTTTCCTACCTGTTGATAAAAAAAACAAGTGAACGAAAAAAAAAGTCACATGAACAGAACTACTAATCGTTTTTTTATGTAGCTTAGTTTTTTCTTTTTCCTTTCTTTTTTTTTTAAATTAGTCCCTTTAAAAAGTTTTTGTAACTGTCTATCTGACTGATTTGTAGTACTAATTCACTTAACCGTGAAGTGGTAACAGAGGTATACTTCACCTGCTAGAGCACAATTATGTCCTCTACTATTATAGCAGATACTTGCACAACATACTTCAAGGCTTGGGGAGGGAAGGACGAGGAAAACAAGTTGGATAAGCTGTTTCAAGCAATACATGCTGGCTATGAGTTGAGAGAAGAAGTGGCTGTGTAACACGGGATGCACTGAGATCATCTTCCAGATTTTCATAGAGGTGAATCATTTTTCTAATGTCAGAGGAAGAGTGGGGGTTAGGACATTAATCACAGCATCCAATACGCTGAACTTCCTGCTTTACATCTCTGTTAGTAACATCACAGTGTGTCAAGACAGTCACTGTTTTCCTCCTCAGCACAGCCTCTCATCTAATGCATCCCTGTTGATTCTTAAAGCCTCTGTCTGGCTACTTTTGCCCAGTATTACCTACTTCCCTGAGGTCCAGCAAACTGATAAAAGCACATCCATTGCCAAATTATAAAGCACAAATCAAACCATGGAGCCCATTTTTAATCCCCTTCTGATTATTTTTGATATCGACCTTAAAGAAAAGGGACTTTTTCCTTTGTGTCACCTGTCCAGAAGAAAAGACTACGTGTTTCTGTGTGTGTAAGACAGAGTGTGTGTGAGAGAAAGCTGGGTTGAGAACATGACCAAGTCAGTTACAGGGACCAAACAGGCAGAAAATCAATCAGTTCTCAGAAGCCTTTGAACTGCCTCTGTTATTTCACCTGCACAACACACCTTGACTTCCATTTTTTGGCTGAAAAGCAGAGTGGTTTACTGCAACTATTTTTTTTAACAAAGTCTCAGACTCAAGGGAAAGAAAGTCACGGCTCTAAATATGAAACCTAATAAACTTCTTTCCTCTCCCCCTCCAAAAACAAGTTAGAGATGCCAATTAGATTCAAATTAAATAAGTCTGAAAAATGAATTATTAAAAACTGACACATTTCAGTCAAAGCACAAAAAGAATATAAACAGAATAGAGCACAAACAACCAAGCCAATGAGGGTATTTTCAGTCAATGGCATTGTCAGACTCATGCGTTTCAGCTCGTACTGACAGGCATTCCAAACTGATTTTAAGAACAAATTCTGTAAAAGGTAAAAAATACTCAGGCTTGTATGTTTTAATATTTACAGGGATAAAACACTGGAGTCGTCCGGACATGTTTACTTGCTTACTAAAGCTTCAAGAAATGGCCTAAAACAGCACAACTTCAAAAGCTATGACTATAAAAACCAGTCACAGTTTACTGCAAATGTTTCTCATGAAAGAGAGATTAAATAATGCGATGATATGCAAGGAAGTGAGGTTTCTTAGCACATATGTGAAGCACACACACTCATATTTAAGACAACATTCCAGTAGTCATGTACTACCTGAAAAGCACACAGTAATTTTTGATGAAAGCACACAAAGTGAATCACAAGAAAATATGTTTAAACAATGAGAAATAGGAAGAAGAAGTGGTGCAGCTTTTGGCTATCAGACGGATTCCTGGCTTGCATAAACAAAGACTGATCATTGATAGAGCACTCTGCAGGGAGGCCTGCCAGCTTCTTGTTTGTCCAGACCTGAAAAAGTAAACAGTATTATATATCTAGCCACCAGAGCTCAAGACTGTTTCTACAAACCCTACATGCTGCAGCTTTGTGTCCATAATGACGTGTCAGTGGAAAAGAACAATGGACACCTTCACATTGCCAGAATGTTGCCAACCATCAGGTAAAACTATAAACAGTATTTTCCTTTCATAGGACCAAATGGCTTAAAAAGATCGGCAGACACACAACAAAAGCCAGACAGCTGGCTGTCAGTCTTTTTGAGCCTGTGTGAGTGAAAGTGATGTGGGTGATGATTTGATTTATCAGTATTGTGACCTTTTTTCTGTCTCGTCTCTTTTCATTTGTGTTACATTTTTGCTCAACCTTGCCTTGGTAGATGTTCGCCTATAAGAATGCCAATTAAAGTAACACTAGGAAACTAAACAACGTATAGTGCAGCACTCTGTCCTTTTAGTTCCTGAAGCTCACTCTCAGAAGACATCTCTCACCGTTTTTGATTCCTGCAGAAAGCGTGCTTTCATCCAATGCATGCTGCTCTGCTGCACAATCTGACACACATACACACACACAAAAACAGGCGTACACACACACTTACACACTACACATACATGCAAACTCTCCTAAAGCTTGAAGGTCACTACATTACCACTCTGCAGGCTGCAGAGCACAGCACTGACACCTGAACAGGTCCCTCAGGTCTGAATTTGTGATCTTCAGGAAATAAAAAATAGAAATTGCAGATTATACAGTGTCATTGGTGGGGATTGAGTGCTGGACCAACATTGTGTTCAAACACAGTTTTAGAAGCATGAATAAGAATAAAAATATAATTATTTTTTTGCACCACTATCTTAAAAGCATGATATTTTGAAGTGCCTCCTTGCACTCTGTGTAAATATTGTAGGTAACAGATGTTTTTTTTCTTTCTTTTTTGTTTGTTCCCTTTTTTTCTTTTTCTTTTTTTTTTTTGTGGGGGTGGGTTGGGGGGGCTGAATTGGTATGTAGGATTATAGGTTTATTGCTGTGACATTTTTGATGTAATCCTCTAGACAAAAAATATCATCTATGTCCTGAATAAAGTTAGATTAGACAAAAATGTATAGAGAGAAATTTGTGTAATAAAATTGCTTGTTTTTTATTCTCTACTAGCTGTTAACTAGTTGTTTTACTTACCTGTCACCCACCAATATATAAATATTTTTTTTTTATCTAATGTAAGCATTCTGAATGTTTGTTCCATGGAGATATAAGCAGTGTGCGTTCATTTTCATTGTACATAAATAAATATATAAGTGTTCTGTTCAGTGGCGAAGCAGAATTTTCTGGAAATGACAGTGTTCCTGAAGCAGACGCTGTTTGCATGAAGAAGAAAATGACAGAGAGCGAGAAAGAAAGAAAGGAAAGAGAGAGAATAAAGGGAAGTTTCTGGATTGATAAAGGGGGACAGCATGAGCTCTTTGTCAGGAATTACTGTGATAAGGTTGCTAATGATAGAAAAGGGAATAAGGTCATATATGCCCTGTATGTAGAATAGAGAGAGGAATCAAACACAGCCTAGTAGATACTTTGAGAGAGAAGAATATCAGATGCTTGTGACAGTGCAGAGAAACATTCCTCAGGTGACTCATCTGAATCATTTCGTCTTTACAAAGCAGAAAACTGGCTTTAGTCTCAGGCATCACTGTGCACCTGGTGCATGTGTGTTTAAATCTGCAACCCATGGATATCTACATCTATAAGATTTCATGTCACATCTGCACACATTTGACCTCCGACCTGTTATCAGCATATCAAGGAGGTTTGTTATTATCACACTCTGTAAACTGCCTTTACTGAACTTGACTTTTTTTTCTTTTCCACTGAAACTTTATGCACAAACACCAGGAACTAGCTGAGTAAAATGGTTCTGATTAAATGGAAAATGACTGACAGTATAACAACAAAGAGCCAGAGTATCTTAAAGTGTTTCCTTTTCTACTGAAATGTGTCTTTATGAGGAGACTTCCTAACCTGTTTCACCTCTGCCTACAGCGTGCTTTCCTGACCTTACTTTTCTAGGCCTTCCCTCTTTGTAAAGCTGTTGTAATTTTGATGTAAAGGCAGAGCGTATGTGTGTGGGAGATACACTATCAAGAAAAGAAAAAGACAAAAAATACATAAATCTTTCCTCGGTCTATGATATACATAAAAATAAATCTGTTTCTACATATCAATAAGTGTTGTACCTTTGGTGTACATATACAAATATAACTAATAAATGTTGATTCATAACTAAACATGGCTTCTCTCCTTGACTTTTTTTTCTATGATTGTGTGAATCTTGTTGGAAAACACAGTTAATGTCTGTTTCTAATATTTAGAAGTTTTATTTTCCCCTCTTATTTCCCAGTCATTCAAATAAACAACCCGAACCATCATCATGATGGTTAGGGGCCACTGTCACTGAGGAAACCTCAGTTGGCGACACCTCTGGCACACACTGTGGACAAAGTGGTGTTTGCTAATTTGTACCTGTGTAAAGATGATCTTATCCTGCTTTTTACTGAAATGTATCACTCTCTGAAAACCTGTTTCAACCTTAAGAGCATAAAAAGGAGTTACTCAGTCTTACACCGACCCTTTCAAAGTGGAAAAAGTTGTAGACATTGAAAGTAACATTATATATATAAAAAAAGTACCCTCTACATCCGCTTTTTAAGAATAAACAAATGCATCAATGTCAATTTCAGCTTGGGATAAGGTTAGATAAGGAATTATTATCATCTGAAAAACCCTCGCAGGACTTCTAAGGGTCTAAAATAGTTAAGAATAGAGGACCAGTTGTTGTCCAGCCTGCATTGTCAAGTTCTTTATAGAAAGCTAGTGAGGAAATAAGAAGAGCATGCGTGGGATTGAAGATCTTTTCTGAATGCAAGCCTGTAAAGATACTGATGGTATGTTGTAACCTCAACCATACAACACCTGACGCACTGTGTCTGGACCACAGACTGTTTAACACATGAATGTAGTCTCTGTGATGTATCCCATTTGTCTCTGTTGCATGCAGAGTTATGAAGCCTATCAACTGCAGCTGCCATGGTTGGAAATGCTGAACTCACCCTAGCTTTGGATGAGGCAAAAGCACAGACAGCTACAGGGTGCCCATCTGTCAGTCAAGTCAGCTATGCCCTTATATGGGCAAAACTCATAACTTTATCAACTCCAAACTGCTTTTAGAGTTTCCGCAGCCAGCCTCTAGCCGTTTCTCAAAGAACTGTTACATTACCTCTGCATGGACTTTACAGGAAATAGTCAAAGTAGAAAGCATGAAAATGATGAAGATTGGTAGAATTCTGAAAGTCTGTAAAGATGGTAGGAGGTCCTGGTGGTTACAAGCATTAATTCTGAATGGCAGTCCACCATTACTGTATTTAAAAAGTACAAACAGATATCCAGAAATCTGGCTGTATTTATGTGTGCTGCACATTATCCTTTTAAATAAAACTGCTGCAAAAAAAGTTTTAAGTGTTGGCCTCATCAACATCAACAAAAATCCTTTTCTTAGAAAATTACCATTTATTTATTGATTGATTTATTCATGTGTTTTTTGGTCTATACAAAAATATAGTTATAAGTTCATATTAAATCACACCAAGCACAGCCCACTAACACTAACACTGGATGGAAGGATACCATTACCGTCTTTCAAAATGGCCACCATTATCTCAGTCTTCATTTCCTGCACTAACAACATGCCCCAGCATCAGGACCCTGCTGCCATGGAAACATTACTTCCTGCTATGTGTGATTCAGTGTAACCACTCCCATTCCCTGTCTTGCTATTCACATGCTCTCTTTACACACAGACACACACACACACACACACACACACACACACACACACACACACACACACACACACACACACACACACACACACACACGCACAGACACACAATTAGTAAATGAACGCTGCATTCCTGCACATCTCCTTCTATACACATTTATTTTGTCATGACTTTACAAATCCATTCAGCGACATCTTTTATTAATTTGTCATAGAAACTTGTCTACACTAAAACATGTGCTACATGTCTTCTACATGAATTATTTCAGAGCAAAACTGGAAAAAAGTCAAAAGTCAGAAACGAAACTCTGTGAAACAGCTGAATATCATCAGAGTTACTTAGCAATTTGAATATTATTTAATGACACAACGCATGATTTTTTTTTTTTTACAAATGAGAAGGTCAGTAGAAAAAAAATGCAGCATTTTGTTTCCATGAGCGAACAGAGTGAGGTCTTGGCAAGCACACAGGATTCATTCATAGAAACCCCTCCCCCATGGTGTCAAGCCTCTTTCATCCAGAGAAACCTTTACACTGGTATGTGTTTGTAGCAAATAGGCCTCACATTACCATATGTGCAGTTGTCACTCACTTGCCTAAAATTACTTTAGATTTAGCATCAAATAACAATTGATCCAAGTCCTTATTTGATTGATTTATTAATTTTTTAACTTAAACCAATCTACACAGTGTGAATAGCTTATGTATGCACCCCACTCTGCAAGATAACATCAGAGACTTCATGTTACCATTTTCAAAACTTCATATAAATCTATCTAACAGTGCATCAGTAGCACAGTTTTGGATGCTATACATTAACTTGACCTGTTCAATATTAACCCCTCTGTCAATATTGCAAAATCCATTTACACTTGTTCACCTTAGAGGTACTTTTTTAGTTAAATAACTTTAAAAGAAATGACACATTCCTTTATTCAAAGAAAGGGATACAATACCCCTTTTCTACCAAACGACAAAAAGCACTGGCACCTACTGCTAAGGCATTTCCAAAACTTAAACCTTATATACACAGACAAGAAAAAGGGAATCAAAGCTGCATAAATTAAGATAATGACATCCCAAGTTTTCTTGAAAATGGATTTAACCACGCTCAGTCCACAGGCAATGTCTGAAAATACACACAAGGGTTACAACAATAAGCAAACAAAAATGAATGAAACATATGGAATATGTCAGACTTATTCTGGTCAATTTTGTCAAAATATTTAACAAAGTTCAATTTTTTTTCTGTGTCATCATTCGTTTCCCATTTAGGCTAAAATGTACTTAATTGAAATTCCCCAGTTCTATTAGAAAAAGTGACTTTTTTGTCATCTGCATGTCCTTGGACCCGAAGTGACCCCTCATTTAAAAACCCTTGTCCATCCATCATCAAAAAGCACACAGCTCACACACAAAAAGGTCATAAAACACACTCTCACACATGTTGCATGATGGCCAACCATGCATGACACTCTTTACAGACACTCAGACCAAACCACCTTGTTTAACACACAAAAAAGGTTTTACATGTTGTTGAGAGGCCTGATCCCAACAGTTTCAGACCCACTACAACACTTTGTGCCTCAGTGAGACCATACCATATGCACATCTAAACTCAGTGTAAGCAGTATTCACCCTCAGTGCTTGAATCTTCAATACCCCACCCAATCAATCTCCCAAACCCCTCCTCAATCCATCCCTCCTTTCCTCTTTTCATTTTCTCCTCTCCTCTCTCATGCCAGCTGCTCTTTATCCGGCGACTCTTCTAGTGTGATGACAGTGAACTCCTCCGTGTTGCCGTTCTCTTGGATCTTTTCCTTGTTCATGAGGGTCACCATTTCCTGATCTCTCTCCTGGGCATGGGAGCTGGATGCTGATGCTGCTGTCCCATTCCCCTCACCCTCTTTGGGTGTTATCATCAGGGTTTGCTGTTTGCCACACCAGCTGTAAAAAACACATTTATTTATTTTTTTCATTGATTATTTTTATTGCCTGGAGTGTTCAGCAAAATATGTGAACACTGGAACTATTGACTACATGCCTGTATAAGAGAAAAAAACAGGGAAATATATGACATCCCTTTTAGTGGAGGTTTAAAAAAAAAAAAAACAGTAACACAAGTCTCACGTGTTTCTCTTGGCAACAGCTGCACACACAAGAAGAATAGCAGCAACTGCAACAATCACTCCTATGATTACCAGCCAGTCTGGAGGGAGACATAACAAAAGACATGAGACATAAAAAACAAAATCACTACAAATACAGGCTAGATCAAAAGAAAATTAAACTTTTCCCAACATTTTGACTCACTTGAAGAATCCTTGCCATCATGTGGATCATCGCGAGGGCCAGCAGGACCCAGGACCCGTCCTTTACCTACAAGTTGTGCATGTCAAGAAAACACAATCATTTCAATTAATAATAATAATAATAATAATAATAATAATAATAATAATAATAATAATAATAATAATAATAATACATTTTTGGAACCTTCTTCTCTGCAAAGGTTGCCTCTTCCACCAGCTGAGCTTTTTTTTGGTCAAACCCATGTGATACATTCATTTAACTAAAATACTACTACTGAGCTCAACAGAACATTAAAATATATGTTTCTGTGAATCTGCTGGTTATAAAAATATGCTGCAAACTTTTAACTACTTTTGAAAACAGGAACACCACCTCTGTGATAAATTCACTCCACAATCCCAACACTAGGGGGCGTCATGTGTTCTTCAAGTTTCTTCAGCCCTACCAAAACCTGTTGCACCAAAGGGGAAGGGGAGCTGCACTATGAGAGAGTTTCCATTTGGAGAGAAAATAATCTAAATAAAATCAACATCTTCTGTTTTTTTATTTTTTATAACCAGCAGATAGAGCAGATAACAGGGATTGTGCATTAAACTGCAGTTCAGATAAAAAGTGAATCAGCTCCCTGCTCTCTAACAATCCTCACATAATCATTATTTGCATCACTGAGCTACTTTTTCATATTTTTTAGGTACTGCTGCTCAACCAGAGTACCTAAATCATTACTTTTTGTGCTTTATTATGATGCTGTTATGTGATTGTTTGTGGTTTTCATACCCCTTGTTTCATCATTTTCAGCCTCTGTGGTCTCACTGTGTCCATCACTTTCAGCACTTGATAGTGTTTCTTCTGATTCTCCAACAGGGGCTGTAGTAGTGCCCCCCTCAGGCAGCATCCCAGATCCACCATGTGGGTCGAGCTCTCCAGGAGTGAAAGTGGACCCCACATTGACAATCTCAGTTGCAGAATCCCCCGTGGAGGCCTCTGACTCTCCGGGACTCGGTTCTGAAGGACTCATAGAGGCTGATGGGGTGACTCCCATGTCACCACCGAAAGCATCTTCACCAGGTGTTACAGTGATGCCCGGACCCTCAGGTTGTGCCTTTGAGTTGCTTTCTTCTGGGTTTACTGTTGTAGACCCTATTTGAGGATCAGTGAATGAAAGAACACAACTTTTAATACATTTTAATTTTTTAGCTAAATTATGGTATTTTTCATCTTTACAGTAAATTAAACCCAACTTTTTTTTTTCAAACTCCATGTGGCTAGTGCAGTTTCAGTATGCAGTATAAAGTGACACATGCAGCGCTTTGCTTCCAACATTCAGTCTGGTGGGGTATCAATAATCAGTCAGCAAGGGCAGTGGTTCTCAAACTGTGGTCTGTGGACCACTAGTGGTCCACTTAGAAAGTGAGTAATTTTTTATTTATTTTTTATTTTTATGGGACATTTAAAAAAAGACAAGTTCACTAGGACTCACAAAAGTTTCCTTGAACTCCCCCCAGAGAAAACGGTCAAGCAAATGCTACTCCATTAACGAGCCTACAGGCAAAATCATCATGTATCGATGACTTAAGACGAGGACAGTAAAAAGAAAATCAAATGAGGAAGAGAAAACCTTCAACACTGGCCAAGAGAAGGTACAGCAGCAAAGTGATTCAGCCGCAGTAAGCATTGTGGACACCGTGGAAGCTAACTTTAGCACCAGTACTAGTAACCAGTACCTGTATGATATGATGCCAGTTTATATTACATCAGTTGGTCATCTGGGCTGTTGTTCCGGGACTATTTAGCTTGGTGGTCCATGAGGGTTTTTTTTTTTTTTTTGGCCCCCTTGGCTTATCTGAGAAGAGCTAAAGACCTCTCAGGACCATCATAGAAAAGAAAATAAATGGCCAATTTCTGTCCAAATGAATCAAAATTTTAACATTTAACGTTTTTACCCATAGAAGAGAGGACAAAGGTTAATTTTCTGTACAAAGTTTTATCTTCAAACATTTCTTATCGGGTTTAATTAATTTTGAGCAAATCTAATTCTTGACCTACTCAGAACAGACAAAGCCTGACCTGAGACCTGAGATTTCTGGTGCCTCCCAGGAGACCTTGTAATTCAGGTGTGGTATTCAGGGTTTCATGTTGAGTGTTGTTGAGAGTTGTTGTTATTGATAAAAATGAGTCAGATGTGTGCTCCATATCAAATTAAATTTATAAGCTCAACTATTTAAATTTGGTTAATAAAATCTGAAGAAGTTTCATGCAAAGCCAAGTTTTATATTCAACATTTGGCTGCCAGGAGGGCTACACAGTGGCGCACTGGTAACTAGTTTGAATCCGGACTGGGGAAGGTGTGGAGTTTGTTCTCCCAGTGCATGTGTGGGTTCCCAAGGTCTGAAAACATGCTCACTAGGTTAACTGGTGATTCTGAAATGCCCATGAGTGTGAGCATCAAAGGTTGTCTGTCTCTCCCTGCCTCTCGTCCTAAGAAAGCTGGGATAGGCTCCAGCCACCCGCAACCCTGAACAGCGGTACAGAAGAATGAATGAATTTGGCTGCCATCTTGATTAATGTAATTTGCTTGTAATTGTCGACAGGGTGGAAGATCAAATTTCCATGAATGAGGTTAATGGTTCTGAATTTTGCAGAATTTTATTATCTAGGCTTAGGAATTCCGAAATGCTATGTCCATGAGGACACAGCATCCCTATTTGAGTTGCTATCATGTATTTGTCCACCATGGAGATGAGAGCATGTGATCATGTTAGGATATATCTTATTTGAATTGTGACATCAGTCTCATGGTTATCACTGTCTTGTTAAATAGTTGGTTTAGCTCAGCATTGTATCTGGTCTTACGTTGTGTTCTGGAACAATGTGTGTATAGCTGGCTGATAGACAGATAGCTCCTGTCTCCAGCTTATGTCTGACACTTAATGACCTTCTACACAGTCTCCATTAACACCATACTCAAACAACACACACACAGTTGAGTAGCACATCTCTCTGAAACCTGACACCAGCTGCAGGTTGAGACAGCAGAGTCAATCATAATGATGGCCACTTACTTCCAGTTGTTTAGTTAAGCTCAACCTCTGTACAGGCGTAGCCAATGAATGTGTTAAAACTGTACCGCACCCGAATATTGGGGCTCATTCTGTTGAGACCAGTGCTGCGAACTTTACCCGTGACCAGAATAAATGCTGAATTGAGAAATAGCTCCTCTTTGACTGATTCTTGGGAGGTGTTTGTAAATGGTGACCAGTACTTATATAGCGCTTTTCTAATCTTACCGACCACTCAAAGCGCTTTACACTGCTAGCCTCATTCACCCAATCACACCACATTCACACACTGATGGCAGCCAGGCTGTAACTAATGCAGAAGCCATCAGCTATATCTAACACATTCACACCACATTCATACACCACTGAACAACAGTGGGAGGAACTTGGGGTACACTTCTGCATGTGACTGCAGGAGCTGGAATCGAACCTACAACCTTCTCATTGTGGGGTGACAACTCTACCACAGCCGCACAAAGAACTGGGAGATCTTAACAATCAGCTGAATATCTGTCAAATGTGGTTGGATGTGGTTCTCTTCTTCCTCAAATATTCATGTAGATGGATTCTGCAAGAAAATACTGAGTTTCTAAAATTTGACATCTGTCAGTTTCATGGCATGTGTTGAACATGAAAAAAGCACAATGAAAACATTTTATTATTGACAGATGTGAACCCAATAAATTATAAAGAACCTTATTTTTGCAAGTTTAGTAATGTACGTAGTAAAATCCTTTCAGATTACTGTATATTGAAGACTGATCCTTTAGTATGATAACAGATTCTTGTTTTACAATAAAGATTTAGAAAGGTGAATTTTGCACCAACCTGGTTCATCTGAAGAAAAGTCTCCATTTAATGAAAAGGCAGCAGTACAGTTTTTCTCCACTCCAGCTGGCACATGAAAGAGGAAGAGGCAGGGGAAGTCGAAAATGAAACACACAGAAAGACCATAAGCTGCAAACTCCATCTAAATAACTGGCACATTTGTAATTGAGCATTTTCTGTGCATGTGGTCACCTTGTTCATCAAAGCAGTAGGCATCATATACTTCATCTTTTGAATGTGGGTTAGTAATGAACCCCGTCATGTTCTTGGCACAGTTTTCATGGGGGTCGTGCCGGAGGATGGCAGTGGTAACATTGCTGGTCCAACCATACCTAAATGAAAACAATAACTTTATGAGTATATGTTGTTTTTTTTTTCTAAAGAAGCTTGACACATTTGCTGAAGATCAGTCTCTAAAAAGTAGACAGATGAAAAGGAAAAAAAGAAGCAGTGACACAGTTGAGGAACACGGGGTGGTTTCCTTCATTGGAAAGTCAAGCAGTTCATAACATATGATGATGGCTGCACATTCATGTCTGACTAAAAGAGCGTTTCCTTCCTCTGTTTCAAATCACACAAAAATGATGAAATCTTTGACTAAGTGACAGTAACTAACCAAATCGTAGGATGAAAAGACATGCTAAAGGACCTAACTCATTGCAGTTCCTAAGCTTATTTTCTTGCACTTTCTTTCACGAGACCTTGTGGTATCTCAACTGAAAGTATGAGGCTAAATTATTTTTTAAACAAGGCTTCACCTGCATGTTTTCATGGTTTTGTTGTAGGCCTCGCGGACTTGGTCTTCACTTGCCAAGGTGCTCATCAACTGCTCACACACCTTTTCGGCCAGGTCAAAGCTCAGGGAGTGACGGGATGCTCCCTCAACCAGAAACACGCCGGCATAGCTGCAGGTACGAGAATTCACTGTATGGGGGGAAAAAAAGTAATTTCATGAATTAGTGTTTTACAGCATTAATCACCACAGGGTCAATGTTTTGTTCTCCTTTCAATGAACATATCTACAATTCAGAAGTTTCTTGTATGATTTTTTACAAGACGTGCTAATGGTGCATGCAAATGCATTAATTACCACCACAACTTATGATAATTAAAGTTCTGATTTTTGCTTCTACAGTGTGTCTTGTGTAAGTATTCCAGTTTGAGTCATGAGTTAAATCAGATGACTTCTCTTGGAGAGGCAGGCAGTGTGTTCATCTTAAGCTTCAGCCCCTTCAGGGCCTTAAAAAAAGCTTGTGTTGTCCTCCTTAAAGTGTGTCAACGAGTGTGTGAAAATACATACACACAAATGTATGTAATAATGCTTTTCCCCTTTACCTAAATAGCTGTAAAAAAAAATCCCAGCAAACCTTATGCAGAAAAGTTCCAATCTCTACAGCTTATACTTGTGATCATTAAGGTGTAATTGAAAAATGAAGCAAACCTTGGAAAGAATCAGTTCCTACACAAAAAATAATGAAGGGTTGTATTTCCTGTACAGATGAATAAACATAGTTTGGATATGGTGAATATATCAGTAATAGACCTGTAAAAAGAAAAAAACAAGGTCACCAGCTTTTGGAAAATCAGTTTTCCCATTGTTCACTACAATACATCCTCCCCTCTGCTGTCCTAATCCTATTCTGCTCAACTGACTCTATTTCAGTGTTGAAACCAAATGAAGACCACAAGTGGATCTTTGAACATTATTTCCTTGATGTGGTACACAGGCTGTTGTTCGTGATGCTCAGCCCGTTTGCTTAAGTTTGCTCTAAACCCCAGGATGATGACTGTCAACGCTGAAATGAAGACAAAAACCCAAAACTAGGCCTAGCATTTGAGGACATGTGAGCATGTACACAGGTAGATTCTCCAAATTAAAACAGGCCGAGTGTTATACTACAAAAGAAAGAAGGAAAGAAAGAAGGAAATTAAAGTTTGTCTAAAAACTTGGACTGAGTTGTTCTTTTATCCAGACAGAAGGAAAAGATTTTTGAAGAAGTGTTTTGAAAGCTTATTGAACCGTTTATATTGGTTCCATGCAAAATATTATTACAAAAAATAAAAAAAAAAGTTGTACAAAACAGAAAGCAAAATAAGGATCCTTCACCACATCCTAAAAATATTCAGAAAAACCTCTGTCTGTTTGGTCAGTTTTTGAATGTGCTACCATGGTGACAGATTCACAGATTGCGAAAGGTGTCTTAAGATGAATCTCTCAAAAACGTCACACGTTTACAGAAATAAATGACACATAACACGTGTGTGTCACTGAGACATTTTTAAAAGGATGAACTTCATGCAGTGAATCCTAATGTCTAAGCAAACGCAATCTGAAGTCATTCCTCAAACACTGTTTCAGAGCAATTACTGTATCTCCGGGATGTCTTAGTTCATTAACAAGGCTCACTTGCATTCGTGAATCTCATTACTTACTTATACAATACACAAAAAAAGGATGTTACCCACAGTTTTAGTAGAGAAAACAGAAATATGAATGAGAAAAGGACTAAAGTCAGAGCTATACTCCGCACCTGATTGGAGACCAGCATGGTTATTATGAGCTAAAATATTTTTTGTCTTTTTATTTGTCTGAGTCCAAAAGACCTACCTAAATATGAAAACCTTTCAACCTTTCCAACAGTCATAAACCTACACAGCCATTAGGATACTGAATTCACAATAAAATGTCATCCCAGTCACATGTGGATATAAGCTCCTTCCAGAGAGCTTCAGAGAGATCTATATCTATCTATATCCATTACTGCAGTGGACTGTGTTGTTGTTTCATACAGTATGTGCTCACACAGTTATCACATGCTCCATACAGTCAGACATATTGTTCTGCTGACCTTGCTAGAGAAAGGTTCTTATCTTCTAGCAAACAACATGACATCAATCACAGCTTGCACCCTGTACTTGGGAATGCAATTGCCCAAAAGAAAGCTAAAAAGACGATTTGAGATGGTAAGGATAATCTGTAGTTTTTCTCTTATTGAAAAATCTCACTTGTTGTTGTCTCCTTGTACACGTTATAATCCCAGAAGCTAAATATGACTCAATTTTTATGGCGGGGGCCATAAACGGTAAAGGACTTAGCAAATGGCTATGTTTATGAAATGAGGAGGCTGACATCTAGAATGGATTTTTCCGCTGGCTCTTCTGAGTAAACACCAAGCTAGCAGCAGGAGGAAGTTGAGCTCTCTGCTGTTTGTGGCAGTTGGGCAATAAGAGGGGAGTGCCAGCGCTATGTGTTTAGAGAATTCTTTACCCCCCCCCCCCCACACACACACACACACACACCTTGAGAGCTCACAGAGTGCCTTTAAGAAGAGGGACGAAAAAACAAGACAACAGCTATGGCCTTGCAAACCTGCCTGTAGAGATCAAAGTGAACACAGCCAACCATCAGTGAACTGAAAAATGTGGCTGACATGAATCTGAGGAGCCAGCATTAGTATGCACAGGGATAGTCGTGGGTGTCTTTATAAAGTGGACAAGCTGGCTACGCCAAGGCACTGACTCTCCAAAAGGCTCCATTGTCACCTAATAGAGTTGAAACCAAGGAGACTGCAAAGTCTGGGTGTGTAGAACTGCAGAGAAAGGGAGCTTAAACAAAGCCTCTTGCCAAAATCTCCAGCTGCTCCAGAAGTAATCGACAAGGCCGACTCTCTCTCTCTCTCTCTCTCTCTCTCTCTCTGTCTCTTTCTCTCTCTCTATCTCTCCACCTTTTCTCTTGTTTTATCTCATTACTCTTTGTTTGCCTTTTCTGTGCCAGCAATAAGTACAAATTACCCCCTGCATGCAGATGCACAAACACTCAGGCAGATCGCAGATACACATGCACACAAACACTTGCACAGAAGCTGAAAACCTTAACCTTCCAGAGGCAGGACACAGCAAGAAGGAACAAAAAATGATGTTAAAAATTGGCTTATTTCTATTTTCTTTGCTTTTTATTCTGTTTCTACTTTTCTGAGGAAAGAGAGCTCACTGAGAATGTTCTCACCAAATTCTTCTCATGCATCATGCGAGCAGAAACCCGTGTAGGAAAAGAGAATCCACTGTAAACTTCCCATCATAACAGTAAAAATCCTTTAAGCCATAGTCATCAGCTGATTTCCAGATTCCAGCATTATCACACCCGAGGGAAGTTGCTCTGTCAGCAGAGATTTCTTTCTCTCTGCTGGTCTCAGGTCCAGCGGGCCAGTCGGACAGGTGAAATGTGAGATCTGGTGCAAAAAGCCACAAAGTACCCACACAAACATATACACACAGAAAGAAGGTGACCTAAAGGTCTGGATAAAACCCACCTGCTATCTGTTTTTTCCTTTACTGTGGCATTTCTGTTCATTGCATTGTGCCTACACCTTTAACCTTCACATCCACTTTTAAAGCAAACCAGTTTCCTGCTAACAAAAAAGGCAAGGGCACTTTCTCTCCCTATCCCTTTTATTAAATGTTAGCCTTTAAGCTCTCCTCTAAATTAAAACGAAGGTTTCAGTGGATCCAAACAGATGATCTGAGATAAAAACTCTGACCTTCAATGCACCATTCAGCCATTCAGATCTGAGGATAAAGGAGACTTTGGTGGAAATTGCATGCTTCAGAACAGAAACTGTACTCAATGAGTCTTGCAATTCCTTTTTATAGCACTATAAGCTAGCTATCAAACTATGATAAGTTATAAATTTGATAATACTTAAAAAAATTTCAATGCCATAAGTGTTTGATTCAATCAACTTGTGTAACCTTATTCCTGATAAACAAGGATCCCCCCCAAAAAAAACTAACTTAGCACACAAGCTAATAGCAAGGCCACAGGCAGAATCATTAACTCTAACTCTAGCTCAGTCCATAGTTTAACAAAATGTTAAACACCTCAGCTATATAGTATTCAATGTGTAGTTGTCTTTATTTTAGGCAACAGTATTATACAAAAAATTAAGGGCAACATTATTCTAAGTTTGCTGCCAATGTGAAACTAATGCTAAGTGTCTCATCAAATTATTTGAATATGATTGGAATATATATATATATATATATATATATATATATATATATATATATATATATATATATATATATATATATATATATATATAGTCAAAAAGACTTTTACCATTTTCTCAGGCTCTGTGTTAAAACGATACACTTAATGGGGTAGGATTTATACAAGATACTAGCAAAGGGCTTTTCAGCTTCAGGGTGGCTGAATTCTAGAGGAAGGTATGTAGGTGGAGAAGGTGAACACGTGTCCAAGAGTCTCAGGTGGCAGAGGATGGTACTCAGAGCAGGTACAAGCACAAGCCCTCTTTGTCAGCGCCCAGTACCCTGACCACCCCTCACCTTGAAACACGACACGGCTGCATGCGGGAGAGAGGTTGTTAAGCCAAGGAGGCAAATATGACCACATTTGCAAGAAATCCAGAGGTCAGTTTGGACTGAGTGAACACTGAGTGAATTTGTGTTTGTGTTTTTTAGGAGTTAAAAAAAGGAAAAGTATACAATCTAGAACATCTTACACATGAGTTTTATTCAACTTTAACTCTTCATGAGCCACAAAACATCTTATTGAACCTAATTGGATGATGTAACATATATAAGGGGATTTTTTTTTTTTGGGTTTATAACGAAAGTTAATCAGTGCATGACATTCATTCATTTCATTAAGTACTAGATACACTCATAGACTGTACAATTAATTGATCTAGTCTCCGCGACGTCACTCATCTATTTCTGAAACAGATTTTTGAGTCCTCACAGTAACAGCCATAGTGTGCCTGTCAGTCACGTGAACTGAGCTGTGCCTCTGAGTGGACAAACTGGTGATCTCAATATCTTCTAAAATTGCCAAGTTAGAAAAAAAAAAAAAAAAACCCTGTACAGTGCATGCTGTTAGCGAAATTAACGATTTAGAAAGGATACATTTTTTGTACTAGAATGGAAACATGTTTTTTGGTTTGGTGTGTATGTGACTTCCGGTACTTCCGGAGCCAGCCTCAAGCAGACATTCGACAAACTGCAGATTTTAGCACTTCCACATTGTTGGAACTTGCCACTTGGATACCCTACAGGAAGCATTATACTGTATATGATGTGATCATAACATTTACTATGTCATATAATACAATACATAATGATATGATGCAATAAGATGCGATGCAATACGACACAATAGTTTATAATATGATAGGATAGAATGATATGGGATGAGTAAAATGCAATGTGATGTGAAGTGAAGTGATGTGGTCCAATACGATATGATACAATAAGTTATGATGCAGTACAATACAATAGGATATGATGGAATGGAATACAACAGGATATGATAGGGTGCGATACGATATGATGCGACACGATGCAACACGATGTGATACGATGTGATACGATGTGATACGATGTGATACGATGTGCTACGATGTGATACGATGTGATATGATGTGATATGATTCAATGTTATATGATGGAATACACAATGAAATATTATACAATTTGATATGTTATCATACATTCATTCATTCATCCCTCTGCTATACCGCTTATCTTGTTCAGGGTCACAGGTGACTGGAGCCTATCCCAGCTGTCTTAGGGTGAGAGGCGGGGTACATCCTGGATTGGTCGCCAGTCAATTGCAGGACTGACACAGAGACAGAAAACCTTTCATGCTCACACTCACACCAATTTGAATCACCAGTTTACGTAGGGAGCATGTTTTTGGACTGTGGGAGGAAGCTGGCGTACCCGGAGAGAACCCATGCATGCACAGGGAGAACATGCAAACTCCACACAGAAAGCCCTGTTATAATACAACATGATAAAATATGTGATACGACAAGATTTAAGGATACAATTCAATGTAATGCGATATGATATGATACAGACAATAAGATAGTGGAGACAATATGATACAATACAATAAGACGTGAGTAGATATGAAGTAAAATACAATATAATGTGTTATGGTACAATGTGTTAGGATACCATATGATGGGATAGGATAAGTTATCAAGGAATATACGATTCAGTAATACACTGAGTTCTACATAAATTGGAATAATTAGAATAAATACAATATACTATTTTAATCTTTTGAAGTGTTTTCTTGGACTTGAATGCTGTAAAGATGAAGCTGTGTTTCAACAAGAGCTGATGATGATACATAGATGACACATACACATAAGACTTACAGGCTCTTAGTGAGTAGGCCTGACCACAAAGTCTAGGACCTGCTTTTGAAGATATTGCTTTAGTAAAAACGGCCATCGTTTAAAGGTTAGAATACATCTTCTGGACCAGAAGGGGTCAAAACCACAGAAAAAAACAACCCAACACTTAAACTGCTCTCAAAAATCAAACATAGACATACATTGTCAACACCCACAAGAGTTCATGACTACTCTGAATATAAGGAGCACATGTTCAAGCACTGGCTCCTCATCCCTTACACAGTGCACATACAGTACATGCTGTCTGGGTATAGGCAATTACTTCCTTTAAATACTGGTCAGATTTATAGCTTGATTGTTTGTTGGCACACTACCACAGGCAGTCTTTGTGTACAACCCCACCACCTCCTCAGGGAGCAGATCCAGACTAACCCAGACCTGTTTGATTTAGAACCAACTACACCTCCTGAGATATACAGTGCTCCAAGCAACAAATCCAATCTAATGCTTACACAGAAAGCACATGTGAGAAAGAGACAAAGAGAAAAGAGGGAGACACTGAGGGGGGGCAGAGCGATTGCTGAACATCCTTTGTGCCAGAGAATAAAGCATTAAGCGTGGCAGCACAGACCCCAGCTGTATAACACTAAACTGTAAAAGAAAAAAATATATCTATTTCTGTTTCCACCTGAAAACAAGAGAGCTACACAGATCATCTTACATCACTATGGAAAAGTCTGACTTTACTAGGTGCGAATGTGTGTCAGACAGAGAGGGAGCAAGAGTCTTCTTTGTGTCTATCAGGAGTCTCAGACTGCCAGACGTAAGCCTGTCTGTGTTGGTGTAGCACACGCTCTCTTGCCGGCATCCACTCATCCGTTTTACAAGCAGTAGCAGAAGCAACAGAGCACAGCCTCTTTCTTTCGCTGTTATTTCTCCTTAAGAGAGCTCATTCAAATTCGAATCAAGGTTCAGATTAGGGAGTTACAATACAGTCTGGCTGTAAAATCTGGAAACCAGGGGATGTTGTCAGCCTCTCAGACAGGTACAATAAAGACACAATTAGTTTACAAATAAAACCCAAACAAAAAGCAGTCCACTGGGTAAAGTCTAGGTCTCCTCACCTTTCACTTCTGACCTGGAGGAGGCCAGTAATCCAAATGTGACCCCCAAGAGAAGCGTCCACATCCTGGGCTTAACGTCTGGCTGGTTGAGTAAAGGTGTATAACAGTTCTCCAGTGGTCCTGTCTTCTCTCTGCCAGGAAAGACGGTGGTTTGTGTGTAAGTGTGTGTTTCTGAGATAGAGAGAGAGAGAGTTTGAAAAGAGAGAGAGAGAGTGAATGAGTGAGTGAGAGAGAGCTGTGCAAAAAAAAAAAAAAAAAAAAAAGAGAGCGAGAGAGAAAGAGTAGAAACCTGTCACTGGGGAGGGAGCTGCTGTGTGTGTCTGGTAGCTGCTGGAGCTGACTCAGACTTTGCTCCAACTTTTCAATTCTCTGCCTGAAAGACAGAGAAGCCAGTGGCACACACACACACACAGACACACACACACACACACACACAGACACACACACGAACACACACACCAGAGGGGTAGAGTGGTTCATGTGAGCACACACCCTTCTGCCTCTCCCACACTCGCCCCGCCTCTTTTCGCCTCCCGACCCACCTCACATAACTACTCTTTTGCTCTGTCGCTCTCCTCTTCCTGTCTCTCCAGTTTGTAATGGATAAAAAAGGTGATCTCTGCCTCTGTCTGGCTGCTGGTCCTTCCCTCCCTCCCCTTTCCTCTTTTCTTCTCCTGACAGCTACAGTTTCTAAGAGCCCATCTGGTCTTTTGTTTAGTCCTCACTTCATTTTTGATTCATCTGTATTCATCAGAAGGGTTTCACAATCAGAGGGATTTTCTCTTTCTCTTTTTTTCTGGACATCTCAAGTGTCATCATGTTCTTCAAGATCCAAAACATAAACTTTATCTTACAAAGGCAACTATGCCCACCAAAATCTGAAGAAAAGTGCAAGAAAATTACAACAAGTAGTACTCAATAACATGCATTTCAGGCAAGAAATAAACCACTAATCTTTTCACTTTCTTCCATCATGAAAAACTTACCTTCACTCTCTGGTTTAATGTTTCACCTTGCCAGGTGGCAGATGGAGTCATCTCAGGTTTCCAGAGTTTCCCAGCAGCAGCATATCTTGTGTTTGCATGTGATTGTGCAGTGTTTTAAAAACAACTGTGATAAAAATGTGTGACTGCTGTCTAATTCTGTGACGATACCAACAAGCTGTGAAGAATGTCTAATGGCTCAGCATGGCCAGCTCTTCTGGAGCCATATGGACAGCACTTAGTGACTTGCTCTTCGCTTGAACAATTATTTCACTCAACAGGTTATGGGCACTAATGTTAGAGTATTTCCAGATAATTTAGGGTGCTTTTACTTCTTGAGCTCAAGTGCTTTGATACAATTCAGGTGATAAAATGATACATAGCTGCCATATTTACTTGGGTCATTTTGTGTTATGAGTGCAGTTACACTAAAACACGCCAAAGCACACTCCATCACTTGCCTGTCCTCCTTTTCCCACTTCATAATTAAAAAAATGGCATGAGTACTGGTTTCAACTAAAAAAGTGGGAGTTTGCCTCAAATGAGTTGTGGGTTGATGTGGACCAGGAAGGAGGTCAAATGAGTCACCAACATATGGGTTTGACTAGTATTATGTTAAACTGTGGACATAATTCACAAAAGTACAGAAATTTACCAACTTTTGATTCAGTGTTGCACAAAGGCCAGGAAACTTTAACAGCCAATGGTAAGGTACGAGACCAGATTGGCAGCTGTGACACTTCCAGTGATGAGAAAGACAAATTCCTCCTGTTAGACATGATGAACCATTGTTGGATGAGTAGATGTTGTAGATTCAGCTCTTCATGTGCTGAGGTTGAATTGAAAGAGGATGGTAATACGCGTTAGCATTAAGGTTAGCTCTACTTTATGCTAACCACATCACTGAATACTGGTGTGTGATGAGTGAAAAAGCTCAGAAGGGTTGTGTTGATTAAGTTTCCTCTGCAACTTAAGCTCTCAAGGTTTGTTTGGAAGTGAGTCAAGACCACTTGTTGAGGACCATCCTGGATTGTTTGTTTCTCCACACCAGAGTGCGATTGCTGTATTCACATATATTCAAACAACCCAGGCCATGGAGGGAAACACACTCTGTTTTGGAATAACATCAACAAAGCACATCTGTGAAAGTCGTACAGTGTATTTAGCTGTGGACAAACACATTTGAACAATTGATATTACGTTTAAGGTAAACAAAAAAGAAAAAAAAAGAAAAGAAAAAAAAAACGTCTTTGAGACATCAGCTGTCAATGCAGGAAGCATAAATAATGAAGACTTGAATTTGCCATGCCAAAAAATGTGTCTACCTTTACTTTTTACACATTGTACCTTAAGCTGAATGCTAGCACTAACTTGCCAAAAAACCCACATAGATAACCTGCTGATTTACGGACATGAAGTGCTGATGTTAACCTTGCTGGTATGTTTGCTATGTTACACTTAAAGCTACAAGCAGATTAAAGTTGGTTTCAAGGAATTTGGATGTAAATATAGTTATTTATGATTTAATCAGGTGGTAATGACACAAAACGAATGACATTGAAATGACAGAGTAATCAACTCTGTGGGTTACTTTTTCATATTGATCCTTAAAGTCCATGTAAAGCAGAAATAAATTTGTGTTATGAGTTTATCACATCACAGAAATGTGTGTTATTAACCACTGAGACAAATTTAAAAGGTTAAAAAAAACACTATATTAAATCAGGTTTCTAAATCATGGAAAAATAAGTATTTCTCTCTGCTGTGGAACACTGGAGGTGTGTCAGTTAGAGGTGCCAAGCCACGCCCACATGCAGAAGGGGAGTCGCTTCCGTGTACTGTACTAGGAAGTTACCTACAGTTACAATGCTCAGCTTCGTTCCTCACAAGCTCCATCATAATGGTCGTTTATTTCTCTCAATTATACAATTTAGCAACATATATTACTGACTAGTAATGTTATAGCCTAGCCAAATACAGTTAGGCTATCAATCGGACCATTTCTTCTGAAACCTATGGGTGTTGCTGTGTCAGATAACTACCTCTGCCGGTGGTTATCAGTTTCCAGTTGCCTTGCAACTATCCACCTTATTCCTCAATTCCCATGGTTCATAGTGGTTGTCAGTTCTGCACCTCTGGTTGAACTTACTGTTTTTGTCACCATGGAGACCACAAAGTTGATGATGTTAGCCTAGCTGTCATACTCGTTCTAATAACCAGCCTTTAACTGCAAGAAAATGATAAAATGAACACGTGAGTCGTTTTGAGCTAACTAGCTGGAGGCGGTTAACGACATCTGGTTGCCTTGCAATGATATGGCTGACTGCCACCAGCAAGCTAGCTTGAAACGACTCACATAAAGAACTACAGAGCTGTCCTCACGACTTTTTAAAATATCGACACTATGAATCTACCCCAACTTTTGTTCGTAAGTCAACATCCATAGGCTTCTGAAGAAACAGGTGGATATGGCTGACCACCACCGGCTGCAGTGGGGGTGGGATTGTGCTAACAATGGCTCTGTGACATAACGTGGCTATGATTTCCGACCTGCTCAATAATTCTGAACACAGAAATTTCAAAGTTTGTGAAGCCTAGATCACAATTAAATCCTAAATGGTTGAATGGAAATGGTTTAAGGAAATACATCTGTGACCTATATAATGTGTTTAGAAGAAAATGGTTGATTTGCTTTACATAGACTTTTAAAAAGTTCTGGATTTGTTTCTGTCATGCAAAGCCATCAAATGGCATTTTTTTTTATCAGTTTTGCCCAAAAAGTTGAAATAATCAACAGACCAACAGAAAGGAACTGCCCTTCTTAGCTGTGTCTATAACATGGCAAAAATAATATAACACACCTGAACTCAAAGACCTCTGCCAGAGCCCCAAACACAATGCCTATCACAAACAGTGATCTTAACATAACTGTGGGAAAAGGAAGAAAGGGAACTCATTGTGAAGTAAGACACTTGGAACAATACAGACCTACTCCCAAGACCAGTATGACCTTGACTTCCTTTAGCCTTTACTGACCTCTGAAACTTCTGTTTTCTGCAAAAGGTCAATTAGTTATATAAATACAGAAAGATTTTCTACAGGTAAAAAGCCCATATTTTGTACCTGAGAAATGTTCTGACTAACCTATCATAAAAAAGGAATCAGATTCTTGTGCAATTACTGCAATGATTTTTTTTTCAGTGTCAAAATTCACACAGTTATTATGTTTGGTGACTGATTTCACACCCATGATTTTCACCAGAGATTAAAGGTTAAAGCGGAAAATACAGCCTCAGAGCGATTCACACTTCTCAACATGAGGACACAAGTCACTTCCTGTTTGAGCTGTTGCCATGGTGATAGAGCTGATGCAAACAAGCTTGTTTACAGACTTCAAAAAAACATGTGAAAGGTTGTACTTGGTTCACTTTTCTCTATTAAAAACATTTGGGTTGCCCCTGCTGCATGACATGCTTGTCATGATCTCAGTTTCTGTTTGACAAAGGCTAACAGGACAGAAAATGTGAAACAGAGTCATCTTAAACTTATCTAGTTTATTAACACACATACAAAGAATGACTGACCAATTCTAGACAAATAAGATACTGAAATATTGTGAAAGATGGAAAAAAAAATGCAATGCTGACGAAGTGTTATAAAGACAAATGATTGTCCAGCCTGACTTGTTTTTCCTTTCAGAGCAATGTCTGTCCTGGTTTTCTAACAGCTTCAGCACAAAGGTGACTCTTTTTCCAGATGAATAGTTTGGTGAATGTTACATTTTCTGTGATTGATGTATCTCTACTCACATAACTAAACATAATAACAGCCCCATGTACACCAGACTCAGACATAAAACAAGTTAACGGTCAACACTTGAACATTTCTGATTGGACACAATCTTTAATCACTTTTGGCCTGGAGAGTAAAATAGACTCAGGCACAGGTAAACTCATCCCTCGCAGTCTGTTTGAATGTAAATGTGGGTCACATTTTCATTCAAGTGTAGAAATGACAACCTAAAAGCAGCCTCTGTGAGTTGTAACTAAGGTTTCAGGATTATTATCTGCTCCCCTTGTTGCTGTGTGACACTTCAGAAACACAATAAAGAAAACAGCTGTGTAATGAGCATGACTAGACCCTAAAAAAAAACATCAGACAGCTGAGTCAAACAATACACAATTTCCATGATGGTTACTGAGTGAGTTCACACACATGCATCAGACGTCCTTGTGGCTGGGAATCATTGCGGTATGGCACCTCCTCAGCATTCCTTTTTAGTCAGCACCTCTTTTCCTTTCGACCGGCACAGTCACAGGAATCTGACTTGAGGAGATTGCAAGATGTCCAAATACACACAGAAGCAGATGAAACCAGGCATCACAGTCAGTATGAGTGTTTGCCTAGATGTGGTGTAATGATGAGGGCTAAATGGCAAGCAGTTACTGGCGTTAAATATTTGAGTTTATCGTTGGTTGGTGACAAACAACACTCAGCACTGAGTAACCACAAATTAGCTCATTTCAACAAAAAAGAAGAAGAAGAAGAAGAAGAAGAAGAAGAAGAAGAAGAAGAAATGATCTCTTGGGATTTATCTGACAGATGTTTTGCCTTCATGAGAAACAGTCTGTTAATAGTTCCAGTTAACTGAAACTTCTGAGAGAGAAATGTGAGTTATGTATTCATTTTCTGCCGTTACTGGTGAAGGGACGCAGGTGTAAGGAGCATAGCTGCCCATTAGAGGGCCAGCAACAACTTTGTTTATCTTAAGTAAGCAGTGACAACCAGTATTGTATCTAACCCTCTAAACTGTTTACAGAAATAATTAAAACTGACATGTTATTCATTGTTTCTGTTGTAAATAGTAACCTGTAATACCCCTACTGATAATTGTACAAGACGTTTTTTTAGGGAGCCAAGTGGAAGCCAAACATGACCTGATGGAGGAAGAATGTATTCTGGTAAGGAAAACAAGGCAAGCTATTCTTGAAGAGTGTTTGACATGCCAGGATCTGCACATAAAAGGCAAAGAAGGAAGGGAAATAATTGAAGCTCTGAAGGCTTTTGAACCCATAAAATAATGTCTTGACCAACAGTCTGGGGGGTCGTTTCAATACAGGCCAGATACACAAATGTTATCTATGAGGCAAGAGTTGCAGCTACCATGATGAAACGAGTAAAGGTGCTGTTCATTCCATAGACTGTATAAAATAGGTTGTTGCCCCTTGGTTCATACATGAATATATATTGTCATTATTACCATCGTTGTTTATCTATGATAGTAATGCAAAAAGCAACCTAACTTCATTCAAGTTTGGATAAAGCAAGAGGCGGGCTTTCAGCCTCTTTGCAGACAGCAACAGGGTGCCTGCCTGTCAGTCAAATCAGCCATGCCTGTAAATGGGCAAAACTTATAAGTTTGATAACTTTGAAAATAATGAGCTATGAAAAAAATCACCTTCACCAATAGAAATTATCTATTCAGACCTCAGTTTTTTTGAGCCAGGTTGTAAACATTTTTATTTTTGATGTGAACTTTTTTGCTGCTTTTTTGTAGTTTACAACACTTTAGATTGGGTTTCTTAGTTTAGACCAGGGTTGTGCTTGGTGTGAGTAATATCACATCCAACTGTGCGAGATACAAAGAAGTGAATCTTCCAAATAAGTGCTAAAATGTCTTCAAATAATCCAAATTGTAAAGTAGTGGCTTCTTTGGGTTCAAATAATGTTGTTAGTTTATTTATTTATTTCCGTGTGCCAAAAGGGTAAGCTAGGTGTAGGAGCTTCACGTTGCCCATGGTGCTGTATCAAAGCATTGGACATGGTCTCAGTGATGGTGCTCATTAGTTTCTCAGAAGGGGTTATAAAGCCTAGAAGTTGAGGGCTCCACACTGGAAACTGACTCCAACTAATTTCCTATTAGCCTAGAAACAGGCAAAGAAATAGAACTGACTTGGAGCTTTTGGCCTCCTGGTAAATGTGTTTTGTCATGTTGTACAAACATGTTTTAATATGTGCATTTTTTTCCACTCAATCAATTTGCTTTATTTCCAATGACCCAAGTTTACTGGTTGGTAAAAAAAAAACTTTAGTGTAAAAAGTATGCGTTTATGTAGTTGAGCATGTTAAGACAGACACGTTGGTATGAATCAGTTAGTTTTTGGGAAGGCCCATTTATTTGACACCTTCCAGCCATTTCAGTGGAAAGATGTTGTCTTAAGATATTATATCCTCCCCTGTACCTTTGACTGATGAGCTGTGTGTCACCCTGCAGTGTCTCAGTGGCTGAGTGAATAGACATCATGGGAGCATGACTGGAGTGCTTCAAAAGGTCTGGCTTTGTGCAATGACAACAAAGTAGGGCCTCACTCTTGATTGGGTGAAGGGATGGCAGAACAGGCGTGTTTGTACAGTGAGAGTCACAGAGTGTTGTATAGCCATCAGGAATGTCCAGCATCATCCCCACGCTGGGCCGTATACTCCCAGTCAGCAGTGTTGATTAAGAGCGGTAATCTCACAGGTGAAATCCTTGCTTTAAGTTCCTTTGAGACTAAGTTTTGTGCACTAAGCCTTGAAGGAAACTTTTCAGAAAATGACATTATAAACTCAGACAGAAGAAGGAAGTGGGAGTATGACATGGGAGTTTAATGGCAGGCTTTGTGAGATAAGTCTGAGTATAACCTTCATTTTCACAAAGAGGGATGTCTGTTTAAGCCTGTCCTCAGTCTTAGTCAAGTGCGAGGGAATATTGATTCTTCTTTTAAAAAATACATAGGAGATCTAAAAGATGACTGAATGGAGGAGTGCTGTTGGTGAGGAGAAAAAAGGGAGACCAGAGGAAATCCTGCCAACAATGGCAGAACAAACTTGAGCGTGAGATAATGTGGATGGGAGAAAGTCTCTCACCAACCCTGGTAATCACTCACAAAGCCCTTTCACACAGTGAAATATGTTTCTTTCTGTGTGAGAGACAGAGCAAATGACAACCAGAGATTCCTAAAAGGCATACCAGAATAAAAAGGTTCATTCCTGGATGATTCAATACTCTCATTGCACTGAAATCAGGCAAATTAGTCATCAGTTATTCTTATATCCTGCTACAAACACTAACTTTCTTTAAAAGACTATTTACAAAAACAGGTTTGAGTTCCTTCAATTATCAACAAGCTTTGATGGAGCCCTGTAGTCTTGTGTGGCTTCAGGAAAGTTTGAGTTTTTATTTTTTCATTATCAAGCTAAGCTTCCAGACTCTTACTGGATATATTAAGTCTTTTACCTCAGTCACTGGGACTGCCTCTGCTGTTTGTATAAACACATTTAAGAGACGCCGGATATGAAGGACTTCCAAATATCAGCACAACAAAATTGCACACTCGCCCACTTTAGTCTCCATAGCAACTGCCTCCATCACTCTGCGCCGTGCTGTGTGTCCATGAGTCTGACCTACACGCCAACCGGAGCCCCCGCTCTATCTTCAAGACCCTGAGCGCACTTCATCAAAAGCTCGATGGGAACAAATCTGATGCCTTCCGTCTGGCGACTCTCTTATCCAGCTGTTACACATAACAAGATTGCCGGGCAGAGATTGGCGGACGCAGTCAGAGGCGTAAATGTCAGACTGTGACAGGAAAGCTGAGAAAATGTCAGTGTGTGGTTTGGTACATTTGCAGAGCTGGGATTTGGAAGGGCATTGTTCAAGCTCCCTGATTATGAAATAAGGTGCAGCAGGTTGAGGCTAATAGAGGAACATGATTTCACATCTTGACATATAAACAAGGCCATATTAGAACAGAAAAAGGATATTACACCAACAGCAAGAACCGTGTTTATCAGCATACATGTAAGGACTGACGGATATTGCAGACACAAACATCCTTGTAGGGGTGGTGGTATGGTAGGACAAGCAGAAGAGAACTTACAAGCAGTTCTGAGAAAATGAAAACGTAGTTCACGTACGCTTGGGGTATTTAGATGGTTTCCTGTCACAGTGCTGCAAAGAACAAAGATGTGCTGGCACGTTAGGGTGCAAAAGCACATAACACCAACACGCATTCACTTCCTTTCTTTTTCTTCATGCTTGGATGACAGCACAAACATGGGTTTTTCCTGCTCAAGTAGTTGTGTCAATTTCAGTGTTCATCCTGATCTCAGGTTGATCTGTGAAACTTCTGTATCTCAATCCAGCAGGCAGCTGGTGAATTTGCGGTCAGATAAAGACTCACACCACCCAGCAGCTAGATAAGGAGCACAGCTCAGTGAGCAATAACACATTTATATTCAATATAGAGGAAATAAGTGGAGATAAAGATCCGTCTATCTGAGAGACGGTGATGTGAGAAAGTGGAATATGGTCACGAATGTTTGGAAAAATACAAATGACATAAAAGTGTCAGAAGTGAGATTAACTGAAAAATGACGAAAAAGAAGCAGCATGTGAACATCACTGACTCCTGCCCACGATATTGCATGGTTATTATGACTCAGGCTTCGATGTTAAAGGGCAATGCTTTGTCCTCCCCTCACTTTTTATTGGAGTGCACCTTCCATCACCGTAGCAACTAGCCCTGTGGAAGGTGTATGTGTGGATCTGCAAATGGCTAGCTGAACAGTGGGCATACTGTAGGAAACAGCTGGGCTGTGCCAATTGCCTGTACACCCCCACTGCATGTCTCCCTCCTAGACACAGAATGCACACATCTCTGTGTGACACCACAGCAACCACTGAACAAAATGTCCTCATGCTTGAATCAGTGAGAAACTGCTAAAAGTGAAGAGGTGCAGGGAAAGGAGAAAGTGCTGTTTTAAATCAGTCGGCATTAACAGAGATTTTCCCTACAGTCCAGGCAGTGAGAGCATTAAATATGAATGTGGCTCCTCTATCTACATGGCAACTCACTCAAGGTCATTTACATTCTGAATAAAAATGGGAAAAACCCATCTTGTAAATGAGTTTGCGTAGCACAGAGAAAAACATGAACACATAAGCACCTCAGGGGCAGAGTTTTTGGCTTGTTCAGCTACATTAAGTGCACTGATGTTTTCTATGAATGAAGACACTGCTCTGGTAGTAGTGAATGGTATGTGAATACAAAAAAAGCTGACAAGTAAAAGCTGAGGTCATGACTTCCCTACTTCAGTAGCTTAAAATAATACCAAACCCTGCCCATGCACATCAAGGATAAGCCGTGTCTTACTGGTGCTGATACATATGCAAACAGCTGTACGGCCCACTTTAATAGCAGAGATAAACATCTGCCAGCAGAGACTGACCTGTATACTCAGCCCAGCAAATTATCTTAATTGGCTTCTGTGAACACGTTTATTATGTAATCTCTGAAGATTCTAATTAAATAGAAGAGGATAACACACCCATTTAGAGATACATACATCTGCAATCTCCCTGGTAGCTGTTTAACATCCTGGAGATTTTTACAAGTCTTAATGAGGGGCACAGACATGTCAAGGTTGTAGAATGAGTTTTAATGGAATCTAAGGAAGCCAGAAACTACATGACTGTATTTGTTTTGTACAGCTGAAGAACAGGTTTTCATGGATATTAAAGCATTTGTTTAAATAAGTTAAAAAAAACTGACATGAACTGTTAATTAACAGTTGAATTTGGGTGATTTGAACAGAAACTGCTTTGCCGCTTACACTCAGTAATAAATATGTCCTGTTTTACAGTATTCTCGTGACTGGAAATGGAGAACTAGAGCATATGCACTGGAACTGAGAAACAGAACTTCAAACAGAATTGTCACTTTTTATTTACAAGACACGTGATGTTACCGGATGTGACATTTTCCTTTATTACTTGATAATATTTCTGTTCGACTCTTACGTCTAACAAAAAGGCCAGTTTAACTCCTCCATCCCAAAGCCTGCTGGTTATCTTAATTTAGCCACAAAAAGAAGTTAATAATATGTACAAGCTTTGATCAGGGTACAAACAAATCATCTTCTAGAACCTTCTTTCGTTCAGGCTTTGTAATGCAGGAGTGATTTACTCAGTCTTATCAATCACTTTGGGTACTGTGATCTTCAGGCTAGGGCCATGTGTTGTGGTTTTTCTATGTTAGCTCTGAACTTATCTAGGAACCTTGAGGCTAATTCATCATCAACCAGCCGTCCATCACTGGAAAGTGTAACTGTCATCAGCTGCCGGGTGCGCAGCGTCTGGTCATCCTCGCACAGTTGAAGCTCAGACCTGGAGGTCCCGACTGCGAGGATACATGCCTGAGGGGGGTTAATCACTGCGCTGAAGCCACTGATACCAAACATCCCAAGGTTAGATATGCTGCCGGACACAGAAATGGAGAAGATAGGGAGGGAGGGAGGGAGAGGGTACACATAATACATGATAAGTCAAGCTCAGTAGGGGAGAAAAATCCACAACACCAGCTAAGCATGATGATGCTTCTAAAACCAGCTACTTGACAAAAAACAACATCTCAAAGATCATAATGAGAGGGCTGAGAAATATTGCTGGCTACGGACACCTTCATTCACAAATACACAGATCAGTAATGATTTGGACAGCAGATCCTGCTTCCTAATGGCTCCCTATAAATGTTGTATATGGTGAGCAAGACTGACTCCAGGGCAGTTTTCTGTTTCTCTTAATGAGAACTGTAGCTCGGGGGATGGAAAAAGAAACAGAGGAAGTGCGTACACACACGTATATCCTCAGGAGGACAAAAAGAGCTGCTTCTCCATTGGAATCCATCGCTCCTGCCTGACACAGAAACCCCATTTATGTCCAAATGACACCATTAATTCTAATGAGTTGAAAAGCCCCGCTCCCACTTTTCTGGAATTGATGGCATAGTAACTGATGATACTTGTCGCCTCAGAGCACGTTTAGTTCAGGCCCATTTGAAATGTGGAATATGTATAATGTATTGACTATCTGTGAAACTGGATTTAAGTCATGATGGCAGGAAATTGTGATGGTAATCTTATTGCTGAGCTACGAATAAGATACAATGAAAGAATCAGTTCTCCAAGAAAAATATAGATATGAAGAACAATGAGTGGAGAATTAAATTATATTTTGAGATTTCATGTCTCTTTGAGATAATATGGGTCTTATGGTTACCTAAATGAGCCTCCCTGGTACTCCTCAGGTAGAAGTTTCCCATCTCTGGCCTTCTGGGCAAGTGCCTGCGGAAACACGGAACGTAAATCAAACTCTTCAGCTTGTTCCCAAAGAATAAAAGAAACAAGCAGGTTAAACAGAATAGGCACATTCTGCAAAAGGAAAACAAGACCTGGTTCACAAAAGACAAACACTGCATCTGGTAAGTATTTACAGCAGTACACTTTTTCCACATTTTGTTATGTTATAGCCTCATTCCAAAATGGAAATTCATTTCTCCCTCAAAATTCTACATACAACACCCCATAATGACAATGTGAGAATTTTTATTTTAATTGTTGCAATTAAAAAAAAAAAAAAAAACTAAAAAAATCACACGTATATAAGTATTCACAGCCTTTGCAATGAAGCTCAAAATTGAGCTCGGATGCATCCTGTTTCCACTGATCATCCTTGAGATGTTCCTACAGCTTAGTTGGAGTCCACCTGTGCTAAATTCAGTTGATTGGACCAAGAACCCAATAGTTCCTCTGTTAGAGCTCCAGCAGTCCTTTGTGGAGGGAGGAGAACCTTCCAGAAGCCAACCATCTCTGCAGCAATCCACCAATCAGGCCTGTATGGTAGAGTGTCTAGACTGAAGCCACTCCTCAGTAAAAGGCTCATGGCAGCCTGCCTGGAGTTTGCCAAAAGGCTCCTGAAGGACTCTAAGACCATGAGAAAGAAAATTCTCTGGTCTGATGAGACAGAGATTGAACTCTATGGTGTAAATGCCAGGCATCATGTTTGGAGGAAACTAGACACTGCTCTTCACCTGGTCAATACCATCCTTACAGTGAAGCATGGCAGTGGCAGCATCATGCTGTGGGGATGTTTTTCAGTGGCAGGAACTGAGAGACGAGTCAGGATTGAGGGAAAGATAAATACAGCAATGTACAGAGACACCTACTCCAGAGCGCTTTTGACCTCAGACTGATGCGACGGTTCATCTTTTAGCAGGACAACGACCTGAAGCACACAGCCAAGATATCAAAGGAGGGGCTTCAGGACAACTCTGTGAATGTCCATGAGTGGCCCAGCCAGAGCCCAGACTTGAATCCGATCAAACATCTCTGGAGTGATCTAAAAATGTTTGTGCACTGACACTTCCCACCATCAGAGGTTTGAATGTGATGAAAAGTGTGAAGAAAACAACAGTAGTGGGGAAGTTAGGGGGTAACCAAATGAGTCACTGCTGGTCCTCAGAAGATGAATTTCTGCAATATATGTTGGAATTGATCCAATAGTTGGGAAATTTAATATCAAACTTTAACTTTGCTATCTTAGGCTGTTTTCTGATGTTCTGGTCTTGCCAGATCACTCAAAGGAGAACGCTTTTTACATTTGGTTCACACAAGGGATGCAGCATTGACCAGACGTGCTGAACCAATTGGACGAAACACAAAGGCAAATGTCATGGAGCTTCACAACTTTAAGGGCATGTAAGCACTTGGATATCCTGGAATATCATAATGTCCAATATGCCTTGTGAAGTGAACACTGAGATAGAGCAGATAGCAAGCATATGTGTGAACCCAGCCACAATTCATTCTTTGTGAATCTGGCCCTCAGTGTGCAAACATAGAGACACCACTTCTTCTCCATAGTTGAGCACTTCGGTGAGGACAGTAACCCTCCTCTTTCTTTAATACACAACTAGCAAAAACAGAACACTATCATTAAGACACATTTTACTCATTGTTGTCCAGAGCACTTCTACGCAGGTGCTGTAAGCCTTTAAGTCTCTGTTACATCATTCTGTATATATATTCAGTACATGGCCATGGGGGCCAATTCTCAATGATCTTGTTCTCGAAAATGATTAAATGTCCAATAGCATGAGCTGAGATAAATGGAAACTATCACAGAGTGCATTTCTAAAATGAAGAAAGGGAATTGAAAACACCCAGAAGAAAAGATGAGACGTCTGGCAGGGAAAGCTAACACATGGCTGCAGCTAGGTTCAGTGATTTCCTGTTCAATCAGGGCATAAATGAAAGTGAAAACCTTGATGAAAACACAAAAGGTCTGTTAACTGAGCCCGAGGTGTGTCGATGGTATCATGGCTACTGCAGGTATATGTGCATAGAGGTTTCACTGCACTGTCATTAAGTGTAATTAACAACCAGAACTAAGGGCTAAGTGTGTGCTTATACCAACAGGCCACATTTGACTTTAAATAAAGAATGGGTCACTTGAGAAATGAATGTTTCTTTTTTCAGAGTTTTTCCTCAAAGTTAGATTTAAACAGCTAGATAGCCACAATAATCAACCTGAGGGAAACATTCTGAAGGGTCAATGTGGGACCACAACCAACACAGAGAGTTCAGCACAAAGGGAAAAAGTGGGCACATTTGAGATGAGAGCTTTCAGTACAAAGCAGTCTCATGTAGCACTCCATCACATCAATAGCCAGCGGCAAGCTCTCCTCCCTTCATTCAAACCACATGTTGATTTTAATTTGAGAATAATAAGGACTTGCAAATGTGGATTTACTTGAGGCAGCAGCATAACTAAACTGGATAGCAGTGGGTGGCAAAGCCCATTCTGAAGGCTTAAGTGGACTGCTTGCAGTGCCAGTGCTTTAGAGTAGCTGCTGCTGTGTGTGTGTGTGTGTGTGTGTGTGTGCATGCGCGTGGTCACATTGTGATGCTTTCAGCAGTGATCAGATCGGAAAGCACCAACAACGAGACATTATTTAATCAGGAAAACTTGTTTTCCTTTATTTTGTCAAAAGGACAAAAATATTTTGTAAACACAGCATTTCAAAAGTAGAGCAGAGAATATCTGTTTAACCCCATCATTGTCCTCTAGGGATCTGCATTAAATGGGCCTGTTTAGATGAATAGTACACTAGATATATGAAATTAAAAAGAATAATGTCCACAAGAAGAGTTCAAGAAAACTCATCATAAGTTGGCTCTTGTGTGTCGAAATGAAATCACACACTTCATTCACTGTTAACCAACCAGGTCACATGTTGAGGCAACATATCACTGCAATTATCACTTAAGTATCATAAACACAGTTAGCTATGCTTTTATTTTTCAAAAGCATTAAGTGCAGACATACAGGCAACACCTAAACAACTGAAACAATTACATGTTTTGCATGATGTGTTTGCACAAATTATGTCATTACAGCTCAGTTGAGAATGCTGGACTCAGAGTAGATGTGTGTCTAAAACTTAATTACACACACATATTATCTTTCCCTTTCACACCGGCATTTCCTGAGATCTATGGTAGCGTTATGTTCGATCCTGCTGTGAGGATAACATTGGGACCAACATCCCAACACTATTTTAGAGACATCATGATTCCTCACCTCCTCTTTAGAAATCTTTATCTGCTTTGTGAGTGAGTGAAACTATAATCAACTCAATGTCTATACATGCATAAAGGTCTGTCCTCAGCTGCTGACAGTGAACAGGACATACAGCTGACCAGCACTGCTTTATACTCCATCTGTGACCACCACAGCTGAGACTTACAACTTGGCAGTCAAAACTTGACCAAATACATCAAGCATCTATGGATCCATACAGATTATCTGACACTTCTCTGCCTGATCACTGGACAGGGCTATCTCAACAGATGCCCATGGATTTTACTTTCCCATACTGCTGGCTTGAGCTCAGGTCTCAACTTCCTTATCCATCCTTGCAAATAAATCATCAGCATGTCTTCACCTGACACACTGAAGGTCCCGTAAGCCTAGAGTTATAATCCACCAGGTCAAAGTAAGCATGAGAAATATGACAAATATGCCTGAGGTCTTTCTGAGGACAACTCTCACAAAATGTTTACTACCTCTGAACGACTTGTCCTCGTCCTCTCTTACCTTTGCATTTGCTGAAATCTCCTGGACTCCTTTGTTTGCTGCATCCTTGATGATTGGGGTAATGAGACCCTTGTCAGTGGCCACAGCAATTGAAATATGGATTGAATCAAGTGCCTGGGGTCCATCACCTGACCAAGTCACATTAACCTCTGGCATCTCCTACAATAAAAGGTCGAAGGTCATTTAGTGTTCTGACAGATATTCACAGTGGAAAGTAAAAAAAAACAGTAATTAAGCTTAACTACTGTGGTTAAACGTTGCTTTCATGCTTTTCATAAGTGTGTGGCTGACAACAACATAATTTCCATACTATAGTATTTTCTGCAAATCAATCTATTGTAATTGTGGTTTAAACAGCATGACATTGCAAGAAATGTGGGGAAATCCTAAATCAGGTGGAAAATGATTTTAATGCACTTATAATCTGATTTTATACAGAAAGTCCATGGGCGCCATACTGGCTGGTAGAAAATATAGCTAAAAACAATACCCATAATTAAAACAACAGGACTCAGAAGCCACTTCCCAATTAACCTAGGTGATCTTAGGTTAAAGTAAAGTTGCTTTTGCCATTTTCAGTTGTTAATGTTACACAAGAGAATTGATTTACTCAGTTTGGTGTGGGAGCCAATCTAAACTGCTCTTTTAATCATGTGAAAATGAACACAGTCAAAAATAGTGTCTGGACTACAAGAGGGACATGTTGTTCTTTGGTATCTGAAACTCACATTTACTGGGAAATGTACAGATTTTTGTTCCACATTCCTCACATTTACTGCAACACATGCTCCAAACAGCCAGGGTTTTCATCAGGGAGCAACGCTAAGCTCTGAGAAGTCCGGTGCATGTAAACATTTGAGGCCAACATTTAAAAATGAAGCAGATATAATACTTTATGATAAATAAAAAAAAAACGAAAAGCAGAAGACATGAAATTGTGCTCTTATCAGATGTTTCAGACATGGTCCTGGCTAGAATAACTTATTAACCAGATAACCGTTTCTTTCTTCACATTCATTTCCCTCAGCACACTCCTCAAATCATGACCAATATGTGCATCTCTTAAAAACAAACAAACAAAAACATTAAAAAAATCTGTATTTGCATACGTTTTGACCCTCCACTTGTTTCACAAAAGATTATGGAGATAGGTGGTTTATTAGTTTTGCTAGTATTTCAATAAGGTGGTGGAAAATAGCCAGAGTCTGGACAGACTTTCCTCTCATTATATGAGTTGATCTAATATCTTAATGAGTAAAAAACTCATGTCTTACGTGCTTTATAATTTTGCCCCAAGAAAACAAAATATGGACTTCAGATTGCTGTGACTACAGGTTTATGTGTTTGTTGAACACACACACACGCGCACACACACACACACACACACACACACACACACACACACACACACACACACACACACACACACACACACACACACACACACACACACACATAAACACACACTTCAATAAGATGAAAACATGTATATTCTGATTTCAAGCATGTTAAGAAAAGAGTAAAGAAAGACAAAGATGATAAGTTATAAATTATGAAAAAAAGAGATTGACTTACTTTTAGAGCAACAGCAGCAGCCTTGATAATGAAATCATTAACAGAAACTTTGATTTGTTCTGAAAAGACAAAGAAAAAAATCAAACTAAGAGTGATTTCTGCTTATTGCCATAAAAAGGCAGTGAATTAGCTGGATAGTTATATAAAGTTCAGCCAAATTACGATTGAAGATAGAGGGTAAAAACATGCATTTTACATACAAGCTCCATGAAGTATGAAATAAACGATACAATATATTCTTTCAGTGAGAGGAAATGTCCTAAATTTCAATGACCCGGACTCGAGCTGATCAGAAGAGGTCCTAACATTACAGACTTGGTCCTGAGCATTCTGTGTGTCACGCCAGAGGGACAGGCGAGCTTGGCATCCCTGCCAACTTTTACAAGAGTCCATTAGTGAAGCACCAGACGTTTATGAATGCTGCGAATGGGATGATTAACGAGCTAACCGTGAAATCGCCCTGCTCCTGAACAATGAGGCCCAGCAAAAACAACCGGGAGAGAGAGAATCCCTCAATACACACACCAGCTTGTTAATAGGTCTGGAATGGCCATTCTGTTTCCTCCATCACAGAGACAGGAATCAGAGAGATTTGCTGCTGGTTTGAAAGCTTGGCAAAGTGAAGCTAAATAGAGACAATCTTATGGAAGAGTGGAAAAACTGTCAGCCATTATTTCACTAAATGAAAATGGTACAAAGTGCCACAGTATCTAAAGAAACAGATTATTAAAAAGAAGAATTGTAGAAAAATCCTGAAACATTCAGTCATAGTGTAATGGGTCTAGTATACATTTAATCATTCTGGAATCATTTAGAGGTGCACTATTAAGCACATACTACATTTTTTAGGAAATCCACAAAATCTGCTGTTAACGACAGTTATTTTCTTTGCCAAATGTAGCAACTGTGTAGTAGAGTGGCTGTTGTGACACGTGGATTATGTTCCTTTTCTCTGGTTGTGGTCTGAACCACCCTTCACCTCAAGTAGACATGTCATGAGGGATGTTTCGCAAGAAACCTCAGTTAGCTCAATAACCGTTGCTAGGGAAGTTGTTGTAACTGAAAGAGTCAAAAAGCAACTTGTCATACACTGTCAAGTGTTTTTTTATCACTCAAAACTCAAAGACCACACCTATTCTTGTTATACTTTACAAATCAATTTTTTTTTACTTTTGTTGTACTTAATGCTTTTTATTATTTTTTTCTATCTCACCGAGTCTCATCTATCTCATAATGTGCAAACTCTCTGAGGAAGTAGTGACAACTCTTAGACATACGTAGACAGCTTAAGCACCGTGTGGGTAAAAGGGAAAACCATATGAAAGAAAGCTAGTCATTTCAAGCTAAAAAAGATAGCTGTCTCATCTGTCAAAGGAGAGAAAAAACAGATAGGAGTTGAATGATATGTCGAACTAACCGTGGGTGTCTTATCAAGATGTGATCAGTGTTGCGTTGCAATGGGTGGTAAGATAAAGCAGATCTGACTGGTGTAAGATATGGATGTTTCTATGATACCTCAAGATAAAATTCAGTCTTTAAGAAGTGTTGGCTTCTTAGACGTTTACATCCCAGTACCACCGTCTTTATGACTTCCTATGAAATCACATTTCTCTATAGAAACAAAAGCTCATGACCAACCAGAGAGCGAAATCATAAATCTAAGCTTCTTCAATGCAAAAGACTGTCCTCTTTGTCAACGGCATGGTCATGTGAAAAGCCTGAAATCTACATCTTCATGGAAATTCCCTCCAAATGTTACCATCAGACATTCAGTAAAGGACAGGAGTAAGGCGAAAGCATAAACACTGGATTATACTTTTTCTATTAATACCTTTGGCCAAGTCTTTACGGAGATGCATGACA
This sequence comes from Labroides dimidiatus, assembly GCA_030710495.1. Lineage (NCBI taxonomy): Eukaryota > Metazoa > Chordata > Actinopteri > Labriformes > Labridae > Labroides > Labroides dimidiatus. Next base: position 14,369,770 of record CM061147.1, read on the forward strand.
GCAGCCATGTCACAGTCAACCGAGGCATACGCATGGGGGATGGTGGTCTTTGATTGCGTTAGTCTTTGAGCGATCACGCGGCGGACGTTTGTGGCTGGGATCTCTGTGAAAGTGCCCTAACACAGGACAATAGGGAAGAAGAGAGGTGATTTTAAAAGAATCAAAGGGAATTTTAAATAAAGAGAGACAAATCTTGCTATCCACTGATTGCTTTAAAAATGTTGGGCTATCACTGTAAAGGCAAGTGTGTGCAACATAAGTGACGTGAGTACATATTATCTTATCTTTTTTAATAGACCCAGACTTTGACGTCAATATTCAAACTTTGCTGGAAACTCATCAAGAAAAAAATAGGCTGACACAAACCATACGTAGGAAGATAAGTAGTTAGCTTTGGCTGATGGTATCTTGTTCTACTTTCAGCGTTACCACAAAACACAAAAGTGTGGTTTGTAAACAGATTGCATGTCAGTAAGAAGTGCTCACAGGTGCTCCTGGTTTTCCTGGCACAGAGAGAGGAGGTATGTTGGGTCTGCTGCCTGGGGGTGGAGGGGGAGCTGCTGGGGTGGGAGCAGGACTCGGGGGAGGTGGGGCAGCTGCTGCCTGGGTTGTTTTGGTGGCAGGAGATGTCTTCAGGAGATTCAGTGCATCTCTGGAAGTAAAAAGAATCACAAAATAATGGTATTTGTAATAACAGCATGTATGTGCATGTGCACCGTTATTGCTTAAAATGACTGTCTGCGTGCTCGTGCATGAAGTGTACCACGCTGATGCACACTTATCCAAAGGGTGCCAGAGAGGAGAAGTGAACCCTGCCTGAGCACAGTAAACTTGTGGTCACACTGGCCAAACAAACTGGATCTCAGGGCTGAAGCGTGCTTGAGCATAGCACGGTTGGCCAGTGTGACCGCACCCTAAAACAGATAAACTATCCTGTATCAGGATGACGAAACACTTCTTCTCTATCAAGTTTGTCTTCAATTCTTCATGACAGCCTAATAATGACAGAAGAAAATTGATTCTCTTTTCTAATTAAAGAGCATCATTTTATTCTTTGACTGTTATAGATGCAAAAAATGCAAATGCAAAACAAACACCACGACAGCATTGATGCATTATTTATCCACATGCTCCAACTTGGAAAGCATATCAGCAGCTCTCTGCTAGTTTTGTCTGGGTTTTATTTGTGCCAGGCACCCAGCGAGAGAGGTAAATTTGGTTGCTCACCAGCAGATTGGCCTCATGAGAATTATTTGCAAGTCACAAACAAATCCCAGCAGGCAAAGGCTGGACAGGATCAGGTGTCAGCTGCTGCACATTCAAAACCTTGTTTCTTTTTCAACCCTCCTGCTGGTGGGGACTTCCCAAATTTTCAGGCTGCATCTTTGTCCTCAGGCACAACAATAAAGCAGCACAGATTTATTAGTTTTTGGTACAGATGCCCAGTGGATTGTTTAAAGACACCCTTTGGCTAAAGGTTAAAATTGCATAAACTGATCAACCAACACCTGACTGGCAGGATTCCGTATACCTAAAGCTAAATGATTTGCCTTGTTTTTTCTTTTCCACCCATTAATTTTGTTCTTAGCAGTGAAAGAGATGGGAGGGGCAGGTATCAGGTGTGCCTTCTTGTGAAGCTCTCTGGTTCTAGTTCAATGCACTGGGGTCCAACATCTCATACATATCAAGTCTTTTGTCTGGATCAGCTGCCTCTGACCTCACCATGTAGACGGAAACTGTCTGGGCCCCCCAGCCGTTTCTCTCCTTCCTGAGCTGCATCTTTTTTCTTTTTTTTTTTTGTTTCCTCTGGCACCTTAGCTCCTCCTTTCCTCTCTCTGATAACAGTATTTGTTTGTGAAGGGGATGAGGCAACTTGGAAATCCCCCAGCCAACCTAAGAGGATTGCAATGACTTTCCCATGTTTCCTGAATCTCCCTTTGGGGATTAATAAAGTACATTCTATTCTATGATAACAGACAACTAAATACAGCATATAAGAAACTGCACCTGAGGCAAAAAAAGTAAGACAGCTCACAAAAAGCTAAAGATAATTAGTGACTGAGAACAAAGGACGGGGCGAGAAAGAGAAAAAGATCAAAGATTCTATGTTGTATAAAACCTGAATAATTCTTTAGTTTTTCTTAGAAATATTCAATATTAAACCAAAAGGAAGTCAAGTCAGCAGCAGCCTACAGTGGCCATCCGATCATGACACAATAGATACCTTTGTGAAGCCAGCTTGCATGTGCTATTCACACCAACCCTTTACAGCCGCACTGACAACCAAAGCAAGGAGCTACTGAAAGACTGCGAGAAAGTGAGCAGAATATTAATAGGGTCTGTGGACACACACAGCACATGGGTGCAGAACGAGCACACATGAATAAACTTAGTCTTATACTGCCACCTAGGACAAATGGAGAAAGGTGTAAATGACTTACATGTCTCTAACATCCACTCAACAGAGTAACTTCAAATACAGATACAGACTACATGGACTGAGAATCATCAAATATGCTGTGTAAGTGATTTCTACATCATAACTGCACAGTGAGACCAAGGAGGAAATTCACTCTGAAAGATGAAGTTACGCAATGATGGGTTTCAGTGAGGAGGTGCACTGTTGATACAAAAAGGAAGCTATAATGTAAAAACACAAAATGATGTAGTTTGCCAACATAGAGCCAGAGACTAAATCAAAACTCTTCTAATGAAAACTTGTATTGGTTAAAGCTAAGCACATGGCTAAAAACTCGTCTGTGCTTTTCAGCCACGCTTTGCCATAGTTTTGCCATTAAAAGCATGCGGTGGACAGCAGAAAATGGAACAGATAACAACACCATGATTCATATTACTCTTGGATATCTGATCACTTCATGTTTAAATAAAAGCCTGACTGTTTAAATAATCTTTCTTAATCTTGTTCATTGCATGCATCTGGTTTTAACTAATTCTTCACACATATAATGAGTTTTTGGGTTATCATCCTCACACAAATGGTAGAATATCCATTCTCAGAGAGCACTTATACAGTCATTCCGTCTGCAGGAAAATAAAGACAGATATCATTTTTTATTATTAGAATGAAAGACTAAAGAAAGTATTAATGAAGATGTCTTTGCTCATGCACAAACTGTATTTATACCTAGCTGTGTATTATGTAACACGCTATGATCTCATTCCTCAGTTGCGTGACCTCTGTTATTCAAGCCAACCATTGAGGGGCCTCAGTAGAGCGGCTGGAATGGAGATGGGGGGCACCTTCTCCTAGTTTCAGTCTTATCTGATGTGCCACATCAGGACAAAGGGAGGGAAATAGTCTATTCTGCCCTCTCTAAAAGGAGCTTTGCCCATATAAGGGTATAATGTCTGAGGGGATTTTGTTGATTGTTAAACAACACGGCTTTTTACCAAGGTTTGGCAGTTCTGTAATCAGATTAAATCAAACAGTTCTACATATTCAGGACAATGGCTGCAGGAAAAAGGCTGGAATCTCATAATCTTTAAGATTTATATTTAGGTTGGCTCTTAAATACGTTCCAAAATTAAAGTAAAAATCCATCTGACTAACCTGGATTTAGACTGAATCAACATCAAGAGACTAGCAGTCTGTGGAGCTTTGGCAAAACATTTTAGAACACCTCACTACTTTATGTTAGCTAAGTAATGGAAACTCACAGTATGTATAGAGGAAGATATTAGACATCATTTCATTGGGTGTCTATGAGTTGTGTTGTCTATTCTTTTTGGAAATCTAAAATATTTCTTATCTGCAGGTATCTGATTTCTGATGTTTAACTTTTTACGTATGAAGTGTCATCAAACAGGCAGTCCACACAGAAAAAGAAACAAGTCCATTACCAAGCAATGAAGACGGTCAAACATAGGGCATGTGCTTCTTTTTGTCTGTGACTTGGCCAACAAACTGTTATCAAAAAGCACATCATTTAAATTACTTTGCCTCTCTGCAAAGATGGACTTTTTTTTTTAAACTTCTCTATGTCAGAAGTCTTTCAAGCCTGGAAGAAGAACCTTCCTCTGTTGCCTTTTAGCATCCTTTCTGCAGACTCATCGGTCTAATTAGGTAGTCTAGGTGTCAGCAAGTGAATTCATAAGGGTATAATTAAAACTGCCACACTAATTAAACAGTTTAAACTTCAAAACCTAGAAATCCTGTTGGCACCCCTGCAGTACAGAACATGCTTGTGTTTATTAACCCTGACAATTAATTACAGCTTTACAGCAAAGGATCAAGAGACAGAAAAGGGAAGAAAACACCCGTCACTGTCTTCCTATTGCTTTTCAGGATATTTTGGAATTTTTACTTTGTTTTATTGCTGCCTGTGTGCAGCACTGTGGACTTAAACGTGTGCAAATAAATCACTCTTTGACATTGAGCTTGTAATGAAAGATTTTCTCAGCTAAACATGAAAATGAAGAGACTTGATAAATAAAATCAAACATCATGGTGCTAATACTTTAAATCCTGTTTTAAATGGGCTCAGACTGCTTTATCCTTAAAAGTTAACAGGACTTTGTTTCAAGGTTATTTATACACATTCCCCTTACATTTTGGGGTGGTTAATCTGTCCGATTTCCTGATTTAAATCAATAACAACAATTTGATCACCAACTGATTTTCGATTATCAACGACTCTAAACAGTGATTCGAGATTTTCCAATGTACAGTGACTGAAAAATATTGCACCATTAAAAAAACAGTAAGTTACTGAATTAATTCTGTTTTAATGAGAAAAACTCGAAGCACTTTCTGTGTAGTATAGTTTTTAATTCAGAATTATTTGTTTTAATTGAAACAAATGTTCACACCTGTAAATAAAGGTCTAAATTTTGAGATTTTTTCCAATAGAACAAAAATTCAGCTTTGGAACTTGTATGTTCATAGCTGTGTAATGACTTGCACCTTCAAGATAATTGAACTTAAATGGCAAAACTATAGCTTTACTAGCTTTTATACTTTAGACCGCAGAATTGAACTAGGGGATATAAACACAACTCTGACAAGACAGTGTGAGACTACAAATGTAATATTACACACAAATGCAACTATCTCATGTTTTCCCCTGTCATTAAAAAGGTTTATTTTGCCTCAAAGTGGATTACAACTTCACTTGACCTGAATCATCAAAACTGGAAAGTACAGGAATCATCTGGGTGCACTGCGATGCCCAGCAGAAACACGGGGCAAATTTATGTTGTTCAACAAATCACATCATGTTTAAATCACCTTGTATATTGTTATGGACAGTGCTGTATGGTTTCAGTGGATTCGTGGATATTTATCCGTTCTTTTAAAGCCCAGATTCAGCGGAGCAGTCTTTCCTCTGTTCCTGAACTAAGCTGCATGTTGTTTTAGGATGTAATCGCTTCTAAAAAATGTAATAACCAATTTATACTCGCCCATAACATAACTGAGATTCAAATAGATTTTTTTCACCACCCCTTCAAGGTGAGGCTCACATCACTTAAAACATACGGTCTAAGTTTCTATGGTCACCTATGAGTCCTGGATACTGGGTAACCATGGTAACTAGCATTGCTTAATGAGATTCCCCAGCAGGGTGTAAGGGTGGGTAACGAGAGTATTCAATCAGATCCCTGCTGACAGCAGGTGCTGTGTGAGCGTGTGTGAGTGTGTGGTCACAGCTTTATGGTAGTGTGAATTCACCACATAACAGGATTAGATCACCTGATATCTTCACCATCACAGTTTTTCACTTATCAAAAATTAGTCACACCTCCTACACAGTGACTTAAACCTGTGGTGCTCTGGTTGACACCTTTTTTCCTATCGTATGAGGGTTGCTTAAAGGGGTCCCTCCACATCTGTGTCCTTTGGCCTAACAAATGTCAAAGTGTCGCCTGCTGCTGACACATGAAGTCCTGTGTTCACAAAGGGAAACAGACAGACGTTTTGGAAAAATATCAACATCTTGTCAACCACTAAGTGTTGTTTTATTCATATAGATGACACATGTTTGATGGGTAATCCATTAGCAGATTACAGTGAGAACTTATAAAACTAAAATTTAGCTTGAATAATAAAAAAGTGTATATTTCAAACATTTCTATCCAAAAAGATGCAGATAGTATTTTCCCTCAAGTACCTACATAAAAGTTTTAAATGACTTATAGTTCAAAAAAGCCACCTCTTCATCGCACTGTTGGTTTTAGAAAATCTTTTTTTTCAGTCCCTGTCTGAAGCACTTTGTTTTAGCTGCTGTCTCTTTAAGGCTTCCTACCCCCTTCCCACAGATTGGCCAGTCTTTTGGAGGCCTGACAGGGGCAGAACTGATTCGAGCAGTGTCCAGACAGATTCAGAGATTTCAACAAGATATGATTATGCAGCATTTTAAATTTATCATGTTTTTTACAAGCAATGTGACATTGTGGGACAGATGGATTTGATGTTCTGCATGACCAGCTGCAACAACCCAATTCCAATGAAGTTGATAAGTTATGTAAAATGTGAATAAAAACAGAACACTATGATGCAAAGTGGATAAGTGTGCTGTGGTCTGATGAGTTCACACTTCAAGTTGTTTTTGGAAATCATGGCGATCCTGTCCTCTGGGCCAAAGAGGAAAAGGACAATCCAGATTATTATCAGTGTGATATTCAAAAGCTAGCATCTGTGATGGTATTGTTGTTTGTTAGTGCCAATGGCATGGCTAACTTACATATCTGTGAAGGCTCCATTAATGCTGAAAGGTACAGGATGGAGCAACAAATGCTGCCATCCAAGCCACATATTTTTCAGGGATGTCCCTACTTATTTCAGCAAGACAATGACAATACACTTTCTGCACATGTTACAACAGTGTGGCTTAGTAGTAAAAGAGTGCAGGTACTAGAATGGCCTGCCTGCAGTCTAGACATGCCTCCCATTGAAAATGTGTGGCAAGTTAAGTAGTGCAAAATACGACAACAGAGACTCTGGACTGTTGAGCCCCTGAAGTTGTTCATAAAGCAAGAATAGGAAAGAATTCCACCTACAAAGCTTCAACAATTAGTGTCCTCAGTTCCAAAATGCTTATTGAGTGTTGTTCAAATGAGAGGTGATGAAACAGTGGTGAACATGTCCCTGTCCCAGCTTTATTGGAACAGTTTCCAAAAAGGAAAAGGTTAAATAGGATTTGCAAATCATTGTATTCTGTTTTAGGATAAGCGGTATACAAGATGGATGGATGGATGGATGTATTTTGTATTCATTTACATTTTACACAATGTCCAAACTTCATTGGAAATGGGGGTTGTAGTTCATGATGGTGAAGGTCAGTCCTAGGGGGCGATAGTCATCTATGTATCTTCTAAGACTTCAGTTCAAAATTTAACACGATCATCCCTCAGCAGCTAATACAGAAACTCAGCCACTTGGGTCTCAACACCTCTCTTTGCAACTGGGTGCTGGACTTTCTCACAGGGAGGCCTCAAACTTTGGAAGTCAGCACCAACTCCTCCAAAACCATCTCACTGAGCACAGGGACCCCACAAGGATGTGTGCTCAGCCCACTGCTCTTCACCCTGCTGACCCATGACTGCGTCCCCACCTACTGCTCCAACCACATTGTCAAGTTTGCGGGTGACACAACAGTGCTGGGTCTCAATAATAACGATAAGACCAACTACAGGAAGGAGGCAAGCCAACTGGTCCATTGGTGCAAAGACAACAATCTCTTCCTCAACGTGGGGAAAAGCAGACAGATTGTTGTCAACTTTAGGAAAGGACATCCACATCATCACCCACTGATTATCAATGGAGCTGCTGTGGAGAGGGTGAGCAGTACCAAGTTTTTTTAATATATACTTAGACTTTTTTTTTATTCTGTCAGAAGAGAGGAACAGCATTTTGATTTTTCTGTATGTCCCTGTATATATAGTTAATTGACAATAAAAACCTTTGAATCTTGAAGGACTGTAGACTCTGTACATGGGGCTTCCACTCAACCAACCAAGTTAAACCATGCGCTAAATTCTTTTACTAACATGAAAATATGCAATAAGAAACGAAAGATTAAGAAAAGAAAGATTTCTGCATGTTGGGAACATGAAAGGTCTGTATAACAGATGCTTGCAGAATACCAATCTAATACTGATCGAACTGATACTTACTCCTTTGTGATAAGTCCTCTTGGTCCAGTGGGTGTGGCTAGTTTTGGGTCAATACCATGTGTGTCCAGGATGTGTCTGGCTGCTGGACTCAGGCGTAACCTGGACAAGGAAAAGAGACATAATAAATCAGAGCGTTTAAATTTAGAATATGACAACACCTACACTTACAGAATATAGTGTCAAGATGAATGGCTTAGTTTTTTATTTAACTGGACATGACAACCCTACCACTAAAAAACTGTGCCTGTTGCAGAACACTTTCACCCAGCATCTCACCTTGTTATACTGAAGTAGCCAATGCACAATTATAACTATGTTGACCTATGAACCTTTTGAAGTTTGCATAAAAAATAGACATCGTTTGTTCTACTACTTGCCTCTCCATTAAATCCTTGTGATGAAGTGTCAGTAAAGATTAACTCTGGAGGATTTAGCATAACAGCCACAGACACATGTGATACCAGGTGCAAAAGTCAAACTCACAGCCCTGATGTGGCTGCTGGTGTTGGAGGAGGTGGAGAAGGTGTAGCAGTGGGGGCCACAACTGGGGCAGCTGCTGCTTCTGGAGCAGGTGTAGCTGGAGCTGCAGCCTCTGGAGGGGGTATCTCAACCTGCTTCCAGTCTTGCCCTTCCTCCACCATGAGGGCAATGAGAGTGCCAAGGCGCACATTACGACTGCCCTCCTCCATCTGTAAAGAGGGTGAGAGAGGCACTTATACAGTGAGCAGAGAAAATGAGAACGAGTTTATAAGTGCATAGAGGTCTGGAATGAAAAGGTGAAGGCTCCCTGATGTATGCCGTTGAAGCAAAGAAAAGAAAAAGAGCTCTGGGAGAAAGTGAATATGAAAGTAGTTCACTGTTGAGCAAATTAATATTCTTTACCACCTTGATAAAGAAGCTCTTTAAATTGACACTGCCCTCATATTTAAATCAAATACAGTCATTTAATTTTCTTTCTGTCAAGAAAAAAATGGGCATAAACCTGCCTGTGCTTGAAGAGGTACTGATGTATTACCATGCTGTCTGATGCTGTCAACTATTGATTCACTTTCTTGTTACCGAGTAATCCAAATCTATTGCAAGCCTCTTGCTACTCTCCCTGAGCACAAAGGTGTTGTCCCTCAGTCAATATTGATCAGTGAAAATGGGAGGCCAGGCACAATACACAGGGCTGTGCTGTACTTCATCTGTTTTCAAAAGGTATCCACTTAGTGAGCTGCCTCCAAGGGGTGGATACACGAAGAAAGGAAGGAAAACACACATAGCAACAAAGGGGAAATGGCACTTCTTATCCAGCAGTGGGTTAGATTACTAATTTACCACCGGCATCAGTTAGTCTGTTAGTTAATAAGTAAATTGTTAGTATCAGGAATTCATTTTTACAGAAAACCATGATAAAAAACCTAAAAAGTAAAATCTGTTCATGTGAAAGTATCTTCAGCTGTTCTTATTAAGGGCTGCTATAACTGAAGGAATTACACTTTTTCTAAAATGGGCCCTCCAGAATAACAGGATTCTACATCTCCTCCAAGAGGGCATGTGACAGCTGAGTAGGTGAGTGAAGTCCTGTAATATAGTACAATCAATAACCTAAACGGTGACCCAGCAAAAATCAGAATGAAACATTTTATGGTTTATTACATAATAAATTTACATAAAAACAACTAAATTCCAACTCTGGCTGCAACTTTCTGGACACTTCTTGTTCAATTCTTGATCCTTCTGGTTTTCAGTAATGAGATTTTGTGTTTCCCCCCTGAGCCCTTCTTGCGATCCAAACTCCCAGTGTTTACAAACTTCTTACTGTTGAAGTTCCACAAAATCTTGACATTGACTTGTGAGAGGTCATACTCTAATCTGCCAACCAGAAAAAAACTTGCGGAGATTGCCAGTTGAAATGTGCGACTCCTTTTTTAAGCTTAACTTGCATATGGCATATGTAGCAGAGGAAGTACTAATGTCATCAATGAAAGCTTCTATGTGGAATGAAATATACCCAAATGAAATGTGTACACACCTAACTTATACCTGAGTGAAAAACATTACATTTAAATCTATTATGTAATAAATGAAATGAAATGTTTCATCCTGAATTTTGCTGGGTCACCCTTTACAATTCGTACTAACTAACTATAAAATAAAGTTGTGTATTTATCACTGAAATAGGATGAATTATATGAACATTGGTGAATTCAAGGTTATTGACATAACCCACCCCAACCCCCTTCTTCTAGCAGGCTTGCAAAACCAAAAGCAGCACTATAATAATCATACCCACCTAACTGGAAGGAACAGCAGGATATATGAACACCTGCGCACATGTTTACGTGCTTATTCTGGGCTAATTTGGTTCAATGTAGACCCTTTTGTCCTGCACCAAGGTAACTGAGATGAAGACATGAAAATGAACGTGCTAATCAACTCAAACATTGAGCCAACAAGCAGCTATACAATGTTAGTTATCAGGGTGCCATGCTCTTTATGGAAAACTGAACCTAAAAGGCTGAATTATCAGGTCTGGGATGTGATTAATACACAGCAGCTGTGAAAGGAGGTGATTGTGAGTGTGTACGGCCCTTTCATGGAAATTTCAACCTCTGTTATTTTCCACAACGAGACCCCTCGTCAAAGTCCCCAAGGAATTTCCCACATGTGGGGCGACTACAGCGGCAGTGCTTGCAGTGTTGTAACAAGAGCAACGGTGCGATATGTGATACGCTGCCAGACAGCCATTGACATATCTGTGTGTAAATGAAGAGGAAATTATATCCCTGGAGAACCAGGACCACCAAATGAACAGCGCCATGATGAATTCCATTTATTCAAAGAAGTATGACGTGCTTACACACACACACACACACACACACACACACACACACACACACACACACACACACACACACACACACACACACACGCATTGTAATGCGTGCATGCATCATCATAAATGGACATAGAGTGGCAGAACAAATACAGTGTCAAGATAATAACAATAAGATATGAATTTTGGTGGCAGTAATTCCCTTTGACTATAAATATAATAAAAAAGTATTTCATAAAAACCTGGGAAAACCCACTCACAGGACTGCACTGGCTTATTTACCTCTTGTGTGTGTAAAAGGAAATAGATCTGAGAAGCAGAAAGACTCACAAGTCAGCTGTAATAAATAAATAAATAAATAAATAAATAAATAAATCCCTAACTCAATCTCTGTGCTCCTTCCCGTTTACTGCTACGCCTCCCTCCACCTCCCAGGGTCATGCACCACAAAGAAATTAAATTCCCAACATGTTAGAAATGCAGTCAAATATGCTCCTCTTTATATGCTTTAGATCAGAGTATATATACAGATAATGATGAGGTGAACACCAGAATTGATGAGCAATAGAGAAGTAATGGTCTAGAGCGTAGACTAAAAAATATAAGCAGAGTACGAGCAGTCACTGGCACTTGAGTGGAAGTTGAATAAAGCCACAGGAGAGAACACCAAAGTACGACAATGTTTTTAAGTGGTGGCTCACGACTTTGGTAGAAGACAACAGACTCCTACTGTAATTGGGTAGAATTTCTCAGTAGATTCACATGCATGACAGAATGTATGGATGACTGGGACACAGCTGTGAGGGGCTCAACACTGCCATCAAATGGCTACAGAACACACTGTATGGGAAGTGGAGTTGATTCTCACACTCAGCTTTTGCATTAGTTGATACACTGTTTAAAATTTGGGTCCATTAAAGGTCAAAGAGATCTGGCAAACTGAATGAGCATATCAAATTAACAGAACTATTTATTTGTTGTAAGTTAAAGTTATATGAGTGGTACATCACACACCTATGTATATCAAAATCGCTAAATCTATTTTTCTAAATGAATCAAATCAAATTTTGTGGTCACGTATACTTCATGATCTTTGAGCACTGTTTTTTTCTGGGGTGGGGGGGCATCTGGACTGTGAAGAGACAAACTGCCGGCACAATTAACTCTTCAGCCTTTTCTGTGGCAACAACCTCCGTGTGAAAGTCTAACACATCTCATATTAAGCTCTTCAGGGACTTCTCCAAAGCCCAACAGCTAAGCTAATGATATTAAAAAGTCAGACAAAACCATTTATGAGGTTTAACCTACTTATTTCAGAAACTGTTATCTTGCAGCTATGAAAGCCCCTGAGAGTCTCACAGCTCAGTAACAATAAGCTTAGTCTCTGCAGTTATTAACATGTCTTTAAGCATTCACGGGTTTTTGTGCTGGATCAGGCTCTAGTTTTTTTCACAGGGAGATTTTTACCACAAAGAAAAATGGTCGTAACTGATACACAATCACATCAGTAGAACAAAGGAAGAGCCACTGTTTACAGAGTGAGAGGAGGCTTGTCTCCAATCAATGGAGCATGACAGATATCACACAAAGAGGATTGAAGACACATCCTTCTTCCTGGCAATTTAACAGTCTCCACAGCCAATAAAGTCTCACACGTATAGACACCAGATTTAACCTGCAGCTCAAGTCAGCCCATCTAAGCACTATGCTTAGCTTTCTACATGCGTTACCTCAACACTGAGGGTTTAAACTGTCAGAAAACTCCTATGATATCATTTCTCTTTATCTTTGCAATGTTTTCAACAGTACATCATTTTATTTCCTTTAAAGGCTGGATTCCATGAAAATATATATTTTTTTATGAATCCCTGACATTTTCTCGAGTGCACTCACTGCAGATCGTTCTGAAAGGAAATAAGCTCCTTCAGACTGATTCAATTCAGCTTCTGCAAACAGCCTATGTGCTTTTATTTTGAAATTATTCATTTAAAAGCACTCAACACAGGCCTTTCACCTTCTTTGACCTAATAACGCAGCAAGGTTAGAGAGTGATTTATACCAACAATTGATAAATTGATCTCCAGGATGACAGTGTGTGAGGATGAAGGGGAGGGGAAAGAGAGTGACAAATGGGAAACTGACAGGTAAGCACTGCAAAATGTGTTTGATATCTTCATCAATGCAGCCATAAATCTTTGGGTCTTTTCCTGTCATGAAATTTGTTAAATAAATCACCACCTTTTCCATGCTCAACTACCTTTTGATGTACCTATCAATCTATTTCTAGATGATCATCCTCATTTTCAAACTTAGTAGGATTTATCTTCACACATGTCTGAACACTACGTGCTACATCCACAATACTGTGCAGAAGTGTGAACACAAGCGTGCCATTTCCTACAGGCTATGATTGATTGTACTGAGGGCAAATTTTCAGATTGAAGCCCCCAGGTCAGGGTAGAGCAATGTGGCAAGAGTATGATGAGATACAGTAATCTGTGTTCATGATGCTGGAGCTCCTTCCCCCATCCTCCACTGGATCTATCCCCTGTTTTCTAACCCCTGAGAGCAATGGATGGAAATTGGTAGAGGACCATACCAGTACTTGACCCCCATAAATAACCCCTGTGGAACAGAGGAAGTCCAGCGTCCACAGCAGCCCGTCCAAGCATTTGGCCACAGGAGGTAATTATAGTCGCCTCTAAATTAGAAACCTGCTGGGTGCTTCGAGAGACACAATTACACCTCTAAGGGCTAATGCTCTCTGACCCAAACAAAGTGGATGCAACACTGGCCAAGCCGTGTGAAAGGAGCATGCAAATCTTTGACCCACTGCCACTAGCTGCTATTTTTCTATTTAATGATGCACATAGTCGCCATAACAGGGAGAGATAGAGAGATAGAGGTTGGGGGATTATCTAATGCAGACCATCTTTCTCTGTCAGATTCAGCCATGAAGCCCCCTACCCCCAATTCTTAGGTGGTTGCTATGGAAACTACATCATCCCCACAATGGGCAAGAGTAAAGATGGAGTAAGAGGTTGTTGAGGAGTGGATGTGAGGGAAATGAGAGGCAGGAGAACTACACAAAAGGCCTTTGGTTGATAAAAGACATGTATTCAATGAATGACTTGCTGAGCAATTCAGACATTTTTTTGTCATTTTTGCCTGCGCATCTCTGACATAAGACTCTCTTTCTCTTCATCCGTGATGCTGCAGAGCTGTATTTTTGTATTTTTTGTGTGTATTTTTATTTATTTATTTTTTGTCAAAGTTGCATTGACTGACAGAAAATCTAATGTAACAGACTTGTTCTGGATGTTAGTGTAGCCTGGGAATGTGTTGCTGGAAGGTAACTCTCTAACAAGAACATAATCTGCACATGAACACACAGGAACAACTTCCTGTCACCTTTCAGTCAAACAAAATAAAGCTTTAAATTCCTGCCAAAACACTTTCCAAATAATGACTGTCCTCTCCTCCTGCTTCACCCGCTGCACATCACTCAAACATGCAAAAGAACATGAAATGTCTTCATGTCTCTGTTCAGGAGGAGGAACATGTGGTGGTGTTCAGATAAAAGAAAAACGATCGCTCTGTCTTTGGCAGCCTATTAAAAATTCAAAAGACAAACAGCCTGATGAGGGGGTGGAAGGAGGGAAATATTTGTCACTGAAGACACCTTGTCAAGGCTTTGCTATCGTTGTAGCGTAGCCAATTAGCACAGGCAGAGAAGGAACCCGACAACATTTCTGCATAAATTAACAGAACTGACTATATGATCATTTTGTCGAGCCAGTGCTTATGCAGTTGCTGAATTTGCATGGTTTCAGTAGGATAAGAAAGTCATTTAAATGGTCTTTTAGCATTTCATATATAAAACACCTAAGCAAGAGTTAAAGTTCAAGTGCATCTTTTATGCGTAAAAACAATCCCTTATTTAATCATGTCCACCGGAAGAGGTAAATGTGTGTTTTTCTCACCCACCAATATCTTTGCCAAGACACCGTCGTCATTTGATTCCATGGTAACAACTGCCTTATCCGTCTCAATCTCACAGAGAGCGTCACCTGCTGCAACAGCCTCACCTAAAAGAAAAAATGTATTAAATGAGAAAAACTTTCCACCAATTTAAAACACCTTATTTCACACATTGGTTTTACTATGTATTAGTACCTGACCTCTGCTAATTTGAACAAGTTAGCACAAACTTATCCCAAACTGGATATGAATGAATCATGATAATTAGCATTATGTTCAAAACAACTGCTCTTTCATTGGGAACACACACTGAGAACAAATTGGTGGAAAGAATTCCATTGAAGGGACAAAAAGGTTACGCAAGAACGTATCTGCTCAGGCTTTGGCCTACATATCAAACGCAGAGCCTAATCAATGTTTCATGGGAAAGAATGTGAGATATGGAAATGCAGCGTGTCTGATGGAAGAGGAGATCTTTGCCTATCCGTAAAATCTTTGAAGATTCCCACTGGTCCACAATGCTAGAAAGCAGGAATACATTAGCATCTGCTTTGCAAAGGAAGAAGGTGGCAATTAGCAGGCAGGTTTCAGCTCTTCCATGCTTATATTTTCATTTGAGCTACAACTATTTCAGACAGTAGCTTTACAAGAAGATTACAGATGGACCTTTTTTTCTCATAGGAAACAACTGAGTCAAGGAAAAGCCAAAGTCATCAGGCTGAACAGTTCATTTGCACATAAAATGCTTTTTAGCAATCAATTGTTTCGTACCAGTGGTTGAAAATTTTGGGGTTTCAACTCAATATGAACTGAATTTTAATCACAGAAAGAAAGTGAAGAGCAGGCACAAAATAACCTAACTGTATTCTCTTAAATATGTTTACAGCTCAAATTTGAACAGCATATAAAGCTCAAGGGTTACTCATATCTGATTACTGCTCACAATTCTATCAACCACTACTGAAAGCCAACAGAGGCTGCATCACCTGGGGATGTAGCACGGCGTAGGAAAAGGCAAACAAGTAAACCCCAAATTAAAACCTAAATTGAAAATGGCATGAGGTTTTAAGGTCTTGTTTGAAGTAGAGAGACGTATAAGACAGAGGGAGAAAATAGAAACAGTGTGGTCAAGGGAAAAGTAGATGGGTATGGGTGAGGGGAAGGTGGAAAGCACAGTTGTTGTATTGATGTGGGAAGCCCCTGAGACCAAGCAGTAGTGGAGTTAAGATTGGATTTGTATGAGGCTTTAACACTGAATGACCTCAGGGGCTGGGTGTGATGTGCAATATTAAAGATTAAACAGGCGACCCCCAGCCTTTTGCACCTCTGCTCTCAAGGAGAGGCAATGGGCAAAACAACTGGAAAGATACTTAGTCTATAGAGATTTACTACATTGACCTACCTGGAAAGAAATCTACTTAAAATAAAACACTGTTCTCACTGCAACATTTTCAGTGGAGGGACAGTGTCTCTCACATTGAGTAACAAATGTAGAGGCAGTAAGATTGGAATAAACTTGCACCAAGCAGATTTAATTAAGAAATAATTGCTAATGCAAATCCATGTGTGCTGTTCGCTCTTCTTACACTACCATGATGAATGTAAGGATGAAAAAAAAAACAGCATCCGGGATGTGTTTTTCTTGTCACTGAGAATTAATCTTTCCCTTTCTCACTCACACACGTATGAACATATCTCACCCCGAGCCACAGAAGCACATGGCAACACAGCACAGCAGCCAATCAGAATTCAGTGTGCCGCCTCCTAATGAATGAGTGAGCGGCTGAGGCGCCTGGCTGAACGGAGTTGCTAAGCATTGATGAATAGTGACTGCACTGTTTCCCTGAGCCAATTACCCACCAGAGGAGGCCCTCAGGTGCTCCAGTGCTCAGCCGTCTGCCTTATAGAGAAATGTGATGTCATTGAGTAAATCATTAGTGCTATGGTTGCTCCATTAGAAAAGAGGAAGAAAATGCTGAGCTTTTGGGTCTGATATTAGGGGCATGACTGGGAGAACTGAATTTATTGAGACAAACCTGCTTGAACTTTTATCCTCCTGTTTCAGTTGGTTTCAGCTAGTTAGTTTGAAGAAATCAAGCAGATAAGTGTTGTAAAAATAGTATTTCTTTTACCTTCCTTCTTCAGCCATTTGACAATACTCCCTTCCTCCATGGTGGGGGAGAGTGCAGGCATTTGCACTTTGACTGCACTGACACCTACAGTATGGAGAGAGAATCACATGTTTTTCATCAGGGGTATTTCCTTGAAAACCGTATGCAGACAACCAGAATTTTTTCAGCACAAACTAGGTTGCATGGATGTCACAACAAATCACGTCACACCCACATGTACCGATGTTAGGCTGTAAAAGACCCGAGGATATACAACATGTTCGACTCAAACGCAAATTTCAGGAAGAGACAGGGCTGCTTTGACAGATGAATGCTGGCAAGATGGCTGGCAGGTTCACTTATGTAATTGTGATCGTGTTTGACACTGCACCAGAGGCTGCACAGGCACTTGTGCTCTTGCTGGTCTCTTCTGTTCCCATCACAGCCCCGTCACTATCACCAGCTGCAGTCACTCAGAAGGTCAACTGGCACACATAGCACTGGGCTGGACACTGGGTCTGCAAGCTGCCAGGAGCACTAGTACTACTACTAACCTGAAGTGCTACACAGAGGAAAACCGTCAGATTTATTGTCCTGACATGGACTCGCCCTAAACACAAAGAACTCATCCTCTTTTAACATAAATCAAAGAAGCCTGCAAGTCCCCACTATTAAGAAACTTGAACATGTTACATACAAGACTGCTTAAATAATGAATGCAACCATTATTAACTCATCAATAAAGTACTACACATCTTGCTCATTTTCATTATGATAAAATAAACATGAACAAAGTTAAGTATGTAAATGAGGTAATTAAGACAAGACGTGTAAGAGAGGATTTCTTTTTCTTCCACCCTTTCCAAAAATTGGACCATGAAGAGGTCATTTTAAGTTTGCTGCCTGAACCTGAAATCAACTCAGCTTTCCATGAAAGTGTAAAAACTCCAGTGTGGTGTCCGCTCATGTTGTGTACTTCTGCCATCTGCTGGATATTTGGGAATATCACAAACTAGCATACTTGTACAAGTGAGACCTGAACAAGAAAAACCTTTTAACTGTTCAAAATAGTGATCTGAATCCATTTTTTTAATTTTTCCTTCTTTGTATGTGTGTGTGTGTGTGTGTGTATCTGTGTGCGTGTGTTTGTATGGGTGTAAGTGTAAAAGATCCGACTAACAACAACACATCAAAGTACAAGATGATTGCAGTTAAAATTCCTATTTCTCTTTAAAACATATCTGCGTTGGCTGAGCACTTGCCTCAAAGGTTTATCATTTCACACCAATAAATTGTTCAAACTGATAAACTTTTTTTTTTTGTTCGTTTTTTTTTTTTGTTTGTTTTTTGCAAATATCCACTCATTTTAAATTTGATGCCTGCAACATGTTCCAAAAAAGCTGGGACAGGGGCAATAAAAGACTGAGATGGACATGCTCAGAAAACACCTGAATGGAACATTCCACAGGTGAACAGGTTAATTGGAAACAGTTGAGTATCATGATTGGGTGTAAAAGGAGCATCTCCAAAAGGTTCAGTCATTCACAAGAGCATATGTGTGAGCAAATAGTCCAACAGTTTAAGAACAATGTTTCTCAACGTACAATTGCAAAGAATTTAGAGATTTCATCATCTACAGTCCATAATATCATCAAAAGATTCAGAGAATCTGGAGAAATCTCTGCACATAACATTGTATGCCTGTGACCTTTGACCCCTAAGGCGGCACTGCATTAAAAACCAACATCAGTGTGTAAAGGGGAGCTTCACGTGGGTTCAGGAACACTTCAGAAAACCATTGTCAGTTAACAGTTTATTGCCACATCTACAAGTGCAAGTTCAAACTCTACCATGCAAAGACAAAGCAATATATCAACAACACCCAGAAACACTGCTGGCTTCTCTGGACCCGAGCTCATCTGAGATGGACTGACACAAAGTGGGAAAAGTGTGCCTTGGTCTGATGAGTCCACATTTTAAATTGTTTTTGGAAATCATGATGGTCATGTCCTCCAGGCCAAAGAGGAAAAGGACGATCCAGATTGTTATCAGTGCAACATTCAAAAGTCATTATCTGTGATGGTATGGGGGTGTGTTAGTGCCCATGGCATGGCTAACTTGACCATCTGTGAAGGCTCCATTAATGCTGAAAGGTACCTACAGGTTTTGAAGCAACATATGCTGCCATCCAAGCCACGTCTTTTTCAGGGACGTCCTTGCTTATTTTAGCAAGACAATGCCAAGACATCCTGCACGTGTTACAACAGTGTGGCCTCATAGTAAAAGAGTGCAGGTGCTAGACTGGCCTGCCTGCAGTCTAGCCCTGTCTCCCATTGAAAATGTGTGGCGCATTATGAACATAGACTGTATAATTAATGGATGTAGTGTCCTTGACATCACCTATCTGTTTCTGAAACAGATTTTTGAAGCAAAACGGGCCGTATTGGAAATGAGGCGGGCTTTGAATCTCCACAGTAACAGCCATAAGGCGCCCATCAGTCATGTGAGCTGAGCTGCGCCTCTGATTGGATAAACTGGTGATCTTAATATATTTTAAACTACTGAGTCATAAAAATAAAGTCTTATATTTTCAGTATCATATTGATTATGAAGCGCAAAATATGACAACGGGGACCCCAGAGTGTTCAGCAAATGAAGTTGTACATCAAGCAGGAATGGGAAAGAATTCCACCTACAAAGCTTCAACAATTAATTTTCTCAGTTCACAAACACTTATTGAGCGTTGTTAAAAGGAAAGGTGATGTAAGACAGTGGTAAAAATGCCCCTGTCCCAGCTTTTTTGGAACAGGTTGGATGCATCAAATCTAAAATGAATGCATATTTGCAAGAACCAATTTAGTGTACCAGTTTAGACAATAAATATCTTGCCTTTGTAGTGTATTCAATTGAATTGCATTCTGTTTTCAATTACATTTTACACAAGTTCGGTTAGGTGTGCCAGTTATGAACATTTGAAGAACACAATTATGTGAATAATTGCTCCTTTTAAACTACAATTGTACCTGATCAGTCAAATATCTTTTTCAGTGCATTTCCTAACTCTGTGACGTTATTGTGCACGTTGGCTCACTGTCTCTGCTTAATTAGTCATGTGAATTGGAGAACAACATTATAAACCGTCTCTCTGAGTTCAGTTATAATGTAACAGTGTCGACTCGTGTAAATGGTAGTTCATTTACGATGTATTATTCTCGTGATAGTCCTCGGACACCAGCAATCCGTTGGTCGATTAAAACACCCTCTTTTCGGACTGTAACGTAAAACGACACCCATAACACTTTACAAATGAGTCAGTTGTTATTAAATGATAAAAAAAACTACATCTGAGTAACAAAACTACCTGACGTACAGGAGCAGAAAATGATGTCACCAAATGTCAGTGGCTGTCAGAGTACACAAGGACAAACGTTATCTTTATTAAACTGTCAACACTCACCGAGGAACCATGGTGACTGAAAGAAGTGCCTGACATGCTCCTGGCATGGGCTTAGGGACCACAAACATTTATTAAATTTAGATAATCTTAAACCAAATAAAATCCCTTGACGACCGAGACGCAAGGAGGCCGCCATGTTGTCGTCCTCAGTCGGTGTGAAGCGCGTCCACACAAATGCCTGACTGTAAACGGGAACAAGACGAAATAACAGCATTATTTATGTAGGGCATTTAAGAAGTTACAGCTCTATTAAACTTTAACTTCATCAGTGCATCGAATTATTTCTGTCTTTAAAGTGTGTTGTCAAATAATTTTATTTGTCTATCAATATGTAAAGACGCAGGCCAAAAGAACAAGTGCTTTTGGGGCCTTCAGGGTCCTTTATGCTGTAGTTCTGTATATGTCTGTGAGGTCAACGACATGCCAGGTAACTCGTCGTTCATTGCCATCTGCTGGCGAGAATTTCAAATTCGCCCGTTTGTGTTTTCAGAACTTGTATACCAAAATGATACCCAGAACAATGAAATAATAAAAATGTTTAATAAATACGTGCAATCCACCACTCATTTATAATTTTATTAAGAACGATTTTTTTTTTGTTTTTCATTCATTATCTTATTTCTTTTGTGTCAGTTCTATACAGAACACCTGACAGTTTCAAGTGATGAACATGAGAATATAAACAAAAATAAAAACAGTTGACAGCCTTTGTTCTCAAACTTGTAAATTTAAAAATGCTGTCATTAATTTTAAAATAACTGTAATGTACAGATCCACTCTCATTTAACCAAGGCAAGACAAAATAAAAGCATATTCTTCTTCTTAGACATTAAGGAAACAAGTGGATCAGTTTATCAAAGTCATATTTGGCAATCCTTATAGAAACAAAGATAACCATTAAAACAAATAAATAATACATCTAAAAATGTGTCTTAAAGGATGAAAAATTATTATATGAAATAAATAAAACAAAAGGAAACTTTTATCTGAGGGGCCAGACAAAGTGCGGTCATAGACTCCTTATAAAGAACAACAGCAAGGGCCAGCTCACCCTTGCTAGAGGGTCTTCGAAACCTTGCCCTGGAGCCAGGCCTGGGGTAAGGGCCTGGAGGTGAGCGTCTGGTGGCCAGGCCTTTACCCACTGGGCCATGCCCAAATAGACCATGGACCATGCCCAAATAGAAGATATGGGTCCGTCCTCCTGTGGACCCACCACCTGGAGGAGGAGCCATAGGGATGCTATGCATTGTGGGCTGGATGGTAGTCAAAGGTGGAGGCCTTGGCTGCCTGATCCCTTATACAGAAACTGGCTTTTGGGTCATGGAACGTCACACGTCTGGTGGGAGGAGAGCCTGAGATAGTGCAAGAGGTTGAGAATTATTTTTAAGAACAACAGTGCATCAGTACAGTTTTTGCCATGCACTTATTTTGCTATGTTATTTTTTTGTTTTTGTAAGATTAGAGGTAAGCTTTAAAAACAAAACAATCAAACAGAAAAAAAAACACCTTTTATACACCGTTTCTGTTCTGTTACTGTCCTTCATTCCTTAATTCCTTCATTCATTCATTCATACCAACTAGATTAAGACAGACTCTCTAACCCAAATCTTGGATTCTGGAACCAACCTTCTCGGGAGGGGTTGGACCCCATTCTCTGCTAGACTTTCTACAGGTGAGAGGCAAAGGGCAGGTGTGGGCTGACTTTTTTTTAAAGTTATTTTTTTTTTACATGCTATTAATTGGAGAGGATAGGACAGTGGATAGAGCCGGAAACAGGCTGCAGGCTGGATCTGAAATCCGTTCGAGGACAAACCTCATGGGGCTAGGCCGTCTGAGCCCTGGTGGGGGCTTACTGGTAGCTCAGCTCTCTGCCGGTGTGTTGCAGTTTTCCCCGGTGGATGAAAGGTTTGTTTCTCTGTGCCTTTGGGTTGGAGAATGGGTCTTGACTGTTGTTTGTGCTTACTCACCAAGCAGCAGTAAAGAGCACCCACCCTTTTTAGAGTCCTTGGGACAGAAAGCGCCCCAACTGGGACTCTGGGACTCTGGGACTCTGCGCCCCAACTGGGATTGTCCTGCTGGTGGACCTCAACACTCACGTGAGCAATGACAGTATGACCTCTATGGCTGGAAGGAATGCCTGCTTGATCTGAATGCAAGTGGTGTTCAGTTGTTGGACTTATGTGCTAGTCACAGGTTGTCAATAAACAACATCATGTTCAAGCATAGGGGTGCTCATAAGTGCACCTGGCACCAGGACACCCTTTGTCATAGATTGAGGCGGGTCTTGTCTCAAAAGACAAGAAGGAGAGACTCGGAGTAGAGCAGGTGCTCCTTCTCATCGAGAAGAGCCAGATAAGGTGGTTTGGGTATCTGGTGAGGATGCCTCCTAGCTGCCTCCCTGGGGAGGTGTTTCGGGCATGCCCATCTGGGAGGAGACCCAAGGGTAGACCCAGGACATGATTGAGAGATTATAACTCGGCTGGCATGGGAACACCTCGGTATTCCCCAAGTGGAGCTGGTGGAAGTGGCTGGGGACAGGAGCCGCTGGTCTTCACTGATGACATTGCTGCCCCCCATGACCCGGACCGGATAAGTGGCAGAGGATGGACAGACACAGGTTTTACAAATAATACCCCACTTTTTTCCTCCTTGTTAAAAAATCCGTCCCAGATGTAGAAGCACAGTAATATGATATGGTTAAAATGTTCATATTATATTTCTTCATTCATCATTTTCTGAACCACCCATCCTGTCCAGGATTACAGGTGGCTTGAGCCTTTCCCAGCTGTCTTAGGCCCCGTTTATACCACAACACTTCACAGCGTTTCACCCGAAAATGCAAAAAATGCGGAGAAAAAAACGCTGTAGTATGCATACATGGCCAGTAGATGGCGATATAATTGTGGAGTCTTTTGGTAGTCAACCGCCGAAGAAGAGGCGGGCTGATCATCTGGTGTATATATTAAATACATATTATCTGAGTGCAGAAGTGGAGCAACACATAAACATTTTGTTGAAAGGCAGTCAGCAGATTCTGCAGCACAAGCACAACCCGGTAAGTCCGCCATTTAACCATTGTTGTTGTCCGGTTCGCAAAAGTTCCCACAACGAAAGTGGAATGCGCACGCTCAAAACGGAGCGTGACGTCAGCGTTTTCACTGAAAACGACGGCTTGCCGTTTATATGACAACGGAGGCAGCGGCGTTTTAGAAAAATTCCAGCGACCCAGCAAGCATTTTTTTTGGACTGTAAGAGGAAGCCAGGAGAGAGAACCACACATGTTTGGGAAGAACATGCAAACTCTACACAGAAACGCCACTGTTGTGACCTTCTTGCTGCAAGGTAGCAGTGCTAACCACTATGCCACCATGCAGCCCTGTTGTACATCTTTTTAACCAATAAATATAATATTTGTAATACATTTTTCACATGTTGGCATGTAACATTTAATAAGAAATACATCTTATACCTGAATTTAAAAATGCTTTTTTTTTTCTTTCAGAAAAGGCTAAAGACACCTTGTTAATCTATATATGGGATCCATTTATTAAACTATGAGCAAACAAGGAAATTGGCAAAAGAAATGCCCTTAAAGTACATGGGAAAATGATTATTTATGAGCAGTCAGACACTTGTAGAAGGAAATAACCTCAGAAACAAGCCCGCATAACGAGAAATTTTTGCAGGACATCTTCCTCATATCAATGTAATCTAGAATGCAGAAAAGATCATACATCACTGTTTGCCATCATTGTTTATGTAGGGACAGTTATTTTATGCTTAGACTTTTTACAAATACATGCAGATTGAGTTACTTTTTCTTAACTTTCTTAACTTCATTCACCACCTGTGCATTTTAACCAATGTTGGGATTTTATCATTTACATTTCTGTCACTCTTTTTTTATGAAGTTGTGTCTTATTCTGAGCTGTGTCACCATTCCCCAAAAAGTAAAGCTGCATAAGTGACACAGCTAGGATCTGTCCAACTCACAGTTGTGGCTGAATGCCTCACAGGTTTATTTGGGTGTGAAGAGAAAGTGATAAGGGGCCGCGATAAGCTGGAGCTGTGTATCTGCTGAGAGAACACAATAGCCCCACTGAGCAGCTGGGGACACACAAACAAAATCCCAGCTGGCTGTCTTTATGCCCATGATCAGACTATCTTTCATCGCTTCCCTGTCCTTCCCCCAGCAACTATCTGATCGAATTAATGGCCACGCTGTTAAATAATAAAACAGCTCTTGCGTGCCTCATTCAAATCTGAAAATAATTTTCTGACAATGAGATATAAAAGGCAGACACTGCATAGTGCTTTTTTCTTTGAGCAGTACAGGCAGCTATTGTTTCATCAGTGCAGCCAAGTATGACACAAAACGTTGTACCTGTTCACACTTCTTGTTTTCATCCTTGTAGACAGTCGTCAACTGTTCACAGCATAGTGTTTATCTGTGGCAATACAAGCCAGACATGGATTAAATATCACCTCACAGCTGCATGTGTGGTTTTGTTCCTTCCCATATCTTAAACAACCAGTTTGGTTGCATATTTTTGCCGCTGTGTGCCATCAGTACCTGTCTCTGGTGACCTACAAGCAAACGTTAATATACTTGTTCTGCTGGCTTAAAAGTGCCTTCTGAAATTTCCGAAAACCATACTTGAAGCTGATTCTCAAGTACTAATGGAGTCTAAGGCCTCAGCCAATCTCACGCAAAGGCTTTCATTTATGCATATTAAAGGCTGATTTGAATCAGATTTGAGTGGCCATCATGGTCCCTGAAACACTGAGGGTATGTAAAGCTTGTGTTTGCATTCACAGGACGATGGTCTGTTAGGGAAATCAAGCTCCGCTCCCTTTTGTGCTGCAGAGGTTACATCAGTTAGGACCATTTGCCTGCACCGGTTCACTTATCTTCACTCAGTTACAACAAAAATGTGACCGTATCTCAGCCTAGGGTGGCAACATTATTATTCAGAAGGAGAAATTATGTCACATTTTTAGCATTTATTTTATACATTTTTCTAATTTTGTGATGACCTAAGTAAACTTTATAACAAACACAAAGCAGTTGTGCTATGAAAAAGATATAGGCTCATTGAAGAAACCCACCCCAGTTTTAATGCCCGCTGATGAGTTCCATGACATATTACTCGACCTTAGCGCTCCAGAGCAGCCCAAACATGGGGATAGATGGGAATAGATGAGCAGCCACTACACCAGTACATGTTGTCCCTCAATCAAAAGGTTTGCTCCTCCGCTCACATGCCAAAGTATCCTTGAACAAGACACTAAACCCTAATTTGCTCTTGTTGTTGATCAGCAGTTTGTGAAAGGGTTAATATGACTAGCAGTGTAAAAGTGCTTTGAGTGGTCAGTAAGACTAGAAAAGCTCTATATAAGCACATTACCATTTACCATTTAGATCACCAGGGTGAGCACCCGCCCTCATCAGTTTAAACCCTCCAAGGCCAATAACTCATCAGTGAAATTTTGCAAAACTCACACCTCTTTCCAACCATAGATAGGTTAAAGGTCAGGTGAGCGGCAACTCACATCAAGACTTTATGTAGAGATCGTCTGCAAAGTGCAATGTAGAAAGCAAATAATAAAATGAAACAAAGATGAAACAAAATATTCACTAACTTCATTTCAAATAAAGTTCTGTGAAAAAGAAAAAGAAAAATATTGTCACATAAATGATCATCTGTTGATCATACTACCATGTTGTACAATTATTTGGAGGACATTTCTTACGTTCATCTTCCCAACCTTCCCCACTCTACACCTAAGGTTTAAAATAAAAACTGTGCTTAATGTAGATTTTAAAGAAAATACATTTTACTTGTACTAAAGACTGGTAGTTTTACATCTAAGTAAAATTTCACCAAAGCTTCTGTAATTGTACTTAAGTAGAACATTTTAATACTCTTTCCATCCTGCTTATCAGTGTGCTTTACTCATGTGCTAAGGTCAAAGTTTTGGTTATATAAAAATGCATATAATTAATCAAATGAGGTTAATGTATGAAATGTTATGCATTCATGTTTGCAGGGAGAGAGTGAAGGCAATTAAGCAAAGGCTCGCAGGTCTTAGTGATGAGGGTCTGAAGGTTTGCATGTGATGGTCTAAAGTGGCACAAAGTGCAGTGACAATTTTGAAAGGATGATATATGATGCACCAAAATGTAACACTTTTTAATCTTCAAGTCATAACTTTGTTATATAAATTAAAGTATGTTATTTGAATGACTCCTCAGAGCGATGTTTGATTATGTTTACTGTTTAAATGTAAAGTGGATATTATGCATCACAGCAAGTGCTGCATAAGAAGAACCACAAAGTGTGATTGCTTCATATGAATATTGTCACAGCACAGATTCTAAATATGAAATATGTTGGATATGCACTTTAATTTGAATTGAATAACTTACATCTTTTATGTTGAACAACAATATAGCAATCAGTTACCATTAATATGATCAAATCAAGAGCCATCGCTTATCATAGCTTCTCTCTGCACGCAGTTTTCTCTTCCACATCCAGCAGTCTATGGAAAACATAATGATAGGAGTGCACTTGTCTAATCAGAGACAGTTTCCAGCTAACAGGAAGCAACGCTCTGTTAGTGGGTTGAAAATGCCATCAGAGCTGATACAGGATTGTTCTTGATGTGGTTCTTGATAGCAGCATGTGGTGTCATCTGCCTCAGCTAGCATAATGACAGTGTTGGTTAGTGACAGTGATGTGTGTGAGAGCAGAGCATCAAATCTGACGGATAAATCTTTGAGAAGATTAGACAGATTTGCTTGTGAACCTAGCCAAAGAAAGAGGCCTGTCATTGACACTGCTGTTATCTGGTCAACTATGCAGGACAAATTATTTGTCTGCAGCGGCAAGAACAAGCATGGCACGGACAGGCTAACATTTCATCGTGAGGCAACTCACCATTAAATGTTACCATGATATGATAGCAAATATCTGCTCTATCTATGTGAGTGGACGGTTATTCAGAGACAAACTCTGATTCTGATTCTCTCCACATGCACAGTTTCAGTGTCAATGAAATTAAAATTTATTGACAATAACATCAGCACGCAGGTATCATACTCTTTCTTCTAAATTACAAAACCACATTTTGCTTACTAAGGTTTCAAAAACAACTACCATGAAATAAAAATGACAAGTTTGCTTTGTATCGAACACTTTCAAACACTTTATTTACAGCTTAGTAACTGCAAAGTATGAAATAAACAGCATAAAAATACTTTTTTATGTGTATACCTAGTTGTTTATGCATATTTGTGCTGCACTGCTGCATTTTCAGAATATAATTCTATTTTTTTTTTTTTTATTATTTCATGTTGTTTTTCTGCAGTCTTCAAACACCATTCCCACAGGACACTTCACACTGAATTGTTACTTCATTTTAACATACATGTTACACCTGTGTTTGAATGCAGAGGGAGCCTTTGGGAATTATAGAAAAGATATAAAAAGCACAAGAAAAACATGATTGACTATGTTTATGTAAGCTATCCGCAGTCTTTTGTTATCCTTTTTTTTTTCAACAGCATCTCATGTAAACATACATAGCCATACAGTAAGCCGTCAAACTCAGTGTTGGTATAATGAGCTGTTTTTCAATCGGCCAGTAAAGAAAGTCTCAGTGCAGTGTCACAACAAAAGGTTACATCTAACAACAAGTTAATGAAGGAAAATATATCAACAATATGTTTACAGTTAAAAACAGGCAAACAACAGAAAACAGTACATTTGCAAACATAAGAAAACATAAATTACTAAATCACTTTTCTGATTCTCGCCATCCTCGAGCATTTCTTCCAAACTTGTAAACCAGTCTGCGTCCGTCTACTCGCTCCAGGATTTCTCTCTTGTAATAATATCTGAAACACAGGGCAGATGGCCAGACCACTAAGTTGGATAAAAAAAAACTGTAAGAGATCTTGTTAAGTGTATTTGAAGATCTCAATGAGAAATTTTCAGCAGAAAAAAAAGTGTGTATGAGTACCATTTAAAGAGATGTTAAAAACAAAGTGGAGCAAAATGAGCAGGTGTAGATGTTTATTAAACATCTATGTTTGAACAGATCTCAGAAGCCTTCATAAACCTGATCACACATTAAGACATTTACACGCAACTGATTTTAGGTCATATTACATATATTCTACACTTTAAATGGAAGGATTACATTTCATCACAGTCACCAATAGGAAAACAGATTTTTATCCCACATTACTTTGCATGCATGCTCACCACTATCCATCATTAGCCACTAGTTCGCTCCGTTCTGTGGTGTCCTTGGGTATGAACCAACTACGTCAGTAGCTAGGGATCTCCAAATATATGAAGTCTAAGCTGCACAGCCTTAAGCAGCACATGCACAGTTTTTTTTGGTTTGTTTTTTCTCCAAAAAATGCCCCCTCTTTTGAGCCTCTGAGCCATCTTGTTGTGGTGTGCGGCAGTTATTATTATAAATAACTGCCTTGAAATAACATCTTTGCACAGAGTTGGACTACAAATACAGTTGAAAAAATAATAATGTCTAATAATCCCATGTCTAATATTCATCCTTTTGCCACTAAAAGAAATAATTTATTCAAGTTTCTACGCGAAAAAAAAAACTGGACCTGTGGATGTTACAACTGTATTTCAGCTGGTTGAAAACTGGTTCAAACTAGCTCCTGGACATGCTGACCTGACTTGTTTTTAATGATTCTTGAACACTAAAATTGTAGTTAGTTCTCGCCTGGATTAAATAGATTTCATATGCATTGTAATTTATTGAACTGATGTTTGATTAGTTTGATAATTTATGTTTTCATTGTAAAGCTCTCTGACTGATCACACTGCTCTGAAGCAGATCAATAACAATGATTTAAGTAGCGCTATAAACTACACAGGATAGGAAAGGTTTGATAACCAACCAACACAAAGGCTCTTGGTGGACCAATTCCTTAATCTTTAATGCTAATAGAACCTTATATCTCAGGTTGGTAAGAATGGTAGCATTTCCTCTTATTTGAGTGTTGTCTCCAAACATATATGTGGTTTTCTGCTTAAACTTCTAATCCCTAAAACCACATTACTTAAGTATTTTGATGAGCTCTGTTTGAATCAAAGGAACAGGCATCATGAAAAGAAATGAAAAAGGCGCCGCTAAAGCAATTTGTTTACAATTTCAGCCACATCCTGACAATCTAAGATGAATCAAGTTTTCTTCCATTGCAGTGAAATAGATCATTTGAATGTAATTTATCTCTAATTCTTTGTTCATCGTCTTCATCAGACGGGTGAAATGAAACTTTTTTAGAGCAGCTATGATTCCCTGGAGTTCCTCTCCTCTTTGTCAAATAAGATTGATTTTAAAATGCTTTAAACTTTCTTCAAGTTAAATCTTGTGAATTCAGATGAAAGCCTATAAAGTTTGCTTGCTTGTTATTCCTTTTGCTTTTGTAATTCATAACAGGGTGCACCGATCTGTGTGGTGATGCCATCGAGCTGCAAATCCCTCTGCTACACCACAGTGAAGGGAAAATGAGCTTTGTGGTCACAGTGACAATATCTGCAGGCACATTTTGTAGTTTACACCACAATGAAATTAAGCTCATTAGATTAGCTCATCTGAATGTAAAGCTGTGGCTGCTGCAGGAGCCGGGAAGGTTTTTCTGAAGAGGCCATTTCAGTTCATTTGGAAGAAAAATGAGAACATGGTGCAGATCTTGAATGAGTCTGTGAGGTGTTCAGCGATTGGAAAATGTCTTTTAAATTGTTTAGTTTACTGTTTTTATATGTGTAACTCCTACTGATAAAACCTATTAGCATCCGAAATGTTTCAAAGTAAATTTTGTTGCTGTTACAGTTTGTCCTTTATGAGCCGCTTCAAATAATTGGACTAGGAAACAATGAGGGGGGAAATTGAGTTCTCACCACAGATTTCACAATCTATGCTTGACTAAACAGCACTGTCGTTTGCAGAGGGACTTCTTTTAAAGTACAGATAAACTGCTTCACAACCAACGCAAGCTAAGCTCATAACTGTCACATAATTTAAAAAAAGTAGAAAATAAAATGGTAGCCTGCTACATGTGTTTACGTGACTGTATTTAAATAGCTGTTCATATGTACCTCATTGCCCTACTCAGTTTCTCGTAGGTCATGCTGCTGTTATTCTTCTTCTTGCCCCACAGCTGAGCCACAGCCTCTGATTTCAGGAAGCGGAAAACACCCTCTGTCCGATCCTCCCACTTGATCAGCCCGGGGTTTCTCTCTGGGTTCAGCAGAATGTCCCTGATGAACTCCCACAGGTGGGTCCCTCTTGGGTCTGTGTGGGAAGAAAACTTGGGTTGAATTGTAGAGTAATTATGTCTTAAAATTGTTTGTTTTGTAAAGATCTAAACTGTATCACTCACTGTGTTTTTTGACCTGATGAGGGCGACTGAAAGACCTCTTAATGTCTGCAGAAAGTAGAGGACTGTTCTTACATCTTTTTCCATAAAAAAACAAATAGTATGAACATTTTGTATTTATTTTGTTGAGACTATCCTTACCAGGACTAGATGGAGTGGGAGAGGCAACAGGTGCAATATGAATGGGGGGATCGTAGATGTCTAACAGAAAAAAAGAGAGAGTGACGACCGACCACATGTTGGACTCAAGCCCAAGTTGATGTTGTGATGATTGTACATGGAGCTCATAACTAAAACACTGCCAAACCAGCTCTCCAGTTTATCCTGAGTAAAAAGTATTTAACTGCACGTCCTTAAAATGAATGCAATAAAATGTACCACAGGATCTTCAATTTCAGATTTATTATCCCAGTAGAAGCTGTACTTCTGCACCAGTGTGTCTGACACTGTGACTTAGAGCTCAGAGATAAGGGCCAACCATGCAGAAAGTGCTGTAGTTACTTTAGCAATAGCATTTGGATGCTAAGCTCGTATGTGTTTGCTCAAACTCAAAATAAGCTAGTTATTATTTATTTGTTTGTTTGTTTGTTTGTTTATTTTCCACCCACACAAAATATGTATTTATTTTAACTTGTTGACTGACTTGTGTGGTTGTTTAATTTCAAGATGAAATGTATCATTCAAAAGCCCAGTAATGCCATTATATTAACCCAAGGCCATAACTGGATGCAGGAAGATGCTGCACTGGCTTAGCTACGGTGTGCCAAAAGCGACAGAGCAACACGTGATTTAAAGGTTATGATAAAGTCAATTATTACATCCAGTTTGAGGTGAGAATATAGACAGCCCTAGATTAAAATGAAGCAACCACAGCCTACCTCCAGGTTGATAGCTGACATCTGGATATGGACAAGAGAAGTCTACTACAAAAAATATAAAAGTTCAGAAGTTGAAATTGAAAACATGGCACATTTGCTTCATCTAAACAACTGTTAGAAAATGTTTTTGTCTTGATATTGTCTTTCTTTTTTGTCCAATAAATTGACAGATTCTTACTTTCTTGTTTGAGGTCCAGCTGCCCGATATCCACATGGTACTGTCCTGTGCAGGGTCGAATGGAAGGAAGTAAATCGTAAGCATCCAGTAGTTCATTATGTCAGTGCTGTGTATTATTTCAAGATTAGCTGTTTACTTTCACTTTCACCATGACACTAACAGATTTGTAATAACTCAACCCATTCCAACTAAGCCTTTAAAGGACAATTGTTATTTGTTGCACATGTTGAGCATCTATTTGCATTAAGCATGAATTCAGTTAAATTTGCTTTAAGCCATATTAACACGAAGCTTTACAGCTCAACAAGTGATGCTGCACACTTCCATGGCCTTATTACCCTGTGGTAATTATATCTAGGTAGTATATCAAAGAGCTGATGAAATATTTGTTGCATAAAATGTAACAGCTCTCCTCAGAGGTGAGCTCGACAAGAACAATAACAGCACTGTGCCCTATTTTCAGTTTTCCTCAAATGTCTCATGAGGTTAAACCTGTTCTTCCTGGTCTCCTGAAATAACTTGTTGTTTTGAAATGTCGTAAACATCAGACTTAATGATAAAAAATGCTGCCTTATCTATGGCCTGATAGTGTTACACAAGCACATGTGTGGGTTTGTTTCACTTTTCTTCCTCTTACCCGTCATAAACATATTAAAGCTACAGTAAAAGTGTAAAGGTGAGCCCTCTGACCTTCAAACTCCAGCACCTTCTCAATAAGTCTCAATCTAATTAAAAGCAAAACAAACTAGAATGAGTCAGTCCTTAGCTCAGCTTCATATCCCCTCTGTGCTTTGTTAAGGAACTCTCTCCAGTAAAAAGCAAACAACAAATCCATCATCTCCCTCGCTTAGTACAGTCAGTCTCCCCCCTGCAGTGCGACCCCTGACCAGCTCTCTGATCTCTTCCTAGAAACACTTCAGCAAAACACTTTTTCAGACGGAACTCAGCTTTTTATTGGAACTAATAATCTCACTTTGCTCCCCTTCCTGCCCCCCTCAGACTTTCATACACACCGCCCCATTTGAGCTCTGTAATGCTGTGGAAGAGGATGTGTCCTGCGCTGCCTGCAGCACGGATAAAGTCCTGATGGCTCAAGCTGCAGAGTTGATGGCCGTCAATGTCAAAGTTTTGGAAAGGGATGCTGGAGGCGTCAATCTGGTGCATGTCCATGACCTGCTGCAGCCACTCCCACACCTGGAATTTTGTCCAAAACTGAGGCTGGGAGTCACGAGGCCACAAGCGACTTGAGTAACCAGACATGACCATGGAAACTGTGGAGAGACGTGAAGTTTTATGAGTGTCCCAAATGACATACTTCTGCACTTACACTTACTAATTTGAGTGCATAAGTGCGTTCACACTGACAGTATGGAAAAACAGTGCACTTTGATTTCTCAGCTGGTGCTCTCGATTCAGGCAAAAAGTTGAGTGAGGAACGGTGGACATTTCTCACACTCAATTGGTTGCCATATTGGCTACATAGACAAGGCGCAAAAACGAATCAAACAATGGTTGATGGATGTAATCAATGAATAGCAGAGAAACACCTGTGAATGGCTGGGAAATGTGATCGTAATTACTGGTAAGTGTGGAGCCACAGTCTTTTATTTTAGACAACCCTAGCCTGAAAGTTTTTGTGCACTGTTCCATTAAGTGCAGATGGTACACAGTGCACTTCATGTGAGTGCACTTATAAAAGTACGCAATTTGGGACACAGCACTTGTCTAGCTCAAGAAACTCATTAACTGGGCTGTGAGGACTAACTGAAGTTGATTGCAGCAACACCTTTTGGCTGGAATTGTGTGCACACTGCTGTGATGACATGACTCTTAAAGTGTGTGTTTGTTTTGGAAATGAATGACGATAAGATCTATTTTTAAGCACTACTTTTCTTTGTTCAAGGCAACTTTTCACTGGATACAATGTGATTACACAGTGCTGTTGTTTGAAATGTGACAACAAGAAGACTTTGTCAGTTTGCACCGTAATTAAGTAGCCGGCTGTTTTAGAGCTACTCCCAGCACAGTGCTATGAGATGTATCTGTAGGCTAACACATAACATTAGTGAATCTTCATGTCCTGCTCATCAACCAAGCAGAGCTAACGAAACATCACTCTTCATTTTATTGACAGACTCTCAAGTCTGAACAGATCACTGCAGTATAACTGCTGCATGTGGGTTAGAAAAACAGTTTAGCCTGTGTTTTAGCCTTTAGCTCATACCATCACTCTTTAGCTTTCCTCTGCTCTTCTGTCCTTATTCTGACAGTTCAGCTTCAGTGTCCACCATCACAACAAAATGAATCCCAGAAATCATTTTAGCAGAGAAAAACACAGATCTCTCCTCTCACTACTAAACTTTGTCAACCATTGTGGTATAGTCGTAGAGACTTCAACATGCTGTAAATAAATCCAGTCCTATCCAAGCTAATTGGAAAGCTAAGAAATAGCATTTAGAAATAACCTATAATGGTGCTGATAATATCATTTTAATTTGTAGATTAGGATCAGGCATATACTAAAGGTGAGACTTTTTCAAGAGCACCTAAAAAGTCCTCACAGTGCCTTTAAGCTTGAATGTGAAAAGGCATCAGAGGGGGGAAACATGATTTCCTCTACTGAAGGTCCTTGCCTAATTAATTGCATGTGTATTTAACTAAAAGAGACACTGAGCTACTTCTCAGCTGGGAATCTCTAATTTGTGCTGTTTGTTTCAAATCTGAGGCCCGCCAGGTGACCAATATTTCAGTTTTTAATTGTTCAATGATTTAATTTTGCACCGCTGTTACGGACTGAGAAGTAAATCATTGAACCAAGAGCAATCAGAATAATTCAGGGGAAGAAATTTTCACATTTTCTAAAGGCATTTTAGGATATCATACAGACAATGTAATGAACTGATTTGTGTCAGTAATGTGTTAGTGTGGATTATAAGTCTCACCATCAGGGTAGGAGTTAGTGTGACCCCAGGAAGAGGTCAGCTGGCTTTCCAGGGTGAAGGATGGAGTGACACTCATGTTGTAGCTGCTGCACTCTGATGTACCATGGCACAGAGGCTGAAAAGGATGGGAGGAATCAACTGTAAAAATAAATGAAAAGAAATGCTGTAACAAACATAATATCAAATTTAATATTAATCAAACACTTGTTTCCATTGATGAAGTCTTAGTCAACTGAATATATATATATATATGGTCT
The DNA here is from genome assembly GCA_030710495.1 of Labroides dimidiatus. Taxonomy (NCBI): domain Eukaryota; kingdom Metazoa; phylum Chordata; class Actinopteri; order Labriformes; family Labridae; genus Labroides; species Labroides dimidiatus. Next base: position 14,404,954 of record CM061147.1, read on the forward strand.
GCTAGATATGAAGTAACAATGCTGGATGAAATCTGTCAGTAAACTGCTGTGGGTAGGGGGGTTTGTGAGGCATGAAATCTTAAAGAGACAGCAGCTAAAACAAAACGTTTGAGACATAGAAAGAAATAAGGGTTTTCTAAAACACTAATGTGAGAAAATTTGGTTTTTCTATAGCTGTAAATCATGCAAAGCTACTATGGGAGGACCAGGGTAGCAGTAAAAGCCTAAAAAGCACAATACCCACTCTTTAAACTCAAATCTATTCTGAAATATCTACAGGAAACTACTTTTTAGCACTTTTTTAAATCTGTTTTCTAAATGGATAAGGGCCTTTGGTATTGTTACACCTTCCATGGAGTTTCCTTAGTAAGTCATGGTGATAGAAAACCCTGTGTTCAATAGTTACATTAATGGAAGCTATGGGCTGTTAAAACTAAGCTAATATTTAAACTTCCAGAATCAACAAAAATGGATTGAACTTCATGTCCAAATATAGGCCCCTTTACTTGTCACATGTCAAACAAATCCAGACTAAGACTAATACATTTAGCAAATGCTGTGTCAAAATCACACAAAATGACACACAAATCTTGAGCCCATGTGGCTACTGTATGAGTTCACAACATTATATATATTTAGCTTGAATTTCCCAAACCACCCCAGCTTATATCATTGTGAAGTGAGTCCGTGTTAAGGTTGCACTCTTTCTTCTGCTCTTAATTTCACTCGTGTAAACATACAGTAGAATTAAACAGTGGCCCTTTTTAGACTTTACCACAAGCATATTTGCATCCCATGTAAATAACTGCCACAGAATTTCTGCTGCTCCAGTGTTTATGCTGTGCAGGACGCCGGAGTAGAGTTTCACATCTACAATAGTCAAGTCTTTTCTGAACCCGTTCACTACCAGTACCAGGTTTTATATTCCTCTGTTAGTTTGATGAAGATGGATTGAAAGTTGAGGGCATCAGAAACCAAATGTCAGGTTGTCAGTTATTAACAGTATGGCCACAATAGTCATTCTAAATTCAGCAGGACTGTTTGACCAGCAATGAGCCTCTTGAGGGCAAACATTTTTAACACCTTCACATCATATTCAAGGCTTTTCAAAGTTAGCACAGTTTGTCAAGAAAGGCGAACAGCACGAGAAATCTCCCCAACTTGAGCAACCGTTATGTCTGTGAGGGTTAATACTGTTTGATATCTTACATGCAAATCATTACGTCAAAGATCAATAAAATATCTAACACTTGATTTAGATGACCATGAAATGTTTAACTCAGTGACCTACTTCTTTTCCTTGGAAAATGATTGTCATTGTTTTATGATTGGTTATAAACCCAACTGTGCCAAGGGCCTGCCACATGTTTCAACACTACACTATTGTTGTACCAGTATAACACATCTATATCAAGAATCAGGAAACAGGTTTTCCTGTAAGATCTGGCACATCAGTTTCATAACCAGCCAAAGTTGCGAATGAGATTTCCCCAGTGGATAGGCGACACATGCCATTATGCCAAGGTAGATCAGCTCCTTGGCTGACAATCTGTCAAGTCTGCTCAGGCGCCATATGCTGAGTGTTAACCTTCAACACTGTCCCAGACTGCCAGGCAGGTATCTCACTGACAAGGCAGCAGGTACTTTCTGTCAATGCTGCAGGGCTTAAGAAGAAAGACAAAGACAGATTTATGTCTCTATCACAGTTCTGGATCAATAACTGGTAAGCTGGGTCATACTGTTCTATAAAAATTCACTCCACTGTATTATCCTTTGTAATGACTCAAGGGGAAAGATGTAAATCAGGGAAAGTTAACACACTTGAAAGGCTTTCTTTCTTTCTTTCTTTCTTTCTTTCTTTCTTTCTTTCTTTCTTTCTTTCTTTCTTTCTTTCTTTCTTTACAGACGTCTTATTTGTTACATCTGATCTACATCTTATTTCAACTTACCCGGTTTGAATGCAATCGTTGGTTTTAAATTGACCTTGTCTAAATCATGGCTTGATTCCATGATAGTAAATAAATCCCTTTAAAGTGCTTCAACAGGGTGAGACTATACTGCTGAATACAAAGAATCCCTTAAATTGCAGGTCCAGAGGACTGCTGACAAGTTAAAACTGACGTATTATGGTGTATCCAAGTATAAACAGCTTTATCATGATTCAGATTCTCTCTCAGAAAATTCTGTTAAAAAAGCTTTTGAGGCTGGATGGAATGTTTTAAGTGTTTTTAAAGTTCCTGCATTCTTTATTGTCTTAAAATTGGTTAATCTGATGAAACAGATAATCTTATGACAACTTTGTTATCAGTTGCATCAGTATTCGATTCAAAATCCCTGCTATGAGATATGAAACATGACTGAAGATCAAAACTTATCTGATCTCAGAAAATCTTTTGTTTCATTTATATAAAGAAATAAATAAGTACAGAAAGTAAGTAGATAAAAAAATATGACTTAAAAAAGGCAGAGGTACTTTTTGTGATAATTTTTACAGATTGGAGGCACCCTGGAGAAAGAATGTTAAAAGACCAATAAAAGCAAGTAAAAGTCATTTTGGAATTAAAAGGCTGAATCTATTCTCTGGGTCTGGGAGTTTCTGGTCATTCATACTAAATTCAGTCCTTTTCAAAGCACAATCACTTGCCTGGCACCAATATATGACAGCCTACCAGAGCAGAAGAATGACCTCCGTCCAGGCCCGAGAGAAAGCACACGCAGATCCACTCACAACACCACTGAAGGGAGAGTCTCTGGAGGTCTGTAAACCCTGGACAACACACTACTGCAGGTGACCAGATGAGTCCTTTTGCTCACCAAGTTCAGAATTAAAAGACGAAGGCATGAAAGCATGCAGTCACACTAGGTGCTGCCACACCACAATGACTGTTTTATTCTCTCAACTTCCTTATCACACACCAATTGGTTGACCTACCTGTCCATGCTTACACCAGGTAGGTATTTGCATGATTCACTCCCACACACCAACAACCTTACTCTCTCCTCCCACACACACACCCAGAGGCACAAAAAAACACCAACACACCTGACATAACTTCCATATTCCTTACGAGCACTGCACCGTCTCACATGCTCTCTCACACTTGTTCACTCAAGGAGGAGAGCATTAAGACTTGTATACACAGGCATGAATCTGAACACATTGAGAACTCCCCAGAGAAAACATTAAATTGCTGAAAGCCATTGTTCATAAAGTTGCTTAAAATAGAGTTTAACCTTCAAAGAAAATTTCCCCTGTGTCATTATGTTTCACAACATTTGTTTTACCTTATTTCATCATGATGAATGAGGTGCTGACAGTTTGGGTAGGAAGCCCTGAGAGACTTTTTTTCCTCTTTCAAAGTCGTTGGCACTGCCTGTTAGAAAAAAAAAAAAAAAATTAGTGACTGTGTTCTTGAAAAGACAAGAAAATGCCTTTATCTGGGTTCTACATTTACAAATGCCTCTAATTGTTCTTCTGTGGCTTCTTTAATGTCTGAAATACCAGACTAAACTCCTGGGACTGTTTTAGGACAAGACAAAGATTTTTTTTCACCATGAGTTATGGATGACCTAATCTTATCACAAGTGCATTAAACTTTGATCAACTCTTAAAATAGCTCCTGCTAACATGCTGTGCACTTCAGGCGGCTGAGTGCAGACTGACAGATGACAATTAGCTTTGGTATGCATCTCAAAAGCCCCACTGAGAATCACACAACAGTCGCAGGAGAGGAGAATCAAATGCAGCTTTATGATGCATGTAATTAGTGCTCGTATATTCTTAAGTAATCTCAGTGTCATGAATCAAACCTCTCAAAAGATATGAAATCTTGGAAGGGGGAGTAACTTGTGCTGTGACTGACAGGTTAGACTGAGCTGAGTTAATGTTACTCAAAATATCCGTTCATGTTTAAGCCAGCCACACTGCACTGCAAAGCTGCATCAGAGACGCAGAGTATGTTGGTGATCAAATTCCTCAAAACATTTGTGTCCATTTTTTTTTTAACTTCACACAAATAAAGAGCACATCTTTCTGAGTCAAAACTGCACAGATTAAACAAGCAGTATCTCTGACAAAGTCAATGTGTCAAAAACATAAATAATATAATAAAAATTTGAATAAATAAATCAAAAACATTTCTGCTTTTGCATCCTCTGTTGCCCCACACTGACAGCTTTCAGACAGAGCTCAAAGTTTCTATTTTTGCTTGACACCAATTAGGGCTCGGGAAAATATAACGTCTCTGATCGAAAATCTGAATCTAATCTCTACCTTGTATGACTACAATACATCTTTGGACCATAGGAACTAGCAATATTGAGTTGAGTACTTAAGGGGGTGAGAGCAGCTATGGACTGTAAAATAGGTTGAAGCAAGAAGTATGTTGGCTATTTCTTGTGGCTTCTTCAGCAGAGAGAAAAAGGGAGGTTATGTTCAACAAACAAAGGGATTAACCTACCTTCACAAAACAGGAAACCATAAACCTCAGAACATGTAGATTCCAACAAATAGTTGTAATTGCATAATTTCCTGAATGATAAATAACTGAGAAACTGTGCAAATGGAACACCAACTGGAAAGCAGAATAAAGTTTGAGATAAACAACAGGCTGATGAAAAAAAACTTAAAGAAGAAAAATCATAAATTTGTAGTCAGCATTACATTTAGCTACTAAGGAATTTATTAATTAGCTTGCAAAAAAAAGAAGAAGACAGGATTTGATAACAAATCAGCTTTCCAGAAAGCTAGATGATAGGAAAAGCATAGAGTCATTAAGACCTAAAGGCATTCCTCTTGTAGAGAATAACAATGGCAACTTTAAACCCTGTAAAAAAGATGTGTGACATGACAGCTCCCCAAGAAAAAAGTGAAACCAAAAAATATAAAGCTCCCCAGGTGAAAGGCTGTAGTTTGAATTATAAAGCCTGCCTACTGCGTGTTAACAGATCAGACTTGAGTCAAAAAATAATTTCACATTTTGTGAATCAGTGCAAAAAAAAAAAAAGAGTTAATCTGCTGTCATGGCTGATATTTCCATTGACTTCTGTAATTTCCTGCTGTGTTCTTTACTGAAGGAGTAAATTAATGACAAGGGGACGTCTAAACATCAATATAAGTCAAAAACTTTCTACTACCATGAATGTCTGCTTCAAACAGGTATAACAGGCCAAGTTAACCCCCCATCCAGACACTATCAGGAATATTTTGGCCAAGGCCGGATTATACCCCAGGGTACAGGGTACAGGGCCTGATGGTGTAAAACAGACTGGATCAGACTGTACTCCTCCATGCCAGAATATACCCCCACTGGGTAAGGAGTTTCATTTTTACAAAGTGTTTGATTAATGGAAGAATAATCACTGAGAATGCAAACAGTACATGAAACATATGTTTAATTGTTTTATTTAATTACAGGAATAAATAAAGGTGCATAACCTGCTGAGAATCTGAGTTAATACAAGTACTTCGAAACATCTTGTTCAAATCTGAAAGTAGCCAAATTTGTTGGTGTGAGTAAGGCAGGGGCTAAATGCTGCTATTAGTTGTTGTTTTATGCTAGCCAATGGCCACTATCTTGGATTTAAAATTTGGTAACACATTTCTCCTGGTTTTTACACTTTGTTTTCCAAACTCAACTGGGAAGCAGAAAAAAATATCAACAGATGTCAGACTGTAAAAGCAGAGTAATGACAGCATTTAGCTTCCCACCCTGAGTGTAACATCAGAGGAAAATGGCTGCTGTGTGAAAATGGCCAACTCCCCACACCATAGATCCAAGTTATCAACATACTGGCTTAGCTCCGTGCCCTCAACAGTTCACACTGAGCTCACTTTGGAGGTTCTAACTCTCCCTCTGTGAGTATATGTGTGTGTGACTTGGACTGCTGCCCACAGCTCAGCCTCAGAGGTAATGAGGGAATTCAGTGTTAGCATGATTATCTCAGAGAATCCCTGTAATGGCAAAACCCACCACTCCTTCTGCTCCCCCTGCAACTCTCTGACACTGCTCTACACTTGCACAAGTAACCGATAGGTTGCCTCTGGCTGTCCCTGCAGTCCGTCAGCTGCCTGTTTGTAACACAGGTGCTTTTGGCTGGATTTTTTTTCTTGCAGCAGCAGCAGTTCCCCCATCCTTTTCTAAAAGGGTAAAGCAGCTCCAGGGTGTAATTTGGAACCTAGGTCAATGTTTGATGCCACCCTACTGTGAATTCCAACTGGATTTTGTTGCAGCAAGATTAATAGGCACATTAGCAGCATACTGAAGCAACACACCTCTCATTATGGCCAATGGTTTGTCTTGCTTCTCAAGCTTCTTCTTTTTTTATTCCTTTTATATCACTTTTTTTTTTAAAATATTTTTTGCAATGTCACCAGGAGAGCCAAGTATTTGGCATCTCATTTCATGGATCTTCGTTCTGCCTTTTCAGGGTGGATGTGGGTCGACATATGCAGAAGTCCACTGGGGGAATGAAAAAAAAGGAGAGAAAGAGTGGGGGGAGATCAAAGTCAGTCACACAACTCCACTCTGTGAGTCAGCCTACCAACATGGTGAGAGGCAGTGAAGACATCCTCCAAGACACAAGAAAATGTTGTCAAAATGCTGGCATTATAGACAGTGTCGTCTATTTTTAAGTGAGAGTCAAGCAGAGGCTTATGTCACCATCCAATAATAGTACACCACTGATCCATTTATAAAGAGGCTTATGACTTCCTTAGTGACACTGTGAAATTTTAATGCTTCATTTGAGGATGCGGTCAAAAGTTTCCTTCTGACAGGAAAGGCTGTCAAACTGTCAGTCAGAGGAAACAGACAAGACAGGAGGAGGGTACAGTTTGCATGCTCTGATGAACAGGAACTTATTAGCGGGACCATGTCTATTACTGTCCCGCTTGCCTCCCCTCTTTCATTAGCTGCTTATCACGCCCGTTAGTGTCTTCTTTGATACTTCACATTTCCGATTAGCATATGATCCAAGAGGAAAGAGGGGAAAAAATCATTTTATTAGTGTCAATTACTGTTACAAATGGCAATTTCTCTGCCTAAATTGTAATTTTACATTTCCTCCTTGTCAAAGAACAATGTCTGTGTAATTACAGTAATGAGAAGTGCATCAGAAAAAATGAATTATTCACAATGTTCTTCCTTTCTTGGTCTTTTGAACTCCCACATGTCTATTTGCTTGGCAATTGATTGGCAGTATTAATCAGTCTGCAAGTGGAGCACAGGTTTCTCACTCCTCATGAGGGGTACATTCAGGTAAAGAATTGTTGGAGCATGAATGATGTAAAAAAAAAAAAAAAAAAAAAAAATCTTTTCACCTGTACAGCTTCTGCACTGAACTTGACAAGGCAGGGTCTGCATCTCCTTTCCACCCATAGGTGACACTGTTGCCTCATGTACTGCTGGGAATCAAGGTTATGTGATGAGTGAGTAACACAGATGTGATATGTTAGGTAATGAAACATGCACCCTGAGGGTGACAGCAAAGCCTATAGATGGTGCAAGTCTTACAGGTTAAAATAACCTACATACAACGTTTCTAACCGTCAAGGGAATATCACAGAGGTATAAGACGGATATAATATGAGAAGAGAAAAAAAAAACATGCAAGAGACAGGAAAAAGGGAGCAGACCAGATTGTGAGGACCAGTTTGTTGTGACAAAGCTTTATGGTATCACTGTAAAGCCACAGCTTGCGGCTGTCCCTTGTGTTTCAATTAACACATCAGAGATGAATACCAACACAGATCCTGGGCATCAGTGACTGCTTTCCCTTCTGTGTGTTAACCACAGCAGGTACAACACATCAGTAGAACTGACTGTCCGGACATGAAGGCCATGGCCCATACCATGAAAGCACAGGAGCTTATTCCAGGAACTCCCAGATCCTGGTCATTTATTTCCTGAAAAAAAGTGCTCTTTAAATCGCTGTTATGAGAGAATTGTTGATATACACACTGTAAAACTGTGACAGACAAAGCTTCTCAAACTGTTATTCATTAACAGGGCAGGTTAACTGAGAAGTGACAACCCACTAGATAATTATCCCTCAATATTGCACTTTTCTTCAGCTCCATAGACCAGAACGAGTGTTGTATCCAGATGTAGTGTGCAGCTATTATTAAAAAGCTTCAAAAGCTCATTCATTGTTACCCTTATAACTTTTAGAAGCTGGAAAGGAGAGTGAATGTTTGGCTAACTAAACAGCTAAATGTCAAATGAATGCTGAAATTGTTCTTCTTTAACAGGGGTAATTTAACAGTTTAACAGTCTGACTTTTATGAGTCTTAAATGTGAGAATGTAAATGTTTTGTTTACAGCTTGTGCCTGCTGCTATCAAAAGGCTTATATGAATTCAATTAAAAGCACCCTTTACATGGAGGAATAAAGTTTTTTGCACATTTGTTGAGATTAAGAAAACTCTCATATCTGCCTGCTAAGTATTCACATACAGTCAGCACGCTATGAGTTTAGCTTAGCACAAAAATTGAAAAAGAGAAGAAAAAGCTGAGCTGGCTCCATCCAAGGACAACTAAACCCACCTATTAGCACATGCAGAACACACCTTTGAATATCCTTACTAATACTTTTAAGTTTTACCTGTAAAGAGGTCAGAGTGTACACTAAGAATGGAATTTTTGTTCAGTTGAAGTAATATATTTTTTAATGAATCACATTCCATTTTGTTAAGTTAAGGTTTCCATTGTATTTTTCTGTTTCGTATCAATTTGAAATTCTGCGTTGCTGATCTTCTATGCCGCTTATACTGTTCAGGGTTGACCTTTTATCTCTCCTCAGTTAATGAGCATTTCTAAAATGTATTTTATAATAACCAATGTCTGTGCACAGAGATAAAACAATATTATCATATACCATATAATTAACAAAAGAAGCAAACAAGAGCTACTTTCTTTAACCTCAATAATTTTTAGTCTGTATTTACATTGTTTGTCTGTAGTTTGATTAAAGATACATAAATAAAATAAATTAAAAGAGCCTGTGACTGATGAATGTATCAGGACATTGGGTGCCCCTTTTAAAACTGATCAGGCTTTGGCAAAGCTTCTGGGTGTGGTTATCTCTATAGAAAACACACACTTTCCATCACACATTTGCCTGTCTCTTATACAACAACATGCCATCTTTGGTTCAAGTTGTCAGCCGCTAAGAGCCAGCATAAGCGTGATGAGTGGCTAAATTTGGAAAGAGCAGTTGTTGAGGCAGTCTGCTGAGCCAAACTGTCAGCTAACCACCTGTGTAAAGCAGGGGGCTGATATTCTGGTCTTAGTGAATTAGCTGTGGAGCTGTCAACCTTTTGCTGAAATTACCAGATACCCCTCACTGTGTGCATATGACTCTGGTAATGTGATTATTTTGTGAAACTACATGTCTGGGGGCAAATCAATCAATTTTACGCCTAAAAAGTGAAAATGAATAAGAGGAGGTCATAAAGAACAGCAGGCATCAACAATAATTACTATTATTTTTCCCCCTTTTTTACCAGATGAAAAATAAAATGGAGAGCATGTTTTTCTTAGCCAACAGGAAGTGTATTGCCCACAGGTCTTGCCAGTCAGCTTGGCCCCTTTATTGAAAGACCTGGCATGGAAGCTAGACTATTGCATTTCTGGCCAACTATAACATATAAATTAGCTATTTCTGAGAAATTTCAACCATTTAACCAATTAACAACGTAATGTCTACATTAAGAAAAACGTCAGTGCTGCTGCACTGATCAACTAACCCATCATATTTAACATGTTTAAGTTAGACATACTTTTGCACACTTATGTTGGGATTTTAATATAAGCGCATCTTAGTTTGACATTTTATAAATTGTACATGATTTGCTAAAACACGGACAAATGTTTTGAGTCTGAAATTAGTGCAGAAATAAAGTGGCTCTGACAGCAAAGTGAACTACTAGACTTTCTTAGCAGAGCTTACACTCAAGTGATATTCTTATTTTGGTTGGAGTCTCTTAATTTCTTACTTTTGACAAAACTGCAAAATGATGTCATTATTCCAGCAAAAGCTTAATCATTGTTAGTCAATCCCAAGAAAATCTGCTTCTGGTTCATATTACTAAAGTAAGACATAGAGAAGCTTGTGAAAAAAAAAAAAGTTTTTAATAGAAAATCGGGACTGACCTGAAAAAGAGGAACAAGTGCGACAAGGAAGGAATGTAATAAAACGGGAAGTGATGCATGGATATGCATTTTAAGAGACAAATTGTGCTTTTTGGAAAAAACAGAGTTGCTTCAGTATCTTTCAGTTTTACACGGCAGTACAAGATGTACAGCCCTGATCATTTACAAGTAAAACATACAAAAATTCTCCCAATAGCAAAATCCCAAGTCTATTGAATTGTGTTCTGTGTTATGATATAATTACAGACTTCATTAGGACTTCATCAGGATTCAATTAACAGATCTCCCTTTTTTACCGACAGCAATAAGCAGGATTCTATGAAAACAGACAAACATTAAAACATGAGCCCAGTGTTTGTTTTCTTGTCACTTCCACTTAATGATGTGCTTCCAGTCTCTGCTGCTTCATGACGTTTCAGAACAAACTCTGCTTCATCCACTGATAACCACAAATAGTGGACTGATGAGCAATTACTGTGACAGCCCTCCTCATCGTCAATCTTTTAATAAGTAAACACTTTTGGATGACCTTTTACCCGAAACAAGCAACCAGAAATAACAAAGAGAGACTGAGACAGAGAGCCATGAGGGGGTGGGATAAAAGCAGTATTACTCTAGAACATGTGTACGTGTCACTAAATGTCTGAGCCCTCCAGCTTACCACCCGTATCTTACCTCATCTTTTCGTCTCACTTTCTCCATTATGAATTAATGGGCTCTCAGCAGGGAAATTTAAACTGTAATTTGAAAGCTTTTCTGAGCAACTTCGACAGCCTAAAAGTGGCACACTTTGCCACCTGCGGAGCGAACAATTGAGGTTAAAAGAAAGGAAGAAGTCAGGAACTGTTTGGAGGGAAATGAGCGAGTGATGGGAGGAGAGCAACAATTAGCATTCCTGTGGCTGCATGTGTAACTAATTACGTGTGAGCATTGTGACAGCGAGGCTGTTGAGTGCAGTAATGGGATCCCTGCTGCCTAATGAACATGTCGCTTGCTTTTGTTTGATCTGAAGAAAAGAGACAGCTCCTGATGACCACTGGATGTCTGTTGGAAATTGTGCATGTTTAGTGTACTTTAACACTGTGCCCCTCTGTGGGTATATGAGACTTTTGCTTGGGGAAATGGTATGTGGTTGCAAGTTAACTTTGCAAAACTGAAGAAAAAGTGAAAGAAAGTGAAAACATGAAAGGAACTGTTTCAGTTTACTACAAGAACACAGCTGGTTTTCTGTTTAAAATACTAACAGTGCACGAATCCATAAAGTTATATTCATGCTGCTATAAATAAAATATTATTCCAAAGTGATGTCTACTTTTTCCTTTTTGTTTGGTTTATTGGTTCAAAATGTCATGCGCCAGACTTTTCTTGGTTATCTGGAAGCGTTATTTGTGTTAGATGTGAGCCAAATGTCAACAGTGCTCAATTAGGCTTAGCTTGAGTTGTGGCAAGTGTTGTGTGGGTTGATTTGGCCCAAAAGTCCTGACCCATGCCTGGCCTGTGTTACTTTACTTGCTTTTATGTGTTGTCCAGATGTGGGTTAGATGTCACAAAACTGACCTGACCTTTATCTCAGTAAGTGTTATGAGAATTAAATTCAGGCCAAATGTACTGTGCTTGACCTGGTTTGTGTTACAGCAAGTGATGTTGACCCTTCTCTGAACTGACTCCTGATTGGCAGATAACTATTTTTTTCCCCTAACTCTGTTTTTTAGAGTTTACTTCTCATGGGACTGTCAGAGAGTTATGGTGTACAGATGAAGATTTCCTCAGAAATAATCTAACTTCTTTTTTTTTCCCACCAGAAAAACACAAGTTGTTTTGTATAAATTATGGTGCCACAATATAATCTTGGAACTGAAGATGCCAGAGAGCTGACACTGATATTGGGAGTACAGTGCAGACATACCCTTCCATTTCCACAGGCAATTATAATAACAATTTTAATTAATATTCAGTAGGCATTGGTCAGATATGCTGTGTGTATTCCAAATGGTCAAAACTTGGGTTCAAAGTGTGTTCGAGGGCTGAAAAAAATGCTTTTCAAGCCCTGCTATCTTCAATCTACCTCTAGTATAAATATCTGCCCTGTGCATTTGGGCAAGTACCACTTTAGATTCAGTTACATCCAGAGCTGCGCTTTGCCAGATTTCCAGAGAGTATATGAAATAGTCAGGCTGATACTTGCAGTACATTTTTCCTGCCTCCTACTCTGTGGACTGTAACTTCTCACACCTGTGGTTTAAGAGAAGAGCCCCCTGTTCACTTGAAATATAACTATGGTGACTGAAATGGACAGGAGCCTCTCATAAGAAAAACGTTAGATCTAGAGTTCTGAAAATTACACTTATTCCCTGCCTCCTATTATGCGAGGGGTACCATATTCTACTCTGTAGCACTCATGGTCTCAACGTTAGAAGATTTTGCACATTTGCCATAGGTGTAATAATAATAATAATAATAATAATAATAATAATAATAATAATAATAATAATAATAATAATAATAATAATAATAACAGTAGTAGTAATAGGTGTAGTCTACATGACAAACAGTCTTAAGTTGGGACCTGTGTATGCTGGAGGTCTGGAAGGTGTTTGACATGCTATGCATGGTTGTGTGTTTTATTTTATTTTATTTTCAGCCCTCTGATGGTTTCCACACTGGAAACGTACTATTTCATACATTAAGCGTAGTGTTAATTTCTCCCTTTTTGTGGCAGGTGGTTGCCTTTTTACAGTTATGAATCACTAAAAACTTGATTAACAGCGCATTCACCAAAAAAGGCAGACAAACTATTTTGAACTTACATTTTCTTATTGATATTTAGGATGTGTAACTGAGCTTCTGTTTGCTAAAATGTTCAGGGATCAATTTTCAAACTTCAAATTTTGTCTGTGTTGTGTAAACAATCTTCCATTTTTCACAAGGAAAAATGTCCCTCAATGCTCTCACAAATTTTACAGGAAATGTGCATTTATTGACATACTTTATGCACTGAGTAAGAAGTGAATGAGGCGCTATTTAGGTACTTGTTTTCAACGCTGGTGCAACTCACTTAGTCCCCAAGGTTTAAGTAGCAAAAGAGACACACTGCTGATTTATAAAGTTTGACAATTCCTTATATAGGGTAAAATAAATACAATGAACAGAAATTCAGTAAACACAATTAAGTAACCATAATCACTCTCACAAGACAATGGCAAGTAAGAGGGTAAGAGGGAAGAGCTGTGAAGGAGGAGACACACTCTTGCGTCTTGCCAGTATCACTTGCTTCCTTTTCAGACCCCTTTCTTTTGAACAGCTGAAAAGTCTGAGATACATTATTGGAGCTAATCAGACTCGAATGGGAAAAGCGCTGAGGTGAGACAGCAGAAATTACCTACCCCCTCAGCCTGCCTGTTCTCAGTGCCCTCTATAGCCAAGCCTCTGTCCACATCTTCTCTCATAGAGGGGGAGGGATGATGATGGTAAGATTGCAGCTGAGGTTAATCATAAAAACTGTAACCATATTGCACTCTCAAAGTCAAGACGGTGATAAAATGACCCTAATACAATGAAGTAGAAATTAAAAGACATAAGAGTTACAATGAAGTGATTAAGACTTAATTGGATTTATCTTATTGTCTTTGTTGTTCAAATGGTAACCAGCATACCAGTGAGTTTACAGTGTGTCCTAAAAACTGTTAACCAAGATAACATTCAGGGCCAATAGGATCGTATCGTTATTTTCTGGATACATGGAAAATATTCTGAATATTATGGAAAATTCCCTGATTTATTTCCTTGGTTTGTAGAAAAATTTGTTAGAAGAAAATGCAAAAAAAACACACACAAAAAAATAGTAAATCTAGGTCAACAATGTAATACTTTGTGATTTGCCAGTCACGTGAGTCAGTTAGCCCAGCCTGTTCAACTTACACCATCAAAAGGATCTAAAGATCTGTCATAAGATACCTTTTTTTTAATTTATAGCTTCTAATTTTTAAACATGATTTTATATATAAAAAAAAAATACTATCACTTGTTCACCATGAAATAGCTTTGTTGCTGTAAGCTTTTCTTTGTGTGTTGCTGTTGAACCTTCTACAATTCTTCAAGAGCGAGACTCAGGGTAGAGAAACTACTGAGAATATGATGTTGAGAAGCGAGTCGCCTTGTTCCCTTCGTTTGTAAGGTAGCTTTCCCAACATTTAACAAGACATTGTGACTTCGCTTACTGTGCTTCAGCTCTCAGTTAGGCTCATGTTTGGTTGCGTGGGTGTCTTGTCTGTCGTTGCAGAGCTGAGAATGGATCACAGTCTACAACAGGTTGGGGGTGGAAGTCCAGAGGTATTACAGGGAGTAAAATAATTGCCCTTATACACTGGCATATTCTCTAAATCAAGGTTTGTTGACATGTATTGTTGGCAACCTCCTTTTTTACTTATAGTTTTAAACATTGCAAGCTTTTCTTTAAACCGCATCCACCATATTAGCAATAAAAAGACATCTTAAGTACTTTACTCCCTCTATTAAGAAGTGTTTTCTTGTTCCCTTGACTTGTGTGTAGCTCCTGCTCAGCAGACTTTCTAATGCTCAGGGAATAATGAGTATGATAAGACAGGAACACGAAAACAGGATAAAAGACCTAATTTATGGTCTTACAGGCTATCACAGAGAGGTTAAAGTTACTTTGTGGAAGTTTACTCTGTGGAAGTTTCCACGCAGACAGCAGGTGTCCACAATACCCAGGAAAAGATGAAGCGCCCTCAGACCAGTGTTGTCAGGTTCATGAATCTTTGTAGTTTACTGACTGGCCATTATTTAACTGCCAGGGGTGTTTGTTTCATAAAAGTTTGAGAGTAGACAAAGAAGTACACACCACACGCCCACACATTTCCATGCTTACACAAACAAGTAGCGTTGCCCTGTGATATGTGTAGCAGTAAAGTAACACCTCTTCAGCATCTGTCACCTCAGAGGATGATCACCAGGTTTTACAGAGCAGTGACAGCCCCCTCTGCCTGTTCTCATTGTTCCCGCTGGCACACCACTTCTCCCCCTGTCCCCTTGCATTATCTCTTTACACACAGAGCTCCTAGCCTTGGGATGAACATGAGGGCTTAAAAGGTTCATTAGGATTTATTTTTGTTCATTTTGTGGTGTGCCTATGGAGTGTGATGGTGCCTCCGCAGCAGACTGACCCCGCGGTTCAAAACGCTCTAACAGCCCATAAACAGAGACAAGGCCCTGCAGATGACAACCTGCCACTGCCTGGGCTTCGTCATCTGCAGCTCACCAGGCCCTTTAAATAGGTGTCTGGGGTGTCATCATCTCCTAGGGCTGCCTTATGGGGAGGTGTATAATAAAACCACAACTATAAACCTGAGTGTAAGTGGCACAGCCTTGCCTGTAGCACATGCTGCAACTTCTGAGCACTGACGGCAGCAGAATGCAGGCTATGTTGGTTGCATGATAAACACTGAAAGAGAGATGGAGAGAGAGAGAGGGGGACGGAGAGGAGAGAAAAGTAATAGCAAAAGACTTAATGATATTAACAAATATTTGCAATAAATCAACATTAGTATCACACTGATGTATTTTTTCCCACCTTTCTCTTACCCATTAATGTTATTCTGTATAGCTTGAAGCACAGTAGATTTTTAAAATTCCTCGTGACGTCTGAATACTTCTTAAAAAGTAACTGAAAATTAAATGTACCCCATGTTAAAGCTAACATATCAATTTGAAAATCCATTTATTAAGATCTTGTTGCACTGGTCCGAAGTGTTCTTTCTTTCTTTCTTTCTTTCTTTCTTTCTTTCTTTCTTTCTTTCTTTCTTTCTTTCTTTCTTTCGCTCAACATGTCAGCTCTACTTGTCTGCCCAATAATGATGTTTCCTGTTTTCAAAGTGTTCAGGAGAGATAGCCATTCTTAAGCCTTGGTTTAAAGAGGCTTGTTTTCCAGCAGCTGTAAGAGTGTACAGCAGTGTGATCCAGGAAGAAGAATGGCCGAGAGCCATCTGCCAAAACAAGAACATCATAAACAGCTGCTGTGCTTTTATGCATGTGTTGATTTTTTTTTTTTTTTTTTTTTACATAATGTTGTTGTCTTGACCCTTAAATCCAGATGGAAGCATTTAAGAAGCAGGGGAAATAATAAATACAAGAATCGAGGCTATTCACTGTCCTCCTGCTGATTTATGAATGCAAATGTTGTTAAGGAAGAAAAAAAGCGGGGACCAGTGGGGGATTTAACAAGCTATGTGATGTGTGTATCTAGGAAGGATGGAAGACTGATGCCGTTATTGTGTCCTTCAAATTTTTTTCCTCCATCATGTGTAATAGTGATAGTAAGGGGAAAGGTTGAGGAAATGATGCAGTGCATTACATGGCTGGTGATGGATCTTGTTTTCTTTCAGATGCTGTACTGTAGCATATTGTTAACCATGGCATGGGCAGCCATATTTACGCTTCTTCCACCATATCTGCGTAATGACCACCTTCCTGTAAAGGGTCCCTGTGAGAGTCATTATCCCTGATCCAATCACAGATGACAGGAGAAAGGCAATGGAAAGGACAGATGTAAGATGACAGGCGCTATGCTTTCTGATGTCCCCCTCAGGTCTCCTGGGGAAAAACTCACAGCCCCAACTCATACAGGGAATCCACAGAGCAAGGAAAGTAATCAGGTCTCTTCAGCGTCAAACAGGGATTATGTTTTCTTTTCAGCAAAGCCACGCATTTGCTCATTAATGTGCTCTTTGAAGGGCAGCCTCCCAGTCGTGAGCAAGATAACATCCAGGTCACCAGGGTAAGAAGAAAGACTCCTCACACACCACATGTTCCATGACATTTGGATCTGATGTTTCTATTGTGAAGGAGCTAAGAAGCCATCAACCAACCAAAAAACTATGCATGTTTCATTGCTTTGTTTTGGTCCCACACATCAGCAGGATTTTGGGATAATCTAAGTGTCCTTTTTTTATGTCTTATTTTTGAGAAATAGGACAGCACCTACAGTGTAAGAAAATACTGGATTGAAATGGGGAAAAAAAGGGTCCCAGCTTTTTGCTGCCCCTTCTGCATGGAATGCTCTCCAGATGGATCTCAACCTGTCCAAACTCATTTCTCTCTGAGTCTGTCTTTCCATGCTAATTGAAAGACGTGAGACCATGGACCAGTGCCAGTGTTTAATAACTTGTATTGTGTTTCACTTTCAGCACTTTATCTGTAATAAGTGTTTGTTTTTAACTTATTCTTTTAATCTACCACTGCAATGAACTATTTATAATGATGTGTGCTGCTGACCTCTTGGCCAGGTCACCCTTGCAAAAGAGATCTAGATCTCAATGGGTTTTTTAATGTGAAAAAGTGGAGTCTTATAATCAAGATCTAACGATTGACACACACTGATAGTTGTCTAGGATCAATACACCAGCCTTCTGCTATTGCAGATCTGTCAGTCACAGAAGAGACGCAGTGACGGGAGATGAAACATGCACCGGGATCGTCCAGTTCAGAGTGGATCAAAAAGTGAGCAAGTTAACAGACAACTGAGGTGAAGTCATGATGCTAATTTTAAGATAATGATGGTCAATGCAGCAGAGATGCTTATCAGCTGTCAGGTAGCTAATATATATGGAGTTATGTCCAAAGAAAGCATGTCCATAAAGACCATCTGAAAAATACAAACCATAAAGGAAAGCTTATTGTGGTTCTCAAGTGACTGACAGGAGAGTGTGTAAGTTTATTAATGAGAAACACAATGAAAGGCAAGCCCTTTACCCTTTTTATTGTATTTATAGCCAAAAATGAAAACAGTCTCTATTATTTCAATGATTTTCTCAGAATTTCAATAAAAAATACTCTCTTTAAACAAAATAAATTTTGGTAATCACAGTCTTTATCTAAAGCGTGAAAAGAGGGTGTTTGTCCTATATTTTGGGTTACTGTGGTAATAAATATGGTGATACCAAGATTCAAACTGCATGTTCATGTTTATGGTTTGAGCGTGTCCATTGTGTTGACCAAGCAGTTGTTGCTGCAATAATGACAGATTTTGCAGAAACTCTCAGTCAGCTCCAACCTTCTGTTTGATAACTTGATAAATAATAAAAAAAAAAAAAAGTAATCAGTAAAGCATTATGTTTGGCCCAAACCATTTGCCGATGTAAACAAGTGAAACGTGAATGTAGATTGATAGGAGAAAAGACGGGAGGAATTATGCAGTACTCTGGAGTACAGCTGGAGTTGTTTAAGGAAGAATTAGCTATGATATTAAGTCTTCACAGGCTGAAGTTTTGTGCATTCTGTTCAGAAATGTTGCCCCAGAAGTCTCTTGTTTTCTTTTTACAGCTGGCTGAGTAGCTCTGCTGTAGGGAGCCATGTTTTCTTATATCACCCAGGCTGCACAGCAAGACTGTGTCTGCTGACTGTGTGCTTTGTTAAAGTAGTTTTGTATTTAATGCCATTCTCTTAAGTTAGGTAAACTTCTACTCTGCTCTGCCTTGGTTTACTCTCTCTTTGAATGAGCCTTGAGATTTCATTGAAGTGTTGTAATTTGGTTCAGTATCATTGCTTTGAGAGGCCTGATGAGAGGCACAAACATATCCTACTGGTGTCAGGAACAATAAAGAAAGGAGGACTGTTTTCCATTACCACCTTTTAGCTTTGTTGTGTGGTGTCAGGCAGTATTTCGAGTTGTCACTTGCAGTAAAGGGAGGTGTATCAAGTCACTTTTTAAAATTCACTCTCATCAGTACATTTACTCAAAAGATAAAGGATGGATGGACTCATATAAAGGACTAGAAAATAGACTTGTTGTGCTCTCAAGAAGCACATAAGAAAAACATGCTTCTACCAAGCTAAGTTAACTCAGTGCTGCAAACACTGGTGACCCAGGTGCATGTCATGCTTGCCAAAGGAATGCTTGAGTACGGCACAGTCTGGATGGCCAGTGTAACAATGACCTTTGTCTCTATTTTTTTCTGAGTGCACTCTGCTTTTATTGGCTCATTTTTCTTCCCAGTGAGTATTTTTGACTTTTGTAGTTTTGATTTTTGTTTATTACTTTTCTTCATTTTCTGTATTTTTTAAATTCATTGACAAACAAGGTGTGTTGATGAAGAGACATTTTCTGTAATCAACTACTGAGACTACTGCTTCAGAGAACTAATCAGCAAAATACTGGTAAGACTGGAGGCAGGGTACGAGGGCTGATTGATATGTTGTGAGCCTCATATTTAAGGGTTTGACTTTTGTCAGACATATTGCATCATTTTTCATTATAATCCCCTCCAGTATCTATACACTTTTGCCACTGATGTTCAAGGGCCTCAATGCCACTTTTAAAGAAGTCCTCTTCTTGACTGTTCAGAAAGTTCTCCACTACATGTATGATGTCATCATCTGACTGAAAATGGGTACCGGAAATGGCCTTTTTCAATTTTGGAAATAGATGAAAGTCTGATGGAGTGAGATCAGACAAATAAGGTGGATGCTCAATCAAGTCAAAACCACAATCATTAATGGCAGCCATGGCAATGACAGACTTATGAACAGGGGGATTGTCCTGGTGGAACAATGCACCTTTACTGAGTTTTCTGTGGCGCTTCAGTTTAATATTTTTTCTTAACTGTCTAAGAAGTGATGCACAATATGTGCCATTGATTGTTTGTCCCTTCAGCCATAACAACATCATGGACTTTATTGACCATTTCTGGGGTTACAACAGTGACAGGCCTTCCAGGATGGGCGTCATCTTCAAGGCTCTGCCTGCCACATTTAAATTCCACCACCCAACTTTTCACTGTAGCATATAAAGGGACATCATTCCCTAGTGTTGCTACTATCAATATGGATATCTTTAGGTGCTAGACCATTCTTATGCAAATATCGAATCACTACTCTTTCAGCGATTTTGTCCATTTCAGAAAAGTAACTTGCCTCTAAGTAACTGCCTCATCTGTGCCATCAATGGAAATATTCAGCTAAAGATAATTTGACAGAAGTAAAGCAACTGTCCTGGAATCTGAGGTACTCTTTTTCTTTTCTTTTATCTCTTTTTTTTTTACTAAAGTTTTCACTAATTTTAAAATTAATCATATTGAATCCTTGTAAGATATTTTGTTTGGGTAAGGAGCAATTTAATGTTTACTGTGTGACTGACTTAAGTAATTTGGAACACCTTAAGGGCAAGCCAAGATCCCTTCATCTTACATCAGGGTGCTGCTCACTTTGTGGTTATTTTAACTTGCAGAGCCCCCTTTTTGCTATATATTTTTAGCTATTTTTACCTGGGCTCCGTCTTATACTTTACATAAACAAGTATATTATTGTAGTTATCAAAGTTATCCAATTCAACTGCAAGGGCCAATACTGTGTCCTTAATCTATATCAATAATTTATGGAAAAATCTCAACGATGCAAAGTTTTCATTCCTATGCAGATGACATTTCATTTACTTCATCATCTGCTGTATTAAGTGCAAATTTGGATTATGTTAACACAAGGACTGATGCCTGGTATATTCAGCATTCTGTCCTTCATGGGAGACGGACGCATATCTGTGAGCTCTGTCCTTGGATAGCAGCTGCAGCAGAACGAACGAAGACTATTTGAAACTCACAAAATGGGAGGCAGTAAGGAGGGAAAGCCTAAGACAAAAAATTCGGATTCGGGTTCCGGACCCCACACAAACATGGCAGAGGAGATTCATGAAATCCTGAAAGGCCAGCGAGATCTGAAAAAAGGTCTAGAAGAGAAGACAGAGAAGATAGAAGGGAAGATAGAATCGGTTCTCACTGAATTAAAAAACCTTCAGAGAGAACATAAGCAGCTGCAGGATTGCAACAAAAAGCAATCTGAGATGATCAAACAGCTGGAAGCGCGAGTCGAAGACCTGGATCAACAAACCAGGCTGAATGATGTGATCATCACCGGCATAAAGATCAAACCGCGATCCTACGCGAAAGCACTAACAAATGGACGGGCTGCAGAGCATGACAGTGATCATGACGAAGAGGACATCAAGACGGTGGAGAGACAGGTGGCTGATTTCATGGAATCAAAGAAAATCGAGATGGATTTCAACAACGTGGAATACTGTCACCTCATGCCCTGGACAGGGGCAAACGGTGGGAAAACTGTGAAAGTGAGATTCACAAACAGAAAACACAAGATAGCGCTGCTGAAACAGGGCCTAAAACTCAAAGGCTCAACGGTGTTCTTCAATGAAAACCTGACCAAGAAAAACGCAGAGATGGCCAAGAAAGCACGAGAGCTAAAAAAGGCCGGGAAGATACAAAGCACCTGGACGGCCAACTGCAAAATACTGATAAGAACCAACGGAGAAGCCCCAGAACAAACAAAGACGGTGCTGGTCAAGAGCATGGAGGATCTGGACAAATTGAACGCCTAAATAGATAAAAGCTTCAAAACCTCAACACAATCTGAGGAAATGGAGCTAACGAACTGTAACTTGGATCATGAACACTTGGATTTATCTGACAGGATCAAATAAAGGAATACCTGATGGACTTTAAGAACCCTTGTGACATTATTGCAAAAACAGAAACACGGATTAACGAAGAGAAAGGTATGGACTTTGAACTTGAAGGATATAACTTTGTCTGTATGAACAGAGAAAAGAAAGGTGGAGGAGGGATCGCACTGTTCATTGCTGATAATATCAAAGTCAAAGTGTTGAAGGACATATCTGCAGCAGTTAAAAACATGTTAGAATGCATTACGGTTGAAATACAACTAAAGGAAAATTGTAATATTATCATCTGTTGTATCTACAGAGCACCGGGTTCGAATTTGAACAACTTCATCACATATGCTGGAGATCTCTTCTCAAAATTGGGCAGAAAAAGGGGTTTTATCTGTGGTGATACTAACATTGACTTACTAAACCCAAATAAACAGAAGCTCAATGAGGAGTTCTTAAACTCCTTGTACAGTTTAGGATTCGAACCACTTATCACTCACCCGACCAGAATCACAAAACACAGTGCTACACTAATTGACAACATTTTTCTAACGTGCTTGAGGATAATTTAATAAGTGGGCTGTTTGTGAATGACATAAGCGATCATATACCAATTTTTGTGGTCAATGACCAGACCTATGAGGGGAAAGAGATATAGCAGCTCTTACAGACATTCACAAAGCTGTTTGATAAACATTGCCCCATGAGAGTGTTGAAGTTTAAAAAACAAAGCAGAGAGAACAGACCTTGAATGAAATGTGGGTTGTTTGGTCTGTAAGACAGCAGGAAAGACAGAATGTACCTAAACAATAATAGTGAACGAAGTGACGGTCATACTTCTGTAAATGTCATACTTCTGTAATGTCATACTTCTGTAAATGTCATACTTCTGTAAATGGAATACAAATGTATAATAATCTGATGACATGTGGAAAAGAGGAGACTAAATATTGAGAAAATGGGGACGGGACTAGATAAGCTCTGCTTCTCCCGTCTTCCCTTTCGGACATGTAGAATTTGATCAACTATTGACAATGTGTGATGTTGTATAAGTGTGCTGACGTGCCCGAAATAAATAAATAAATAAATAAATAAAAAAAGAAGTCCTCTTCTTGACTGTTCAGAAAGTTCTCCACTACATGTATGATGTCATCATCTGACTGAAAATGGGTACCGGAAATGGCCTTTTTCAATTTTGGAAATAGATGAAAGTCTGATGGAGTGAGATCAGACAAATAAGGTGGATGCTCAATCAAGTCAAAACCACAATCATTAATGGCAGCCATGGCAATGACAGACTTATGAACAGGGGGATTGTCCTGGTGGAACAATGCACCTTTACTGAGTTTTCTGTGGCGCTTCAGTTTAATATTTTTTCTTAACTGTCTAAGAAGTGATGCACAATATGTGCCATTGATTGTTTGTCCCTTCAGCCATAACAACATCATGGACTTTATTGACCATTTCTGGGGTTACAACAGTGACAGGCCTTCCAGGATGGGCGTCATCTTCAAGGCTCTGCCTGCCACATTTAAATTCCACCACCCAACTTTTCACTGTAGCATATAAAGGGACATCATTCCCTAGTGTTGCTACTATCAATATGGATATCTTTAGGTGCTAGACCATTCTTATGCAAATATCGAATCACTACTCTTTCAGCGATTTTGTCCATTTCAGAAAAGTAACTTGCCTCTAAGTAACTGCCTCATCTGTGCCATCAATGGAAATATTCAGCTAAAGATAATTTGACAGAAGTAAAGCAACTGTCCTGGAATCTGAGGTACTCTTTTTCTTTTCTTTTATCTCTTTTTTTTTTTACTAAAGTTTTCACTAATTTTAAAATTAATCATATTGAATCCTTGTAAGATATTTTGTTTGGGTAAGGAGCAATTTAATGTTTACTGTGTGACTGACTTAAGTAATTTGGAACACCTTAAGGGCAAGCCAAGATCCCTTCATCTTACATCAGGGTGCTGCTCACTTTGTGGTTATTTTAACTTGCAGAGCCCCCTTTTTGCTATATATTTTTAGCTATTTTTACCTGGGCTCCGTCTTATACTTTACATAAACAAGTATATTATTGTAGTTATCAAAGTTATCCAATTCAACTGCAAGGGCCAATACTGTGTCCTTAATCTATATCAATAATTTATGGAAAAATCTCAACGATGCAAAGTTTTCATTCCTATGCAGATGACATTTCATTTACTTCATCATCTGCTGTATTAAGTGCAAATTTGGATTATGTTAACACAAGGACTGATGCCTGGTATTTTCTTAATGTGAAACTTTTTATTCTCCTGTCTTGGTCAGGACCCAAACCTTGATGGGGAAAATGCTAAAAAAAAATAAACCACAGCAGGGCAGTTATATGATGAAGGGGTGATACAAGATTTGCTGGAGAGATGGTGTTAGCTGATGCGTCCAGCACTGTTTCCCATAATTTTTGAAGTAAAGAAGCGAAGCATTGTTAGACATTGACCAAAAAATGTTAAATTACATGATCAGGATTTTTTTCCTCTGCGTAAAAGCAAGCCATTAAATATCGAAGAACTTTAATGGTCGTGAGCAGGATTCTTTCCTTTGGCCAGTCTCTTTGTTTGCAGTGATAATCATTAGATGGAGAGCTCAGGCTCTTCATGATTAGCTGATTTTGGCTTTGCTGACAAAACTGCAACACTTGTTTTATCTGATTGCCTGAGAGATGGTTCTATCAAAGGCACCAATCCGGGAGCTTTGCCTGCAGAAATCAAATAAGATATGTGTGTGCTTTGTGGCTCCTCTGCAGATGAGGTGCCTTCTGAATAAAGAGAGGACTATAAGGGAGATAAAACAGGTATGAGATAAAAATGGCACCCTAGGGGAACATCTCCTGCAGACCTTAGCGACTCACACACATTAATGCACATGCATTCACACACACAACCACAGTCTATGCAAACTACAGTATTTTGCATGTACTCATGGTGGTGTTGGCATATTTACACATGGGCGATGGTAACAGAGACCAATGGCCTTCAATAAAACCTAGCATCTAAAGCTTTTTTTATGACTTCCTTCAGAGTGACACCACTGCTTCACCTAACTTGATTCCCTGGCACACACCAGAGAACGGTACAGTAAAATCTCAATCCATCAAGCCATTTCAACAAGCTCCTTGTAAACCATCCCAGGGGTACATTTATGTGAAACATTAAACAGCTTGGCTAGCTTTAGTTTTCCATTTATCTGCACTTCAGTGTGATCCCAATTACATTAAGGTAAACAGCTGATTCAAACAACACACACTTTTAACAGACCATTAGCAGTGGTAGCCATCATCCCGATTGAGCTTAGATGTAAAGGACTAGATTTCTGTATGATTTGTTCATGCAGTCCCTGATGTTTTGTCTCTGATGTGATGTGATTGCATCATGCTACACGTCTGTTTCAGGTGTCAGGGTAATGATGATCAATGGCTGATTGAGCGGTTAATTTGCATTACATTAACATGCGGGGTAGAAGGGATGTTTCATGTCTCTTGCATGTAGCAGTCAGTCATCCAAAATGATCACACTAGACTGTTAATTTAGTACAATCCGACAGTGCATGACATTGAATATGTCAGGCATGAAAATTCATGACAATCAAGCCAACGCACCTTCTTCTACCTCTCCTATGATATCAGACTGTGCTGGATTCTTCCACAGGTAAACACATGTTTGGACCAACTTTTGGCAGCAAAGACGAACTAAGAAAGGGGATTTTGAAAAGGGTCACCCAAGTCTGGAATGATTTATCACCCTTTTGTGTCTGCCGTTTTGTGGCACTGAAACCTGAGTGATGTATTGCAATTTATCCTCCCAGAGAGTTCCATTGTCTTCCACTGTGAATGATTCTGCATGGGTCGTATGGGCTCAAGTGCTGTCAAGCTGTCCTTTATTTCACACATCAGCAGCCTTACGCCTTCAGTATTATAGGCATAATGTGAATGCCTTTTGGATGGTAGATGTATTATAATACCCGCAGATAAAAGGCACAGTTCACAATTGGCTGTGCATGAAATATGGTTTACCTATTATGATATCATGACCATAGAACAGTGTGTCATTCCAGGTCCTGCATCCCATTTACATGCTCTAGAAAAAATACATCTTTGTCAGCTTTTATAGGAGATGTGCATTAGGTTGAGATAAGTGATTGTAACACACTGTCTTTGTGACTTTCTCTGGCAGACTACAATGAATAAATCACATTTTATTGAATAAAACAGACTTTATTTGAAGCTGTGCAGTTAGTCATTATGCAGTTATAGAAGTTAACTTTGTGAGTGTGTTCTTTTGCTGCAACCTTCAAGCGGGAAAAAGTCATCCAGTGTGAAAACAACGTCAGACTCCCTAGGTGCAAAGATTTACCTCTTTTTCTTTTTATCACCTTGTTTTTCCTGATGTGCAAACACACATTATTTGACTGTCACTTTACTTTGCACACTCTTTTTTTGTGTGTCCATCTCTGCATTCCTCTCTCCACTCTGTCCCTTCTCTGTCACTCCCTCAGCAGAAATCTAATGCTCCCTTCTTCTACCTGCTGTCCTCAAAACACGCACCTGTCCTTGACCGCAACTTAGAGCCCATCAAAAGTAGTGTCCTTCCTCCCAAGCCACTGCTGCAACACCTCAGTATGGCATCAACACACCATTAATGGTCTCGAGTCAACATGTGCACTTTCTCGAGGATGGCAAGGAAGTCCATGGGGAGTTATCTACTCTCAGTATATGTTTGTGTGTAGGTGTGTGTGTGCGTGAGTGTGTGTAGAGTTTTCAAATCCCCTGAGAAATAGCATTCACTCTAAGTAGACAACACTGAGGGCTGGTCACACCTCATTAATCAAGCAAGTATCCTTGTTTTTCACTTCTATACACCTGTATCCTTTGACGCAATCTCCACAACATGCGGGGAAGACACAAGGATTGGTCAGTCATGTGCGTGTAGACACACTAGGTGTGTATTGCAGGATGGAGAAACAAGCTAGGTTTAACGACAGATTTCATGTCTCTGTCCTTTCCTCGTGTTCTCCTTGTGGCGACTGTCCATGTCAGCCCAGATTTATAATTGGGTCCAGGGTGGGCCACTGAGTAGGTATGTAATGGGATGCTCCCATCACACACACACAACCCCACCTTCACTTATCATTCGTTGTCTCTCTGAGGCTTCACACAGGCTTCCTGAGTGTGAGCATGTGTCTTCAAACCCCTCAGGTCAAAGCTAATGTCCCATTACACTCACCAGTACAGCGTCCTATTAACCATTACATGATAGAAAAAAACTGTGCCTTTATTGATCTGTTGGAAAGTCCTTTTTCATTCACTCCTATGGTTTTCAGGGAATCTTTTCATAGCCGTCTTGCACCCTGATCCCTTTGTAGGTGCCACACAGCCGTCATTCCCCTCGTAATTACAATGAGGCCATAAACAACAGGAGCTGTCTGAGGAAGAGAATGAAAGCAGAGTGTAAGTTTTCACCTTCAGGTGAGGCTGCTGCACTTCATCCAATCCAGCGTGGGAGAATATGTGTGAGTATGTGTGTGCTTTCCTGCACGGTGTTTGTGTTTGTGAGACTGAATTATTAATACTTGACAAACGACTGCCATCCTGTACAGGACCTTCCACTCAACATCGATTACATATAAACAATGCGCATGTCTGAGCCAATGTTTCTACCTCTGCTGTTGGGGCAGCATGACACTTTCTGTTCAGGAGAGGGAGGCAGAGATTGTGTTTGATAGCATGGGGGAAATTTAGAGAGCCAGTCGCTTGGTATGCAGGGACATGCAGAAGTGTTTTCATCTAATTGTCCCATCATTATTTGCTTTTTCAAAGTGGTTTCTGTTTTTGTGCTTACGTTCTCTGTGTTTATGCGGGCCAACGTAGGACAAACAGAGTAAATGGCAGAGAAGGAGTGAAAATAGAGTATAAAGAACACATGGATTGTTGTGTGCAACAGAGAGAAAAGGGAGCTGACTAAAATAGATTAGCGTGTGACAGCACTTTTTGGAGTGTTTGTATCTGCGTGTGTTGAAGTGTTCACCTGTCCCTCCTTCAGCTGTTAAAAAAAGAAAACTGAGAATGAGATCAAAGGCAAACAACTATATTGGCGGTCTCCATAATTCAACAGCTGTACCAGGGGTCATAGTCTTTCCTTTGAGGTTGAGCTGCAGAGATGAATCTTTAATGCACTCCTGCCTGGAAATAATGGATGGCATGGACAGGCCACTACTCCAGCATCACTGCAGGATTTTTGCAGAAATGAATGAGGGTAGGGAGGTTGGGGGGATATTAGGGACATGTATGGACTGTGGACAGAGTGTGAGGCAAATAAAGACAGAGAAGAGAACACTGGAGTAGTGAAGATTCATTTTAAATTCAGAATATATGTCAGCTCATGTATTCATATCACACATGAACACTGCGTGTCATGTGTGCAAACATGTACTGCATGCATTGCTGTACATGCACCGGCTAAATTTCCACAGATGACAATCTTTTTACAGCTGCACGGCTCTCAGGCACCCTAAGGGTAAGGGAATGATTGAGCTGCACCACCCTTCTCACTGTGACCCACTAAGCCTCTCTGCCCCAGTGTGCCTCCCCTGGCAGCCCTGCCTCCCGTCCACCTGCTCCTCCTGCACCTGGACTGAATGAGCACACTCACATGCACAGACACACTCTCGCAGTCTACCTATAGGGGACAGAAAATTATCCGGACCAAGATGGAGAGAGAATAGCAAGTGTGGCTGTTTATGTTATAATAAATTAACTTATCTGTGTTGTACACCTCTCTCATGGAGAAGGATGCATATTTTCTATTCATCCTGATAACATGTCACCAAGCAGCTAACTTCTTCAGTATCAAGGTTAGTCAGTGTTTGCCTAAGTGTGACATATATGTTTCAAAACAGGCCATCTCCAAGTTTTAGCACCCCATGTTTATATTCCTTGATGGCTCGGATGAGCTTTAGCCCCTCCGACGTTTAGAGTGCTGTCAGAGTGGTGTCACGCACTGTGCTAACATGCTAACGTACAACATAGCTAAGCCTCAGGGGCTGCACAGAAGAAACTATCACAGCAGAATAGCTGGAGTTTGTATTTCCCCTCTCAGCAAACTAGTTTGTTGGTATAGAGCATTAAATCATATCCACAAAGTGCAGCATATTTACCCAAAGTAATGTATTAAAAGGAGAATGTTATATTATTAGAGAGAGAGAGGGAGAGAGGCGCACACAATGTTGTGAAACTGGGTCACCCACAGCCGAAATACAGAGCTGGCTTGTCTGAGCTGAAATGAGGTATAAAATACAAACAAATGAGCTTGCAATGCAATAAACCAAGCATCATGCATTGCCCCAGCCCTCTTCCTTCCTCTTCTCTCTCTCTCTTTTTCTCCCTCTCGTACACACAAACACACACTTTGCATTCCAGCTTGCTCAAGATTACATCTCAGCATCTTAGTCAATCAAAACCTCCCATTCCCTTCATCATCTTGATCTCTTACCCTGTGCAGGGAGGAGGCAGGGAGGGTGAGGGAGGGGAGTTTGTGTGGTGAGTAACAGGTTTTTTGGATGGTGACAGAAGAAGAGAAAAGGAAAGACAGAAGGAGGGTACAACTGCCGCCTTCAGTCTTGCTCCAGAAAGAAAGAGGAAGTGAGAGAGGAGAGAGGGAGAGACCCTTACACCTTGCTGTAGATCACAATATATTCCTCATTTAGTGGGCATGAAAGCAGGCAGCCAAACGGCAGCAGAACGCTGAGAATAGTGGAGCAGAGTTCATTATGGAATGACATTGACTCAGGCTGATTTGCTGAGACGAATCAGATTGCAAAATGAGACATATGCATTTTTTTCTCCTCTCTCTATTCCCATTCCCTGGCGTGCAATGAAATATTAACTCGTCCTGTATGGCAGCCCCTTAAATTGCATGCGCGGCTCACACAAAGGGCCTAGCAAATGTGCCATTACCTTATTTTAATCTGAACCATTTTCCCTGGTTGCCTGCCTGCTCTCGCTTGCCTAGAGGACAGATTGTTGATCTGAGGGATCGGCATAAGGACCAGAGAGACAATCCCATTTGAGGGTCTCAAATTCCTCACTTTAAGAGCATCAATCAGGGGATGGTGATTGTGTCTTTTATCAAAATGCAGCAAAATCTGGGAGATGAGCTTTCAGTGAGCGCATGTGGGGACATGCAGATCTACTAAGCTTGGTACACAATGTTCCAGTGTTGATGATTAAGATCTTGATGATTGTTGATGATATCACTGCTGCGATCACATCAACACATGAAAGGATGCGCTGGTTAAAAAACGCATTCTGCTTGTGTTTGCATTCACACTGAGCCTTACACAATAAAGTGCAAAATGCTCTTACTGTACATTCATTGGCCTCAAATGGCTGTTTTTTTAAATGTAGGTAGTCTTGGGTAAAAAATGAACAATTATATAATTTAGATTTTAAAATGACGGTATAGTATCTCTGATATGACATTTCAGCTTAAGATTACATTCTATAAAATACATGGTCATCCCCCCGAACTATTCTAATGACATTCTGCAAACACAACTAAAGTGGATTTTAATGGGATTATATGTAAAGATTCTCAAAAGATGTTGAGAGCATGATATCCAGTTCATTGGAAGAATAAAAATGAGATTCTTCACAGTGAATCACTGAATCAGCCAGATAATGGAACATCTAAAAAAACAAAAACCTGTTATTTTAGATTTTTTCTCACGGTCTGTCTTTAATTTGATATGCATGGTTTTGTCTAAATTTTTCCAAGTTCGAGCCAATTAAAACCAATTACATTTCACTCAAAAAAAAAAGGATTAATTGCATACAATAAGTTATATTTGGTGGTGTCACTCTGTTCTGGGACATCCCTGCCCTTCAATATGCCTACATGGAATTTGAAAGTCTGAGGTAGGGAGAGCACACCTCTCCTCTCTCTTATGTGCTTACAGGAAAAGATAATACCGAGCACAGTGTGCATCAGTGACAAAACATATGACACTGGTAAAATCAGTCACTGTCGTGTTAATAGAACCATTTTGCTATTTGCCAATTTGATGTGTAGATGTGACCAGCTGAGCTATTAGCTGGTGGGAGCTGGTGAGCAGCTGATGTGCTGTGGGTCAAGCTTGACCTCATGACCTGCCTTGACTAACGCCATGCTTCATTTATCTCTCTCCTTCCAAGTCTTTACTTGTAGTTACAAAGACTTAAACACACTGAGAATGCTAGCATGTTTCATAGACACAGAAATAACAGGAGACAAATACTGCTTTTAAGTAATTGGACACCATTGTCTATGCATGTGTTCTAGCATTAAATCCCTTTCTAGCTTACTTCTCTTTAATCTTCCTAAAGGCCAATGCCTTTAATATCTTGAAAGTACATTTTCTGACACATAAATGGAATGCTTGCGAAGGCCTCTTGACTTAGAAATCATGTTACTTCATTTGTACTTTAAATCTCTTTCTTTAATAGATTTAAACCATTCCGATAATTTCCCTGTGGTCTGACTTTATTGTATCCTTAGTATCTCAACTGGTGTTCCAGCTACACCCCTGGTTCCCCTCCTAATGCTTCTCTCAGGGATTTATTGGGGCCTAATTAGCCATGTTGATGGATTGTATAGACTGTGTGCTATGCTCCTTATGTGGGGTGGTGGGCTGTGGGCTGTGAGAGTCCCCTGGGTCTATGTCAACGCAGTAGTTCCTTTCTGCAGAGTGCTAGCCATTAGCAGGCCTCTCACCCAGCCAACATTGGGGATTATGGGAATAAAGGAATAAGACTGTGTGACCTTGGCCTCACACAGCTGTACAGCATCAGCGCATCACATTTGAGTTGTGTGTTTTCTCTCTCTCTCTCTCTCTCTCTCTCTCTGTGTGTGTGTGTGTGTGTGTGTGTGTGTGTGTGTGTGTGTGTGTGTGTGTGTGTGGTGTTTTCAGTTATAGGCTGTCCCTCGAGCTGTAAGGAAAAAAGAGAACGATGGGTTCACACATTAACACTTCCCTCAAGGACAGCGGTAACAGTGTGGACCACCAATTTTTCTAAGACCTGCGCACTCTCTTTGGCATCCAGTCAAACCGGAGAACAACAGAGATCTGAAATGATGCGAGAGCTCACTTTACTGCATGCTGAGATGCTGACATTCTCCCCAGGATGAGCTGAAGTTTCAAGGGAGACAATGGGGAAAGAAGGAATTGTACCTCTGAGAGCCCAGTAGGGGGGCTTCTATGTTTTGGTCTGTCTCTATCAACCAATCAATTAACATCAAACAAGTCCATGGGACTTGACAGCCCTGCAGGGAAACCTTCAGAAGCCCAACTCTGGTGTTACCTTGAGAAAACACACCAAACTGACAATGGATGAATGCTAGAAAACAGACCAGAAGACTGAAATAAAGGCTCTTTGTTTCTCTATTGATGTGTCTTACCTGCTGCTGGATGATTCCACCCAGCAGCAGATGATTTCTGTCACAACCAATCTGTTGCTCTGAGCCCCTACGCTCTTCTGCCAACGGCTCTATTTAAGGTGAATGCCATGCATCCATCACTTGTAGAGATGGACTGCTGGTGAGTACAGCATTTACAAACCATTTACTTCTTTCCTTTTGCTGCTTTCTCTATATTTCCACCTCCCATTTCCCCCCAGTGTTATTTGATTTCTATCTCCTGTCAGGCTCATTCTGGATCTCCTGCAGCCGTTTCTTGCTTGTTCTGAACCCACAGAACACAAACAAATGCACACATAGATTCAGTGTTCATCCAAACATGCACGATACACTGACATGCAATTATAAAACAGTCTGGTGCAGATGATGGTTGCACAGATGACCAGTAGAGGGAAACAAAGCGCTGTGACATGCTCCGGTGTAGATGCTGTCATGGTGACCCTCATATTCTGTTGTCATGCATGCAACAAGCGTACTATTCAAAGCCTCTTATCACCCTCCACCCACAGAAGTATGTTTTGGGAGCTTATTAAAGATCCCAAGTAAAACTAGCACAAAGTAAGCAGGGGGGCCTTTATATAACATTGCTTGTGTTTGCAAATTGTTGATGGGAGAAGAAATCATTCCTCGGATCATTAGAAACAAGTTAAACTGAGCTGATAGAGAGAATAGAAGAGGTCTAGAAGAACCATGGTGCATGGGGGCACAGTAGGAGGCTGCACTCCACATCAATCACTCTAGCCCACGAAACAGTGGATACAGGTACAGATCACTCTTCACAGCAAAAGCTTATACTCTGTTATGCATCCTCAGTGATTCAGACCAGAAATAGAGAGAGCAATCCATTTTAGTTATCTTTACAAGAATAAAAAAAAATAGCCTGCTACCATCCTCATTATTCCCCTCCATTATTTCTTTTGTCTTTTGCACCACAAACCACACTTCCCAAGTTAACCAAAAGGAGAGCATTGTGTGGTTAAGTGTCTCAACCTACGACCCTGGGATCTGGGTGGCAGCAGAAAATTAAGAAGCACATTAAATTCTTTCCCCAGTCAGTGGGTTCATTTAAGTGGTTCACATCATCAGAATACATTATTCATAAAATCAACGTGCTAATAATCTTTTCATATCATCTAGGGAACAGCTATTTTTACTTAGTACATTTTGATGCCTTGTTTTCATGGGCTTCCAGCTGAGCAGAGAGTGACGATAATAACAATAAGGTACATGCTCTGAAAGTAAAAGGTGTTCGGAACATCAAGGGAGGAAACAACATAATAAAAAACTAATTATAATAAAAACTGGGACAGAACCATAACACCTACAGCCTTAAAAACACCAGAGACTTGAAGCCCATTGGAGGTTTCTGGTGTTCATTCTGTGGATATCCAACTGACTTATGAAGACATCCCTTGGTCAGCGTCACATAACCAGTTTGTGTTAGCTACACATGTGACAGCTCTGGCTTCTACTATCAACATTTATGCTGCTGCCCCTTTTTTTTCCTCTGAAGTGCTCTGAAATTGTAGCAGTAAAGTTTCTACTATCATGAGCGTTAAATTGTGAGTTACAATTAAAATATCTTCCACTTCATGGTGGTTAGCAACACCAAAACGCTGGTTTCAGGTGCTGTGCAGGCTTCAGGGTGGGGATTTTAGAATTCCTACAACCAGAAGGGCCTGTTCACGGAAAAACTGGTGGAGCTTTTACTCTGAAAAGCATATTCTAAGTGTCATTAAAACAGGGGAGTGTTCTGATTGCAACGTTTTACCACAAATAAGACACCAGCAGTGTGAAGGCTCTAATCTGTTATGCACACGGAAAAGTAAATTAAAATGAAGCTGTTCCACTTCTCACGCAGCAAGCCAAAAGCTGGGGTTATTCTTTGATGATCATCTGATCTGGCTCAGGAGCAAGGAGCAGTATGTAGAATACCAAAAACATCCAGATTTCAGAGAAAGTCATAGTTCTTTGCACCTTAAATCCCAGAAAGAGAAGTGAAGACTTCCAGGAGTAGGACTAATTTGTCACGACAGGTGCCAATGCCCATCAAATCACAGTGTTGATATGCATGCTGCTGCAGTAAGCTAACACGTCAGGCTCAGGCTTCCTTGCAGGCACTCCACAGCTGACCAAATCACTCAGCCTTGACAGGTTAAAACAGCATTTTCAGCTGGCTAGACACACCGTCTGAGCTACAAAGACACACAGTGGACTTATAAAACTTAAAACGCTCTCCTTATAATGGAAACATCAAAGTTTGTGGGGTGTCATGAGATACAAAACAACTTCAGAGTGATCAAGGTGGATCTTGTTGGACTACGTGCATAACTAAATCTACACAAACGTTCACATCATATTGCCTTTAGAAGTTGACAAGATGTAGCTGAAAGATCCTGATGAAACCTTGGAACAAAGGCAAAAAAAATGTTGCTGTAAGAGAAGTCAGACATGCAGCGTCAGTGACAAACTCTTGGTTGGGATGGTCTTTTATCAGTTTTTTTTTTTTTATTCTGTTTGTTTCCGTATTGTTACTGCAAGAGGGTAGGATACTCATTAAATCTCATTGATGGCGGGAAAATGCAAGGTTCATGCTATTTTGCGTTTCACACTTGTTTGATGTTTTCATTTCTGGCAACTCACTCGTTTTTTTTTTTTCTTGCTTTCTGATTTCCTTATTCCATATATATTTTTGTCTGCAGGCAAAAAGATTCATATGAAGGCTTAAAACAGGTCCTGTGCAGGACAGATAGCAGAAGGAATTAACAGCCATTTCACGCTAGCACCTCGGTCACCGAGCAGGGCAGTGGAAGAGGGAAGCAGCTTGGGTGCAGCCGGGGCACTGACGGCCCCCGAGACACTCTGTAATTGTGCTGCTCTGAAGAGCAGGTAGGTGTGCAAATTACCAAATGTGCCGTGTAAGCCCATTTCAGCCTGCTCAATCACTGTCAAGCATTTTGGAGTTTTGAGCAATTTCATTTTTAGTTCATTTCTGTATCTCTCAGCGTCTTGAATAGAGCAGAATCTATCTGTCTGTTAAGGTTAAAATACTTCAGAGATTATATGGAAGATGTGCCCCATGTCTTTGGCGATGAATTGTTCATTTTTAAAATGTCACTTGAACACCTTCATAAATGTCATTCATTATGTCCTGCTGATCAAAGGAAGTTTCTTTTCAACAACTGTAGGCTGTGTGTAGATATTAGGATCGTATGATGGAACTTTTCCAAATTTAAACCAGCTGCAATATACAGAAGAGTCTTGGTTAAAATCCTTTTATTGAAAATGCAATCATTCAACAGGAATATGACCTTTTCATAGTTTTCCACAGAATAAGTTGAGATTTTTCCTTGCATGTCATACAGCGTAGCATCCCTCTTCATTTTCCACACCATCTTGTCTTGTACTTTATGACTCTGTCCAACTTTTCACAGGACAAAAAACTTCCTTGCCCTTGATGTATTGCCTTTATATAACAAAGTGTCAAAGCTGTAGGAATGTGAAGGATTGCAGAGCGACCTGAGAGCGCCTCAGGGTGGGCAAAAAATACAAGCTGATGTCACCTGGGCTTCCGCTAACCAAGCTGCAGCCTCTGTAGGCGGTGTGGTTGGAGTCCAAAGCAGGGACAAAGGAAACACTGACCCCTGGGAGGGTGACAATAAGGTGGCACTACAAAACAGGGAGGACAGTACACAGAGTACGCCTGGCACCATCCACTGTGATCTCTATCTGGCCTCTCCAAGTGCTCGCTGTCATCAACAAGCCACTCAGGGGGGCAGGTGCCAGGACTCCCAGGGCACAGGTCCTGCCAGCTGACAGGTGTGGGGAGTAATGCTGACTGAACAGGGGTTGGGGGTTAGTAGTACACACCACTGACCCGAAACACTGGAACATCACCAAAGTCATTCTACAAGGTAAGCCCACTGGGAAATATCTCCTGTAATGAGTACTTTTGAAACTGTACCGCCAAAGTATTTGGTTTCACATCTTTGGAAATACTCCAGTTACCCTTTTCCCCTTTTGCCTTTTGTAGAACAAAATATTCCATCAGTTAACAGATATTTTAATTGGTCCAGCATAAATCAGTCTATATTACAAATGTTGACTTCCTTTTTTGGTCCAATTCAGGCACTGACTCAAGGTGTTGTAGTTCACACATAATCTCCATAAAATGGTGAATGGACACCCCCCCCCCCAAGCCATAGACTTTTTCTCATCCTATAGAAATACGAGCTATAATGATCTGAGCCAGAAAGATTCTTGTCTCAGCCAAAAAGTGGATAATGCAATACACAAAATAAAGTTCTTAGCTGCTTCTTAGCTATCAAAACGTTTGACCTCAGTTTTGCATCCTGTAAAATACAGCAACAACTCAGTGTTTTAATTCATGTTTATGATGTATTACCCCCACCAATAATTAACATCTTTGCTTCCCAGAATAGAGTTGTGTGTTTTCTGCTGCTTTTCAAGGTTCAAGTGTACGGCTTATAGAGGATTTAAATATATCCCAAAGCCCTCAGCATGTATTTGCTTGTGTGGCTTGGCTCAGTGTTGCACAACAGCATGCCGGCTACTTTGATCTTGTATATACATGGAGGAACACACCATGACCTGACAACTACTTAGTATGAGAATCACAGCTGACAACATGAACTCATACAGCCACGAAAAGTTAAAGCAGACAGAGTGACAATGGATGGTGATGGTTTCACTCTTGTCACTCAAAAAATATTAAATTATGGGGATTTTCTTGCTGTCAATCCTTGACAACCGCTTTTGACTCCAACCATGCATTATTCATAGTGATCCCTCTTTTTAAGTCTTTAAAAAAATATATTTTTGATTAGCTTAGCCTAAAACTAAATTAAATATGTTGGTTAAAGTGTGCAGGTGTGTGCAAGTGTTAAATAATTTATGCAGCTTTTGCAGACTGGAGCATGAATAACATTTGCAATTCAAAATAATATCCGCTGAATGAAATAGGTATGGTCTGACATTTTAACTGATGTTATTCATTATGCATCAACTAAATCCCA
Source organism: Labroides dimidiatus (assembly GCA_030710495.1). Lineage (NCBI taxonomy): Eukaryota > Metazoa > Chordata > Actinopteri > Labriformes > Labridae > Labroides > Labroides dimidiatus. The sequence goes on from CM061147.1 coordinate 14,442,109, forward strand.
TCTAAAATTCATACCCACAACATGTCTGGGATTATTGGTTATTATGACTTCATTATTCTGCTCGGACAGCTGGTCTCGACAAACAACAACAACAACAACTACAGAACCATGTCTGTCATCTTGACCAATTGCCTTTAAATCCTCTGTCTTATGGAATTTGAAATAACTGGAATATTTGCTAACACAGTTGAGGATGTTCATCAGTTAGATATTTTAAAATGAGATGTTTTTTTTTATTTGATCCTACAGTAAACAATGAAAAATGTTTGCATAAATTGAGCTTTGAACATGACAAACTACATTTTGTGCAGTGTGAATGTTGAGGCAGAATATTTACTTTACTTTACTGAATCTATTTTTCTCTCAAGATTTTCTACCCTTTGGTTCGAAGTGTCTTCATTTTCTTACCCCATTTTTCATCTATGAACCTGTCACAGTGAGACCTTACAATAGAATTTCTTTGTCAAGTCGTGTTTCTGTGATGGCTGAACAAAAGCCTCAGTGATAAAAACAAAGACTAGGGACCAAAACTGGCAAGGAAAAAATAACTTGATTGACCATATTCTGACACATTCGGTGCCTCTGAATGCCACTCAAATGATGCTGTACGTGGACCACTGCATTGGCCACCAGCATTTATGGTGACGAGGACACCTCAGCCGTAAAATTGGGAGGGCATGTTGACCCATGAGCTTCCGCTTTGGCTGCAGCCCTTCAGTATTCAGCCACCCAACCAGCTCAGAAGCAACGCCGTCTCCTCTGCTCATCTCACAGCAGAGAGCCTCTCTGCCCATTTCACTCAAGTGCTCACGGACCGCAGCGCACCGATAAGACAACCTGTTGACGTGTGGCACCTAACTTTATGTGTCATGGTCTGGAGTGTTTTTCATTCTGTGGTTGTCACTGTAGTGGGTGGCTGGTTGCCACACTCGATTGGCTCTCTGAGCAGACAGAGATACTTCTGCTGGATGAGGAGGAGAAAATGTAAAATGTAAGAGACGACACTGAGATTCACCAAATCAAATCTATATAGCGGGGTGACTTCAGCAGCTTGGTTGGCTGGTTCTACTTCTGCTCAACATTTAAGTACAAAAAGGCGGCCACCACACAAGTGACTGATTATCGGCACTGGAAGGGGGAGATGAATGGTGTGGTCCACTTTAAGATGAGTCAGCGACTCAGCTAAAACATCTTGTTTTCTGCAGGCATTATTCGTTTTAAGAACACTCTAAACCTACTAATGATGAAAACAAACAAAGGGAAGCAGGCTTGATCTCTCAGCTACCGACAGAGCCGACTCAACAAGACTCTTATCTAAATGTTGACATTTGAACTTGAGAGTAATATCTGGAGGAATTATGGCTTTAAGCCGCTCTTAATGGACGAGCCGATGGATCGAAATCAGCAGTCTCGGTGTAGCAGCAGAGTTGCTGCCCCTGGAAACACTGAGAAGCAGTGAGAGAGAGGCTCAATGAATAATATATCCAAAGGGGAAGGCGATATGACAGCAGGAAATTAAACACACTAATACTGGGAATGGAGGACAGGCCGATCAGGACTTAATTAAAGACTTTGAGGAGTAGAGGGCATGATTTAAGGCCAGAGATATATACTGCTTTCCTGCTGACATCGACGATGAGCTAAGGATTATCAGGGCATGGCAGCTGGGTGTGTTTCAGAGGACCTTGTGGCCCCTCATGACTTGTAATGAGTTGCTATTTTTGCTTGGGGATAATTACCAACCGCCACATGCTAACATGTTGTAAATGTCTGGTGAAGAGTCAGTTTTCTCCTAAAACATGCCGTATTTCACCTCTCGTGAACCTCTGTTGTTTCAAACACAGGAAAAGCGACTGCAGAGGAAATCAACTCAGAATAAACATAGCCGAGGCAGTCGCTGTTTAATTATGTGTTAGTAAGTACCAGCATCTTTCTTGGTTTGACATCCTCTTTGTAGTGCAGTCACTCTTTAATAGAGATGCACTACACATGACAGATGTTGCTCTAAACTAGAAATTGCTCAAAAAACTGCAGGTACAATCAATTACACAAGAGAAATGAAGAAGAGGAAAATAGGTCTGCAGCGCTTCCTCAGCTTTTAACAGCTGCATCGTACGTCTCTCATGAGAGGGCTTGTAGAAAGGTAGCTCCAGCAGCTATTCATCTCTTGTGGCATGTTATTTATTTACACTTCATATCTTGGTTGGTTCTATTTGCATGTGGTGTGTGGAGCTTGTGTATGATCACCATTTGACCCCCATTTAAAGACTCATTTTCGGATGTTTATGGATTTTCTCAACTATTTTGCACATGGCCACACATGCTCAGGGAATACTTTCAACAATTTCTAGAATGGGTGGCAAATTGCTGCCATGTCTATGTATCATATGTTGCTACAAAATTAATGAATAAATAGCAGCAGTGGTAATAGCAGGAGCTTTATGAAAACATGATAGAGTGTGTTGGAAGTCGTGAATTTCACCCTGCTGTTAGCTCCTGCTGTGACGCTTTCGGGCACGCAATTAAAGTTTGTTTTTTCTTTTTTTTCATTTCCCTGATGTTTCAGTTTGTCATTTGCATCTCAGGTCGTACAGCTTTAATTTCCTGGAGTTCAGCTGTGGAATCTTCGAAACATTTTCATTAGGTGGAGGAACGAGTTACAGTGAGTACTGACTCAGTTTTGGGTAGAATTTCTTATTCAAAGGTCTTATTGCTGCACATTCAAAATTAGTTCTCATCAACATGCAAGGATAATTTATGAAAATACCCAAACCCGGCAGATGGAATAAAATCAACACATAAAATAACTTCAGATAATAATCTATCTCGTCCTCCTCCTCTTGTTACACAAATCTTCAATATAAGCAGTCCTCATCTCCTTCCCCGCCACTCTCTTACCTTCACTCCCTTCCTCCATACATAGCGGATGTAGGGTTGATAAATGGAGCTAATTGTTTTATGGCACGGCTGGCTTGATGCTGGCAGCGCAATCAGGCTGAATGAGGAGGCCTTGGGGAGGCCATTACCCTTCCCATTGTTAGAAAGGACAGGAGGACGAGGTGAGGCCACTGCACTCTGGGGGATGGGGTCACTGACAGAAACCCTCTAGCACTGTGCACTGTTACCGGCTCATATACACACACAGGTATACATCACCTCGAGAATTAAATAAAGATTTGTGCAGTTCAAACAGTCCCTGTGCCATTCCTGCAATGACTTTCACAACCTTTACTTTCCCTAATAGCATAATTCATTCATCAACTTTTTTGGTCCTCCATGTATGTATCAAGGGGACTTTAAGCTGTGCTGTATTGTGTTTTTTTTTGTTGACTAAGGATCAAATGTCTTCTGTAAAATGGATCACTTGGCATGCAACTAGTCGCCCATTTCATTAGAAGACAATCATCACTGCAGCTCAATAAGACAAGCATTCTAGCAGCTGAAAAAAATACACAGGCTTTGCAAACACAGTGGGGTACTTTTTCTGTTTCTTTTTCTAAAAAAAAAAATCCATATTTTTCTCTTAACTGACCAGACGAAAGCTCCAAATGAAAGTAAGGATTGGACAGGAAAGGTCATGGCCTCTCATGCTATTCAGGTCACAATTCAAAGTTGGTCCCATATTACTAGGTGTTCCTGCTTGCTGTCCCTTTATGTTCTGTTTCTTGAACAGCATTTTTGTTGCATGATGGACATTGCCAGCTAAGCTTCTGAGCTCATAACTCTTTACCAACTACTGCTATTGCCACTGCTAGCTTACAGTTTAACACTTACAAATAAATTTCCTGCTCCTGAGCTACTTTTTTTAGAACTATTTGTGTCACATGACGGATCGCGGCCTTTGCTGATTAGAATTTTAGTGCATGTCTGACTAAACTACTGGCTGTTGGTTAAAACTATTCAGATCACAGCCTATTAATTGACAATGTAGATTTTTTTCCACATTGTTGGAAGATCATTGCCCTCCTTAAAGAGACTGTGAGGACTTTACAGATTTCTTAGTTTCTGATCGGGTCCGACAGGACCATAATGATTTACACCAAACTGAAGTCTCTATGACAACACTATGCTGGCCAGCAGAGTTTAGCAGTGAGAAGAGAGATCTGTGTTTTTCTCAAATTAAAACCATTTCTGTGATTAATTTAGTAGTGATGGTGGACACTGGAGCTAAACTGTCTGACAGAAAAAGGAGGTCAGAGCAGAAGAAAGCTAAACAGTAGATTAATAGAGCACATGCCAACGGCTGAAACATGGGCTAAGCTGTTTCTGATAATGTTCATTCCAACCCACATGCAGCAGTTATTCTTTGATCTGATCAAACTTAAGAGTCTGTCAATAAAATGAAGAGTGAGGTTACATTAGCTCTGCTTGGTAGGTGACAACTGGTTGGACATAACCAGGATTTGCTACCATTACAAATTACGGACATGTAACATCAGAGCATTGGGCTATGAGTAGCTCTAAGTTTAGCTGACTACTAAACTACAGTACAAACAGAGTTTACAAAGTCTGATTGTTGTCACGTTTCAGACAATGGTGTTATGTAGCTACAAATGAACACATTATCTCTTTGGGCTGTATCTGGTTAAATGTTGTCTTCAACAAAGAAAAGTAGTGTTTAAGAGAGGAGGCCATCTCCATTCATTTTTTCAAAACAAACACGCCTCCATACGAGTTAAGCTTCTTTTAATCTACTGCTTCCAAACAATTAATGTCACAGTCAGGGGCCAGGGGTTTTGATTGGCAAGGCCAAACTGGGGCACTGTGAGGTCTAGTGAAGTGTCTTCAAATTATCAGAGTACAGTTGTCATTTGTTTATTATTCATACATTTTTTCAGACCTTTCAATCATATATTTAAGTTTCAGACTCGATTTTATCATCCCATTTTTGTAAAATCAAAAGTTGCCTGTCTCATTATAACTCATTCAGTCGCCTTTCCTTGAGGAATAACAAAGCTGTGTATTATGGAGGAAGCTTGGAGGTATAAACAGTGTCTTGCGGCTGTTGCTCAGAGCACTCTTTAATTCATATATTCCCCTGAAGAGTCCAAGTAACAAACACCTTCTTATAGAAATGTAACTACATCATCACTTTGTAATATCATTTGTCTTTGTTTACTTGTCTTTCCTGATCAACAACTAATGCATGGGTCCACAAAGGTTAACTTCATTCATTTGCATGTAATCATGTATCATCATCACAGAAGAATCATCACTTTGTGTCTTAATATTCAAAATAACATTTCTATAAACAGAATGACTCTTTTTGGTCTTACTAGTTCATTAAGTAAAATGTGGATGACTGATTTTTTTAATGTCATATCTGTATTCATGCAGAGTTCTCTGCACTTGTGATGATAACACCTTGGTAGATAAGGCACAACTTCTCAAGAATTAGCCATGTGACACTGGGGCAATCAAAATAACTGTTACACTTATAATGATAGGACACTGCACTTGATGCCATTGTGTCTCAGATGTGTGAAACGCTCTTCAGTATGACTCTTTTTTTTTTTTTTTTTTTTTTTTTAACACATTTCGATCGAGGGTAAAGTAAGCAGAGCAAAGGTTGATACACACTGCAGGCATCGGTTGTGGCAGGAGGTGCATTACAATCAGAGCTGCCTGTATTCCCATCCACTACTTTTATGTGCGACTTGATTTTGTTCCAGAAAGAAAATCTGAAGGTAAATATCAGGTTCATAAAAAGTTCACACACTTTACTGGGATAGAGAACTTGGCATGGTTATAAAGAGAGGATGTGCTAAACTGAGAGTGAAAAAAATATCTTTCGTCTTTCTTTCTTCTTTTTTTTTTTTCTAAATAAGGCCATGGTGGGTTTTTTGGCAGGGTTAAATAAGCACACAGTAATATCATTAACCTGTTACATACATTTTACCACTAATGCTGCTCACTATCCAATTGCCATATCACATATTTATTTGGGTAAATCTTATTTGTAAATAGTAAATATTTAAAACAAATTCTTGTCACTTGATGTAGCCTGCCATAGTAATCTTAATGCTCACTTACACCAAAAGTCCCTGAGTAAGTGTTAGATCCTCTCCTCCTTCTGTTGATAACCCATGCTAGTTTGTGTGTGTTTTTTGTATCTATTGTACCATGTTTCAAGGCCTATCATCCTGAGTTTGTACTTACAGAAATTAATTCACAAGGAAAACGCTCCTGAAATGTGAAATTGAGCTGATTCACACAACCTCACCTTTTAATTTTTGGCCAACATCTGCTATTTAAGCAAATTTGATTAAACCCCTCATTCCCCCCTTGAATGTAACTATCACTAAATATAATCCTTTGGTATTCAAAATCTTTTATTCAATTTAAGGTGGCATTGAAATGGGCACACAGTGCAAAAAGGTGATGAAGCCAATAGATTTCTTTTTTTCCACTTACTTACAGCTAATGTGAGATGTGTTACACATTTTCCAAAGAGCTGCAGAAAGATCAGATGTTTTAGGCAGCAGCATCACAAAAAATACAATGAAATCCTGAAGGGTGATAAATTGAACTGCTTTATCTTTTTATACAGTCAATAAAAACATTTAATCTGCCAACCGTATACTCCAAAACCCGTTGTCCAGCTCCACAGCCAAAATACATCATCATCACGGGCTACAGTGATAGAAAGCTCTCTTTTATGGTGTTGTTTGTATTTGTTGTTAAAGCAAATCTCCACTTGGTTTAGATGTTCAGTCAGGCAGACCACAAGGAGTGTTTTTTTTTTTTCTGGCTGTGAATTAAGTACAGACAGCGAGGCTTCTTCTGTTAAAAAAAAAAATATCTGTATTTCCTGACCACAGAAACTGACTCAGCAGTGGATAGGAGGTTTGGGACCTTGGAGAGAAAACTGGGTTGGCCCTGGAGTGGCGATGAATTGTGTTTTCATGACATCCCTGTTTTAGTTGTAGCATTGGTCATCTGACAAGAATTTAAAAGCACCCAGGACAGAGTCAGCTCTGTGAACCTGTGACAGATGTAACCTGTCGGTGAGTGTCAGCAGGAAAATGATCTAGTCAGACACAAATGCTCCTTGTGTCACTGCTATTGAAAAAACTGAAAGCAACATTATGATAGAGGGGATGATAATGGCATGTAATGGGGAGCGAATACTGGTAGCAAAGACAAGAGAACATTGACCAATCACTTCAAGTGAATTTCATCTTTAGTTACCTGGTTTTTTATTTTCAAATTCTGTTACCATTCCTTGTTTCATTCCTTTCCCTTTTTCTTGATGTCCTCATGTGTTTACACTTGCTACAAGAACAATGATTTTGAGTTTTAACAATGGTAATCTCTCCCCTCAGAGACATCTGAACAAGAACAGTTTTAGTCTCATTCTGGAATTGTCTTTCAGCTTCAGTTCCAGCAGACGTGTGTTTCAGTGTCCTTCCAGCTTGATTATTACTGTTTGTGCGAGGCTCAGTTGCACCACTATAAACGCAACACACTGCTTGTGCTGCTGCAGCTGCCAAGAGAAACACAAGTAGACCACCTTGCCTCACACTGTAACAGTGCAGAGAATGAGTTCCTTCCAGCTGCCACTGCCTATCCAAATCAAGGCCACATTTTTCCCTTAGCACAGTTTTCTTCCAATCACAGGAGCCGATTACAGACATAGCTCATCAGTTTCACAATGGCGATGGATATGAAGGGAGTTAGTTTGTCAGGGGACAATCAGTGCCAAATGGAGCCTGTTCACGCTTTGGTTCACCCTTTCCTATTAGTTAACTAAGATCGTCTCCTTCCTGTAGCAAGTCCCCAGAATCATTTGTCACTGAAAAATTACTTTGCAAAAAAAAAAAAAAAAAAAAAAAAAAAAAGGTAACCAATATCTGATACATGAAACAATTTTATAAAAATGTGATTACCTTGAGAATTTTAATCTAAAAAATTGATCAGTAAAACCAAGCACTTGATGATGGTGGACATAAATGTTATACAGATAAACCTAATGGCCTCTATATAATGACTTCAGAACCACACAGTGACAATGTTCCCTATTTAAGATAAAGAATTTCATGACAACAGCCTTTTCTTTGTCCAGCAAGTTACTTACAGTTGTCAACCCAGGAACGACCCAGTGTGAATTTCCCCTGAAAAATGTCTGTATTCTGTTGGTAAGGAGAGGTAATTATCGATGGGGGCTCTCCCTGTGGACTGATAAGGTGGCCGAGCTGACAGATGGATTGCTGTGCTCTGCATATCTCAGGTTGAAAACATTGATCTCTGGGATTAATGCTGGCCCCACGGGAGTTGATGGCAGTCAAATAGTGTTTCTGTAATTGTACATTTAAACAGGGCTACTATCTTGAAAGGTGCTGACTGTCACACTTTGCACAGCTACCCAGGAATGAAAAGATTATATTTCCCCTCTTACTTATTGTTATATTACTTCTCTTGGTGGAATAACTATCTCAGTTTTTTATAGTTGTGATGATTTAACACCCATTAAAAGATTTACAGGCTCTTTTTGTATGCAAGCACATCAAATTTACTGTCCCAGGTGTAAACTCAGCACTACGCTGGCGGAGAAGAGGCAGTGTCCAATCACTATTTCATAGTCGAAACAGTTGCTGATGTATTGATAACTTCACATGACTGTTATTTAGGCTGACCCATCTTAATCACAACATAAATATGTCACGCTCACCACCATTTTCCAACCACAGCTCAAAGAATTTATGGCACACAACTCTTTTTGCAGTTGCAACAGCAAGAAACAAGCTCGAGGAGATGGTACTCACAAGCTCAATGTTATCAGCTCGGTTCGTATCAAACTAATTCAGTAAGAAGCACAGGAGGATTTGTAGTTAGTGGATATCAGGTGAATATATACTATGAGGCGACAATTCAGCTGTGGGCGCTCCTTAAATTTGCTGCTACTACAACTTTCTGACTTCTTTGTCTTACACAAGTATAAAACAGCACTTTTGTGCCGCAGTTAACCCGCCTCGGATATTATGTTGATAAATTAATACAAGTCATAAACCAACAGCAGTGGGTATTTCTTGTGTGCTCAAAAAGATATGGATGTTAATTTGCTTAGACTGAATGCAGCACATTTCTCATTTCATTTAAATCTGGAATAACTCAGTGCAGGCGGACGGTTTCTCCCGATGTACCATTTGAATAATTGATGTTGGTGTTTGCTTCTATTAATTGGCAGCAGAGCAGCTAACACTGATTCCTCTGAAGGACAATGATGCAATGGCTAAAGATAAGCTCTCTCTGTAATTACTATTGACATTGCTCCAAAGGTGAGCCCTGAAATAGGTCATGTGGGGTGCTTGTCTTCTCCCTTTTCAGCAAATACAATAGAAGACAAAAATAAAAAAAAAATCATTTTGATTGAACAACAACGGAAATCTGTGATATTACAAAAAGATTTGTACAAAATGCATTGATTGTATGAGAAGGCTGAACTAAAAAGACAAATTTGTCTTGAATTTGTTTTGTAAAGCACACCTGCCTTTACACATCTATATGTCCTCTTTTAGTACACAAATCTAGTTGCTTTTAGCTACACAAAGTTGATTATTTCCCTGTGCTGCATTCAGAAGTTTGTCACCTACCTTCCCCAACATGCCACTGATGTGAGCTGCAGTTGCACTGTGTTGAGCATCACTGTTATGCACAGTGAGGCAGGCTCTGAGATGAAGCTGTCTTATTTAATTTGTGCTTCAGATCTGTCTCGCCGTGTCATGGCTGCCTAGTTTGATGAGTCTCTTGCGGTATGTCCCACATGAGGACACAGGTGCTGTCATGTTGTTGGTGATACACACTAATTAGCATGGCTTTGTTTCAAATTAATATGTTTGTTGTTAAAAACACAATATACCTTAGTTTTAAAATCAATATTAATGAAAGTCAACATTTTTTTTTATTTATTTTTTTATTTATTTCTTTGCATGTTGCACAGCATCCATCTGGAGAGTTTGATCATTATGTTGTTAAATTTCTGCTTGGATGAGAATGCATCCTCACAGCTGGGCTTTCGGAAGGCTACAGCCCACCGAATGATATGAAGTGGAAGGCAGGGAAGTGAAGTGTGTCACGTCACGATCACCTGAAGGACTCTTCTCTGTCAAGCTTGACTTACCTTCATTTGTCATAGTGTGGTAGAGATAGGCGATGCCACCTTTTCTACCACATACACATGTATCAGACCATGTGCGAGAAAACAGTCATCAAGGCTCGCTATGAGATAACACAACAGCATTTGCCTAGTCTGAATTATCATTGATGCAGCATGACTTAAACAGCTAGCTCGCCATTTTTGGCTGTTGTCGACAACTGAGATTAACTAAATTAATATTTTCCCAACATTTTTTCTTGATTTTGTTTTGTTTATGTTTGCCTTTGGACCTGCACCATTAACTCATTGTCCCTGTTATTATGGTGCAATGCCGCAGCCGTGTGCGAGGCATATGCTTCCATCAAACTCTCATTAACCTTGTGTCTGATTATGTCCTGCATGGTGAGATTACTCTCCGAGATTCTGCTCACACAACAGAGTGGCCATTTGCAGCTCAATGATGATTAACAGTCCAAACAAACAGTTGCCCTCCGGGCGGAGCTCAAACAACTGTGACAACAATAGTTAGCTTCAGGTGCTGGAGAAATCAAAAAGTATGCGCAGTAGTTAAAAATTAAAATCATGTTCTTGAAATCATAGGACGGAAACAATCTTAATTCATGTTAGGACACATTTCCTTGAGATGAAAAGTTTTAAAATTATGGTGGGTTAGAGTTAAGGGGGGGCCAGACTTTTGAAGCTGGGCTGCATAAGGGAAGTACAAATTGTGAATTCAGTAGTAGATTTCGGATGGCACAGCTATTGTCTGGTGAAGACAAATATGCTCCTAATCCTCCTAATCTCCCACTAGTATTTTTGAATAGCATTCAGACAGCCCTTCCATTAGGCACTTTAATTTTTAACCAGATATCTGTTCTATAATATACTTGTGGCCCTGTGTTAAACCCAATCAGCTGTTTGGTTTAAAAGTGTTGAATCTTGTGGCATGGTGAAGTTTGGCTCCATTTCATCTACAAATGAAGATAAAGTAATGTATCAGCTGTATTTAGTTAAAGTGGCGAACAACCACCAGGGTGATATATAACCCGCACAAGCAAGTGGATGTAGTCTAAATACTGGTGGAGGTAGCCCTGCTAATATTAGCAACACCAGGCAAACCATTTTGTAAAGTTATTATAATTTTGAAAACTTGGTTACAAAAACTTTGTTATAAACTTTATTAACTGACAAGAGAGAAAAAAACCCCATGGCATTTGAAAATGGTAATCATGATAATCATCTACAGCTTTATAACATGGACCTTTCTGTTGTACATTTAAAGTACTGAGACAGCTTTTAGTTAACCTGCATTAAGACAACAGACTGTATAAAATATGGACGTAGTCTTCACACCTGTCTGTTCCTGATACATTCAAATGAAGCCAATCATTGGACAGGGCCATTTTGGAAATGATGCAGACTTTGAACTTCTTTTATAACAGCTATTGGGCACCCGTCGGTTACATGCTCTGAGCTCAGCCTCTGATTGGACAAACTCATAATCCTAATATCTAATAAACCGCTGAGTTAAAAAAAAAAAAGCAACCCCCGAAATTAATATTTCAGACCCAAGCTGTTTTCATAAACCAGGCTGTATATGCTTTTTTAAAAGTCTGTTTGGGTTTTTTTTTTTGTTTGTTTTTTTTGGCTTGATGTGTATGTGGTTTCCGGTCTTTGTGCAGCCAGCCAGTAGCAGAATCTTGATGAACAGCAACTTTAAGCACTTCCACAGAGGCTTCATTTTCTCTACCAGATGTTGCCCCTTGATTAAGACATACTACGCTAAGCAAAGTAACATCAGCAAAGTATGCAGTAAGTAGAGGAGTATACCCTTATTATTGTTATTATTATTTTTTTTTAGTCGGTACAACTCAGGCACTGGTTTATAGGAGAAGGATATAGACAGAAAGATGAAACCACATTGTTTCCACACACAATACAATTTTTTTTCTACCTTTAGACGAGTTGAACCCAAAGTTCTATTTGAAGCGACAGAAAGTCAGTCGATTCTGACCACCCTAGTTTCTTCATCCATAATTTCTCCTGTTGGCTCATATGTAACGTGGGTCATGGCTCAGATAATTGGCTCAAAGAGCAAGCGATACAGAGGAGGTACATCCATACATGAGTCATCTGTGTCTATTATCTGTTATAATGGGTTCTTCCAATGAGAAAATTAGCTTAGAGATGCCCTCCAATGGCTCTGAGAGCAGGGGTGAAGGATATGTCATAAAATCTTGTTTATGTATAATGAAATTGGGAGTGCTCCTGTACTTCTCATTGAAATCCCTAGAACAAAATGTAAGTCTGACAGGCTCCAAGGAAAAGTTACATCTGCAATAAAGACAGCTTTGAACTCTGACACTTTTTGTGCCTTTTGCATTTACTGTTCATAAAAAAAGCCCTGCTGTTTCACACTCTATAGCTTTTCGTCACATTTGGGTTTTCTCCTCTCGTCATTCACAGATGGCCCATGAAGAGGTCCATTAACACTGGCCAGAGTGAAGAGCTGAGATGAGTTTTAAATGCTGTAAGATGGAGAGCCATCTATTTTCATCCCAGTGTGGAAGGTCAACAATTACACAGTGAGTGGCGGGTCTATCTCCCGTCTCCTCACACATAAGGCAGCGTGCATATACAAAGCCGATCGGATGAAATTAAGCAATTTGTGCTCTAGCATTTAAAATTTAAATTGATGTGGATAAATGGGGTGAGGGTCTTCCAGAACGGTGAGCTGTCTGCTTGCGTTCATTCTTGGTCTAATAAAGTTTGTTGATGTGCTGGCGTGTGATTAATATTTGTTTTAATTTCAATCGTGCTCTGAGTTAACACACTGCAATCAATAATTAATGTTTTCTGTGAATATTCATAATTGGGTTGTGAGAGAGTGCTTCAGCAGCTGCACAGAGGCCCAGGAATTGCTGATTTGCACCAGCTTTTTCCATAAAGACTGAGCAAAGTTGGGGAACATCACGAAGGCAACAACATTTCAAACAAGTTGAGGTGTTCTGATGAGCAAGGTCAAACAGGACAATGTTATGCCAGTATTGTTTTTGAATTGAATTACTGATCCTTGTCTGTATATTTATATCTTTATAAGCTTAGTCATGAGACTGCTATGGAAAGCATTTCTAACTTTTTTTTATCCACAAAGGCCAACTTAAGGCTTTATTATTTCCCTGACGATGGCAACAGTCCAGCTCTGACTTCCTAATGAAATGGATTTGATGCAAAGGGAACTTCAGAAGATGAGCTGACTTTACAATTTTCCTTTAAGTGAAGCTGCTTCAAAGTCCAAGGTTAAGTGAGGCAGAGGGAAATGAAGTCAGTATGGCACTATTGTTTGTCTCTTAAGATTCAGAGATGAGGAGGGGAGGATGTCATTAACCGCAGCTATAAGAGGAGCAAGAAGAAAACTGTAGTCTGCTGATCAATTGACATCAAAGTGAAATAAGCAAATGAATAAACAACTGCATTAGGTTTAACCATCAAAGAGCAAAAGAGCATTGATAACATACATTTTCAATATAATGCAAAGTATGAGTTGAATAATACACAGACGGAAAGAAAGCCTTTGCAGAGACATCACCTACAGCCCTGAATTATTTCACAGTGGGTTTTGGGTAGTTTAAGGCAAAGACAAAGGCAGATATTTCGTAGGAGGCTAATTCCAAAATTGAACAGAAAAAGCAGCAATATGATGAAATTAATCTAGGGAACATTACTTTCCAGTGGAAATGCAGCATTATCTCGAATCAAACTTATAATACCTGGAAAGAAACTTTGATGAAACAGCCTTGGACACTAAAAGTATGCAGAGGATAATAATCTACTGGAGGAACAAGGCTCTAAATCTAAAGATTTGAATTAGCAAGCAGTATTAAGATGGGATTAACCTTGGAAATATTTGTTTTAGGAAAATACATTTTTATTTGATGAAAAAAAAGCATAATGTACAAACGGTAGAAACCTTAGTAGTGCAAGAGGGCACCAATTATTAAAGAGGTAGAGGGGTGTTTTGACAGATTACATGAAAAAAAAAAGAGTTGTTTGTATGATTTTTGAATGAATTTATGTAAATGTATTTGGATGATTTGTGTGACACATTTGCAAATGTTTTGATCATTTGCTGACCATGTAGGAGTTTGAGGTGAATTGGGTGATTTTTAACAACTAACCCCCCACTCTGGGTAGGAGCCAGCTGGTGTATAAGAGAGGGATAAATGGTCCAGCAGTTGCAGGTAAAAGTTAATGTCAAGTCATGTTGAGTGCAGCGCAAGTGTACAAAGAGCATACTGAGCAACTAAATCCCAAGTGTCCCTGTCTAGTGCTGTCTTTTCTTTTTTCCTTCTTTTACCCGTTCGTTTTTTTTTTTTTTTTTCTGTGATCCCCAGGCCTGTACTATAAGCAATGCTGCATATGGGCTTTTACACTAATTTCTAGACTTGTTTCACAAATGGGTGCCAGCAGGGAAGACGTATTGAAAAGTTGGTCTTTGAGCAGTACCTAAAGAGTCCTCTGTCCAGAGGTGAAGACCTGTTTCAGAGAACTCACCCTGGATCAGCAGCAAAAGCAGCTGGGCTACTTAACACCAGTATCTTGATACACAAAGGCCTAAAAACTTCCACTGAACTGCACCAAGCCAGAGGTAAGTCTAAGGACATGGTCAAGGGTGGTGGTCCAATAATTAGCTGTTAGTCAGCCTGAGCCAAGTGGAGCAGTAACTCAGGGTGGTATCAGGAGCAAGACCTCAGCATGCAGACAGCGCACAGGTTGTTTGTTCTGGGTATGGCAAGGCAGGCTGTGTAGGCCCAGTTTGGCCTGTTTAAAAACACAAAGTTTCCACCCTCTGTATGTCTCAGGACCTGAGTTTGTTTACAGCAGTCTGCCTCTCCTTTGACCAATGTGTAGCTAAATGGAAGGACCCAAGCAACATTGTTAGATACTGGTTGTTCATAGTCCCATCTTTAGACCCAACTTGTTCTCAGTGAGTTCTGGAGTCAGGGATGAACAGTCCCGGTTATCTGTGTACATGAACTTAAGGGACATAAAAAGCCACCCAGGTAACACCCTCCTTTTATCATCTAACTTATAGACTAATGGACCAATGCTGATTTTATCTTTCCATATTATGACTTCACTTGGCCTTATGAATAAATCATTGTATAGTCATTTTCATATTACCAGTTGGAAGACTGCGGTTACATAGCTCAGCCAGCATACAGAGACCTCTGTGCTTTTATGTTGACCCTGCAAGGGTATTGGAGTGCTATTGAATGATTTCACATTGTGTTAGGGGTTGTAGGAGCACACAAGATTAACACCTCATGTCCACACACACACACACACACACACACACACACACACACACACACACACACACACACACACACTTAGTGTTGTTATTCCCTGCCTGCTTCCCATCTTACCTCAGCTTGCCTTTGTTGCTTCTCCAGTGCTGGCACAGTGCTGTATTTCTCCACCACCACACTTCTCTGACTTTCATGTTTAAGGCAAGATGCGATAAGGGAAAACAGTTGCATTTTGAACCAGTAATCAAGAAAAAGCATATGACATTGGTAGCCTCTTTTTTCATTACCATGTCACATTTATCCAGCCAATATTGCATTAACTTCACTGTTTCACACTGCTTCATGATTTGTGTAGTACCAAAGACAGCGCTTACTTTTTCAATTCTTTGACTATTCAGTCTGACTGCTGCTTAGCATGTCCAAATCCAGCTGATGCTCTTGATTATAGCATAGACTGTATAATTAATGGACGTAGTCTCCGCGACGTCACCCATCTGTTCCTGAAACGGACTTTTGAAGCCAAACGGTCGGCGCGGCCATATTGGAAATGAGGCGTGCTGTGGGTCTCCACAGTAACAACCATAGGACGCTCCACAGTCATGTGATCTGAGCTGTGCCTCTGATTGGACGAACTGGCGAGCTTGATATTGTGGACACTGCCGCTTTAGAAAAAAATCCCCCCCCCCCCCCACAGTGCGTGCCGTTAGTGAAATTAGCGATTCAGACGGGAGACATTCTTTGTACCAGGCTGTAAATAGGCTTATTTTGGCCGTGAAAATGGGTTTTTTTGGCTTGGTGTGTACGTGACTTCCGGTACTTCCGGAGCCAGCCTCAAGCGGACACTCGAGGAACAGCAGACTTTAGCACTTCCGCATTGCCTCATATTTTCAGACCGGAGGTTGCCGCTTGGATTATAGTTGCATCCAAAGATCAGCTTGTGAGCATGTGACCAGTGAAAATGGAGGAGGCACAGCCCAGATGCCTTGAATTCTCTCTCTTGAAAATTGTAAATGCAGAGTTCAGCAGCAAGGAAACAGTATCAACAACATCAGCATATCATGACAAACACAATTAAATGCTGACTTTTTTTGTTTTGGTTTAAATAATGATATATTTCACCTCAACCTGAGATAACGAGGCAGTTGTCAGATCCTGTCAATACTCAGGATGATCTGAGATATTTCTGTTTTAACCTCTTGGTAGACCTCTTTCGGTAGAAAAGCATGGTTTAAAAATAACATTTTAAAAACGTTGCTGAATCATTTAGCGTATCTTTCTTTAGTCAGTGTGACAGCCAGTGGTAAAGCAGGGAGACCTTAGGGAGTCATTGTGGTGACTTTGCTAAACCAGCATGTTACATCACAAAGAAGATACTGTGTCATATTGTAATGTACACCACTTTCAGTAAGGATGTGCTGTGACAATGTTGGCATGATCTTGATCCCATACACTCTTTCAAGACAAATTTCTCACTATGTTAACTCTTCAGCCCCATAGGCCAAGATAAGCAGCAGGTAAACTGCACAAATTCTGTAGTGCTAACAGGTTTAAGTCTTCTCTTCTCTCTGCCTCTTCTTTCCCATGAGGACTGATCCTGAGGGCATTGTCTCCACCTATTTTCTCTCTGTAGAGAAACGATTGGCTGCTTAGTCACACTTTCAGGAGCTTGAAACGTATAGAAGAGAGGCCCCTGTGGTGAGTCTAGCCCTAAGCTTAGGAGATCAGCCAACAAAGACAAACCCCCCTCCCTACTTCACTGGAGCTATCCAGTACATGCTGTCCTCAGCTGACCTGTTGTAACTAGGTTCAGTATCCACTACTGGATATTGAGGCCTACTATGCTTGTTTTACACTCAATTTGTGAGTCCAGGATGAATCCGTATGAAAGATTAAACTACATTAGTGTATACGCTCTTCTCCCCCGTCTCTGTTGCTTATTATGATAACAGTTATTCAGAATCATATCACAGATTTCACCTTGCTTGTTTCTATACAAGATCCAGCTTTCTGCTCATACACCTCTGGGGTCCCCCCCCCCCCCCCCCCCCCCCAAAACAAAAAAACCAACTCGTTTTTATTCTAACCATGCTGGCTATGGCCTGACAGTTTTAATAACAGCATTGTTGTTAGTTAAGGTACCTCCACATTTCTCTTGGACAGAGCTGAATGATAAAGGTGGGATGCATCAACACTCACTTTAATAAGTGTTCACAGTTTTCTCTGAACATCATTCACAGCTTCTGAACCTGGCCTTTCTGTGGCAGGGAACCAAAATCTGAAGCAAAAAAGGGGGGAAAAGGAAAAGAAAAACAAAACAAAACATGAAAGGGCTCCACATGTTGTTACAACATACGTGATATTTTGTATAAATTGGATACATCTATAAGCTAGAGTAACTGAAAAGGAAAATAAACACAGAGAAACAACAGTTCATGTTGTAGACCTTAGAGAGAATAAAACGAGTCAACAAAGCAGAGCAGGTCCAGAAATACAGAGGCATTTTTCACGACCAGCTGCTCAGGTACACTGTGTTAGACAATGTGGAGAAGAGGGCTTGGCGACCCGTGTCCCCCACCTTTCAAATCCCATCTCCCTCAATGAAATCAGGTGTCAAAGTTTACAGAGGATGTAGTGAAAACAAGCCAAACTCGATCACGGTGGGAGCTGTCACAGCTGTTGAGGGGGACGATAAAATAACCTAATAAAACAGACAGAGCTGTCTGCAGCTCAGCACTGCAGAGGTAGAGAAGGATAAAAACATTTTACAATGGCATTAGTATTTGAGGGTTTAAAAACTTTTGAAAAATTTGAGCAGTAAATAGGTTTTGAAGTGTGTGTTGAACAGATTGGGAAGTGTAACAGATTACCAATAGAAAATACTAGTTTAGATACCAGTGTTCAAAGAGATAACAAGAAGAAGTCATTTAAACCATAAAACATAATAAAACATGGTCTTATTGGGAATGGACCGTCTGCTGGTATGGTATTGGACAGCTCTCAAAGCTGCTCAGTGGGGTTGGAGTGTAAGGGTGAAAGACACAGCATAAATTTTACATCCTTTTAACACTCCTCAAAACAGGAAGTGACACCTCATGCCCTGTAGAAGACAATATTGTTATCTAGGTTATGCTACTAAAATCAGCTTAAACATTTCTATGTTCAAATAACATAAAGGTGATCACACAAAACAACACTGTGCTTTCATTGTTGAAACAAGTTTAATTTGTTTCAACAATATGCAACTTAAAAACATCTCTATTTTGGTGCAACTTGGTTTAACTACACCATATTCATATTCAGAGGCAAAAGCCCTTGCATTAGCTTTTCAGCTTTCACTCTTCAAGTAGGGCCAATTCGGTCTGCCCCTGTTTCCTGGAAAAGAACCCTCATGAGAGACAGCCTCTTTGAACAGTCGGAAATGAAGGATAGCACAGCACTCTGTTATCTAAAAAATAAAAAAAAAATGTCCTGCACCATCTTTCAGTTCTAAAAAAGTATGCTAGTTGGATTTGAGAAAATAGTTATAAGTAGCCAGTTACCTCTGATTGTTGGAGAGACAAAGTCAGGGAGTTGGTACATATATACCTCTGAATGTCTTCTCTTCCCATCACATACCTCAAGTATTGTTTTGTGTGATCTTCTGCACAGGAATAAAATGGAGACACCATATTTGATTACCAAATTACCCTTCAGTCAGGCCTCCAGATCCACAAATCCTGAGCAATAGAAACATCAAAAGTTTCTTTCATGTTAAAATCAAACATTGATATAATTTAAAGGACTTGTCTTTATGCTGCAACTAATTCCGACTCGTCTCCTTAACTGCCCTCCTCTTGGGTTATAAGCTTCACAAATTAGACCTGAGTGGAGCCATTAATTATGGGCAAGGATCAATTCTTGAACTGTTGTTTTAGCCACTTGTCTGATTTCAGCATTAAGAGAGGGTTTGAGCTGGTGAGGAGGCAAAGGATGACACCACAAGGCCATAACGAGTTGTGCCTTCCCCATTAATCAATGCCTTCCACACAATTTGCTGTCTGTGAATTGGGACTGACCTGTCTCAAGGGTCACTTGCCAATTTTCGTCTGGAGTCAGTCTGCATCTAGCTGAGCTTCTGTGCTTATACCCGCTGTTCCTTTTGAGTGATCCCATCTTTGAGATCATGGCTGCTGCATTTCTTTCTCTGTTAGATTGATATCATTCTCACTAAAAGCACTGCAGTTCAAGTGCACTGGGGATTTGAATGAGCCATTACTCATGATGGCTGGTTAGGTAAAGGATAATTGTGTTTGCCTTTGATGATTTTGTTCATCCTCTCTCATCTGTTGCATTGTCTACTAACATGCCTCAAGGTTAATCCCTGTATTTTTTAAACACAGGACCAAAGCTGGCAGCTGCTGATCTCCATTTACAATGCACAATCTTTACACATGGATTTTCAGCCATGAGAGTGTTATTGTTTTCTTTATCAAATATTTGTTGTAGTTACGTACATTCAAGTTTAAGTTAGCTTTTTTGGGGTTGGCAGAAAATGTGAAGCAGGAGTAATCTATTTAAGTGCCTGCTGCTCTAAAGCAAGCATGGAACCTTTGTCATCAAGCCGTTTGTTTTAATTGCTGTCTCTTTAAGGCTCCACACACCACATATCCTCTTTCCTCAAATGGCCAGTTCTCTGGAGGTCTGTCAGGGCAGACCTCCAGGTGTTTGAGGCCCCCATTATTCCAGCAAGTCTCAGGAAGATCTTGTGCCATTTTTAGACTGACCTTTATAAATTTACAGACAGATGCACAGATTTCTACAACACATTACTACATTGTGGTTTGAAAATTATTGTTCAATTGGTATAGGCATCCAGCATTGTTACTTTAACCATGTATTAAACAAAAGAAACCGTAGCACCCCCTGTTTAGGGTGAATAATACATGACAAATGCCCCTGTTTCAATACTTGGCTTTATTTCCTATGATAGTGCATAGCTTTACTGATCCCTGAAACGATCACAAATTTAATAACTTCCCTGGTAAAGCCAAGGTATCAACTTTGGTGGTTTTGAAGACTTTCTATGTTTTAGGACTTGATTTGATGCTAAATTGTACATTTTGGGACTCAAAGATCAACTGAGTGATTTTTCTTTTGACAAACTGCTGCAGTAACTAAAGAGGATCTTTGATTTAAGCTACACAGCCAACCAAATCAGAAGAACAGTATGAGGTACACATCCACTTTAGCCTATTACATCCCTTGTGGTGCAGAAACCTGCAAGCTTGAAAAGACAAAATTGCCCACAGATTTTTTTTTTTTTTTTTCAGCCTTGTCTCTTTTCACCATCTTCCTTTTAAATGACAATAAAGTGCAGACTGCAACATGTTTGATTTTAATTGGTTTCAATCAGGATATGCATATTCGGAGTAATGATTTAAGGTATTTTAATTTCATGTGATGTGTAATTGAAACAAGGTGCACAAGTGCTTGAGGGGTATTTAATTAAAAAGCATTTTCCAAAACAGTCTGAAAGCACTGACTAGGGAATTGAGGAATTAATTATACACAAGTTTGCAAACGTAAAGCTTGTGAGGTAGAAATTAATGATTGTAATGATTGAGACAGATTTTTGACCTTTTTAAACCCCTCTTTGGCATACATGCAAACTTCTTTCAGCTCAGATGTAAACAAGAGAATCCAACAAACACTTCATAAAAAACTCACAACCCATGGTGACCCCTCACTTGGATAGTTAATCATTTCAGCTTTCTGTGCTACTGGCTGACCAATACTTTGACAGGTTGAGCTGCCCCCCACCCTCTTTTTTTGTTTGTGTGAATTCTCAGCTGTGGATTTTGCAAATAAAAGTGCTCTGAGAGTTGTCAAAATGAGAATAAGTTCATCAACTTTTAATGTTCTCTAAACACCTCTTCAAATGTGTGTGGGTAGCTCTTCCAGAATGGTTGGGTTTACTTATGGTGTTGCTGTTGTAGCAGCACAAGGAATATACGCATATTTCCTTATGTGCCATTTTACTTAACAGAGCGCCACTGCTGGCCAATTGTTGTGCAGGGAGAGATGTTTTAAGCTACAATTCCTCCCTCTGCTTCTTCCTTTGCATTCCTGTCTGTGTACTTCCAGGTTGAGTGTTTGGCTGCAACCATAGAAAAAATTCATCCCTTGTACAGTGCATGCCGTTAGCAAAATTAGCGATTCAGACAGGAGACATTTTTTGTACCAGGCTGTAAAACGTGCTTATTTCGGCTGTGAAAACGGCCTTTTTGCTTTGGTGTGTACGTGACTTCCGGTACTTCCCGAGCCAGCCTCACATTGTCTCATATTTTCAGACCAGAGGTTGCCGCTTGGCTGCAACAGGTATGTCTGCATCGCTTCACCTTGTTGATTGTTGGGTCTTGGGAGGATTTTTATATCTTGTATTTTGTGCTGCAGAGTAACTGGTGTATTGCTGGTGCGTGCGTGTCTTCCTCAGTGGTACTGAGGTGAGTGTTCTCCCACCGTTTCTCTCTGTTGTCATGCATGCTTGTAGCTGGCTAATGCTAATGTGGTCACAGGTGAGATGCCCGTAGATGCCTGGGTCTCTCTTCCCCTCCCTCCTCTCTTGTGTGTGTGTCTGCTGCTGCTGAGTGGTAGGTAGAATTATTAACGTAGATCATAACCACACCATTGTCAGTTGTACTGATAAAACTAGGTGTAATCCGCCAAATGCTGATTTATACTACTGCTGCATGTGACATCCGACTGAGAACGTTGCTGCTTTGTCTCTGCTCTGTCCTGAGTGAGTGATTGTTTGCCTGCCTTTCTGCTGCTTGGTCTCGGCTTGCTTTTCACCTGCTTCGTCTTGCGGCTTCAACTGGCTATTAGCTTGCTGCTGCTTGAGCTTTTGTGTTTGTCTGTTCTCTGTTCTGCTCTCCCTGCTGGTACCAGCCTTTATCTGATTGACCTGCCAGCTGTTTAGCCTTCTCCCAAGGAGACAGACAGCCTACACAACTCCTTCTCTTGAGCTTTAATATATGTTTTAAGTGTTATTAAGTGATGGGGATTCATTTCTCTTTTTGTTTAGTCATATTTTTATAAGTTTACCTTTTGTTTAGGATCATTTTGACTTGGTTATACTTTCTGCTTCTTAGTTTCCTCATTTGATTTGGGGTATTTTGTGGGTTTTCTTTGGTTAATTTTTGCTTTTGTTTGACTATAGGTTCTTTTGTTTCATTCGTGTAGTTAATTTGTATAGTTTAATTGTTTGCCTTCTTGTTTTGGTGGATCCCTCCTCCCTTCACTAGCCGTTTGTCCATCCGGTAAGCCTCAGCACCAGATTAGGTTTTCTCCTTCTTGTGTGTGTGTGTGTGTGTGCTGTGTTTTAAAAAGAATTTTTAAGTCTGATTTATGAATAAAGTTTATATTGTTGTGCGAACCATGTCTCAAGCCTCTTGAGTGGAACGAACCTGTGCAGACCTTAAAAGGGAAAGAAATAATTCTCTGGGTGGATCTCCCAGAGTGGCGTTGCCCAGTAAATTTAAAATATCCTGAACAGGTATTTTCAAAATCCCTTCACTCTCTATAGCTGCCACACCTCACTGAAGCTCGTAGTACACAGAGGGCATATTCATCATATCTTACGGGACAGAAGTTTCATCTCTGGTGGGAACATTTTCTGGTTCCTTAACACTCTCATGTGATGTCCCTCAGGAAAAAATTCTTTGGCTATTTAAATTGTTTGTCTTTGTTTGCTGCCTCAAAGACAGATATCAAAAAGTTTTAAAAGACCATTATCTACATGCAGAGTAATACAACTTTGCTTTACATTTACAGTGAGTAAGGACTACAAGTTCCCTTGACTGTGTTACACCAAAAAACACTGGATGACTTTAAGATATTTAAAGCCAAGTGCTGATAAAACAGAGGCTTTGGGTCTCATGGAATGTTTGGCCTTTTTCTCTGGCTTGCAGAAAATAAGAGTCATACTTGATAAATCATCATTTGACAGCCACATTAAGGAGCTAATTCACACCATGTCATGCAACAAAATCACATTATTTCCATTATGTAAGAGAACTCAGATGTGTACTATTTACTACTGAGCTTGAGATGCTCTTACCCTGACTGCTAAAAACACATTCTGCTCTTTGCTCACCATGTTTGCCCTTGTTTTTCTTCCATCAACATACACACAAAAAAATAGACAGTGGAACTCTTACCAGCTCAAACCAATATGATACTTAAATCTCTGCATTTTCTCCTTATTGCAACCCAAGATCCAGCCAGAATATCTGGATTTTTATTGCAAGTATTGTGTCAATTTGTTTATCTATAGGAGTTTCCCAAAAGGACAAACAATGAAAAATTCCCTTTATTTGTTCCAGACAGCCCTCCTAGAAATAAGGCGAAACTTGTCGCCCATTCGGTGGTGGAAAGAGAAAGAGTATTTTCAGCCAACAGGTTAGACTTCTGCAATAATTATTTTTCAGGAGTCAAAACACCACATTCAATCTTTTGCTAACCCTCAACACAAATCAATGAACAAATCAATAAGGTTCATCAAGCTGAAATCCCACAGGATTAACTGTAGTTGCTTGGTCACCAAGAAAACAAAAATATGGATTCAGACCACTCTATCACTGCGAGAGAAAAAAAAAAATCAAAGAAAAATAAGGACAGAGAAGCAGTCGGATGATCGCTTGTGCTTCTCTGCAAGTCAAAAGACAATGAAAATCCTGTGAGTAATTCTCTGATCATACATTGAATTCATTTGTTTAAATCTATTTTACTGTTGTTCCGTCTTCTCAAGCTCCACAAGTGATTTTCAGTCTAATATTAACTTATGCAAACCTTTAATTTAATTTAAATTGTGTTTTGAACACCGTGAAGTCATTGGTGAGATGAAGCTTCTGTGTTTGAGTAAGAGGTGAGTCAGATGGAGGCAAATAGAGGGTCACATACTCAAGTAGATATATTTTATTTTGCTGATTTTAGTGATTGTAATGGTGTGGGTCGATATGTCCAATGATATTTCATTCAACAAAACGTAATAGACATCAAAATAAAATCTTACTCAATTCACCCTCTCACCAACTGGAGTGCCATTTTCCCCAACCTCTAAAATGTGCTTACTCATGGATTAGAGGTTGCTTACTAGTGCAAACATTTTCTTGTCTAGTTTATTATTATTTTTATAGATCACAAACATGAGATGAGATGAAACTTGATTGCTATTACACATATATAAGTATAGAGTAATGAAATGAGGTTTGGCATCTCACCAGAAGTGTCATGTATCTATGCTATGTACTGAGTAATTAGTTATTTGCAGTTTTGGACAAAATTATGCAGATTATTGGCTATGTATGGGAGGGTTAAGGGGACACTATAAATATAAATAAATGCTGTTAATAAAGGTATATTCTACAGATTTTAATATGCAGTTTAAGTTGGAGTGAAGATACTATGTTAATAGATGTATGGGTATAATGTATTCCTTCATTCATCTTCTATACCGCTTATCCTGTTCAGGGTCGCGGGTGGCTGGAGCCTATCCCAGCTGTCTTAGGGTGTGAGGCGGGGTACACCCTGGACTAGTTGCCAGTCAATCACAGGGCTGACACATACAGACAGACAACCTTTCACACTCGCATTCACACTTGTGTCGCCATCTTGGCCAGACATAAAACAACATAGCGTGGAAGGCTCTGCATACTAGTGATGTGCGGATCGATACTGAAGTATCGATACTTCCAATATTAGGTCTCTAGGTTCTAAAATCGATTCTCAAATCAAAATATCGATACTTTTGATACTTCTTTCGTTTGAGATTATGTATATCATTAACAAGAACAAAGTGGAAAATATTTTAACTATCGAGATCTTGGATAAATGACAAAGTTGGTGGGAACTACTTTTTCTTCCGCCGGGGTAAGATCGTAATGCGGAAGCACAGCAGCGCTCACGCTCTGACGCGCTGCTCGCTCTCGCTCAGTTACACGGTCGCTTCAGCTCCACGAACAGCCAAGAGGCAATGTGCGATATATGTGGTAAAACAGTAAGAAGTTGTGGCAACACAACAAACCTTGTGAAACACCTGAGGTTATCCCACAATACAGAGTATGAGTCATATGCTATAAATCGGACAGGAGAAGTGGAGAGCGCAGCTGCAGGTGCTGCTGCTGGTAGGGCAAGACACGTCTCTGGCCGAGTCCTTCTGTACTGCAGGCAGGCACTATCCAGGTAATAATTACAAATATGGAACTTAAGCAGTGCTAAGCACTGTTGCTGTTGAAGTTGTTCAAATTAATATGGTTATGAAAAGTAACAAAATAAATACACACTTCAAAAAATAGCTGCATGAGTTCATCTTGGATTAATAATAGGCTGTCTATCACTGAGATAATCTCTCACCCAGTATTATAAATCAGCAAGTGTTTGTATCCCCTTATTGTAGGCTATTTAGAGAGTCTACATACATAGTTAAATCTAAATATGGTTAAGCATTAAATGCTTATTTAACTTATTTTACTGGGTTTATTATTGTACAGATTTTCTGTTCTTCTTGAACTTGAGACTGTTTTCATATATTTTATATGGCTGTGTCCTCTGTTTTTTCGTTTTTCTGTTGGCTTGTATAAGAAGAAGGCTGCTGCCGCAAGTTTAAAATATTTATAAGAAATGACTTGGGTTTCATGTATTTTTTGAGGCTATGATTTGAAATACACTACTTTTTTTCAGATTTACCAGACACATTAGGTGTAATTGCACAAAGTATCGGTATCGAATCGGTATCGCCGATACCAGCATGAATTTTACTCAGTATCGGATCGGAAATTAAATTGGTGGTATCGAACATCACTACTGCATACCAATTTCAGGCATACATACAACGTGCCTCACAAGATGTTACAAGTAAAACATCATCATCACTGACATGACAGCTTATTGCAAACTGCACATTTTCTAAATCCATTTAAATTTCTGTCAGCTCACTGTAAAACAGGGCATCACCACTACACAGATATGTCTCTCCTCTTCACCTATTGCTCCTATGATTGTAGCAGTTACCTCTGCCACTGGTAACACACCAACACACCACACCATCACTCATTTCACATGTCACATGTTAGCAGGTAGCATGCTACTGATAGTTTGGTGGGTGCACACACTGAACTACATTCAAAATCTTAGCAAGTTTCCTGCGCTAAGTTTGACAGAAACACCAACACATTATGGTGAATCTTTATTATTGAAAGATTGTATATCTTGGGTTTGTTTGAATCTCATTATGTTTCTCTTATCTTACCACAGTGCTTCCTGGTGCTGGGCAGTGTCAAAGGACCTGAATATCGTTTCAGGCTGTCTTTTGTGGTGCCTGACTAATTAGAAGAGAGCATGCTCAGTTCATCTTACTAAACCATACCAACTGATGAGAGTGCTGAATTGAGTTGTGCAGTTTTTGTGTGAATGCTTAGTGAATCCCTTGGTGTGTGGTTAGTGAATGTCAGTGGACTTTGATGTGTTTTGATGAAGAGAATGGCCTGTGTGGCTGAATTGTTTGCTTGATTGTTTCCAATTAAAGTGGTTTGGTCCAGTGGGAGGGGCTAAGCCTTTAAATGGAGAGGGTCTGCACTGGCTGGGGAGTCAGAGAAGGTCTGTGGTGCTGTGGAGAAGGAGCTTAAGTTCTGGCAAGTGTTTTGTAGCTATTTTTTTCAGCCACATCTTTACTTTTATTGACTCAATTCCTGGACCATCTTTAAAGGACAATAAAACACTTCATTTTTTTTTTGCACCAAATGGACTCTGTCTTCCTACCCTTTTTCTTCATTGTGAAGTTAAAAACTACACCCTTTCCAGTCAGTTTTCCGACATACTACCTTCACTCTAGGTCAGAGTGTGACGATGATCAAATGCCTCTTTCAAGATGAAGTGAGTTGTTGGGGGGGTCTTATAGGTGCATTATGTTGACATGGTGACACATCACAGCATATCTACAGGGTTGTATTGATTTACAATACAAGATGATTTCTTTCTGCTCAGTTCTCTGATGTCAGTGCGTTTAAATAATCTTTTGAAAGTGACGATCAGAGCAGGGAAAGGTTACTTGTGTGCATCGATCACCTGTCGCTCTGACTACAAATCATTGGGTGACGACATGAGTCTGACTTTGATGTACAGTAGTAGATGTCATTTTGGGATGGAAGTCCAATCATTGCATTATCATATTCTTTCTCTTCATTTTATGCAAAGTGTCTACAGCATAGGTTTCAAAGTGAAGAGCTATAATTGTTTGCACACAACTATGTGTAAATTCTTAACATCAAATATTAGTACAGCTATAAATTAGGATGCCATGTAGAAGGTAGACTGTGGATGTTCATCACTTGGTGCTCAAGGTATTCACAGATTTAAATGACTTTCACTTTTTAATAACATCAGAATCACATGCCCTGAAGTACTGCTCACAGGGTCTATAGGAAAAACTTTACTGCTCTTTTTTTGTCACAATCAAAACAAAAGTCAGATGACAAGTGAAGTTTTTTGAGGTGTGATTGTTCTTCTAAAAGTTATTGTGCTCTTGGGCCTCTGCTTTGTGCATTCCACTTTTATTGTGGGAACTTTTAATTTCCATGTCCGAACCGGACAACAACAATGGTTCAATGGTGAATACCCTGTTGTGCTTGTGCTGCTGAATCTGCTGACTGCCTTTCTACAAAATGTACATCTGTTGCACCACTACACCAGATAAGAGCATTCAATATATGTCAGTTGATCAGCCAACCTCTACTTCTGTGGAGGGCTACCAAAAGATTCTAGTTGTAGCGCCAACTACAGGTCTTGAAAGCATTGTACAGCATTTTCACTCCTTCAGCGTTTCTATGTAAATGGAGATTTTTTTTCCCCACTGCGTTTTTTGCGTTTTTGAGTGAAAAGTTGTGAATGGGGCAAAAGCTGCTTTTTTTGTCACTGACTCTTTTTTTTACATTATCTTTTCTTCCTTTCTTTTGGCTTTATGATTCTCTATGATTACTTAAAAGTAGGTGTTTCATTTTGCTTTTTTTATTTTGTTTTGATAAATATTTCATGTAGTTCTCATCTGGGTTCTCATTCTTTGTGTTTAACCCAAAAACTGCTGTCACCATATCAATCAGCAGGGTGCATTTATCAGGTGAACATTTCTTTTGTAAAATTTCATTGCCATGTCAGCGTAGCTACAGTTGGTTATTAGGAAAAGGTTTACAGCAATACATCAATGTGTCAGTCAACCACTCACACTATCCACAAAGTTGCCACTGTAGCTCAGTCATAAGTGACAGTACCTCAATTTTACATGTCAAGGCCTGAGTCAGAAACACATCACACTCGCCAGAAAAATGCTTGTAAGCAGTCGTGGCCTCAAAATTGCATTCCCTGCTGCTCAACTTGATACATTTATTTTTAAGAGCTAAGCATATATCCATCTTATTATAACAAATACTTAATTCATATGACAATGAAGTTATACAGTATTACATAACTTCATAATCATCGTAATCTGATCATACATCAAAAATATATCAACGCAAACCAGTTCAATTTAATTTGCTTTGAAAAATATCTTAAAAACAGGTTCTAAATTTAAGGAGGGAGTTCAACCCCCTTCTTAAATTCCTCATCTATCTGAAATTATTTTTCTTTGAATTGGAAGTTACATGTCAAAAGATTAACAAAAAAAAATTGTACACCTGCCTGTTATATGTTTTAAGGTCAGATGATTTTGATTGGTGTTGAGAGGAACTTTTATGACTTGAAGTGGTGGCAGAAAATGATTCTTGTAGGTGTTAGCCACATGCACCTACTATCTGCTGAACATTAAGAGTAAGTGCATGATGAAACAAAACAAAGATAAAAATGAAACTCACTACAAGCAAGTGATAAATGTTCAATAAAAGCCTCACATTGAAAAGCTGGTTTTGAAGATGCTGTTTTTTGTCTCAGGTGATACATCAGGGAGCAAGGCAACATTAATACACATCAGTTACAGATCCATTTGTCTCTTACAGAAGGTTAGATTCTGAGACTGAAAGTCTTAAAATAGCTGCTGCAACCGATGCAAGCCAAGGCCAGGTGTGAGTCACATTACAGTGTGTGTTTAGGGATAGAATACACACTGTGAGAGCCCAAAGTCATGATGAGCAGGGTTAGGTTAGTCAAGTCACCAAACCTAAAGTCCAAATCAAGTCTCAACTCCTCAGTAATCAAGATCAAAGTCACTAGAGAGGAATCAGAACAGTTTCTGTACCCTGCCTGGGAGATACAGACATTTGGCAGGTTGTGGGGGCAAGGGGTATTAAATATCTGCACTTCATACTATAGAAAAAAACTCAAGGGGGGATGGGTCAAGTACTTGGTCATGTGATTTCATGCCAGAATCCAAAACTATACTGATATATTTCTCTCAAATTCCAAAGTTAGACATCCTACATGGACAAAAACATTGGCCATGGAGCAAGTCCTGATATTTTTCACATTTATAATGTTTCGGCAGGACTTTATTTAATAAATATTGTTCTTTAAGGATCCTTTTATATATTTTTGTTGAAAAATAATCAAACATATCTACACAGCTTTGATAATCAGGCATTGAATGTCTGTATCCTCTGGGATACATTGTCTGGATAGGGTATAATGAATATTCTTCTCAGGTATACTTGTTTTTTGAGGACTACACTTTATAGATATACAATCATATAAAGCTGTAAAATATTGTTTACTCTTTATTTAATTACTGAATTGGAACACATAATGAACTAACTATTAAATGTGTTTCCACTTGAATTTGTTTCCAGTGCTCAGTCTCAATACATACAGTATGTGACTCATCATCATTATCAACTGTTCAGGTTTTTACAACATTTTTTTCAAAGAAATGTGTGCAAGATTTGAAAGAGATGCTAATTAATTGTCTGTTATGTTTTAAAAGCTAAAAAAATCAAAAATTGGAAAATTTCAAATTTATACCCTTAATGGACCATGTATCTTCGGAGATACAGTATTACACTGAAGGAAGAGATCCAATTTTGAAAAACAAAATCAGTCAAGTGTGTTATTATAGCCTAGATATGTTAAAAAATAGTAATTAATAAATTTATAAAACAATGTAAAATATGGCATTGCCCACTTAAGGGTTAAACTGGAGTCCATTCCATTTTACAAATTATGGTTCTGAAAGAGTAGTGCTTTTTTCAATCCAAGCAACCATAAAAGTGGAGTTTTTTGTTTTGGTTCCAAGAGTGGCTTTGATCTATGGTTTATGCCTACATGAGCCTTGTGTTTTTCTACTTTTTCAAACAAACCTCAACAAGTCATGTTTGGTTTTTAGCATCATCCAAAAGAAATACAAATCTGGGCCTTTGCCCATGGGAGACTAAATGGCAGAAAATAAAGTTTCCAGAAAAATAATCAAAGGGAATGTGATGAGGCTAAAACCAATTACAATTAAATTCTGTGACTCTGTATAAAGTAAACAAACATGTAGACATAGTTTGCCTGTGCCACTCAGTCTGCCAGCAAAGGAACCGGATATTTCCGCAGCAACCTTTGCACATCGTATGCCTTGCCCTTTGTAAAATGAACACTTGATGAAGCCTGAAGTGTACTGCCTTTACATTTCACAGCGATGCGCGTGTATCTAGTAGCACAAGAAAAGAATCAAAGTTGTAAATCACAAAGCACAGAGCCACTAGCTGCCCTAAAGTTCAGTGAACATACATCACATTGAAAAGCCATTAATAAATCTGTCAGTGCACAGACCAACCTCAGCCTGACTTTCATTACCACTGTTATTTGGGTTCTTACTGTACCATGTCATCCACACAGAGACAAAAATCTCAGTATCACACTTTTCTTTGAAAAGCATGAACTTGGAGAGGAAACCTCACCAGTCTATTTGAGATGTCCTCTGTGATCTTCTTATTGCAGCCAGGGGCAAGGCAATGTGTAGGCGAGCTCAGCTACACTGCAGCAATGCGTGATGAAGGTTTGGATGAGACTTGACCAGGATATGTAACTGGTGCAGTGACGGACTGGTACATGATGGGATTTGTAAACTCAGAGCTCATGAGCTTGAGGTTATTTTTCTTGAGGGAGATTACAGTTTGGTCACAATAAATTTATGTTCACAAGACACCTAATCTGTAGATGAATAGGGAGTAAAGAAATGAGAGAGAAAGAAAGAAAGATAGTAATTAGTGTATTGAAAACAATTAAACTTAAATGGGCTGTTCATCAGCAGATCAAAAATTAAAAGAACACAGCCTTTAAAAGACAAAATCTGCACAAAAATGTGGCTTTAATGTCATTTACTGTCAGGTATTCACACTGTCATTACCTCCTAATGGCAAAGGGAAAAAGCTTTCTCTCGTTGAACCTGGTCGGCTTGTTGAGTTGCATAAGCAAGCCCTCGGGCATTTGTCATTGCTGTTCACATTAAGACAGTCATTTTGAATTTCTTAAAAAAATCCTGAGGGTTATGGGGGGGGGGGGGGGGGGGGGGGGGGGTGTCACATGGTAGACCCAAAAAAATGTCATTGGCGTTGAACAGGAGGACCTCATTAGCTGTTTATCAAGACACAGGATGATGATCCTTGACCCAAATTAAGGCCGTTACTGGTGCTAACTGCAGCCCCAGTATCCATCAGATGGCACCTGAGAGAAAAGGGCTTTGAGAACAAAAAACGTCTTCAACAGCCTCTTCTCCTTCAACACCACAGAATTACCTGTTTGGACTCTGCAAGAAAGCACCAAACATGGGACATTGAAAGCCGGAAAAAAGATTTGTCTGATAAGAAAACAAAATAACTTTGATGGTCCTGATGGCTTCAGATGTTACTGGCATAACACGGAGATCCAATTAGAGATGTTTTCCACACTGCACATTTGGGGGCAACGTTCTTACTAGCCTCCTGTACACACTCACTCCAAGCATGCTGAAAAACTTTCACAATTTTTTTGAACTAATCAACAAAGAAAGGAAGAGCTAGTCATTACTGAGTCATTTTGTGAAATTTTAATTTCTATTTCAGTTTTTTTTTCCACTCCCGTTTCTTCTTTTTTGCATTTTTAAATTCTTGTAATTTTTCAGCTGGTCATTAAACTTTGATCAGGTGCGTTTTTCAATTCATCATAGTATCACCACCAGTAAGAGCAAAAGATGGTGCTAATATCTTTGAAATCACCTTACCTCAGTCCTGGAGCTGCTCTGTCACCCTTTTATTGCTCTGTCACTGCTTAGTTTATTTTAGACCCCACTTACTTCGCACTACCAACGCCCTTTTTTATTAGCAGCATAATGACACAGATACATTATCTGAGCTAATCACAGTCAAATGAAGAAAGAGTAGTGGAGTGCAACTGCAGAAATTGCCTTTCCCCCTCCCTTGCAGTGCTGCCATACTGACAAACCTGTGCTAAACTTTTCCAACCTCCCTCTCTAAATATTTATTTGCCCTCTTTGATTTCATTTTGTCCCTTTAAGCCTCCCTTTGTTTTTCTTTTCTCCTCTTAAGTCCTGTTCCCAGACTTTCTTCCTCCTCTCACATCTCTTTTTCTGTCCCTGCTCTCTTCCTCCTACTCTACCTCCACATCTTTCTCTCTTCCTTTCCTCGGGGATTGCCTGTTTGATATTCTACTTGTGTGGCGGGGCGGCAGGATGGATTAGAGCTTGGACAGGCCCCACAAACCACCCTGATCTACAGGACAGCTTTTCAATCACTTCTCCAATGCTGTTCCACCTATACAAGCGCAGGGACAGAGCCAAAGAGCAAGAAGGGGAAAATAGTGGATATAATAGAGTGGGATAAAAACAAACAGGGAAGGACAAATGTTCAATTTTATGAAGTAGCACTGTTGCTGTGCAGACAGGGTGACATATGCCAGGACTTGATTGCCAGGACCAAAAAGTAACATATCCACTTTCTTTGAGTTTAGGCATATCAGGTGTCTGCAGGTACTGTGTGGAACAAAAGCCAGCTCAAAGAGAGAAGAATGGCTTGTTTGCACCCTTAATGACGTTCAGCAGTTTGTGCTTCACAATGGACGGTCTGTCTAGATATCCCTTCGGCTTTTTGAAGGCACAAGTTTTTATTTTTCCTTTCCCTGTGTGTCTATACGCTGTCTACCCTGATGCTCTGAATCTTTTCCATTTAGATAAAAATTGCAGATCCCTTGTGTGGGTAAAACAGAATTACTGTGCCTCCCCAGTCTGTTTTATATTGGATCAATAGGGTGATCTTCCAAGGCTGACATTAGGGGCATTATAAAAAGGTTACAAATGAGAGTGTTTAGTCCATTGCACTCTCCTCAGGTACTACGAGAGTATTGATCCATTGTGGCTCACCAAACTGTTTTGTTGTGAGAGGACACTTGAACAGTAATCACCTTCAGAATGTGAGATAATGATATGCTGTGCAATTGTGGATGTTTAACAAACCACTAATAAGTGATGCAGTCAAATGCAAAGCTAGTATTATGTTGTGTCTGTGTATAGATCAACAGGAGCTGGAAAAAGTCCAACTTCAGTCAAATATCTTGAGTACGTCTGATGATAGACCAGTTTTGTTTTAGAATTGTCGACTACATTCATGAAACAGAGTGTATCTACCATATAATCACATTAAAGGTGTTTTATTTAGCATAAAAATTTACATTTATAATGTACAGACAAGTTAGAAAAACAAGTCAAAATGTGGCCCCAAACAAAGGATATCAAGTGTTGCCGTTAAATAAGTCCACTTCAATAACTGCACAGATTATATAGTTGTTGCAACATTTGAAAAACAAACTATATCTGGTCATGAATCGAAAATAGCATTATTGTTTATATAAAAAAAAGTCCCACCTCAAACCCTGATCAAACACGATGAATCATTTGCATAAAGTTATACTTTAGCTTAATGCATTTCTGACTAATTGTCATCAGTACAAATATTTAACATTGAGTGTATTTACATGGACTTGATATCCAGTTTTGATTAAGTGCATGCACAAGACGCAGTAACCAGAAAACAAGGATACAAACATTTGGCATGTGTACCGGTCAAGAATAATCAAGTTTGTCTATGTATGAATGGGATTTAATCATTTAATTTGATTACATTTAATAAATATAAATATAATTTCATTTTTTGAAAATGGTCAAAACCAGAATGAGGCTCATAACTGGGATGCTCAAGTCCATGTAAATGCTCTTATTGATTGAGCCTTGGCTGAGATCACAGTTACCCCCTTTCTACAAAGTTGGCGCTAGTGCTCAGCTGGTTCTGATCTTGTTCTTTCAAAGAACCGGTTTGGTTTTCTATCAGCAAGGAGCTAAGTTGGAGCCGTGCTCCAGGGGGGGTGGGGGCGTGCATCGGCTGCGGACGCTTGGGGCAGGGGGTCGGTAACAGATGGGGCTGGGAGCGCTTGAAAGAAGGCAGAGATTTTCTTTTTTATCTGCGTATCTTGTGGTAGTTTTGACATTATTTTTCTGTCTGCTACACATCTCTCTCTCTCTCTCTCTCTCTCTCTCTCTCTCTCTCTCTCTCTCTCTCTCTCTCTCTCTCTCTGTGCATGCATCGGGGGTGGATGATGCAGAGAGCAGAGGAGAAATGGACGCATAAGCATGAGACAGAAAATTGTCATTTCTGAATAAATCCTGTCATTTAAATAAGATAAAAACATGAAGTTTATTAGTCTGTTAAATAAAATAAGGTAATGACCTGATCTATAAGAGAGATAACATGTTGCTGCTACAGTTTCACCTCCGTTTCAAGTTTTAAATGAGGAAACACGACTGACAACTGGCTTGGGAGCTTCTCTTTTTATGAATGGCTGCATTAGCGCTGATTGTTGGTCACAGTTACCCCACCCTCACCCCCTGGTGTCATTGGTTCTCTGCTCTGGCCCCGCAAGGAAGTGGGGCACCAGTTTTTCGCACCTCGGGCCGGTGCTTTGCTGGTAGAAACAGAAAAAAACTGGTGCTTATACAGGCACAAGCACCAAACCACTGGCTGTGGAAAAGGGGTAAATGAAGCCTAATTTTGACTCAGACTGGGTTATATGTGCGGTGTAGATTTACAGCAATGGCCAATCAGTGCTAGGGTCGGTCCCAGTGCCAATGAAAGCTTCATCAAAAGGTTTGTGGAAGTTTCACATTATTTTCCCCAACTCTGGCTGCTCTACAGAGTGTGCTTGTCTGTGTGTTTTTCGCACATGTGTTTGTGTCTGTGTACACATCATGATGGAACTCTGCCTTGTGCAAGAGCAGAGGAGAATTGTGAATGTGTGACCATGCAGACACAGAAATGACATCCCATAATGTTCACCTAATAGATTATATTGGGATGACTTGGTAGACTGTAGTCTTTAAACTACAGCTCTGGTTATGCTTTTCTGCAACCATGCAGTCCCAAGTTCC
The DNA here is from genome assembly GCA_030710495.1 of Labroides dimidiatus. Taxonomy (NCBI): domain Eukaryota; kingdom Metazoa; phylum Chordata; class Actinopteri; order Labriformes; family Labridae; genus Labroides; species Labroides dimidiatus. Next base: position 14,477,933 of record CM061147.1, read on the forward strand.
ACTGAAATTCAAGTTTTCCTACATTAAAAAAAAAAAAAAAAAAAAAACGTCTCAAAAGCTGAGAAACAGATAAATGTAACACATTGGAGAAATTAAGATGATTTATTTTTTGCACTTCTATTTCCTTGGATGATGTGCCTCAAAGCCTCTTTGGCTTGATGGACAATAAAATGGGCAGCAAACCCAGGATCCAAGTGTACTTATTATTTTTTGTTGGATTGTTTATTGGAGATTAGTTTGGCCATGTGTATCACTTAATTGTAATATTAACTAACATGAGACTGACCTTCACTATAGAGCATTGTTACCTGGTTTACAGACACAAAATCTAGTTTGCCTTCTATTATGAGGGTATGCAAAGGTTACAGCAGGTGGAATGGAAACTAACAGAGCAAATGCATCTATCCTCGTGGGTTAGCCTTGTGATGGACTGCAGACCCATCCAATTTATTCTTTACCTCCTCCACATTATGTCTAACCAGAATACAACTTTGACCCTGAACCATATGAATTATTCACTTCTGACACAAAAATGTTAATAACATTTCATCCACAATGATGCAGGAGCACATAAAAATGCATATAATACAGTACATGCAATCACACAATGATAGTAATGTAAGAGCAACATTAACAGTTTTTATAAATATGTCCTTTTTCAGATATGTAAAGGTGGAAATGTTTTTTTGATCACTTAAAAGTTTGTGGGAAACAATGGATATAAACAGTGCAGTGCAGTTACCACCAGCTCTCAGGAAGCAGTAAATACTTCACTCTTAACTGTGTGGGGCTGTTAGGGCCGGTGAAGGTAAATCAGCTGTTATTTGCCATGAGGTTCATTCAAACAGAAAACGGCTTGTTTTGCTTAAAATTAGTATTTATGCCTCATTTGCATGTGTACAAAAACCCTGGTGCTTTGCAAATTACTCAATGTCTTTTTAACTCATTTGAATGTTTTACAGGCACAAAAGTAATGCAACCCTATATCAGATCCTGAGTGACAGACACAAGCCCCCAAATCTTGTTGGATCATTAGATGGTCCTTCACCTTCATTGCTTAAAGTGCGTAGTTATTTTTTCAATTCTTCATTTCTTTCAGTTACACTTGCAGGTTCCCAAACAAGTGCTGTTGTTTGTTCTGTTCAGTTCAGTTTTTTTATTTTTTTATTTTTGTTTATTTATTTGTTTATTTTTATTCTATTTATTGTATTTATTGGTAGGTGAGCTGAACATAGGAAGGAAATGTGTTAAGGAGAGAAGACATGCAGCAAGAGTTTGATGGATGGATGGATGGATGGATGGATGGATGGATGGATGGATGGATGGATTGATGGATGGATGGATGGATGGATGGATGGATGGATAGATAGATAGATAGATAGATAGATAGATAGATAGATAGATAGATAGATAGATAGATAGATAGATAGATAGATAGATAGATAGATACATAGACAGATAGATACATAGACAGATAGATACATAGACAGATAGATACATAGATACATAGATACATAGATATTATTTACTTTTCAAACCAAACAAAGTTACAAAGTGAATTACAGGCAGCTTAACAACAAGCAATAAAAAACAAGATCATAATAAAAGCAACAAAAGTGTGCAATTATAAGACAATAAGGTAAAACAAAATATAAAGTAAAATAATTGAAAATAAAACATTAAGTTAAATCAAGGATGGCTTTCTGATAAAAGTATGTTTTAAGAAGTGACTCAAAAGAGGCTACTGATATTAGGAGATACATATTACAGCTGGGCCTTTAACATTTAGAAAGGAGTTTTAAATGCCCAGTGATTTTTCTCCTGCATTCTCTTAATTTTTTTGTTTGTTTGTTTAAAGACTTGATTGTAATTTGAGATTATATGGAATTCAAGCTAAGAAGAATCTGATATTTCAGTAACACAAATAGATACAGAAACATATGTGACACTATATCTAAAATGATAACACTTCTGCTCCAAAAAAAAAAAAAAAAATCCTTTTGACAAAAAAAGGAACACATTCTCTTTTCACCCCATCCTCTGCCATTACCGTCTTCAGACAGGAGCTCTCTGACTCTGATAGTACATGAACATGTCCTGTGCTGAAGTGTTGAGGGCAGGGGGGAGTCGGTGACTGATGCAAGAGCAGCATCGTCCCCCCCAGTGTCAGGCAGTGATTGATGTTCACAGAATGGTCCAAAAACCCATGACCAACTTGTCTCACAGCCAGAGGCGCCACAGTCCCTCCACTACATATGCCAGTGATATTTTCAGAGATGTTAAATCATTTTAATGTTCAGCCTTGTTTAAGTGTTTCAGATGTGGGGAAAAAACAAAATACAAAAATTCATTATTAAACATATTACAGTCCATGTGTTCCATTTGACTCTGATTGATGGAAAGTTATGTTAAGATTTAGAGCGTCATGGATCAAAATTGCCCATAAGGATGTCCCCTGATGTTTTATTAGTTCTTTACACACATAATTACCAACATAACGTACCACCATGCAATTCAGTTGTTCTAAAACTGTTGACAATGCAAGTATGAAAAGTAATTTATGAGACATGTAAAATGTAATATACCTCCCATTTGTATGATCTGTGCTGTTTTTGACGTATGTACATCAGCCTCTTGTTCCTCTTTATCTTTGACCTTCACGTTCCAACAAAAATCTATTTGTCTACTCTGGTACAATGAGTGGTTGGGGTTACAAAAAATATGTTATGTATGAATGAAATGCCTTTGTCAACAATGCTATTTTTACATGGGCGGTCGTTTCGATTAAAATGTCATTGCCTCTGTTCATTTTCTTTGATGTTTCTGTTGAACTTTACACACTTGACTTGTTTTGTCCATAAAATATGAATTATCCTTGCTGACTTCACAAGACCTCCCTGTTGTTACCCACGCACTCGTGTGAGTGCACACAAGCAGGTCCCACATGAACCCATTTTCTCATTGTGAGCTTGTCTGTGATGTTTATAGGGGCTCACAAAGGAGACATTTATGAGCATATCCTGAAAAATAGTTAATTAGTTGTGCTTGTGTCAATGAGAAAATATCTGTGAGGGTAATGTATCACAAATTTGGGGCATAATGGAATCGACAAGTCCAGGGTCAGAAAAAGTGCACCTAAAAGTATACTTGGCTGCACAGCAAAATGGGCTTTCTCTATTTCAGTTTTGTTGTCACAAACACACTTCTTAAACTTGTCAGACATTTAAAAGTTTAACCCAATTCACCAGCACCAAATGATTAGCTGCAACTGTTGTGCTCATTGTTGAACACAGTCCACAGCGTGCATTAATTTACCAAGGGCACACAACTGTGAAAGACTAGAAATTAAAAATAGGGCTGCATCCAGTGATAGAATAAATGGGAAAGTACTTAAAGAAGGATGATGAGAATGCTGTTGCATCCCTTGTGAGTGCAGCTGAAACAAATGGCTATAACAGATATGGACCGAAAGTCTTCTTAAGGTTGACCATTATGGGGAACTGCGTATGCAGGGATTGCCGTGTCAATTAGGGTGCAAAGAGGACCACTGCCTGTCTGTGAAAAGCTCATTAACACCAAGGTCAGTTTCATCAGGCCCCCTAGCTGCCATTATTCTCACATTACCTGCAGAAGATGGAAAGAAAAGAGTACATTGAGCATGTATTTGCACACCAAAAGAATGCATGCAGTTTCTGAATTACAGATGCAAAGAGTGCATATATAAAAATGCATTGTCATACTGCCATCACCAACACCTCCATAAAGATGCACACAAACAGCAACACAGAAACCTATTTAATCACATGCATGCTAAACAATATCTTGCTTACATAGCTGTTTGCCACAAGGGGTTTAGAAAATGCAGACCAGGTAGCAGGTGCTTGTTAAAATGAATATTGTGATTATGTTCATGCAAAACAATTTTATCAATGATTGCACATGGTTTTATGAGACTTGAATGTCAAAATAGCTATCTGCACCTACTCAACCTATCTACTCATGCAAACCAACTTAAGTTACATAACAACAAGGACCCTGAGGAAGGAAAAAAAAATTCAACCATGTTTTTATTTCATCAGAATGTGCACACACTTCTCTCCCCTGTTGTTCTCATTGGATTTTTCCATTTTCTTTTACACTCAATTATGTTTTAATCAAGCGCCATGATGTGTGCATAAATTACCATGGATGCAGAATAATGTTTAGTATGAAAAGGCTATAATTGAAATTTAAATCCACTGAGACATGCCACTGTCTCATCTGTTGTTTAACCCCCTGCCTTTAACCTCCTCATAAAGCATGTGGAGGATAAACAGTTAATTGCTTGACTGATTTTGAATGCTCTGTGCACCAGCAAAAAGTCTGCCTTTATAACTTGATTGTTGGTCTTTCAGCAGCCTTATACCTCCTGACATTGGGCCCTTTTCTGTCTTTCTCTCAATGTTATTGGAAAATAGTAATAGAAAATATATAACAGCTTGACGTGGTAACCACCAACTCTATGCCCTAAGCCTAGCTATCAACTCAACTGTCAAGATCTAAAACACAAAAAGCCTCTTGTTACTGTGCTGAGGCGCATAGCTACGGCTCAATTTGTTTGCCAGAGACAGACTTTCAAAGTGCGAGAGTCACCTGCTTGCATCTCTTTGCTCTGTTTGCTCTGGCTCTGAATTGTCACTCAACCTCTTATCCTCCAGTCGTGCTTGTTTCGCCTTTCCCTCTCTCTATGGATATTCTTCAGCCGTTCCATTTATTTATCTCTTTCTTTTTACGTGAGAGAACATAAAGGACAGATTCTAATCCAGAATAGAACTGATTCTATTCTTGGATTTCATCAGGCACACCTGTTTGGGATTCCATTTAAATTTTAACCTGAAGCATACAAACAATGAAAGCAAGGGAAACGTGGTGAAAGATGCCAAAAAATTTACGTCTGATTAGCTTATCTTAATAAATCAACCAAATGAATGCAATCTTGAATGAGTTACCTATCCCCTACAAAAGAAAAAAAAAGGGAAAAAATGAAGCCAAAATCTTGGGCCTCTGCCTGCATAACCATAGACTCTGTTATAGAGTGGTGGGCTGTCAGAGCCTGTGAGGTCTTCTCTGAATAACAAACTTGTGTTCATTTTATTTTCCATTTATACTTATTAAACAATCCCAAATGGTCTTCCTTTCATAGCTCTTTCTCATGGTTGTGCTGCTTCCAAACATGTAGTGTTATATAAAAGTATTTATCCAATCACATCTCTGCCATCATTTGTTGCTAGGGTCAAATTAATTTGCCTGGAGGCCTTTGCAATTAATTCCGTGGGCCATGTAGCGTAAAGTAAGTGTTGATCAAACTGCTCATGCACACTCCACCCCTCCGCTACTCAACTGTGAGTGTTGCTGTCAGTCATGGCACTCAGGCTACTTATTAAGTCTGAACTTAACTATCCTTGGATAACTCCATCACTGCTGTCTTCCATGTTTATTTTCAATGAGCGGGACTCCTGCCTCCATTTTTGTCTGTGGCACAGAACTGTGGTGTATGTTGCTCCAGAATGACTTCAAAATTGCATTAAATGTGACCTGGCTGTTCAGACCGTGGTTGCATTAATAAAAAAAAACAAAACAAAACAAAAAAAACAAACAGATATGTATTAGATTCAGTACCAAATTTGAAAGTGGCCTGAATCTGACTTGAAAATGTTAGAATCAGCGTGACTTGTACTGTTCAGACTGTCTTAAAAAGAAGATATGGGTCACATTTGAGTGAAAAAAAATCTAACTCAGGCACAGAATACAAGTGAATCTAAAAACCTAAAACACAGGAACAGCTCATTTTTCTCAAGCCTGACTTTTTGCCATGATGAGAAGTCCTTATTATGCTGACTAAGGTCTAAGTGCACCTTTATTTCATTCAAAGCTGTTCTCTAGTGATGGAAATTTGACTCTCAGTGATCCACATCATTTGGCTCAGCTCGACTCTTTCAGCTACCAACAACTCTTCGGTACTATTTTTACATTTCTTAAATTAGACATTTGTAAAACCGTTTTTACCCATGACTGATATGTGTGCATGCATTAGATTATCAGACGTAATTATATATATTTAAAAAGTATCATTCCTAGAATAACACTATGTTGCATGATGTTGGTACAAAAACATTTACACTATTGCACAAGAGTCATTGAACTTAATATGAATATTATCACCTGCTACAAACCCACTGAAGTATCTGTACTGCTCCTCTGTGCACCAGGTGTTATTTGTATCATTCTAGTGTCAACAAATCAAACTCTGGCTCCAAAAACATCTTTAGCACATGACACAGTGCTAAAGTGCACAGTTTACCGTACTTCACAGGTAAGTTTTGGTCCGCCTAAGACAACTTCGTAAAGCAGAGGCTTAGTATAGTTTTTTTTTTATTTTTATTTTTTTAAACTTTATTATAAAAAAGCATGTAACTATTAATGACATTTAGAAGAAAATTAATTGGTGGAAAAATAGATTAACATTATGATGTATCTCTGAGATGGTGAATTAAAGCACTGATCAACATTATTAGCCTTTATTCATCAGGTGTCAGTGTCAAACTAAGACCTGTCGTATTTTTTTTATTATTATTTTTAGAGAACAACAACTGAACCATGTTTAGATTCTGTGAACAATAACAAGACCAGGACCGGTTGACCTGAATGGTCTGTTGGGTTGATGTTGTAAAAGGAAGACCAGAAATGTCATGGTCTTCCAGTGGCACTGCTTAAAAAATCTCTTATTTGACAGATTGGAAAACCCTCGCAGAGATTTGAGGAGGAAGAAGAAAAGATGGTAGAAAACGTTTGGCCCTGATGTTGGCACCAGAGAAAAGGTCATCACCAACAAAATCAATAAAGGTTTCTCTCTCTTGTAGAGAATACAGCAGAAAGTGTGACAGACTGGATATGTGTTAGACACACTGTAAAGAAAGAAAGTGATAAATCACAGTGATAATAACACAAATTACCCTTACATGAAGTATTAGATTAATATAATACCACATAAATCTGTTAAAAAACAAAAACAAAAAATGATTAGACCTCCAAGATTTAAAGAATACCATGAAAACCCTTATTTCAGTCTGTTTCTGAATTGTTTCATCTTAGCTGTTATGTCTTTAAGAGTCCCTGCTCCACATCCCCCCTGTGCTCTGATTGATGGGGGCTAAGCTATGAGCAGACCTTTGTGTTTGAGGCCCTTCCAACATGTCACAGATCAATTAAGAGGTCCTTATGCACTGACCTCATCATTTCAGCAAGTCTTGTGAAGATCACATGCAGATCTCATGCTGCTTCTAGAATGGGCCATTTTGGGCAGCTTACAATGTATGGATATGTAGGAGGTTGGAAATCTCAGCATTATTAATTTGTATCCATATTTAAACTATGGGAAAGTGTAGTACACCCTCCTTAATATATTCAACACCTCTCTCTGGTGGAAAATGAATAGTGGAGTGGACTTTTTTTTAAGTCAGTGACAAAAATGTCTCTCTGGCTGCTCTGGACATTGTGGTAATTCACCACACAGAATTATTTCATCCAAAAACCTTGATGTCTCCTCAGTCCTGATGTATTCTGTGCTCATCCTTTTGCGGTCAGCTTTCCCTGCCTTAGATGTTGTTGCATACATAACACATCATCCAACATCACACCCCTGTTCAGCTCTGCTGGCTCCGTCATTACATTATCACTGTCTTGCACCTTGTTCTGTAACCTTGGAGAACAGATAGATTGGCAAGAGTCCATGTTTGCATCAAGCAAATCTATCTTCCAAAGTTTCACGCTGATTCGCTTGTTCCCGGTCAGAGATGACTGGACCAATCAGTGTCATTGGAGGTGGTGGCCAAGGACAGGTTAAGTTGTTGCAGAAGAAGATAGAAGCCTGTGAACAATGGCAGCCTGTTCAGAGATTCATGTAGATATAACTGCAGCAGCATCAGAACTAGCGCATTCTTCAGAGGTGTGTTGGGGAAAACCTAGTGGCGATTGTCATTGATGAGGTTTAGATCACATAAACAGTTAAACAGTGAGTGGAACAACATTAATTGTTTATTTCCACACTAAAGATGTCTTTGAAATTATGTTGACATGGACTGCACACATACAGGACCAGTTCCTGTCAAGCTATGACTATGTAATTATTTCAGTGGCAGTGGTGCGTGCCGAGTACCAACAATGTCTTCTGTATGTTGCTCTGATTGGCCTGTTATGAGTGTGACAAGCAGAACATTCATCCAAACACTCTGTTTTTATTTTTTTTTAAAGGTACTGTCGTTCCCAAGCAACGTCTATGGATGAAACATATCCAGTGCCATGAATTTGTGGAACAGCAGCCCGGTATGTGTCGGGTTATGTGTTAGCCTTTCTGATTGTGGATCAGGGTCATGAAACAGGAGCACATGTCCTGCTTCTACTAGCAGCGTTAAAGCAGCTTTGGATTTCTACGTCAGTTTTATCTATAAAACAGAAAATTATAACAATTTACTTTAGTCTATGTATTTTAAGATACATCATATTTTTTTATTTCTCTCATTTGCAATAATAATAAAGAGTTTCAAAAATGAGAGTTGATAGTTCAGTTGTCACATAGCTGTATGAGGTGATTTTAAGTAATACTGTCAAAGGCTAGGGGACTGAACAAAGGCACCAGCACCTGATCCCTTTTTATAGTAATGTCTCACTGGTAGAGAGTACTTGTCTTTGAGCTTTTAAAAGTGTTGAAACATTTTTTTTAGAAAAAAAAGTGCATTTACTGAGAACAAGGCGAGGTGTTCTGGAAGCATAACAGCATCCTGGCAAAGCTGTCTTGTGCTTCTTTGTGAATTTCATCAAACTAAACGAAAGAAGTGGGTCACAGCTGAAGTGTTAAAATCCCAGCAGCTGTTTCCTGAGAAAACACAAAGAAAGAGACGCTCATGACACACACAATCACCTGAGCCTATGACAACAAAAAGTGTGAGGGATTTCTACATCTTTGTTTGCATTGAATTGAATGACCCCTTCTAATTTTCAGTGCACATAAGATGAAGCTATAAATTACGAAGAAATATTAGAAGACGTCATCGTTTATTCCCACACCAATTCATTTCTAATGATTTCATGATTGTTTTGATGCCCCCTCATCTTGAATCCTACCCCAGAGGCTCAGGCCTGATCCCTATTCTGCCTTTAAATGGAAGGCTGATTGTTTTTCATGTTTATTCACAACCCACGGGTCAGCAGCCTCCCATAATCTGCTGTTTCTTCCAAGGACAATTTGGGGGGGATATCATGAATAAAAATGATCTTAATATTACTCAGTGAAAGGACCCATGGCAACTATGAATACCATTAGAGTCTGATCAGAGGCTGTTAGTGCCACATTTATAAGGCCAGAGCAACAGTATAGGGCCTGCATCAGTGAATCCAGAGGCTTGCTGTTTACACATTTTTTGTCACTGCCGCTTTTATACTCTTTCTCCTCTTCACAATACTGTATCTCAATGGCTTTTTTTATAGCATAATGGCATTTTGATGGCTTGGGGCCTTGTTATGTGAATTTGTATTATATGAAGTATTCATCTTACCTTTCCAGTTAACCTCAGATTTATAAAAATGGCTACAGAAATATGTGAGAAAGTCAGTGTGCCTTTGGAAGAATCTTTACTGTGAAGTGAGCTGCATGGAACAGTCACAGCGATTTCCTTCCCTCCACTACCCTTGACCTAGATGGCAGAATCTCCAGGGGAGTAGAGAATTTAAAAAAAGAGAGAAAAATACAATTATGAGCAGAAAAAAAGCATGTAAGGTGATCAAATACTGTATTTTCCTTGAACTGTATTATAAATGACTTTTTTCCCTTGTAATTTTTCCATATGGAGCAGAGAGGACTATATTCTTAGGGATATGTTCCACCTGCAGAATCTCAGAGGGAGGGAACAGGTTTCAAAAAGGTTATCAGGACCATACAAATTACACATGCTGTGCTACAGTTCCATGGTTTTGACATTGTGATTGGGTGGACTTAAGCTGCAGAGTTTCCGAGTCTTTCTTCCGAAAGGAAGAAAAAAAAGGAAATTAGGACAAATGTCAAGACAAACGTATCCTGACTTCTTTATCATGTTTAAACACGTCTGTCGAGTTGTTCAAGTGTTTCTACTCGCACTCCTTGACGTCCTACATGATTCACAGTCTTCTCTTGACTTTGAGGCCCCTATTTGAATAAATCAGGGCGCAGTGTACACAGCACAGCACAGCCAACTATGCTGTGGGTGGGATGAGACAGATTCCATTATCATACATTATGTGAGGATGTATTAGGGGCTTGTAACATGATGGTCGATCACATTGGGTCCTCTCACTCTCTTAAAGGCAGTGCTCTTCAACCTTAATGTACTGACAGCTCTGTAATGGAGTAGATAGTCTATCCAAACTCACAGTATACCAAGTTAGAAATTGGTGTGTGTCTAAAATTGACAGCTGTTAAGGTCATTTTTTCATGGAATATAGTTGGTATGTCCTTCAAATTTGAACTAAAACACTATAAAAGCTATTTAGTCTATAAGAGTCTTTTTTTTTTTTTACCTTGCAGCATTCAAAGTATTTAAAATTACATTATTCCACCTCATTAAGATCATCTTTAACAGCTTTAACAGAAATCTTGGTTAAATAAAATGGATATTTAAGCTTACTTTCTATTGTCATAAAATTAATTTTGATTTATTCACTGAGTTTCCCTTTGATGAGTTGTTCAGTTTAGTAGTTTGCTCCTACTTAGATTTAAACAGGGAGCAACCTGTTTGTGATTAAAATTTTGAAAAATATAAATTCTTTTAATGCATAACTAAAGCTACATTCATGGACTGGTCTCCAGTCAATCACAGGGCTGACACACAGAGACAGACAACCTTTCACCCTCACACTCACACCTACGGGCAATTTAGAATCGCCAATTAACCTGATGAACATGTTTTTGGACTGTGGGAGGAAGCTGGAGTACCCAGAGAGAACCCACACATGCATGGAGAGAACATGCAAACTCCACACAGAAAGGCTCTCTGTGCGAACTAAGATTCAAACCTTCTTGCTGTGAGGAAGCAGTGCTAACCATTGCATCACCATGTAGCCCCTAAAGCAATGTATGAAATAGAATATGGAAGAAGATACTGAGAAATTGTAAACAATGGGTAAAAGAGTTTTGCCTTAAGAAAACAGCAGGTATGAATTATACAGCTGGTGGTCTTCAAGGACTCTGTGTGCTGCTTCAAGGTTTTTCACGGACATAACAACCATAACTACAAATGTCAAATTATTTCCGTCTTCTTAACAGAAATGAAAGATGAGACTTAAAAAATGTGATAACACTGTTTTGTGTCAAGAAAACTAATTAAAATGAATTATTAGAAGCATTTTTTTTTTCAGTTTTCATCTTTGTCAATCACTTTTCTGTTTTGTATCGCTTGCAGTAGATTTCTGGCTCAATGACATAGGCACACAGGCTGAAACATAACCTTTGTGGTTGGTCTTTGGTTGAAGGTTGTAGATGTTCATCTTATGTATCACACACGTTTACTTGTTAGTCATGTCTTTAGAAACATGTAAAATACATCTCCACTAAATCAAAGTATTTTTTAATCAAATAAAGGCTAATCAAAGATAAAAGTACCAACTGTACTGAAACAAAAAGTCAAAATCAAATCCGATAATTCCAAAATATGATGAAAAGTTCCTAAACCTCTAATTTTGTTTAAATGGAGATACCTGAAGGTTTAGAGGTTGTTCTGGTAATGAACTGAACTTTGAGAAAGTATTCTGACCTCAGGTAACTGATTTCAGAAAACCCAGCACAGAGTAAACACTGTGGTTGCATTATATTTTGATCTTGAGGATGATTTGATCCTCTTCTCTATTATCACAAAAAACCATAGATACATGTAAAGCAGGCTTATAAAAGGTTTCATCATGAGTGTTTGTTTTTTATGGCTATTATAGTAACACGTTTTTATAAGGGCTCATCTCCAGCGTCATGAGGACTGAGGGCATCCAGCTTGACCCTAAAGAGAGACAAACACAAAAGTCAGTTCAAGGCAAGTTTGCTGGTGGGTCTGCCTGCTTAAACTGCATTCATTATTTAGTAATTAGCAACTTGTAATTGCTTTCTGACACCTAGGATTACAGTGTCTTTGTAATGCATTAGCTCTGTCAATTATAGCAGGGTGCTGGATAAGCCTGCACTTGATGTGGCTTATCTTTTCATTTTCCTTTGCTTTACCCCCCACTAACCCTTTTCCTTTCACTCCATCATGCTTTATATACCTCACTGCTTCACAGGAGGGGGTGGCTTAGCTATAGCAGTTTTTCCAGCATCGGATGTTGGACGAAGACAAATGACACCACATATTAATCTGATTTCTTATCTGAGACCCTTTTAGTCCGTTATAAGGTCCAGTGTCACACATTACATCCACAGTAAACAACTGGACTTCAGGATGTGTTTTCACACATGCAGCATGGATGCTTTGGTGTATTGTCTCTTCTTTTCACTTTCGCTGCACTGTGTTTGCACACTGAGACCTTGAAGCCTGAGCAAGGATCTCATATCTCTAGACTGAGGGATATTCTCCCAGACTGCGGGGCCAAACAAAGACAGCTGATTATCAGAAGAGCCCCGGGATGGATTGAGGGAACTGCAAAACCAGGAATCCCATCGAGGCGATAAGCTGGAGTTTATGGGTTAGCTGAGACGACAGATATTCCCGAGGGGTTGTGTGAATATACAGTATCCACATTTGTCTGTGTGCATATGCAAGCTTGTGTCTGTTTCTGTGTCCTCAGGGGGCTCATTTTAAGGTTTTGTCACATTTATGCAGGGACGGACTGGGACTAAAAATAGGGCCTTTGACTAGGCTCACAACAATCAGCTCACGGAAACTCAAAAACATTTATTTTCATTATTATTTGTATATCATCTTAATCATTATTTTTTATTTCATTTTTTGCATTGTCCTGGATTTAGATAAAAAGGTAGCTACCTGATTAACATTTTCCTAACGTCAGCCTTATCAAGTAACTCTCTTTCTTTGCCAGCCACTTTGTTCTTAGCGTGCAATATAACCTCTGTGCAATATCAGACACCTACCTCTTTATAAATGTGTTTTCTTTTTTTTATCTTTGTACATAATAGCATTTACCTGTTTTTTTCTGATTGTATCTTTTTTATATATCTCTATTTTATACATTGTGTAAATAGCTGCTTGTTTTGCACAAGGGAGATGCCATCCAATCTCATTGTATTGTCTGCTACAATGACAATAAAGGATATTCTATTCTATTCTATTCTATTCTATTCTATTCTATTCTATTCTATTCGATTCTATTTTTCCTCTCTCATGTTCCATACTTGCCCTGTATCTGTTTTAGGAGCCTCCACCAGCTCATTTCTTTGTCCCTCATCATCACCTGTGTGGCCCTATCATGTTGAGGCTGCACAGCTGGTGGCTCCCACAAATCCCGGTCTCAACAGTCACTTCTTCACTTACTTGGACACTGCTGCTGGTGGTTGAACATTTAATTTAATTTGCAACATTTAGGGGTTTCACTCACTAAATGTCACGGGGGTTTTTTGTCCCTCGCCTTATCAGCTCCACCCCTTTCTTTTTTTTTTTTTTTTTTATCGGCATTATCCATATTGTTTCCATTCCATATAGTCGCTTTACTACAAGTCACTGTTGCCAACTCCTCAGTGTCACCTGTCTCTGGCTGTCTCAGAAGTTGCACAATGAAATCATCACCCAATTTGTATAAGAAGTCTTTGCATCTAATTGTCCTGGACCCAAATGGAGAGAAGAATAGCACTGTAGCACAGATAGAAAGTGTGTTAAAAAAAAAAAAAAAAAAAAAAAAAAAAAAAAGCTGTAAATATGTATATAACTATAAATTTGTTTTCTTCTGTTGATTCATGTTTTTTTTTAATGTCTAAATATCAACCCTCCTCCTTTATCTGGGCTTGGACAAGGATGAGTGTGATTCATTTGCATGCAGACGTCTGCTCTGACTGCAGCTTGGAGAAACTGCTGCGAGTGAGGAGTCAGTCTGAGTGTTTTGGATAGGGGAGGGGCTCAGCACCCACTGCTCGTTGGGAAGCAGAGGGTGCTAGAAATCAATACATGCGTTAACATCAGTCTTCAAACTCCAGAAGAGGGGTCTAAAAAAGTTGCTAAACATAGCGACAAAGTTGCTAAGTTGGCAATGCTGCTACTACTATGGTCTTTGCTGCTGCAACTTCTTCTTCTTCTGCTCCCGTGGGCTTCCAACTTAAAGGCATCAGCTACCAGACTGGAGTGTGAAACAGTAGATTAGCAGGGGGAAATAAAACAGGTGATGACTGCGTGGCGGGCAGCCGCCAGCCATCATGGAGTACTGGCCGTTCTGTGATTCTCCAGATCGCACAGATGGCCAGTCCGCCCCTGCGTTTATGTGTGGTATATCCTGAAGGGTATGCATTTACTTTTGTAAGATGTGAGCTGTGCTGAAAAGAGAAGGGTGGTTAGAGAAATGACCTGGCTCAGAAAGCTTCTTTTAGATGCACTGTTCTGGCAGTACATGTGTCACAGTTTTTACTACCTCAGCTTGACTCAGTGCTTTAAATGAGATGCCAATTTCTTGCTGTATGAAATTGAAGTTTCGAATCTGGGGCATGAGCTTCCTTCCTACCTGTTGTGAATGCTCCTCCTTTGCCCTGCTAGTCTTCAGATGCATTTGGTTAAGGTTGGAGATGCAGTCTCAATCAATTTGTGTTTCCCTGTGTTGCTTTAAGGGCTTCCTAAGCAGAGCCTGCTGAGTGGGTGTCTCAGTCTGTGCTCTTGAGATACGACAGTAAAATAACCACTCTAACATCATGCAGAAACTCAGCCTGATCATAGAAATAACTGAGTTTGACTGAGTTAACTTCGTATATAATGATATCAAAGACATCAGCTTACCCTCTATTTGTGCCTCTTGGAGCTGGGCTGGTTCAAGGATTTGGAACATTTCACATCAAATCGCTGCTCTTGTCTGAGAAATGCAGCACAGCAGGCAGATAAATCAGCTGCATTTATGTTCCTCAGCCAAATCAAAAGACCTTATATTGAACAGTCAGATTAATAGGAGATTTTTTTAAGCTGCTAAGCCTACAAGCATTCAGTATCCAACCTCCAGATATGAAAACAACCACCCACATCGAGACATAACACTGCAAGATATATTTGTCTTTGCAGCTTCTGGTAAGTGAGAAAAATAAGTACAAACTGAAAAAAGTCTGTAAGCATTTGCAGTTGAGATTCTTGATGTGATACAAGAGTTTCAGGTGTGTTGTACTGTCTGTGTTTTTAAATCCATTCCAAAGTCTTCCTCCGGTGCATAAGACTGATGCAGAGACATACACAAAAGGATGCTCACTGAAGTGACACGTCAGGTCAAAACTGCTCAATGACTTTGTTAAATACCAGCTACAAACCAATCCTCATAGTGACAGTATCATACAAGAAGTCTTTTTCAATTACTGAGTTGTAGTTGAAAACTGTGAACCACACTCAGTAAGAAAACCTGCTCACCCTGTTTAGTTTCTGCTGTGCCGCAACAAGCTGCTACTTATGTTAAAGCAGACAAATGTTAAAAAAAAAAAAAAGTACACAAATTTGCGAGTGTATACAACACAATCACTCTGGCTCCCCTCCAATGCATGTTGACTGTGTACATCAACTCACACCAGCTGTGTGTTCAGTCCAGCACTGAGCTGAACACCAGACAGCTGGAGTCACCAGACTGAGGAGCTTCCCGTGTAAAACCTCATAATTGTTGACTCCTGGCTTGGCTCTGCTCATTATGTCTATTTGTTGTTATAGCCAGGCTAAATATGAGCTGATTTTGACACGATTTGTTTTATTTTGAAAGTCACTGGATGTTTTTAGGTGATATCCTGTGCACAACTTCCTGTCCCACTCAATCTGCCATACAGGGCATAGACATGTCACAGCTCCAGCATCTGGCTAAAATAGAACTGCTGCATACTGCAACCTGCCAGAGCAGGGACACAGCCAGACCACAATGCAGTGGATGCAGTTAAAGTTGACACACTGACCTGAATAGAAGCCTTTCTGATCAAGTGCCATGACAGAGTGGAGCTGGACCGGAGACACATCTTCTGGATTTTGGCTGGAAGGAAAAATGTGAGCAATTGCCACTTACAACCTGAAGCCTGATAGAACCTGGCACCTGGTGTGTTTTGCTATTTGTTTCCATTTATTGTTTTTGTATGTAGATCTCCCTCTAAATACTGACTTTTGCAAAGTTATAATCTGATCTGACCAGACTGCTTATGCAGTTATCCATGTGTGTCTGGACTGAGGTGTAGTAACTCCTTAATGTCATTTTCAGTGCCAAAATTTAGAAGATTTACCAGCAAATGGCCTTTAGCCATTTGATTTATGGCGTGTCTTTGCTCATTGTATCGTTTTCTTGCATTGGTAAAGCTAAATATGATCTAGTTTTGACATGGTTTGTTTTATTTTGAAAGTCTCAGGCTCTTTTGGGGTAGTTTCCATGCACTACTTCCTGTCCCGCTCGATCTTCTGCCTGCTATTAAGCTGCGACCTGTCAGACCAGCCATGCAGCTGAACCGCAACAGAACGGATCCAGTGTAAATTGACACATTTTCTTGAATGGAAACCTATCTGATCCGGTGCCGTGGCGGAGCGGAGCTGCAACGCAGACGCAGCCGGTGTATTTCAGCCATCCTCCTTTTTGGTCTTAAAATTATGTTTGGGGGGGGATTTCACAAAATTTCCTGAAATATTTTGGTTTTTCTCAGCTTTTTCTTTAGACCATTAATATTTATACTAATGTTTTGGCTTTCTAAAGACCAGCTTTAAAAGCTTTACAAGGATGCCTGCTAATAGATATTTGTTTTGTCAGTGAAACTTAAAAACTTTCCACTGATCTGCTACAGTGGATGCCCATAGGCCAGCAAAGAGCTATGCCAGTCTTCATCCAGGAAAACCTCCCCTCTTGTTAGGCCTCTCACTGAACTATACCCAAGAAGGGTCCTTAAGGCCACATTTTGGAGCCAGTCTGAAAGAAAATGCTCCTCTGCAAGATAATGCTAGTAAACATTGAAGGAAATATTAAGCTGTATGAACTATATTTTTGTGCATTAATCAATAATAATTGTGCTCATTGCAGTCCTGTATTAATGTGTGTATTTATAGAAGGTTGAAAGCTCCTGGAAGGCTACAGATCATCAAGCATGAAGTAAGAATTGACACAATTGATATGAAGGGTTCGTTTTAACACTTTAATAAATGATTAACCTTGTGTATCCATGTAATTATCAAATAACTATAACTTTTTAACTTTGCGGCAATAAGGGAAGAAAGTCTTTAGAGCCAGCAGCACGGTTCTTCTCTGAAGGAAGGCACCGAGAATTGTATCAAGGCTGTCAGGGAGAGCTAATGAAGAACCCAGAATTCAGTCGCACATTCTTGATTGAGAACTCGGCCGTCTCCTTCTACTTCTTCCATCCACATCATGTGTTCTGCGCAGGAAATGGTAAAAGGTAATTAGGAGTCAGATTCTTTGTTTTAGACAAATTGATATTTTTCAGGATGGTGAAAGGTGACCATTTCCAACAATGCAACATATTTGATGTTTTGTAATCAAGCACACAGATGAGATAGTCTTGCCTTTTATCTTTCTCCTACTGCTGGTCTTTTATAATTGTCACTTTAATTCAATTTTTGTGATCATTAAATTTTAAACGTTTAACTTATTGAAACATTAATTTTTCATTATTTTCCCCTATGAACCAGGGTGACCTTGTCTTGAATAAAGGTGGAAAAATAATGTAAAGTAATATGCACTAAAGTTAAAGCACAAAAACATATTTGGACACTTCTGAGAAGTAATGATCCGTATTCTCTGGTGTAACAGCAATAAATCAAGAAGTAAAAATTTAGGAGGCTGGCAATGAATCTTATGGATGAAAAATCTGAGCCCAGTGCTGCGATAGAAAGGCACAGCCGGATCAAAAGTTTCGATTTAATTTTTGGTGTGGACTGATGCCAATACCTCCTCAGAAATATTTATCTCTGCAGTCACATTAATCATGTTTCATTTCACATCTTGACAGCATGCAGATCTATTAGCTTACAGTTTCTGAGCCATGTTGTCCTTTTTCTCTTTAGAGAGGTGAAAGAAAAATGCTAAAAGGCTATGACTCAGTCTACTGGGACTTTTTTCAAGATTTCAGTGCTCTTCTGTCAAATTAGTGTTAATGTTAGTTCAAACAAATTATCATGTGCAGAGTGGATTTTTGTTCTTAATAGCCATATTGACTTTAAGCATAAAACAGAGTTACAGAAACCAACTGTCTGCCCCAAAACTCAATCCAAATCACTTCACTGCAAAGTAAGATGCATTCCATTTCTGCAAAGGCTGCCTGTGAATATAAAAGAGACACTCTTTCAATAAAAAGTCCTTTGCTGGGATTTCTGTGTGCCACCCTCTCTCAAGGTTCAAAAAAAGATTCAAGATTCTTTTGCAGCTCTGTTATTTTTCACTTGATTTTTAATTGACTCAAAGCAGACGATAGGTTGACGCAGCAACGTGAAGGCAAGCTGGTTAAATTATGCAACAGGCACTTGGCTTGTATTACCCTTACGACTTATATGGCATGCAGTTAAAATGCTATATAGACCTCTCTAGTAACTCAAAATATACATTATGAATTGTATTCTATACATTATAAATGCATTGATGCATTTTCAAGGTATAACTAATTATGGATGTTTATCCATAGATAGAATCACCAAATTTTGCATTAATAAACCCACAGCACTCATGTTTATGCTGTCATCTGCTTCTGTTAGAAGATGCCTCTGAATGGCCCATTTCATAGAAAGACCTTAGGCAGTTTATTATAAATTTATTTACTCATATTGTAAGCGTGTTTTCCTTTTTTTATATAATAATTAATTATTAATAAATTCCATCCCATAGTTGTGGCTTAATTTTATTTTCTTGTTGTGTGTAGTTCTGACCGTTCTCCTCTTTGTCCTGAGGGGTAGAATGAATCAGAAGGTCTCAGACCGAGCTCTAAGTGAATGAAAGCACTGAGTATTAAATGTTGTTGAAAAAAACTTGATACACTTGATAGGTACTTGATGGCAGAGTACCTGCAACCCAACTTGAAGTATTTCTCCACACTTACTAAGGTTTTTCCTTCCTGTTTGAATTCATACTTTTGTCGTACATCGCTTTGGACAAAAGCGTCTGTGAAATGAAATTGTTGAATGGTAGTCCATTGTCATTTATCCTTTATTTAATTGCTTTTGGTTACTTTGGCCCAGATACCTTTTCACCGCTTTGGTAAAATACCTTATGGCTTGATTTTGATTCCATGATTTTTGGACCCCTTACTTTTCTTCTTACTGCAACAGAAAGTAAAAACTTTTACTTCTTGAACAAATATTTCACAAATTATCAGAAGCTGGTGCACACACTTCTTGCTTCCGTAAGATAAACTCTGCAGGAGTCTCGTTCCTTGATGAACTCCTTTATTTGACACCACCATACTAGCAGTGCCTTAGCCCATGGGGGCTTTGCGTAGCAAGTGGAGGGTTGCTGGTTCAAGACCTGCTATGCACCAAAAATTTGAAATCGGGATGATAGCTGGAGAGGTGCCAGCATGGTGCCCTTGAGCAAGGCACCTCAAGGCAAGGCAGCCCTCAACTGCTCCGGGTGTGTGCTGATGATGCAGCTCCTTCACTCTGCACTCTCCATCAGTGCATGTGTTTGTATATACAGCATGATTCATTCAGAGTGAAAAATGGAATTCCCCTCTACAGGGATTAATAAAGTATATCTTCTTCCTCTTAGTATGACTCATCAAAGACCTGAGTAGGATCTGCTTTGATTTTTCTGGTGAATACGAGAATCTAGTCACTCCTGAGAACTTATTAACTTCACACTTAAGCTCTTCTGCTTAATCAGTCTAGTTGTTAAAGAAGACCTATTATACTAATTTTTACATGTCAAATTGTCAATTTGTGTTGCATGGTTATGTAATAGTTAGCACCGCTGTCTCACAGCAAGAACATCACCAGTTTGAATCCTGGTTCGCCTGGTGGCCTTTCTGTGTGGAGTTTTCTCCCCGTGCATGCATGGGTTCTCTCCGGGTACTCCAGCTTCCGCTCCAAAAACATACTCATCAGGTTAACTGATAATTCTAAATTGCTTTGTCATGAAATCACCCAAAAATCACGCCTTTCAGGGAAAATTTCGGAGGCTAGCTGTTGGCGCCCATTTCATTCCTCATTGCAGTCCATAGACTTCTTTCCGCTTTCTCCATGTTCATCTCACCCTTCACCCTAAAGTCAATATTTTCAGCACAGTATATGCTTCTTGTAGGAATAGAGGAGGAGAAGAGCTCTCTGAACTCCTATCTGACAAAATATGATGACATATTTATAGACATGATGCTTTTCCAGTTCGTGTTTTTTTATTTTATTTTATGTTAACTTTATGTTTTTTTTAACTGGAGACACATTTCTAAATTTACCCTGTTCTGAAGTAAATTGCGAAACAGGCATGCTTCCTTCTGTACTGTCTCATATCATTTTTTAGCAAAGCTGAGCCAATTTTTTTTTTCTGCTGTTTGTGGTGCATGATAACCTTTTCCTCACATCCCTACATGTGAAGCAATATTACAACTTACACAGAATTATCCCTGAGGACCGAAATGCATGTGTCATACTGGAAACTTGGAGCTGCTTCCAAAATGAATCCAGTTTTAGTTACCCAGCCTAAGTAGTAGACGGAGCTAGAAATGTTAACATCATCTGCTTTATGATGAAACTTAAACTTGTGATTTTGAGTCTTTATTAAAGGTTTTAATCAATTCAATAGCCCCATGTTTCAGCAATGGTTAAGATACAAATACAGCTCATCATAGGAGTCCTCAGTAAAGTGGTGAGAACAGTTGTGTTTTATTGTCCCAGAACAAAATCTTATTTTATTTTTACCAACAGTAGCACACCTCATTTCCCTGTGTATGATAAATTGGTGACTAGGGTACAAATTATTGATTATACAGCTTTATATGACTCCACATATCTTTATGAGGTTTTTTTTTCAGTCATTTAATGTAACTTAAAAGACGGCTGTTTTTTCTCTTTCTTATTGTATGGATATTAGAAAAAAAAGAGGTCAAACTGCTTTTAAATAAAGTAAGGAACACAACACTGTGACATTTTGTCACCACTTGACAAAGCCAGCAACAACTTGTGACTTGCCTTTTCCCCTTCAGTGATTTTCAATATCAGGAGATAGAAAAGTGCTTTAGATGCAGACTACGATGTTTATCAGCCTAAATAAAAGGGACAAAAAGGATCATTGCTTAACAGAGTCCATGGAATGCAGTTTTTAAAAAAAACTCCAAAGACCTCCAGCAAAACAAGTGCAGAAACAGGTGGAGGCATGATGAACAAAGGCTGAAAATAAAAACTGGCACTGCAGGACCACAAAGACTCAACACACTGTGAGTAATTTGGAACAGGACACAGGCTTAAACAGGTGGAGCAAACAATCATAAAAGCAAGAAAACACACAAAGAGGAAAGGTGCATGATGGTAAAACAGGGAAGGATGACTGAAGGGTAAAATACATAACTTGAGGGATGGAACATGATAAAGGCAATCTGATGGGGTATTCCCATAAAAAGACAAATCCTCATGGTCTTGCACAAACGGATGCATTTGAGTCAATATCACTGAGCTGTGCCTTTTGGTGTCCTGTACAGGAATAGCTCAGTTGACATTTTAATTCAATATGAAAATGACTATGAAAGGGTTTGCTATTATTGGACTAAGTGTCTCTTTAAGAAAGGATGTCAACTCCTGTGAAATCACAACATTATTTTTTTTCATCTCTCCAAAAGGTGGGAAAACTTAGAGCTGCACCACTTGAGAAGCTGACTTTCTACTGGCAAATTTTGCTTGCTTTAGATAACAAACTTGGTTTGGCCGAGCTTGGCATGTCTACTCTGTCCGCATTAAACAGGCCAGAAGTGATTAGAATACAAAATTTTCAAATTACACAAGATTAACTCTAGCAAATTCTCTTCAAGAATCGCACTAGCTAGCTAGCTAGTTACAGTCTAATGCATAGATATTGCTAACTGAATGGCAAAGTGTCCACCCTGTCGTTGTCAGATAATGTCCACTTTGTCACGCACTTGGACCTGACAGGGTGGACATTTCATTCACACACACACACACACACACACACACACACACACACACACACACACACACACACACACACACACACAAACATTTTTTGATAATGATTTAATTACAATGTGAAATATCTGTATTTATTCTCTATTGTGGTGAAGTGCTAAATGAAGGGCAATGGTATGCAAGTAAAAATTTCCATCAAAATGTCATAATTTTAAAATCAAATGATTTACATAAAATATTTATTTCATTCATAATTTGAAAGCAAACAAATAACCCTGTTTAGAAAAGGGACACTGTACTTTTCCGAAAGTGTAATTTTCACCATCATGTTGCAATATTAAATATTCAACAGTGAGGTATAATGTACATGACAGGGTGGACATATTTTATGGACTATTCTTTGAAAAGTGGCCCATTATTTCATGAAAGTATGTGTAGGAGCTTAGCTAACATACATTTCTAACATTTTGATGTCTAATATTTATGGAAAGATGTGAAAGGAATGAGAAATTAAGATCAAAATATGTGAATTGAGTGAAAGGTTAAAGGCACTCAACAGCGATATTGACCCATTTACATGTTCTCAGTATCTGCTTACAAATCATATGAAACTCCACTGAAGATGGCTTTCTTGAATGCATCATGTATACATTTATATTTTCTCAGATTGGATCATTTTCCAATGTTTGCAGTGTGCTCATCTGAAACATAAGCCAGTGTGTCTTGAAACATTTCAAAGCCTGTGATCAGCAAGCTTTACTCTCGGATATCATTTTGACGTGTCAGAACCCCGAGCAAATACAGGGTGATTTATTTATTTATACATTTATTTAGTTGTTATTCCTCGGTTTGCTAGGGTTAAAAGTCTTAAATATTTCTTGAAAGAAATTTTGCAGTGTCGATTTTCAGTCTGGAAAAGCAGGATTAACAGATGACCTTAGACTACAAAGATTCATGCTGCTCTGCTTTCACACCACTGACACACAGATGTCAAAGGAACCAGCATGCAGTGTAACAATGTGTTTGTGTGACACAAAGGCAAGGTCGGGTAGTCAAAATTTTCAGCAAAGCTACATGCAGCCTGAAAGTGGTTATTTCTGAAGAGGAAGCCAGAGCTACAAAGTCACAGAGGGTTAAATCTGCAAGTATGTGTTCTCATTCACAAAGTGACTATTAACTTCATTAAATTCATGCTTCAAAACCAGAAATCTGCACTAAACAACTGGAATACATTTATCATGTAGTCTTTTACCAAGAATCTCTGGTACATAACCTGGTGTAAGGGAAGAAATTGATCATAGGGACAAAACCAATTCACTTTTTCCTGTTGTAGAATTTTCTCTTTTTGCGTTCTCCAGGAGAGAAACAACAAGTGATTCCAAACCACAGCTTCTGTTCTGTCTTTCTTGCAGCTGTTAAACATTCCCTGCTCTCTCTGTCAATTCATGGAATTGAACAAATCTAGACTCACAAGGTTTATTCCTTGTTAGTGTTCTATCTATGCCATATGCTCTATTGCTGGTCCTTAGGGGAAAAAAAAAAAAAAACTATTTTTTTTTTGTTTCATGTCACCGCTAGGGCTGGGATTTATCCAGTTGAGTCATAATATAGTAGGATACGGTACAATACACTATGGTACAGTATGGTACGATATGATACGATACAGTACAATATGATATGACATGGTACAACACGATGCCATAAGATTCGATGTTTCACAGTATGATACATTATGGTTCAGAGAAGATAATATGAATATGACAGGATTTTAGAAACATGGCTCACAGTTAAATCATGTTCCAAAAGTCTGTTTGGTTTTCTACAATAAAGCATTTTTACTCTGCATATTGAATTAAAAAACATGTAGAGATTTGTAATTATGTAAAAATGCACAAAAAAAGAGATAAATTTATAAATTAAATTCTTAGTGCCTGAAACTATCCCACAGTCTCACACTTATTTGGAAAAGTAGATTTTGTTATACCCTCATCGGTGTTATTAGCACCACTGTAAAGAGTCATAAAGTCGAACTGCATGGCAGGAAAATCTGTTAGAGCTTCATACTTTATCAATTAAACATCTATTTTTCGCATGTGCGTAAAGGTATTTGTCTAACACAAATTATGGAGAGGATATATTTTTGTACACATATTTAGTCCCAGCCCTCGTCATTACTCTGAGGATACTATTCATCCCATGGAGAGCTGTTGCTCTGGAGACCAACAGCTACTGATACTGTATGCAGATGAGAAATGTTTCTGAGCAATAGAAGAGTCTCTGTGACTGATTACGAACCCTGAGCTGGCACCACTTCCTGAATATAGGTCATCAAAGTTTATACACTTAAAGCTTATTAATTACCAACCCAGACATAAATGCATCATTACAGACTCTCTTTTGGCTTTTTATCATAGTTGGAGAATTAAGCAGAGACGGAGGGCAATGCTGGATGGGGGCAAATGCTAAGCTTGTTTAAGAGGGTTACTCATCACTCCTGTTTTGCTGAATCCTAGTCTGCATTTGAATTAGACACATGCAAATTCTGAATAATATCTTCTTGGTGAAACTCATCTTCCCCCTTCTGGCTACAATGATCATAGCTTTTTTAAAGAGTGATGGATCAAAACTAGAGGCTCTTCTTCCCTGACGTCTGTTCAAAGGGCAAAACCAGTATGGAAATGCTGTTGTTGTTGCTGGTACTTGTCGGTAAAAATATACATATTTAAAATGAATTGAGGGGCACTTTTCTAGGGCAGGTCTATATATAGGCTATACTTTTTTTTTTCAGGCACTGAATGTATATCAAAGAGAAACAAGCATCCCTTACTTACATATCAGAGGTTTCTGTGAGTTTAGAGAAGGGTATGTGGGTGTGATGTTACAGTGAGACATAAACATGCCAAATGGATGCAGGCATCCTGTTACATAGAATGAACAAAATTGATTTAGATCTATTCAACAAATATTATTCTGAAATGCACATTGAACAAGACAGCATGCATACAAGTCATCACTTGTATTGGCAAAAGTGCTAAAAGCTACCCTCGGGTTGAGAAACAAATAGCAGTCAAGCAAATATTATCTAAATAAAAAAGAAAATTTGAGAAAATGTATGTTGTTTCTCTTTCATGTATTGCAGTCTTCCATTCCATCAAACACAATTTTTGTGAGCAAACATGGTTTTTATTTCTAGTTTTAGTATAATAACCATTCTGTTTTCTTCTATTTTGCCTCTTTTTCCCAGTGTAGTGTTGGTACAGCAGTGACTTTCTGGTGTCCTGTCTGACATGATTATAATTAAATCTTGAAGGCCCTCATCTGGAGCTCAGCCCATAGATGAAAAGGGAACATATTTCAAATAGCTTTCCCCCTATCCCTTTTAGCACTTACACCTTCCATCCCATCTAGTGGCTTATTTTCTCATCTGAGCTCTTGCATTGGTACAAGGCGCCTGTGAAATATTCAGTGAAATCACCACAGTACATTTTCCCCCATACGCACAAAACCTTTAACAGGAATCAGTGAAAAGAAAAGAAATCATGTACAGACTATTGTGCTTTTAAGCCGTACATGCACAAGTCAGTCATAAGCAGCTTGACAGCATTTTACCTCCTGATACACGAAGCTAATGCTCCCTCTTTTGCAGCGTCTATTCTTCTACACAAGTGGGACAACAGGAGTGTTTTCCAACTGTCAAGAGAGGGTATGCTGAACTAGATAAATAGGATGAAATCAGATCACAATGGCCTTGATGTCGAACTCAGGGATTTAGAGAAGGGAACCAAGGGACAGGATAAGGGAGGACACTGACAGCTTGTACTTTTGATGGCCAAATCCCGACCCCTGTTGTCCTTCCAAGTTAGGGAGCATTTCCAGCTGAGCGACACTGTGCTGTGTGTGTTCTTTGCGCAGATTGCTGTACCCTTGAAGTCATCATTGCTCCTGATATTTGTACTTACATAACTCAGCTTACAAGCTATGATTGAGACTTCTTTCTTGTCCTTTTTGAAGGTATAAGCCATTGAATTAGATTTCTAGGGTTGCTCATTTCCTCTAAATTTCTATTTTTATGGTAAGTTCTATTTTTTAAGTCTCACACTGGCAGAGAGGTTTGGCTTAAGGTTTTGCAATCAGGACTAACTCATTGATGTCCATGAATTGGTAAAAACCACAGGGTGTCTGCGAGGACAAACAGATGATTATATGTGCGCTTGCTGGTTTCACCAAAGCAAACAGAAAACACTACAAGAGGGGAATCTTCAAGGGTAATAAAAAGATTCAAACTTGGAACAAACCCTATGAGCTGATAAGAACATCAGAAAAATCAGTATCACATAGCCTATCCGAATACCCACAAAGCATTATGACGCCAGTGTATTTGCTTTAAAATTGTTACCAACTCTATATTTATTGGGGAAAAAATACTCCCAAACATATAAATTATACCTTAGCCATTGCTCTTCAGCCTTAAACCTGTGTAACTATAAATCTGCAATACACCAAACATTCATTCAACTGAGAGTTTTATCTGAGTTATTCAGTTTTGAGTACATTGGGGCAGTGCTTGTGGAGTTCTCAAGCACAAAAATTTGTAACATCCATTCTCCCATGATTGAAAGCATACTGTAACCTTACATCCGAAGAAAGGATAGATTCTCAAAGTAGGGGCTGGGCACCCCTACTCAGAAAACACAGTTGCTGCCTAAAGTCTGAACCAAAACAGAAGAAAAAATGACTACTTGTCTGGTCAGTTATTTGACTTTCATTTTGAAAAAGGGTTAATGCTGACAAATAAACTTACAGAATGTACATGAAAAAAGAAATACAAACTGCAAAATATTTTCAGTGTGACCAGGAATAGAGTAATAGGTTTTGTAAAGGAAAAATCAACAATGCAGAATGCAGTTTCCTTCAAATGTATTTAAAATGTTTGCAAAGAAATTTGCAAAAACCAGATTCAAAATGTTTCCTTCACAACTTGGTCAGAACTTTTGCAAAAGCATAACAGTTCTTTGTCTGTTTATACTTTAAAAAGGACTGAAGCACTGGCATTCAGCAACGTCAAAGTGGAGCACTGCTATGAGGAGAAGATCTCGCAATGCAGCTTTACCAGTCCCAGAAGGGACTGATGCAGGATTGGGGAGCTTCTGTGTGTGTACTGTGTCCACATACTGTGGAGGAATTGGCGAAACTTCAATGGACTCTTGCTGCAACAGAGATTTCTCTCCCATCTGTGAGCAAAGAACGGTAAAGATAACAAATATAAGTGTAAGGGAAGTCATCTTCTCGTGGTGTGACATTTCTGAAAAAGTCAATGTGCTGCAGTTCAGCTGATATTTGACAGCCTGTTGCTATTGAGTGGCACAGAAATACAATCAAAACACTGATATCACTGTGTTTTCTGACAGAGAATAAGATCTTTAAATCATGTCTGTGGTTTCAGTTTGTTCCACATGATTTTAACATTGTTTTGTTGTTGTAAGCATTGCTTTATTTCATAATAATAATAATAATAATAATAATAATAATAATAATAATAATAATAATAATAATATATTGCATGTAGGGTATATGTTTGGTAAAAGTAAAAGTTCAGTTGCATCCACAATCTGTAAGAATAACAATAAGTACAAAAATACCCAAAATGCTGTTGTTGTTTTTTTTGTTTGTTTGTTTTTGTTTTGTTTTTTTCCTATCATTTCTACTGTTCATACTGGCCACAAAAGACACCCCTCCCTTACATGCCTCCAATGTATCGGACACTCTTCTGAAGAAAAAGACTCCAAAGTTTATCTTTTGCTTATCTGAGGTTTCAGCATTCTGAATTAATGAAATCAAGTGTGTTTGTTACAGAAATAGTGTTTTTAGTACAAAATTCCTTCTTTGTGTCTCCCCAGAAAACATTTTCTTCCTGAGTAGTGGCAGAGGTATAGTAACAGATATGGGGAATTTCATACTAAAGACTGTAATTTTGGACCTGTGGCCGATTTCTGTTATCAGAAATTTACAGTCTTTGTGTCAAACAGCTGAGTTATTGTAGTTTTAGTTCAAATACTTATTCAGCATTTTTTTTACCAATCTTTGGAGGCCTAAATGATTTTAACACACCAAGTTCACAAGCAACATCTGACTGTCTGCTACCAACCTGAAAATGTGCTATGGCCAGGTGCTCGTCCATTAAGTGATGTGTGTTCATGGCTGCTTGAATGATGAACTGGGAATGACTTCCTGACAACACCAGCTTTTTTTTTACGCCCAGAATGTTGAAATTGATGCCACATTGAAAAGGGTTGTCTTTTTGTATTTTGTGGTATTGGCTCCAATACGTAAGGCACAGTGAGACCATTACATGGAAAACACAAAACGAGGTGTGTCTATCACCCTAATTCACTTGCCTCCCTATCCCAAAAATCACTGAAGTGAAACAAACACCTTATGTATAAAATCCATGGAGAACCTCACAATATCCCTAACTTGTGAGTAGTGTATATATTTTTTCTAGTAGTAGGAAAGACGTTTTGCCTGATGAAGATATAATTTTGGCTCACTATTGAGTTGCTCAGAAAAAAAACTGTCCTGAGGCCAAACTTAGCTGCCGACCCCTGGTCTATGGTATCAACATTGCTCTTGATAGCTTTTTAACAAAATAAATCACCCTCTTTTTCCACAGTCCAAGAGAATCACATGGTTGCTTGCTTCCCAATCGTGTTTGTTTTGCAAGTAAGCAGCTTCCTGTTTTGTACCTATGACTATGACAGATCACTGTGTGCTCCAACTGGAGCAAGACTTGTGTGATTTTATTCCCACTCTGGAAGTTTCTCAGACCTTTACTTTGCACAAAAAGTTGTTTGGCATAATCAGAACTCATGTGTTTGCCCTCATAACTGTGCCCTACTGTTGTTTTCATCTGTGTCTTGTCAGCCTCGATGGGATCTGAGCAACAAGTGTGTATAACCTCTCCATATTTCCCTTCTCTCCATGACAGTTTGACTTTTAACCCTTGTTCCTTGAGGCTCTTCAGTGGTTTTCGCCTGCATTCATTTGTTTTGTCAAACTTTGGTGTTTGTTTTGTATGTAAGATTTCCCTGGCATCTATAAAAACAGACCTTTTAACACAAAATGTTCACATGATGATTTAAAGTCACTCCAGTTCACCAGTGTGATTGGTTCCTGAAATCCTGTCTCTTTTTTTTTCCAGCTCAGATGATTTCTGATATCAACACAAGTTTACAGCGATGAAAATATCCATTAGCTCATGGTATCATTCATCATCACAGTCTGAGTAGATGAGTGTCCTAGCACAACACAGAAGTTCAGTTGGATGGGCTCTCATTACATTTTAATGATGTGTCTTCAGAGAGGGCCTTAAAAGCTGTCTCTTTGGGGCTGGATGGTAATTGAAAAGAGGTTTCAATCTGGTGTGTGGAATCCAACAGGGATGATTCTGAA
Organism: Labroides dimidiatus; assembly: GCA_030710495.1. Taxonomy (NCBI): domain Eukaryota; kingdom Metazoa; phylum Chordata; class Actinopteri; order Labriformes; family Labridae; genus Labroides; species Labroides dimidiatus. Next base: position 14,507,662 of record CM061147.1, read on the forward strand.
AATAACCTCCTTTTTAATGAGTTTGTTCATTAAAAATTTAGAAATTTCCTTGTTAAGTGTGTTAAGAATTTTATGCAGAGCTGTGAAATCAGATATGATTAATACAGGGATGCCACTTGCACTACCCTACCTACACATTTGCCTCAGAGTGACTCACAAGTGATGAGAGCTTCAGTGTCTTCACACTTGATCACTGTCAGCTGTAATAGCACCAGTGACATGTACCCTTTCGCAAAAAAAAAATAAAATAAAAAAAATAAAAAAATCTTTGCAGTCATCTTTATTTTTACCCAAACCAACTATATCTCTGTTTTTGTCCTCTGTTAATCCCAAGATAAAATAATTAAAATCAGATGAATGTTTTTTTTGCAGTATTTTGGTTCTGATATCTCAGCCCACTTTTCTGTACAGACAGAAATGCACTAATGTCTGTCTAACACACATTTATGAAACAAATAACAGTCAACCACTATCAGTTTGGACCACGAGTTATTTTATTTCTTTATTTTTTTTTTGGAATTGTACTTTTATTTGACATATTTTTATCAAGTGGTATCAACCATCACCATGAAGAATAATGAGAATCACAATGGCCCTCATTTATCAAAAATGCGTATGATCGAAAAATGGTCGTACGCTCAATTCCATACATAGATCAGCATTTATCAATCTAATGTGGGTGGAGGGTATAATGAAATTCCACGCCAGGTCTGAGTCCGTAGATTCATGTCAGAGGGGAGCGCAATGCAGTGAGTAAAAATCCATCTGTGGAGAATTATGAGGTCATATGAGTGCAGTGCATTTTCAGACAGATAAACGGAGGTTCACAGATGAATATTTTGATAGCTGAATTAAATGAGACACCAAGATTAAATCCGACATTTCACTTTTTCTACAAATCTCTGTAAAATACATTGCTTATGAAAGATGAATGCAAGCTGTCAGCTGCTTTCTTCATATAATAAATACACGTTTCCTTTATTGGTTTACTCTGAAGATCAGAGAGGCTGTTTTCAGTGATTAAAAACATTCCCTTGTCCACATTAAAGTCTCAGCAGGAAACATTCAGAGGACACTGGATCAATTTAAAAGCATGTAGATGATTGTTTCACTCCTAAAAATGTTATCATATTAATCTGATCTTTATTCCAACAGGTAAAAAGAAAAAAAAATACAAAGTGTACAAAGTGATTAGGCGAAAAATAGAAAAAAAAAAAAAACAACAAAAAAAAAACAAACTAAAGAGACAACTCTTTAATGACATAGCCAATTAAAACTTTTTTTTTTGAATGGGTGTAGGATGAAGTGAATAAAACATTAAGCAGTAGTCCTACCGCTTAATGTTGTATTTTTATAATTTAATCTGTCAGAGCACATATAGAAAACAAAACAGAAGAAAGTACATCACGGAAAAAGGCACATGTCTTCTTCCTTTAAATTTATGTTTACATAAACAACAACAATAAAGAACAGTCATTTACATGAGATCGCAACCTATTGGTTGGTCTTATGGTATCCATAATGATAAAACTCTGGTCTACCCATGCATAATTGCACACAAGTAAAGTACCTCTTGGTGAGTATACAAATTGACCACAACTGACATCAATTTGTAGGTAAACCAGTTTGCAGTCCTGCATATTGGAAATGTTTGATTACCTGCATTGGAGTCCGTGAGCGCTACGGTCCGTGAGCACCACGCACTACGCTGTACTTCTCTGCCATTCAAGTCAATAAGAGCATTCACACTGACCGCACTGCAATCCGTCTCTGACATGAGCTGACGCCTGCTTGCGGCTGTTCTGCTGCGAGTCTGTATTGGCCAGAGTACGCTGCAGAGATGCTTCAATCTCCACAGAGCAGATCGTACCAAACAGGAAAACAGACACAAAAAACGATCAGAGTTTCAAAATAAAGCACCATGTGCACCATGTACGATTGTAAAATTATCCTCTTATATAAAAACTAGGGGCAAGCAGTCATCTGGTCACAGCAGTCACCTTATAATTATACACAACTCAACACAGTCTTTCTATAAGGACACCAACAGAAACTAAATGTGAAGGACTGAATTGCTGATGTTCTGGAAGGGCAGGTGAGTTTTACATACTAAATATCATGAAAGTAGTTGTCATGGGTGTGATTCCTGTGGGAACATGTGATTCTCCAGTGATCTTGCGTACCCGGCTGCTATGAGTACGCTGAGCTGTGCTCCACTCCTGAGACGGATGCAGTGTGAATTGGCTCATGCTGATGGACCACGGCGCTCACGGATTATGTGTGAATCAGGGGTTAGGAATACAGACCAAACAGAGCAGTACCACCAGAAACCATGTTGCTGTTACGACCAAGCAGCAACCTGCAGTCTGAAAATATGAGACAATGTGGAAGTGCTAAAGTCTGCTGTTTCTCAAGTGTCCGCTCGAGGCTGGCTCCGGAAGTGCTGTAAGTCACGTATTCACCAAGCCAAAAAAAGCCATTTTCACGGCCAAAATAAGCATATTTACAGCCTGGTTCAAAGAATGTCTCACGTCTGAATCATTAATTTCATTAACGGCACGCACTGTACAGGGGTGATTTTTTTTTCTTACCCGGCAGATTCAACAATATTAAGATCGCCAGTTTGTCCAATCAGAGGCACAGCTCAGATCACGTGACTGTGGGGTGTCCTATGGCTCTTACTGTGGGGACCGACAGCCCACCTCATTTCCAGCATGGCCTCTGTTTCAGAAGCAGACGGGTGACGTCTTGGAGACTACGTCCATTAATTATACAGTCTGTGGTTATGACCTGATACCTAGCTCTACTGTGACCAAGCGGCAACCTCCGGTCTGAAAATATGAGGCAATGTGGAAGTGCTAAAGTCTGCTGTTCCTCGAGTGTCCGCTTGAGGCTGGCTCCGGAAGTACCGGAAGTCACGTACACACCAAGCCAAAAAAAGCCGTTTTCACGGCCAAAATAAGCACATTTACAGCCTGGTACAAAGAATGTCTCTCGTCTGAATCGCTAATTTCACTAACGGCACGCACTGTACGGGGGGTGAATTTTTTTCTAATTCGGCAGTGTCCACAATATCAAGCTCACCAGTTCGTCCAGTCAGAGGCACAGCTCAGATCACGTGACTGTGGAGCGTCCTATGGTTGTTACTGTGGAGACCCACAACACGCCTCATTTCCAATATGGCCGCGCCGACCGTTTGGCTTCAAAAGTCCGTTTCAGGAACAGCTGGGTGACGTCGCGGAGACTACGTCCATTAATTATACAGTCTATGACTGAGACACAAGGAAGAAACAACAATGGCAGAACTTTTTGAAGATAAACTTTGTGAGTTTGGTGAGGAACTTGCTGCTCTGTTTTTTGTCTTTTATGCAAGGAGTACATTAGCAGGACCTCCTCCACATTTGCCATGTTTGTTTTTGAGTTTGTTGTCATAAACTTTTAACTCTTGGATTTAATTATTTTGGACACTACAGATACAGAATGGCACCATGATTGAAAGCACTGTTGACAAATCAGACTCCACTAGCTCTTTGTGCTCTGGATTATTAAAGCAGGAAAGGATTTGTCACATAAACTAAAACTAGGGTCAACAAATTTTCTATGACCATGGGTGTCTTTTTGAAATGTCAAAAGATTGTGTAAGGACTGGAGAAATCATGTAAAATGTTGTTAAAAACACGGTTTTCAAATGATTTAAAAAAAAAAAAAACAAAAAAAAAAACACTCAGTTCAGTTGAAGGCAGTCTTTATTTTAAATATCAGTTGATTTGTCAATATAAAGGAAACTATTTGCAGTACAAGTACCCCTTTTTTAAAACTAGGCACGTAGCATGGGGATAAGATGAAATTCCTCCTCTAAATTTTCTGCAATAAACTAATTTTAGAGATTAACTGATTTTCTTTTGAATATTTTGAAGGTTGGCACATAGTTTTAAGGGGGTCAGGATGTCAGATTAATTGCCTGAATGATCAATGGTTTGGCTTGGATCAGACATATTTCTGGGATGTCAGGTTTTCCAATTTCCCACATGGCTGCTGTCAAGAGCTCTGTTATACACAGTGGTGAGCTTGTTTCAATAATATCTGAGGAGAGAGATTTCTATATTCTGGCAAGAACTTTGATATTTAAACATCCTAGATATATAGCTTCATTTCAGTGAAGAGCACACCACATTGTCAGTGTTGCCCTGCCACCTTTTCTATCTGGTTAAATAAAATAAAAAAAATCTGTGGCTCTCTAATTTGATCTATCTTTCTCCCTTCCCATAATAAGTAAAGGAGCTCATACATTGTAAAACATCTTACTTTTTATAAACATTTTTTGGTAGACATACTGAGACATGGATATTAAATACCAATTTAAATACTAATAACACAAATTTTAACAATGCTGAGGAATATAAGTAATATAACTAAACAATTAAAAAAATTAAAATACTTTTAAAGGGATGAGAACAAAAGATCTAAAAAAAAAAATTAAATAAGCCATTGAACCATCCAGAAAATAGTCTACAAATGGAGGATCCTTAAAATAACTGTAAACATGCACAGGTTTGGCCGCCCAAGCAACTTCCCCCCAAAAGCATACCACAAGATACTAAAAGAGGTCTCCAAAAACTCTGAAATGTCATCACAGGACCTACAGCAGGCTTTTGGCATTTGTGTGAAAGTGCATGCCTCTGCAATCAGAAAGTGACAAGTTACATGAGAGGTGTGCAAAGAGGAAACCTTTGCTCTCTGAGAGAAACATTAAAGCTAGACTGAAGTTTGCCAGGGAGACCGTAGACAAAGACTAGGACTTCTGGAATAATATTCTTTGGACAGATGAGTCTAAAATTGTTTGAATTATCTGGACACCAGAACGGAGGACATGTTTGGTGTTAAAAAAATACAGCATTCGAGGAAAAGAACTTCAAACCAACTGTGAAGCATGGAGGTGGAAGTGTCATGGTTTAGGGATGGTTTGCTGCAGCAGGACCTGGCCAGCTCACCATCACATAATCCACCATGAATTCTACCAGGTATCAGAGGGTCCTTGAGGAATGTGAGAGAGTGTCGGTGAATAAAAAATAATAATGAGGTTGAAATGGAACTGGACCCTGCAACATGACAATGACCCAACCAGTAAATCCACCAAGGGTTGGCTGAAAACTATGAAATGGAGAGTCCTGGAATGTCCGAGTCAAAACCCAGATCTTAATCCTATTGAGATGCTGTGGGGTGACTTGAAACAGGCTGTATACAGAAACCCTCAAATATCTCACAGCTGAAAGACTTATGTGGTGAGGAAGGGGTTAATCTTTCCTCAGACCGATGTCAGAGACTGGTAGATGGCTACAAGAAGCGACTTACTGAGGTTATTTCCGCCAAAGGGCTTAACACTGGCTCTTGGGGGTAGGGTGTCCTAGCATTTTTCTTATTTTCTTTATTTAGTGCATTTTTGTTGATATCTTCCTGTACATATATATACAACACAAAACAGACTTCCTTTTGGGCTGAGTGCAGGGTGATGTCACTGTCTTAACTAGCACAGAAATACATGGACAGGACTGTCAGTGTTTAGTCTCCTGCTATGACAGTTCAAAATGTCTGTTGTCAAAATATAAAAAGGGCATGGCTGGCTATTAATTTAGTATTAGACCAAGTGCTGAAATATGTTTTACGTTTAATGACTGTCATGTATTTAAGTTGAAAGCCTTTCCCTGGCCTTTTCTAAACGTCCTATTTTTTTGTTTTTATTTTTGTTTTTTTTTTTCTTTCCCCACCCTGAGATTAAATTTTGCCCTGCCAACATGAGGAAAGAAACTGAACCACCTCTGATTTAATTCAGCATTACCACAGAAGAGGTGGATGTTTGGCATATTTGTATGCTGGGAATTTGGTGCTTTCTGAGATGCATTATCCAGAACAAGATTTTTTTTTTTGTTAACAGGATTGTATATATTGCTGCAGCACAAAGCCAAAATCTGAAAGGCCACATTGCGTAAAATCTGACTCACAGGGTGCAAACCTTGGATATCACCACACATTGGGCTAACTGCTTTATTATACATTATAAAGCTCTACTTTTTCCATCTTAAAATTGAAGTTTTTAAATCTGTGTTTCTTCCTGCAGGGGGTGTAAATGTCACCATACTTTCAGGCCTGTGACATAAATATAAGTGATTCAAAAAACATGTCACTCTTCACCTTAACAAATTTCTGTCTGTTTGGCAAAATCTGTGTGTAGCTTTCATGAACACAAACAAACATAAAAAAATGTTGGTGTGTCATGTGATACGATATGAGACATGCTCATGTTGGTAGTGTGAATGCTTTAATGTCTCACCAGTACGAAGTGAAATGTAAACTAAGCTGTTCAGGAACCAACATACTTTCTGGTTTAAGCACTGTTAGGGTTATGCAAGATCGCCTGTCATATTATGCAGGTCTCTACATTTTTTTACCCAACTGTTTGGGGAGTCTTATTCCATTGTTTTTCAATTAATTTGTGTCTTCTTGATAAATAAAAACTTACTCTCCTGTTGGATCATAAATCCAAACCTACTCATGAAAACTTTACCTTAGGTATCTATCTATATGTGATGTCATCAGAGACAAGAATTATCATACAGGATACCTTTACTTTTGTACAATATGCATAATATCCCAACATGTGGTGAGTTTAAAACTGTGCTCTTTTTGTTTTTTACACAATCAAAACCTTGTCATGTGCATTACATTCATTTGCTGCTTCTATTCTGCATTCATTATCTCATATGTTACCTGTAAAGTCTACCCACTGCAGTACATTAATGGTGTTGGACAGTGTTATTAGATCCACTGATTCGCCCTGCTCTTTTCACACATCACTTTATGAGGGCGCTTGGCCCCCCCTGACCCTTTCCTCGAACCACCTATTCACTCCAGGTCTTTATATCTCACACAGCTAATGTGACATTTATGTGTAATTAGACTCTTACATATTTTAATAGAAAATGATATCCTTTAAGGTCTCGCTGTCATTTGCATGGGCAGTTCTGATGATAATCGGGTCCTAAAAAAAACATTCTCGGTGACATGGACTGTCATCCTAAATTAGCAGGCGCAAAATCCTTATCAGGGGAATGACCTTCTAGAGCACTGCTCAAACTTGGACAGCATGTGGGAAGGGAATGGGCTGTGCTTCTGCATAGATGTGTGCCATGTTACATATATTAGTCTGTGGAGCTGAAGAATTTTGTTCTTACTTAAAAATTAGTTTGAATTTAAGATAAAGTGATGAATCATGTTGTACATGTTATTGTTTGATGTTTGCAAAGCTTCCTGTGAAAACCTTTTTTTTTTTTTTTTTTTTGGCCTCAGTCTGTCTTAATGTTGCTCCTTTTTATTGCAAAATTATGCAGACGTTGATCTCTCTTGTATTTTCTGTCTAACCAAATGGGTTTGCACATCCTGCCTGATTCTTAAAGTTATTTCTGTGAAGGTTAGCATCCCTGTGAAGAACTCTTGGTGAGCTACAGAAGTTATTAATGAGTGATTCTGTGTCACACTGTGATGAAAAACAGTGGAACTTGAAACTGCATGGTGTAGTGGAATATGCTGTGTTGGGCACTTTGAGGAAATACTTCTTGCAATAAAGGCTTTGATCAATCTTGAAATGAGTAAAATTCATCCATGCATGACACCACTGTGTTTCCTTTGCACAGCTTCTTGTACAATGTTTAAAGCAGTTTAAATCCCCCACAAGCAGGTGGGTTTTAGAGTTTTCTCATTGCTGGATACAAATTCAATCCAGCATTTTGTACCTTTTGCCATCCTGTTATTAAGAGTATCATTCTGAAAACTCCACATTTCTGTGTTCTTATATTTCACTCACATCAAAAAACAGCTACAGTTGTACAATGTTTTGGTGATCATCTTCATCTGGCTTTGTTATTAAATACCTGGCTGCATTAATCTGATTGGTAAAAACCTCACGACAAAGGTGAAAACCAAGGGAGAAGCTTAGTAATTTGCCTTTGCCATCACATGACATTTGAGCTCTCAAGAGTTAATTCATCCAAGCGAGGTGTGGTGTGCAAAAAAAAATATTCTCCACTTAGCTTGTAATAAGTCAAATAAATCATCCCATATTGCTGACATACATTCCACTTGTTTTTTTAAGATGTATAGTCATGTATTCTTACTCAATCAGTTGCATGATGAAGGTGGTGAGTTGGAGATTGACATACTCCACAACTTGAGGGGCTTTCAAGACAGACTGATAAGGCCTTTCAATTTCCTTTTGGACTTTTATGGGTTTCTGCATGAAGTCCAAATGGTGAGGGGTGTGCAAAGGGGAAACCCATGTTGTCCCTTATTCCCAATTCAATATGAAATGCAATTGCTTTGTCTCACATTTTACTCCCAATCTGCCACACTCGACCACCTAACTCCCCTAATCTCATTCTTGAGCAAAGAGCTCCCCTGATATGGGGAAAGAGCAATTGAAAAACGGGATAAAGCACAGGCAACATGTCACCAAGTAAAAAGTTGTGGGCATCTTGATGGTAAGTCCTCTGTTAAAGATTTCATGGGGTCAAAGCATTGGTTAAGGATAATTCAATCACATGTATGACAGCCACCGCAAGTCTCTAATTTTATAAAACATTCATAATGCAATACCAATCAATACCAGGAGGACAAACAAAAGCAGAGGAGACAGCACAGAAAACAGTAAGAGACGATATTTCAACAATCAACAAATGTGAATGTTGCTGGCCAGGTTGGCTAAAACTGATGCCACTAATGAGACAGACAAAAACAGGAGATATTGATATTTAAATTGTGACCTTTAACATTGTCTTTTACAAGAATTAATGTTAACCTCCGGTGTCTGAACCTCCTTCATCTCAACTTTGTTTTTCTGTTGCCTCCTGATGTCGGATGTGATCTAGTTCTGTTTCCCAAAGCACAGCTTCAGTTGGGCCCTTCTTTCTGGATCACATCTGTCATTGGCAGCGTGAGACTGACAGAGAAGGGGAGATGACGAGAACAGAGCTTTGTGATCTTCTGATAACATCTGCTGTTACGATGGGAATTACCTTGCATGCAGTTTGCAATATAGGGCATCAAATGTAAAGACTGTGTTTAGAGTTTTCCGTTGTCATGGCCACTTTTGCTTGCGGCAAGAAAAAAAAAGTCTTCCTCTTGTCCCTCATTTCTATTACTCAGTGTCATTATTGGTTCTTGAGTATACTACTTATCAAGGAGTAGTCTGCCCAGCAAGAATAAAAAAGTATCATTCAGTCAAGTGTTGCAAATAATGAAAAATGATTACATACATTTTTACTAGTAGTGGTTATTTTAAGTTAAGAGGAAGCTGTTCTTTTCAGGTCTAATTTAGAGCTCATTATACATACATGAAACACTTGACAAACTTTAAAAGTCAAAATTAATCACCCATTTTAAATATTTAGGATGATTTGATGATCATTTGTGCATACATTTTGCATGAATTGATAAAAAAAAACACTGTAACATGAACACGTGTACTGGGGAAATTGTCGAACAATTGATATAATTTTATCCTTTATTCAGTTCTTAAACCTTTTTGATACACAAATCCCTTATCTTTTCTTCTGGCATTGTGGCACTACTGATCGTTATTTAATGTCCATCATACCTTTACTCTTTTTCTTCCTTTGAATTTCTTTACAGTATTTATTTATTTGATTTCTTTCATATGCACTCAACTTGATTAGACTGTCTTTAATATGACAGTCCATTTAACCAGAGTGCACAGTTTCTAATGATGTTTGTTTTGTTCTGAGAGGAGCAGCTTTATCTCCAGGAAGGCCAGCCAATTCCTATTTTAGTAATTTAATAGACAGTCACTTGTGTCATACGGGGGGTTTGTAACTCAGAAAACTGACACTCTTGTGATCAAAATACTGGACGTTCATTCTAAAAGTGTGCTTATTTTCAAACTGCTACACATTCCCACGCTGTAGAAATCCCCAAATCTGTCTGTTAGCTGCTCAAAATGGTCAAAAAACAGCACGAGACCTTCACACGACTAGCTTAAATGACACAGGATCTCCTAACTGGCCTCAAACACAAAGGCCCATAGCCTCCAGAGGGCTGACCAATCAGAGGTAAGAGGGTTTGTGGAGCAGGGAGCAGGGAGCCTTGAAGAGGCAGCAGCTAAAATTAGGATTTTCCAACAGAGGCTGGAATAACAGTTTTCTCAAACACAAGTGTGGAAAAAAAAAATCAATTTTCTTTTTATTTGTTAGTCACGTGAAGCTACTTCAGTACCAAGCCAAAAGCACAATACCTCCTCTTTAAGTGAGTGCTTATTTGTTATGATATGGACAATGGGCAGTTTGTACAAACTTAGAAAAAAATAGTTCAGAGCAAATCTGTGCAACAATGAGCCATCAAAGCTTCACCAGGTGTAAAGAATGAGGGATTGTCGGATGTTACCCAGCACAGTGAGATATGGTTGAGGACATTGTAAATGTGCTGAAACCAATGATGACAAACAAGACATGGCCTGTAGTTACACAGTTACACTGACTGAGCACAGAGAGTGCTTTGTGCAGCACCGAGTTCTGCACAAGACAACAAAATGGGAAATACAACAGAGGAGAAGATGTTTGACAGATTGGCTTGTGTACGGTTGACTACACTTGGTAAATGTGAGTCAAGCAAGGCTGTCACGTACCTGGATGAGGTGTTCCAGCAAGGAAAAGAGTAACACTGGGAAAAGTTAGAGCTTTCAATTTAATTACTATCGGTTGCCCACATAAAAGGAACTAATGTGTCCACATGAAAATATCACCCTCTGTGTAGATGTGATAAAAACCAGAGTGAGTGTGTCCAAGGGCGTATTGAAGACTGATGGAAATAGATGCTGGTTATTTTAACTCTAGACTTTAAGTTAAGGGACAATTTTCTCTCTAGGTGGAAACCTTCGGTGCCCAATTACTAAGTTTAAAGGATGGGATAGCATGCTAATTTCCTTTTCTTTACCTAAAATCTAACAATTGTGTTTGAAGAAAGTGCTGCTGAATTCTATTGCAAAGATAAAGTAAGGCATATTGAGGACTTTAATGATAGAGAGGGGACCAGATGCTCAGTAAAGAAAAACAGCAACAACTCTGAGCAAAGTGGGTTATCCAGCAAACTTTTAATCATACTTATGTCCCTAAAGCTTACCCAGTATTTAAGATACTTTACCTGAACCCTACATCTTACTTTGTCTCTGCTTGTGTTTTTTTATTCCTAACCGTATGTGGTGATAGTAACTACATGTCATCCTGACTTTATACCCACCACTTTAGGATAGAGATTTGGGGAAACAAATAACTTACCCTAAGCTGCTTGAGCCGCCAGCTTTCAAAATAAACATGGCCCTTGCATGAATTACTTTACAGTCTTGCCCCTGAGTTAAACCTAAGGCAGCTGCCTGAAACGGCCATTCTGCCAACATCACAGGAACAGGCAACTTGCCAGGTGAGGCAACCACATTGTATTGTCAACCTCAAATGTTGGTTTGACTTTACTTCACATTCTCCACTGGGTCCCTTCAATTAAAAATGCAGCACTGTAATAGCTGAACCTTTCTTTGGTCTGTGGAGATGGCAAATTAATTTGCATGCGTGCCCACAGGTATTTAAAGACAAAGACCGAGGGTAGGGGACAAGAAAGATAGGTCAAACCACCTCATATCAGTTCAGCCTGAGGGTTCAGCACAGGTTTTACAAACTGGGTCTATAGAGGGTCCTATCCTTGAATTAGTTAGTTTGGGTTGTACAAATTCGGTGACATAATATTGCATAACCAAATGAAACGATGACTCTTCAATTTGCCTGAATGTGTTAATAGGTTGTATGCTACCACATGGCCAAATGGGGGAAGGTGCAGCAATGTGTCTAACTGTGCAACAAATGTCTTAGGTGTTAAATCAACAAGTATTTTAGTTTCCATTTTTTTTCCAACCAGAGAAGGATTTTGAAGCACTGTCTCTTTTTTGCAAATCTGTATTGAATCAAATATCAATAGATCTCCATAAATCTTTGCTATTTATTTGGATTCTCTTTTGTACTCGGTTACTTACAGAATAGTTTCTCCATCACAAAAATATCAAGCTTCTTTCCTTGCAACCTTCATTCTATCACATCCACTGTATGGCTGTTCCTACCTTCCTCTCCATCTCCCAGTGTTGACCTTATTACAATTTTTTTTGACCTTTTCACTGGCCAGATTACAGATGGGTGATCATTTGAACAGAATGCCTGACAAGGGCTCAGATGGACAGTCTGGTGGGTGGTAGAGTGCTAAGGGTGGGGTTGGGTGAGGAAAGATTCCTGAATGTCAGAGATTAGGGGCAGCAGTAAGGAAGAACGAAGGTGTGAAACAGAAGATTCACGGCACCCTGGCACGCTGTTCACTGTCCAGATGACCCCTCTTACTTTCTCTCAGCGGAAGGATGTGCCTGCCAGCAACTCAGTCCATCATGTTGACTCCAGCAGCTGAGCAACATCTGTTCATTAGACTTGACAGATGAAAGAGGAGCCAATGAAGAGGGGATGGAGAGGATGAAAGCAGTTCCAACATAATATATCTCTCATATGCTCATGGATAGCTTGTGTGGAAAAAAAAAACAGCCCTGGTTGGCTTCTGTGTTCCAAGTGTCTTGTACATGTGATCCACACACCAGGCTCCAAATACAGGTAGCCAGGGGAGGGGCTGTTAGAGTTAATCGGGGCATTTGCTTCATCTGTCACGCTTCTCTCGGCTCTATTGTGCTGCACTGAAGGTCTTTCTCTCCATTACACTGTTTTCTTGCTTTTTTCTTCAACCTCTGAAATGTCACAGGGAAATGAGCACAAAGCATTGACATGGATGAGAACCGATAAATAATGCAGCCTACCTTATCACCCCTCAACCCCTCCTGTTCTCCACACATACACCCTTTCCACCTGCTTTCATATGCTTTGGGGACAAGATGTTGGAGGGCATGCACCTAAGGGTTGTGGGGGCTAGAAACCCTTCAGTGCACATAACACCAATCCTGTTCACATTTTTGTTGAGACCTCACTTTAATTTTTAATGCAACACTGCAGCTAAAAATAATGTATATACAGACAAAAAGACATGCTAAATGAGACCAGCAAATACGGCATACATCCATGTAACCTTTACATTCAACACCATATGCTGTTTCTTGAAATATGTACCCACAAATGCTTCAAAGCGTATCTGGATGCAGGCAGCAATGATATCCATGAATAGAATGAATTAGATTTTATCACCGTAGAAGCCAGCAACACAACTCAGGCTTTGGTCAAATATTGGGGTGGTGAAAAAGGATTAGAATTAAAGGTCAGTGGGAGCAGGACAGAAATGAATTAAGTCATTGCTACAGCGAGTATTATCTAGGGGCAAATACAGACAAAAAAAAAAAAAAAAACAAGACATGTTTGGGACATTTAAGAGGACTGTGAGGACTTTCTAAGTGATCTTGAAAAAGTCTCTTTTCCGGATAAATGCTTGCTCATAATCTAAAATTTAGAATTCAGTTGGCGTGAACATAGATTATTTCTAAATGCTATTTCTCAGCTTCCCAATCAGCTCAGGCAGGACCAGACTGATGTGCTATGGGTTAATTGGATCATCCTCTCACAACCTCAAGGAAGAAATCAAACTTAAATGGACAATTGCAAGAGTGGTTAATAAAGTAGTCTGATATTTCTATTAAATAGTTCTCAAATAGTTAATATTTTTTATTTCAAAGCATTCAGCTGCTGACTGACTGACAATATGCCTCTAGGTGACTTTGTGGAGCTTCCAGTGTTGTGGTTGGTTACTAATAAAGGATTAACAGCATTGACTCTCTTTTCTGTGTCAAAACACAACCGCTGGTTAGAATCAGACTTGCAACTCAGGTGTGAGATGAAGTTGGTGATATGAGGTATTATCTATATAACAGAAGACAAGTGGAACACTACTAATACCATTCTCAGCTCTGTATTTACAGATTTTCCAGTTTTTACTCATCAGTGTTATTTATCACTATGTGACTTCTGAAGACAAGTGTATTGTGTGGCAAAAATGTCGAGCAGCCTTTCCCTTGTCTTTTATTTATTTATTTATTTATTTATTTATTTATTTATTTATTTATTTATTTATTTATGTTTCTTTTAAGTGTTTTTCATAAGGGAAAATAAACACAATTTATTTGTGAAAATATACCTAATTTGCTTCATCTATTTTTTTCTTTGGTAACATTACCAAGGCACGTCAGCAAGGCTCACTTCAGGCAGAGAACTAACTTAATGTGCAGAACAAAGCACCAGTGACTGATTGCTTCTGACCGTTATTGTCGCCTTTCTGATCACCTCCATCATCTCCTTTTGTCATGTGCAAAACAGCGGGATACATTTGGGAACACACCTGTCAGCACAGCTTCTTTGTGCAGCCTTTACTCAAATGGTCCTGCTTCAAACACATCAAACACACTCCCTCTGCCTTGCAAAAGTTCTATTTTCTCCTTGAGTAGTTTGCCTCTCATCTTTCTACATGCCTTTAAGTGGGGCTCTCCTTGCAGAAACAGATAACTATTTCAGAGCAGCAACTATTTTCATCCTTTGCTTGCATATTTTTTTCCTCCCTGGTCATGGCGCATATTACTATTTTCCACGTTGTGATTTTCTTTGGTGATTTAAGCTCTACATGTGTTGTTGTGAGTGTCAGAACTGGAAAATTGAATTTGAAATCACCAAAGATTAGATCCATCTTAGATTCTGGATTAGGCTAATCAGCTTAAAAATGTACATATCCATTTTGATGCTGCTTCTATTTAGTGCTGAAACAGGTTGAACATTTTTTTTTATTTCTGTCTGTTGCATAAAACTAAAAAACAGAGCCTCATTCATGTCACAATGATTTTTTTTTTGTATTAAGTTTGAAAGATGGATGAAATTTAAACATGACTATGCAGCCATTAACACACATCTCAAAATAGCTCATTAAGTAGATACCTATTTCATATACAGCTCAAGTGAACGGTTGCTTATAGGCAGAGTCACCACTGCAGGATTGCATTTGATGAATAATGTTGGTGAAAGTGTTTGAGCACATAAAGAAGACCTGAAATACAATAAGGTCCAGATAAAAGACGAGAAACTGGGTCATATGGCCTGCTGAATCACGCTGTGGCTGGATATCTTGCCAAGGTGGCAACCCAAGAAGCTTCTTGTTTAGATCGGGGTGGGGGAAGCTGTCCTCTCTGCAGGCTGGAAGCAAAAGCCCTGATGAGGCATAAGTTTGAAAAGAGGATGGATGATATTTTAGAAGAGTCCAACATAGATGTTTTGGAAACCGTTCAAGAAGATTGAGAGGTAGGAACAACAAACAAGCAGGCAGTGCTCAGTGAGATTGGGGAAACAATGACACCAACACCTCAAACTGGCAGAAAAAAAAGAAAAAACAGTCTGAGATATTTGAGGAACAGCTAAGCTGTATAAAATGCCCTCTGGGCAAGAGACCGACCTGCCAGGTTTGCAGTGCAAGTGGTTGTGTTCAGAGTCTGAGTTTCAAGATCCAAAACCAACTCACTCAAAGCACCCCATGTGGTGCTTGAATCAAGAATCCACTTGATGTTTTCTGCTCTTATGAGGACCTTCTACTGATCATTGTGTGAACAGGATGTTTACAGTAAATAACTTAGCAGGAGGACTGGAAACCAGGGCAGAGGACCCAACACAGGATCTAAGACCTGCAACTAAGAAGAGTTTTAAATTCAAAGACTAGTGATACGACAGCAAAGCATGAATTCTTTTAACCAATGCTGACTGGCGTTAAACTTTCCTTTTGAAAAGCACAATGCATACATTGTGTTATGATATAACCACAATAGCACGGTTGCAGCAGCATTTGCTCACACTGTTTCACAATCAAAACATTATCATTGTCTGAAGATGATCGCCCTTATTTGTGTTGCCAGAAAAATGCTAAGTGAAACAAAAAGAAAAGGCTCTTACTTTCTTTGACTGTTTTTCTTTCTGTCATAATGCTCCATTCTCACTAAAACCCTTTTTTTCTTACCTTCCAAAACTGGAAAAAAAACTGCTTTTTTTTCTCTCCATGCAACTTTGCACAGAGAAAGTCGTATGAAAGCCTCCTACACATTTGGAAAATCTGAGCTGCATCATGTGTCTCACAGAAAGCCCGAAGGCTCTGCCCCAAAATCTGAAAAACAAAGGAATGAGACAGAGATGGAGAGAAAGAGGAAGGGGCTTTGATTATGCACTGCTGTTTGTTACCCTAGGAGGCACTGTTGTTCTGAGTTGAGAAAAGCTGGGTAAAAGCCAATGCCATCGTATCATGCCAGCTCCTTGGCAAATCATGCATACATCAAATAACTAGGTGATGATCCAAATAGACGTTTCAGAGATTTAAAAATTTTGAAATTGAGACAAACATAAAAAAAAAAAAAATTGCAATGTAACAATTAGCGCTGGAGCATGATGGGTCACTCCTAAATGCACACCTTTACAAACTACTTAGCAACAATACCACTCCTTAGACCCACAGGTTTGGGTTAAGATTTATGTATTTAATAATAATAATAATAATAATAATAATAATAAT
Source organism: Labroides dimidiatus (assembly GCA_030710495.1). NCBI lineage: Eukaryota > Metazoa > Chordata > Actinopteri > Labriformes > Labridae > Labroides > Labroides dimidiatus. The sequence goes on from CM061147.1 coordinate 14,524,285, forward strand.
AATAATAATAATAATAATAATAATAATAATAATAATAATAATAATAAATACAATGTTTAAGCCCAGGTTTAAAACAGAGAAAGAAATAGCATTTTGAACTTTTACTACTGTTTACGTGAAAGACCATAAACAGGTAAAATAAATACAATAAAATAAAATAAATTCAGTACTGGGTGTTGCTAAAACATGCTTGGAGCCAAAACATATGATTTATTTTGCTGGTTTGGGCATGGAAGAAGAATCAAAAGAAACATGTACCATTGTGCCCTCTTTCCCCTTGAGCTTCGGTGATGCCACAGACTGACAGGTCTTTGTTCTTACTGATCTGTGAGCATGAGCGACAGCCACTGATCCTACCTGGAGTGGTGCCACTGCATCACCAGCAGTGCCCAGAATCTTTTTTCTTTTTTTTCTTCCGTTTTTTTCCCTAACAGAAAAGTCATTGAAGAGGTTAAACGTTTAGCTCTGTGCAGAGGGGAAAGAGGCAGATCTGGTTGAGGACCCGAACAGGGGCAGGGGATGTGTCTCCTTCCAGGGCGAGGTGCCAGCTGGAATGAGGCTCACAATTACAGGCTTCTATCCATTTCACATTAGCTGCACTCAGTCTCTGCTCTGAGCTCGAATGAGCCTTGAACAGCTGGTTCATAAGGCGAGACATTTTTCAGGACACAAATAACATCTCATAATTGTAGGTCGGATGGTACACAGAGCTTGGTGTGTAATTAGCTGCATTTATAAAGATTTGCAACACATAATGTGGAAATAATTAGGACCTCATCATCACCAAGTACAAAGCGAAACAACACCTACACACAACACAATGTAGCAACACCCTCAGTTTAAGTGCATTTGCTACCTTTAATTAACAACAACTAAAATAAAGTAAGCTGAGGGGAATAATTTAAAAAAAGTAAAGTCTAATTAAGGCAGACCTACTGGAAATGCCTGTCCATTTGAAAGGTCTAAACCAAACTGTGTTGAAACAATTTTAACAAGTTTTAACATCTTTTGTAAATCTTTTGGTTTGAATCATAAAAATATAAAACTAAAAATATCTAAAACAAGAGATCAGGTATTAACAGGACATAAATGTACTTGCAGCACTTCTAAAAGTGTCTGCCCGGGATGGGGGGGCATCAGCAGGAGACCCTTAAGGGAGTCCAGCGAGCAGGCAGTTATAGTAATCTAACCTGCTGGAGACAAACGCATGGATTAGTCTCTTTAAGTCAGGTTTAGACAGTATCCCTTTGATTCTGGCAATGTTTTTCAGGTGGTAAAAAGCTGCTGATCTTATAGATTTAAAGTTCAGGTCTGAGTCCAATATTATCCCCAGATTTCTAACTTGATTATTAACCTTTAGAGAGAGAGTCTCAAGGTGACTGATAATGCATTCTCTTTGTTACTGTGGACCACAGACAATGATTTCAGTTTTGTCTGAGTTTAGTTGGAGAAAGTTGTTTCGCATCCACACACTGATGTGTTTGATGCAGTGACAGAGTGAATCTGCAGGACCATGTTCACCTGCCCTCAGGGACACATAGATCTGAGTGTCATCTGCGTAGTTGTGATAGGAAACTTTAAAGCTGCGTATTAGCTGGCCTAATGGCATCATGTACAAATTGAACAATAGGGGTCCCAGGATTGACCCCTGAAGATCCCACAGGTCATAGCCATTTGGTCCGAGACCAATTTCCAGAGAGTTACCAATTTCAACAAAGTAGGTCATGTCCTCAAGATAGAACTTGAATCAGTTCAAAACAGTACCAGATTCCTGTCCAGTTTTCTAACCTCTGTTATAAGATCACATCGTCAACTGTGTCAAAGGCAGCACTCAGGTCAGGCAGAACTAAGACTTTGCCTGCATCTGTGTTCATGTGGGTATCGTTTGTCACCTTGATCAGACCGGTCTCAGTGCTGTGGTGGGACCTAAAGCCTGATTGGAAAGTATCAAAGGTATTGTTAGACAGAAGAAAGTCAGTACGCTGTTGGTACACCACTTTTTCCAGGACTTTACCCAAGAATGGTAGGTTCGATATAGGCTGGTAGTTGTTCAGAACTGTGGCATCAAGACTGCTCTTCTACAGTAGAGACTTAATGACAGCAATTTTTAAGGCCTTTGGAAATGTTTGAAGTGAGAAGTTGACAAGATGAGCAAGTTGTGGTAATAAACTGCTCACCACAGACTTTAGAAATCAAGTGGGTAACTCATCCAGGCAGCACGTTGATGGACTCAGACTGCAGATGATTTCTTCTACTGTTTTGTCAGTGACCGGTGTGAAACGTGTAAGCAGGGTTGAGTATGTCTACTGTTATTGCATTAAGTTCAGTCAGTCAACTAATGTTTTGAATGGTTTGTTGCAACAGCAAATATATTTTCATGTTTGGCGCCAGGCTCTGATCTCATCACTCCTTGAAGAAAGGTTTACATGGCATCATTAGGGAGTGATGAGCAAAACATACAGAACATAACCCCTTCGCAGCCTGCTGGTGGATGCTGGGGTGACAGTGGGGACGGAAGAACATGCAGCAACCCAAATGCAGGGCAGCAGCAGCATTGACAGGCAGAGGGAGAGATGGGAGATTTTCCCCAGTTTAAATAGACTGCTGAATTGAGAGGCGGTGAACATGATTGGAAGAAGGTTATGACGAGTGGGACATGTGACGTGAGTAGCAACACAGCTCGAGTTGTCTGCCTGAACTAGCTCGCAGGCATCGCTCCATTTGTGGGTTGCTGCTAGAGGTTGAAGTTTGTCAGCCTTCGGGACCCCCTTATGGTTCTGGGGCCTCAAGCAGTTGCCTGCCTTGCCTGCATGTAATGTAAATTGACTGAAACAGCTCCTGCATAAACTCACAGTCAGGTAACCATCTTGCCACTCAGTCTACTAGAGCATGGGAAACTGAACACTTATTTAACTTGTATTACTAAAACAAACAGTTCAAGACCCTCCTGCTTTGCATTCAAATGAAAAGAAACAAAACAAAACACAAAATTCTGGTAAAACATTATTGTTGCCCTGCTGCCCTCAAGAGACCTCTTGGTCCATTTCCTGCTTGCTTCGTCTCGACACACCTTACTGTCACACCATCATGTTGTGTCTGGCAGTTTCACTGGCATCTGCTCGCTCTTCCTCCAGGGCCAGACGACCTTGGTCTTTGCTTTGTGGATTTATGCGATGCCAAGTGAGACAAACTGAAGCATTTGCAATTATGTGGCACATCAGCACAGGTTACAAATACTACTTATGTAGAGACAATTTAAAATCCTGTACTTTTCTGTATTTTTGTGGAGCTTTTGTACATTTTACAATTCACTGATAACATTTTTAAATGCCTGTGTTCCTGTGCTTTCTTACTAGATCAAACATGAGGTTTTTTTTTTTTTTACAGGATTTTATTTATTTATTTATTTTTTAATAAATAGGACAGTGGCATGTTGATAGCACAGAGGAGTGGACAAACAGTTCCATGATTATATCCATTAAGATGTTTTGTAATTAAAACAGCTGTAGAATAGAATTTGGTGACTTATAATTAAGCGTGATCTATGAGACCTCTTTATTTAAACTTCAGTCAGAGATTTAAAATACAATACAAAACCCATCCATTTATGATTATTTCACAATCACTATGGTCCCAAATTGGGAAGAATTCAGAGCACCAGCTTATAAGAAGACAAACATGTTGTGGTGAGTTAAAGGCCTCAGGACACCAAAAGAGAGAATGTGAGAGATGGATAATAGGGATGACAGGAAAGGGAGGGATGAAATGGAGGCTGGAGGCTTCAGTGCTAAACATACCAAATGTGGCTTTCCAACAAATATGTATATGAATAGGCTGGCACGCTGTTTAAATGCCTTATTCCCACCACCTTGAGGAGATAAGTGATGTGCAGTTGTGATCAGAAATGGAGCCAAGATTTCCTCATTTACTAAAATATTTTTTCAAACTTTTGTTTGTAAGTCATAAGATAAGATAAGATAAGATAAGATAAGATAAGATAAGCTTTATTGTCATCAAATGATCAATCAATACAATCATTCATTACTCTTCATCATACCAATATTACAATCACATACCCATGGTCAAATCGCATGCCAATGACAACACCAGTAAAAAAGCAATGCCATTAAAGTTTAAACAAGAGTGAGACAGCCCTCATACTAGAGTATTATGTTAGTGCAGAGTGCTTGTTGAGTGGAGTGATGGAAGAAGGGAGAAAGGAAAGCTTGAATCGATTACTTTCAATCACCTAATGAGTAAATTGAATTGCTTTGAGTTTTAATTTAAATAAATAATTAAAATTGCTGATTATTTTTTTCTGACCCAGTCACAAATATCCCCTTTGTCACCCTTTGTATTTTGGTTCAGTGATCAGTCGTCTTGCTCTCTGAATAACCGAAAGAATGGTCCATTATTCAAACACCGCTTACAACACAAAAGCTGAGTGGTTAAAGGGCTTCTGGCCCAAAGCAGCCAAATCTTCTTCAGTGTATCTGCTGCTGCCGGGGCTCCTTCCTGCTATTTCTCAAATTAATGTGTAATCCACTGAGCCAACCTTACCTCCTCCAGTTTGGCTTACTGATGTGCTGCTCAACCCCTTGAAACTCCTGTTAACAGCAGACTTCTCAGCCATGTTAGGTGTGGAGTTCCTGCTGTGTGTGTGTGTGTGTGTGTGTGTGTGTGTGTGTGTGTGTGTGTGTGTGTGTGCGTGCGTGCGTGCGTGCGTGCGTGCGTGTGTGTGTGTGTGTGTGTGTGTGTGATTCCAACCACATTCAAGATTGACAAAAGCATTCCCATCTGTGACAGCCAACTGGCAAACATATCACTTACCATTTATTTGGGGAACCTGTGGGTAGGACAGACATGCTGGCTGAGCTTCACACATGAGCTGAAATCCAGAATTGTATCCTACTGAAGCAGTGCTTCTTAAACATTAATACACAGCCAATGAACACATTCATTCATTCATTCATTCATTCATTCATTCATTTATTCATTTTCTAAACAGCTTATCCTGTTTAAGGTCGCAGTTGAACATTTTCAGGGCATTAAAAATATACATTAATGACACAAAAATCATGAGAGGACAGAAGGTGGACTTATTTACTCTATCATCTGACAGTGAAATATCATCTAAGAGTAAGAGCTATACGCTGTTAAAAAAAAAATAACTGGCAGCCAAATAAAATGGTAAAATTAAAGCAAAATATCCTAATTGAAATTCAAATGAAGTGCAAAAACATTAGATTTGCAGAAAATTTCATTAAGAGTTCTGCAGAAAAACACCATTATTTGACAGATTTTTCCAAAATTACTAGGAACAAACACCTTCAACGAAGTAGTGAAAGTTTCTACCAACAACTTAGAGTCAAAAAGTCAACCAAAGAACACTGCTGCACACCTACAGGCACGCTCTCGTCTAGCTGTTTTATGGTTGTGCAAGCAGGCTAACAGGAAAACTAGATGAGGACCCAGAACGCAGACAGCCAAGGCACAGCTTGATGCAGCTGAACAAAAGCTATAAAGGGGTATAAAACTAAGTAGAAGTCTGGCAGAAAGGTGAAGTATAGTTGAGTTGTGAAGCAGAGAAAAGGGGTAGAAATGTGCTCACACATGGTAGGCAGTAAGAGAAGACAGCAGCTGCTTTGATAAAGAGAGCATAGAGGAAGGTTGAGGAGTCCAATAATCAGGTGTAGTCTTCCTGAGGATAAACCAATGATAATCACTGTTCAGCAGGTCTACTGTTCCAATTGTTAGCCGTCAATCATTTAAAAACCAATTCATTTACTGCCTATTTTTCTCTCCCGTTTTGTTGTACCTTGCAGGCATCCACATTTTAATCATCATTACCATGATCGTAATTACCATTCACATCATCATAATTCCAAAGACATTAAACAAGCTGCTGTTAATTCCTCAAGACAAAAAGCTCCAGCCCATTCACTGACTGCACACGGTTGCTTTAAATTTGCCTTCCGTCCCCAAATGCATGCTCAAGTCCCAAATGAAGCTGGTGTGGAGAGCTGTCAGACCTTTTGAAAAAAAAAAATAAAAAAATTCAAATGCAATAAAAAAATTAAAAAAGTAACTTAATCAGTCATAACATTGACACTGCAATTTAAAGAGAAATGTATCAAAGGAAGCCTTACTCTTACAAGTTTAGTGCAAGGAAGCAAAAATGTCAACATGTTTGATTAATTCCACATAATTTAAATTTGTAAAATGTGTGTATTATGAGGTATTATTGAATTATTTATTTTAATGCTGACTGCAGTTGGCTGATAAATGATAAATGCAAGTTTGACCCAAGTGGATTGAAAAATGGTACTTATGGATTTAGCTAATGGGCTGTTTAGAGCAGCAATAAGCAGCAGCAATAAAGAGTTTTGTTAGATTTATTTATTTATTGAGCCACTGCCAACAAATGGGTTACATAACCTCTAACTATTATAATTTTGTCCTTCTTCCAAAAGTTTCTTCCCAAACTCTCAAACTTCGGAAAGAGTTAAACTTCAGGAGCCTCTCTCACTCTCTCTCTCTCTCACTCTCTCTCTCCCACACACACACACACACACACACACACACACACACACACACACACACACACACGCACACACGAACAGCATGAAAACAGTCATACAATTTCTGTCAGTATCATTTTGTAATTCAAATCAAGGATGAGATAGCACTCACCATTCTTTGCATATCACAGCAGCGATTATCCCCTTGGATCCAAACAAAAGACCAATCACTACAGGGATTAATGCATACATGTAATTACACCTAAAAATGGTTCTGACACCATTCTGTCTTCAAGGAGAGACATAATACTGTTCTTTTTATAACACACTCTTCAAGTAATTCAGTTTCCCTCTTTTTAGAAGTCTTTAGAAAATGAGAGCATCCCAGGTGCTGCAGCAGCAAGTTCCAGTGAAAGTTTACATAAGATGACATAAATAAACCTTTATTAATGAAGCACTGATAACTTAACATTGTGTCTAAGATTGATTTAAAGTCATCAATGACATGGCATTATGGCAGAGAGGTGTACCGAGACAAAGGCATTTTTATTTAAATAGGCTTTAGGTTCTACTTCAAATGTTACAAGCAACAAATCTGCTTACACCGCTTAGATAAAAGCGTCTGCTAAATGAAATTGTAGAATATTTCTTGTGGCTAAATTAACCCAAGAAGTTGTTGATTAAACAGATTTAACCAGATAACCAGAGAATTATTTCCCTTTCAATCTAATATCAAGCTTTGTAAATCTTCGAACCTCTGAACTACTTTCTGACTATGTTTGAGAAGCTGCAAAGTCCATACAGAGAATACTATAATGATATGAATCAAAGTATTCAGCAATTCTTTTAAAATGTAACACACAATGCTTCACTTTCACTGAACACCTACTACTCTTTGCAATGCCGAGGCCAGAGAGGCAGGTCAACATAATGCCACTTCTCCAAAACAAAACAACCTGACAGAGATAAATGTAAAAGCTTTTCTTTGAGAAATGCTGTGAAACATGCAATCATGCCCACTGTCACAGAGCAGAATAAGTGCTATGAGGTCTGAAGCTGGAGCCTTTGGGAATGCTGAAGAGACATCACTTCGAACTAAATGTGGCAGCTCAGATAGCTGTTGATTTATGGTGCCCCTATTGCCCTCTGCACTCCTATCCGTCTTCACCATCAAGCTCCATTTACAAAGTTTGTCCTCAGTATGAAGTACCAACCACCCATAAGGTTCTTTTTACTGGTGAAGTACTTGGAGGGTTGTGGATTGCTGCAACAGTAGAAAGCACTCAAGAAGATTTGGTTTCTGGAACAACAGATCATGGAAATTTTCCTTTCCTTGGTGAGGTTCATCCCTAAAACTCTGAAAGCTGCGAAAGTGTCATTGTGCACATTCATTTCTCATCAGTTATACTATTATGACTACTGAGAAACTAAAAAAAAATTAAATAAATAAAATTGAAGTTACAATTTCATGGCACCTATCAGTGGGTCAGATATGTAGGCAGCAGGTATATATATATATATATATATATATATATATATATATATATATATATATATATATATATATATATATATATATATATATATATATATATATAGTCAAATCGAGCACGTTTGACTCATGAGAGAATAGCCTACACGGTATCAGGTCACTGGTCATAATGTTATAGCTGATTGGTGTAATTCTGCCTATTTTTAGAACATCTTTCCAGTGAGACTCAAGACTCACATTCTTGCCTGAAGACTTTGGTAAATGCTGTTTCTTTAAATGATCACTGAGCACTCATCAGCCTACCACCCACTTGTGCTGGGCAAATATAAAAACAGACAAAACCTTTCTCTGTTCAGGAGCCAACAGCAGAAGAGACCAGTGTTTTTATCAGGGCAGACAGACAAGGCAGAGTAAGCCGGAACCGATGGACATCTGGGACTTTAAGTTTGCAGCAAGCAAGTACAGCACTGCATCAGTTTTTATTCTTTGTACTTGTTTTTCACTCACTTTATTCAGACAGTACAATGTTGGGGACATCAAGTTAAAGTTTGAGATAGGGGTGGCTTTGTTGTAGATATGCTTTAAATGCCACCCTTCATGCATGGATGTTGTAGAGGTCCAAACAACCAAGCCAATGGTTGGCTGAAATCAAATTTGAACAAAAACTTAACTTTGGCTTTTGAAACTTTGAACAAAAAATGCAAAGTACATTCAGGATCAGTAGTGTGCCTTGAATAAGTCAAGTTTCTTTTTATTTTCTCATGAAATTCAAACAGTACATTGTGTATATTTATGCATTACCTTCCCCATTCTGCTTCTTCTTTGTACAACTTGAGATTTCATTCTAACTTAATACAAGGTATCCAATCTTACACCAATGTTCAACACACTCATTTATTTCTGTGCTTTCCTGAAAGAAGAAAAATACATGCTGGGGTCTGATGGGGAGACAGTAGTGAAGATCTTACAAGCAGGAGTTGTGATGTACTTTTATAACTTACCCAGCAAGGACACCACTTACTTTTAGGGTAAATGTGTACTTTTTATAGTCACCCAGCTTTTCTCTTGATTTACTTTTGATTTCCACTTTAAAAGTTTAAATTTAATGCAGTGAAATTCAGTGACGATTAGGTCTGCCTGGTTTGAGTGGTGAATGGTGACCTGATTTCCCTACCAAAACTGCTATACATTTAATGATGGACTATCAAGGACTATGGACTATGAAGCGTGCAAGCCCAGTAACTGTCTTTAAGTAAAGACAGCCACACATTTAGCCTCTGTTGAATAATAGTGGTTCTGTCAAAATACATTGAAGAAAGGGAGAGGGAATAGTGCTTTTCAAATCAAATAATGAATGGTTGAATCTGGTACTTCTTCAAGGTTTTAGATTACCAGTGGTGGGATATCATTTCAGGAGTGATGAGTTATGCAAGCACCAGGGTAAAGTAATTTCCAAAAGATAGTCCACATTTGTATGAATCAAAGAGATGATACGACCAAGTGGCATGGCCTTTAATAATGAATGGACAAGCATACAGGTGCTCAATCCTGACACCCGGTTACAAACAGAAATGTGAATACTGGTCTAAAGAAAACACCACGTACCACTAAATCTTCATCTTTTTTCCATCTGACTACCATGACTTCTATTTAAATAGGTTTGTGGTGTTGAACAAAGAACTCAAGTAAAGGGCACATCATTTAATTTGCATCAAAATTCCTTGTTACCATAATTGTGGTTTGTTGTATTATAAATATTCAAACTTCTCACATTATATAAAGGTCACGTCTCAGCCTGGATTTTTAAAAAGTGTGATCTGAAACATTTTGTACATTCTCCATTTTGTGTTACTTGTAGTCGACAACACTTCAAGCATTGTAAGCCAGACTCACTTTTCTTCCAACGGGGAATTTGACTCCCCTTAGAGAAATCAATATTACCAGAATTTCAGCCTAGTTTTATTTTCTTGGAACCAAACGAATGATTAATTTGATTTCTATCTTCTCCATCCCAGAGTTATTTAAGTTTACTTTTTTCCCCCTTAGATATTTAACAGACAGGAACAGACTCTTGCACTGTCAGTAGCTTGTTTCTATTAAAGACATTTCTTTCTCCTTGAACAAGCTGTTCTTTGGTCAAAGTCAGAGCCAGGCTACATTATGAAACCACTGATGAATTTAACTACCTTAAATTACAGCTCTTTCTCTTAAGCTTAGAAGCGACATATTGGAGAAAAATACCTTTTTACAGTCAATAATGAAAATTTTCAGTGTTCCTATTGTATTTAGCTGCATTGGTGTCAGATTAGTAATGAGTCCAAGCTCTTTACCGCTATTCTAAAGCACTACTTGGAACATAAGATCCCATTATGTTGTGTTGTAATATATTATGGTAATTAACCACCATGCTGTGTATGTGTTTTCCCTTTGCTTTTATGTCTTCACTCTTCTGTGAAGCTCTGTGGCCTGTGTGTGCCCTCCCAGCAGGTGGGCGCATGTTCTGTCTCTGTTATCTCTGTAGTTATTCATGGCAGCAGGTGCCCTATCTGACATTTGTGGGGCGGGTCTTCAGCCTTTGTCTTTCAAGCCCTGAGGGAGTGCAATGACCATGACTTTCCTACACCTGATCCCCTGTATGCCATATGCATTGGCCCATTTCTCTTCTACCATCCCCACTGGTGTCACCACACCACTGCAGGACACTGATTATGTAAACTTGGGGCTTGGAAGATTAGCATGCAGAGGAGCAAAGAAACTCCTTCTGTATTTTCATATGAAAGAAACTTTCTGCAAGAAAGTTCAACATCAGAGTGCTATATTAATGTAATTTCTGCTTTGATGTTTATGCTCGGCATTCCTTGGAGACAAACTGGGCGGTGGAGGAAGAAGGGGCTCTAGAGACACAAGTTATTTGATTTATCCCACCACTTAGCACCGCGTTGCATTTATACACAACCAGCAGGGACTTCTGTTCCAGACCTCCACTAGTAAACATACACTTGTGTGTACTTTGTGTACTCTTACATACCTGGGTGTGCACCTGTACCAGGTATTGGAGTAAATCCTTTTGTATAGTGTATGATAGTACTCCCTGATATTGAAATATTCACTCTCTCTGTCTCTGTCTGTCTGTCTGTCTGTCTGTCTGTCTGTCTGTCTGTCTGTCTGTCTGTCTGTCTGTCTCTCTCTCTCTCTCTCTCTCTCTCTCTGTCTCTCTCTGTGTTTGTATCTCTCTTTCAGTGTATGTGTGTGTGTGCCAAGCTCAGGAGTGAGTCAAGTCACTGCTTATCCAACAGCTCAATATGGTACTTAAAAGAGCAGTTTCATTGAACAGTTATATGGTCAATGCAACAACCTACGTAAAGATGTCTTACTGTTTTGCAACAACAATTTTCAGATCTTAATGTGTTTTAGAAAGTACCTCATAGATACAGTAAAGATTGCATGTCCAATTACATTAACATTGGATTTCCTCTGATCAGTAGTGAACCATGACTCTTAGACCTAGACCTGTGAACAAAATCACATTATCACACAGACAGCATGTGCACTTCATTAGATTATGCTGGCACATGTCAGCTCTACTATTTCCTACCACACAATATCAAAAAAGCTGTATGTAAGCTTACACACCATAGCACATACACAGCATAAAACAGTCAAGATCAGCCATTTAAGTGCTAGAACGGCCGATTATGAAATTTATGTTACAGTTTAATTGTAATTATGATTATACTACAGAAGCACCTAATAATCACCAAGTTACCGGATGAGTAGGGTTGGGAGAGTTACCTTAAAATGTTTCCTGATTTAGTCACTAGTTACCTGTTAGAAATGTTATCAGTAATATAATCCAAATACCATTATATTAAAGTAATGTAACTTTATTAGTTTCAATTACTTTTGGATTACTCCAATATGAAATATGCTAATAAAGACAAAAAAAACTAAATATAAATAAAATGACTAACATTTGTGTATTATGTAAGACAACTGAATAATTTAACTTTTTTAAAAGAAATCGAGTGAACCAAATTTATCTTATAGTCTTGCAATGAAAGTGCTCATGTCTTGACCATATAGTACAGTTCACAAGCTAAATTTTCAACAAAAAAATGCAGAACACATGAAAGATAATGAAAACCATAATGCAAATTCAGGCAGTGGGCTTATGGATTCTAAATTAAAAGTATGGGCCTACAGAACAGTTTAAAAGAAAACAGAAATTAAGTCTGCTTCTTATACAGTAAACACCAAATAATCTAACTTTAGTCTTAGGCCCTGTTTACGCAACAACATCTCACAATGTTTCACCCGAAAACACAAACAATGCAGTAACGCAAGCATCTGCATTTACACAGAAACACTGAGGGAAAATACTGCAGTATGCATGGCAGGCCTGTAGTTGGTGATATAGCTGTATTTCCGTATTTGAAATGCAACAATGCCTTTGTGTTTCATCCTATAACCGTTGTTGTGTAAATGGGGCCTTGGTCAGCAATTTCACAGCTGTAAGGCATAACTTGTACTTTATTTGCATTCAGTCACCTGTACTAGCTGCTGCTGGGAGGGACTGCCACGAGTGAGGAGGACTTGTCTGCCTGTGAGTGCTTTGGATAGGGGCACAGCACACTGCTCGTTGAGAAGAGTAAGATCAATACATACTTTAGTGTCAGAGTCTCCAGACTCCAGAAAAGTTGTTAGATTTGTCACTAGTCACTTTTTTGAAAAGCAACATAGTGACAAAGTCACTGAAGTAGTGATGTGTGTGCATGTCATATATGGGACATGCACGTGCCATCTCTCTTCCTCTCCCGTTTTAAATGAAAAAAAAAAAGAAAATAATAATAATAATAAAAATAATATTCTCAATTACATTACAATTGTAATCCTGTGAAATAATTCAATTTTACTAAATGGAATTGTAATCAGATTATGTATGTTTTTTTTTCTGGAACTGTAGCAAAATACAGTTATCCTTTTAATGTATCCTAATTATGTAAAGCCATTACATGTATTTCATTACTCCCCAAACCTGTAACTGAAAATCTTAAGAAAACAGTGATAGAAGAAAGTCTGTCATCACGGCAGCCATTTGTGATGACAAACCCTGACATACCATGAATGACAGGTTTAACCTTGATGGTTAAACCTGTCATTCAGGGTAATCTCTTCGTATTGCTGGAGTTGAAATGTCTCTCAAAAGCCTATATTTTCTGCAACAATTTCTTATCTTTTTAACTGTATTTATATGCAATAAATTCTGTTTATTTGCAGAGCTGCAATGTGAAGTTATCATACAACTGAAAGGGTGCTGTTGTTGGGGGAAAAGGCTCAAGTGGGGAGGGGGGCCCTTAATGGGCCTGAAATAAAATGTGTTTTCTGTTGTGCTTTATATCATACCATTATCATTCTTGTGTGTGTGTGTGTGTGTGTGTGTGTGTGTGTGTGTGTGTGTGTGTGTGTGTGTGTGTGTGTGTGCCTGTGTGTGTTATAACTGCAATAAGATAACTAAAATGGACTGAATATACAAACATTCTGAGTTCCTTTCTTTTAAAAAGGGGAGTCTCTCTCAAAGGCCCCTCTCTCCCCCTTTCCAATTGCACAGAATGGTTTCGTTCATCCTGTTCCTATCACTGGATTGATCTGTCAGCATAGTTGCCAAGTACACTTATTATTAGCGACTTTGGGCTTGTTTTTCTGTAAAGTCGCTCGCAAATTTCAACAGTCGTGGGTCACAGGTTTTTGGAGGCTTGTTTTCCAAAGTGTTGTTGCTTAACTGGGCTTGCATGTGACAACGCAGACTTAAGTTTCAGTTTCTCTTCTTTACCTGTGCTCCTCTCACTTACTTTGCTCATGCGCACTCTAGATATAGACTATTGAGACAGTCATATAATCTAACTGAACTATGTTACCGGAACTGAAATGTTATAACAAGAAAAAGACATTAAGAGCATTTTATACATCTCAAAGCTAAAACATGAATATGGCTGATAGATAAGGCTCTGCATGTTGCACGTCTCATGCCTAAAGTAGGGAATTATCATATTTTCATAGCATCAGGTGTGACTTAATCTGATTAAAAGTAAATTGTAGGATTTTAGAGTTTTATTTTACTTCATAAGGTTAGATTTTACCAAAATGATGCCCCCTTGTTGTTGTTCAACAAGTCACTTTACTTTAAATAATCTTGTTTAAAGTGGTGGGCAGTCTGAAGTTAAATAATGTGCAGTTTGGTGCACATTAGGAGAAATGGTAAAAAAAATAAAAAAATAAATAAACTTGATATATAGCTAAGATTTCAGTCAGTTAATCAGGATGTAATAATTGTTATTATATATTTGCAATTTTCAGGGCTGGAAAACCAAACACTGAGATATGTTTTCAGGGGGCCCAGAATTCCTGGTGACACCCCTTCATGGCTGAACATCAGGGGTCATATAAGCTTTGAAAGAAGGATGAGAGTTATGATAATCCAGCTCTTCTCCAGCTTGCAAACTGTTATTATTTTGTTTTAAAAATGCATGCAGTACTCACATGAAGTGTTAGAAATGCGAAATGTGAATGTTAAGTGAAAAAGAAATGGCCATGAATAACTTTGGTTTGAAGAGGACAGCAGCCCGTTGGGACATAATTTACCATTTAACCTCGAGAACCTCAAGGCTTTCCTTTTATCATCCTTTGCCCTTTAAGGTCATGGTGCTACTCATGTTTTCTGAGCTACTGCCAGTATGTTTACATGATTCTTTTAATCCAGATGGCAGTACTTAAGTGAGAAGAATGACATGTTCGACTGCTCCGCAAGCTAGCTTTGACTGGAGTGTCAGCTACAGGCAGAGTTCATACATTTAGCGTTAACAAAGCCTGTCCACTCAGGGAACCTCACCAGTCATATCTTCATTCCATTATTTGTAATATTGAACTGCTATTACTAGGACCTCATTCATTTTATTTTGGGACCAACAATCATGCAACTGGGAGCACAGCACTTTTTTCTAGCAGTAACAGTTTATGAGCACATCAACAATGAAACCATCTAAAAAATATGCCTCAATCTTGAAAGCATCATCATAAAAATTTGAGCTTTGTTTGAGCTCTTTAATACATGCATAAAAACCAGTGTACCATGTGTAACATCTGGAAGAATTATCTTCATAAAGAAGCAGTACTTTGATCAAAGTCTGCAGGGAACTGAATATTAAGTGGCTTGATGTACAAAGAGAAAAGCTCATGTGCTTATCCAACATAAAATCGAGAAATGTGTTCAGGAATCTGTCTTTATGGAGAAAAGAAGGTTTGTAATGGTTTATCTAAAAACATCTCACAATATCTGCATATAAAGCATGCTTGACATTTCTTTAGTTTAAAAAAAAAAAGAAGAAAAAATGGAAATAACATAATATTCAGGAAATACCAAAGGCATGGTATGGACACTGTATTTCATCTAAGCTATTAAACAAATTGTCATCTTTCCAATTAAAGGGACTGTGAGGACTTTCTAAGTTAGATTGAATAAATTTCCACTTCCAGATATATGCCTGATTATAATCTACAGATTAATATGAGTTATTTCTAAATGCTATTTCTTAGCTTCCCAAGGGTCGGGCAGGACTGGATTGATTCTCCAGCACATTGAAGTCTCTATGACAACACCATGCCAGCTGAAGAAGTTTAGTGGTGAGAACAGAAATCTGTGTTTTACTCAGCTGAAAACTATTTCTGCGATTTATTTATTAGGGATGGTCGACACTGGAGCTGAACTGTCTGACAGAAAAAGGATGTCAGAGCACAAAATAGCTAAACTGGAGAGTGATAGCGCAGGCTAAAGGCTAAAACATAAGCTAAACCATGAGCTAAAGGCTAAAACGTGGGTTAAACTGTTTGTGATAATGTTTATTTCATGTTTATTTTCAACCCACATGCAGCAGTTTTACTGCAGTGATCTGTTCAAACTACCCCCCATACAGTACCAGCCATTAGCGAAATAAGCAATTCAGACTGGAGACTTTTTTTTGTACCAGGCTGTAAACGTGTTTATTTCAGCTGTGAAAACAGCTTTTTTTGGCTTGGTGTGCAGCCTCAAGTGGACACTCGACAAACTGCAGATTTTAGCACTTCTGCATTGTCTCATATTTTCAGACCAGAGGTTGCCGCCTGGTTACACCTTAGCCTATGATACATCTCAGACCACTGGGCTGCGAGTGGCTCTAAAATAGCTGGCTACTAAATTACAGCACAAACTGACAGAGTTTGCTTGTTGTCATGTTTCAAACAACAGCGCTGCGTAACTGTTGATAAATACCTTACCTTCTTGCGTTGTATCTGGAATAAAATTTGAAAAAAGAAAGTAATGTTAAAAAGACAATCTTATCCCCATTCATTTTCAAAACAAACACATGCCCTGTCAAGAGTCATGTCATCACAACAATGTGCATGCAATTATAGCCAAAAGGTGTCCCTGCAATCCACTTCGAACAGATAGTCCTCACAGCCTCTTTAATTGTAGAACTAAGAAATTACAGAAATTTCTGGTCAATTAATTAATTAAAGTAGTGGTACCAGTCTTATTTTTGCTCTCCTTTAGTTTCTACCAAGTCCAAAATAAACTGTATGACTCTCCAGCCACTTCATACTTCACTACACTGACCTATACATGTTAATTTGGTCATCTTGTAGATTTCTGCAGGTGTACAGGGTTTTGTTTCTTTCCCTGGAAACTACTGCCTGATGTTTTTTTAAGAACACTCCCATGAGAACAGACGGAGTGTTCTAAAAGAGTAAAGCTAGAGGCAGACAGTTAAACAATGACCTGAAATTCATCATGAAGTTCTGTTAAACTGAGGGCAGCTGCAGATTCAGGTGCTAATTCTCTGCAGGGTTACAAACGACCTATTTCATACAGCAACATTGTTTTCACTTTGTCATGAATACATTGTTCTCATATAAATACCTATTATAGCCACTTACAGAAGTGATGGCTACATTATTCATACCACTGCCCCACCATGCATAACTGTATGAAACAATGTATACCAGAAAGAGTAGCTGTGGCTTTGTAACAGACCTGAGTGCAAATAGCAATGCTTAATTCATTTCACTCTAAAGGAAAGCCTTCAGGATCAGAAAAGTATTGACATATTTTTTTGATATATGTGTAAATCTGCTGATGTCAAACTGCCACGACAATCTCTACAGGAACAATCGCTGCGAAATGAGATGAAACAGAGTAATGGGGACTGAAACCTGCCGTTGAATGATGAACTGTTTCGATCCTCAAATACTGCGATAAGATTCTGATGCCTGTACGGATAGAAGTCACTTCCACAGCATCTGAAGAAAAAACAGGAAAAGGCCAAACCAATGAAGATTTCAGTCTCACTTTAAGCTTAACTCAGCGTCTTTTCAAACTAACTTATAGTCCTTATCTGCGCTATGCCACATACCATCCCTCTTATTCTTTCCTGTTCCGCTGATCAAGCATCTCAGCATTCCCCCTCCTTCTGTCCATCCACCTCCATCCCTCCACAGCCTGTCCCTCCATCCATGCCAGCTCCTCTGACACCCTGCATTACTTTAGCAGCAATAGGCGCTGCTGTTGGACCTGTTCCCAGTGCCGGACGTCCTCCAAGGGGAGAGAGTCAGTGTGTCACAGCAGATTAATGCTGCGCTCGCTGACTGATCAACTCCCGCTGGTCTGGAATCTGAGTCTACTGTGGCGTGGCCCAGATAGCGAGGTGATGCTATCCCCGACTCATTGCCACTCAGGTGGTCTGACCCGGGAAACTGTGATCTATATGTTTAATCTTCCAGACAGTGTCACAACGGAGCAAATGGGACAATGTTGTGGAAAAAGGCTGTCAGTCCTGCTGGTGTTGGAGAGGACTGAGTGGGAGGTAATCAAGCTAAGTGGTTGTTTATAAAGAAAGAGAATAGTGAGGTCACTACTCATGCAATTTAACTGCAAAAGCTAAATAAACATTGTGTTTTTAGTGAATGAAAGGCTTTTGAAGCTAGGTCCATTTTTATATGTATCCCTGGACTTGAATATAAGAGCAATATACCAGCATATCCTCAACTCCGCTTTTTACGAGGGGGCTTTGGACCAAGATATGTTTCACCAATCATTAAGTCATTCACTATATGGCATTATCAACCTGTCTATCTCATTCTCTTTATAGATTTAATAGCTTTAAAAAAAGAAAAAGAAAATAAAGAATGAAAAAGGAGACACCTAAATTAACACCTATGCATGTTAAAGCCAGTGAGCCCCTCATTAGCCTTAAAGGGGCATGACATGAAAACATGCAGATTTTCATATCTGTGAAGTTGCCGAAATAGTAAAATAATAGAGGGGTCATCTATAATATTCCTTCACCTCTGGATGACGAGGTCTTTTCAAACTCAATTACACATTAGCAGGATGATTTCTTCCTTTATCTATCATACTTCATCGAAAAGAGACCAGCTTCACACTCTATCATCCTCATTAGCAATCACTCCATCACTCTCTAATAATGGCCTATCAACACTGACTCAATGACCAAAGTTACGGCAGGGAGAATGAAATATTAACTTATGGAGTTAACCCGCGGGTCATGTTTCACCATTGTGGAATTAGATCAGATTTAGTCAAATATCCTCATAAATCATATATGTGGAAGACTTGGAATGGTAGAAGTCGTTCTAAGGAAAATGAAGAAATAAAAGCTGAACTTTAAGGGTGTGAATTGATTAAAAGTCTTGCTGCAGCTATAACTCAAATTGAAGTGGAAGTTTAATGTTGTAATTGGTATTGGAATAAGGGTAAAAAGGATTTCTTAAGAGTGCTTTGACACACATAAACAGTGCTGTTAGAAGAATAAAGGAAAAAACAGGACCCCAGGCAGGCACCTTGGTTTGTGTGCCTCACTATTACCATAAATGGATGCTGACTGCCTGCAGTCAGGACCAATACACTATCTATAAGGGCTCATTTCTCTCAAATTTACTTTGCCGGAGGTGTGACGGACGGTCACTAGTCTTAGCAGCCTAAAACGGTTTATTTTCACATACCTCTTCAGGCATGCCTGCTATAGCCTGAGGTGCATGCAATGAGTGTCACATCCCCACCCCCTCTTGTCCTCTCCCATTACCCTCACAGATGCCATGGCAAATGGCTGGCTTGAGGTTACAGACACGGGTCTGTTGCTTTGTATTCATGTCAGGGTAGTGAAGCATCGGGAGCGTTGGTTCAATACAACTTCCACGTGACAAATGTCTCCTGAGGCTGGTCTAATGGTGATTTTTAAAATGAGGTGAAAACTATTATCTGTCTCTGTTTCTGTCTCTCAAACACACACACACACACACACACACACACACACACACACACACACACGAATACATGCAGTTAACCGACACATCTGCCAAGAAAGCACTTAAGGAAGACTGGCATAGAGAATTTTGATACTTCTTGATTAGTGCTTTGCATAAGTATTGTGCTTTGTTCTAAAGGGCTACAACCAATGTCAAATACACACTTGAGAATCAACAGCCATTACTTGTCTCCTCACGTAAAAACCTAGTGTTCATCACATCCCCAATCTGTCCTCATGGGGGAGTTCTGTTTAAGAGCAACTTAATCTATGTCCTTGATTCATTTTACGACGTACAGTGAAATGTGGCACCATCTTGTTGTGGTGGTGGTCTGATGCTCAATAATGCAAATGAGATCATCAGCCGGAGCCTCTCTTCTAAACTGGTAATTCAGCAAATGATTCATAGGTTCATGAGAGGCAATAACAGTTTGTGAAAATAATACAAAATATCACCTGATTGTTAGGATGCAATATGTTCTCTTAATGTTTTATATCAGGCAGATATGATTTCATTTCCATCTCTAATCGGTAGAAGTTCTGCACTGCAGAGTTGGTTTGTTTGCTTTAGAACTGAACAAAGAAAGTGAGTTTTTGATTCCTGAAAGTGCTTTGTAAACAGTTCAATAAACCCATGCACACCCCTGCAGCTGCTACTTTCATCCTGGACAACGCAAACAGGGAGCTGTCTACAGTTTGAGCTCACCTTGTACTCCATTATGAGGTCATGGCCCCACACCTGCTTTTCCAGGTGTAAAGGAAGACCCTTATGATGCACTCTTAATGACTTGCCATAAGGAGAGGGCAGTCCATGCAGCTGCATACTTAACAGCCAAGGAAAGTCTGGTCATTATCATCAATCTTCATGTATGTCAGGAATTACAGAGTATGTGCTCTGTTAGGAGGAAGATGCACCGCCTGCAAAAAAAAAAAAAAAAAAAAAAAGGTTTTGCTTACTACAAATTAAGTATATAAGATAAAATATCATCTTAACTAATAAGCATGGTGAATGAATTAACACTAGTTAATCTGTGATGTGAAGACATGTGCTTCATGTGGAGAATGTGAATGTTCTCAATGCAACGGAGTAAGTGATGGATCCTACTTAGCTGACTATGGAAAACAACATAATCACCAGCCAGTTTTATGGAGATGAGCCCATAAAAAGTGCTGCATACTGGCTTGATTTAGCACTTTAGTGCCACAGGTTCCAGTGCATCACATAATATAGTGTTCAACAGAGTGATAAATCAACATGTTAATCAGAAAGTTCTATGAGAATTCAAAGAAGAGCATGCCCAAGTTCTCCAGCTCAGTAATGCAGGCGTAACCTTATCAGTGAAAATGCCAAGGATGCTGACACAATTAAAGTATTGCTTCATGTTTTCCATCAGTGATTCCAGAGGTGAAGATGAGTTATAAACATGCTTTCCTTGCATCAACATCTGCTCAATCTGCCTCTCATTTCAGGCATGTAGGCTCTGTTGAGTACACCCTGACCTTCATGTCCTTCTCTGTGACTTATCAGTGAACAAAATTTGCTTCAGGCCTGAGACACCACAGCTTTACTGAGAGAGACTGCCACTGCACTAGTCCCAAAGCAGAAAATCAATTCATGAATTAATTGTTGAGCATGTCTTGCAGATCAATCTTTCTCAATGACCACAAAGAGGGAACCTTGCAGGCGGCATGCCTACTCATATTTGCCTGAAGCAAAAATGGAATAGTCTTAACCTGTCACTAGAGTGTGGGCTAATGCCAATATTTCTTGGGTAGCAATGTGATGAGGAATGTAATGTTTAAAGATAGTGGTTACCAGCATTTACATGTTGAATATGGAATTTTTTTTTTCTTCTTATAACTGCAATGTTACAGATCTAGCATGTCATACTTGTAAGTTAAAAAAAAGTTTGAAAAATAAGGGTCAAAATACAACTTTAGATGCCTGTGGTGGAATAATTATCCTTAAGGGGGTAGTATACATTATTTGTTGATTTATTTATTTATTAACAGGTTTTTAGGGAAACTATCATTTTGATGAAATAAAGGTCTTTGAAACTCATGTATCAAATATGATATGTTTGGCAATGTAAGGTTAAGCAGTTTACATACAGTTAAGGGACACCAACAACATGAATAGGCAGCAGTTTGCATATCCATCCATGTAACTTCATATCCTATTTCAAATATGGGGGAAGCTTAATACCCCTCTTTAAAATAAGTGAGTAAAGCAAAACCTGCCATTCTGTATCTCTTCAATCACTGTTGATATTTAGAAATCTCAAAATATTCAGTTCTCCAATTTATACACCACACCAGCTCACTTAAAAGCAGCTTAAAAGGAATGAGCTGAAGACAACAAAAACTTCTTCAAAGGAGAAACTCTATCAGTTTATCAACGAGCCAATCTACTGTATGTTTTGACAATGAAGTATTATTTAAGTATTATTCCTTACAGGTATTTTTTTTTATTTCAACATTTTCTGCTGTGCAATATCTTCCAATGAAAGTTAAAAATGAACTCTTTGGATTGTGAATTTTTAAAAAAATATATTGTCTGAAATCACATATTAACCATTTTAAAATCGAAACTATGACAATACTGCATCATTTTCTAATTTAAATTTAAACCATTCAGGTTTATATATATATATATATATATATATATATATATATATATATATATATATATATATATATATATATATATAAAATATCGAACTGTATTTTTTGTTTGTCTGATTTTTGCCCAGGATTTGGCTGGAGAAACTGACAAACACTTCACTAGAGCATTTTGAGAAAAGCCATTAATACTGTCAGCCCTACTTTGTAGAGATAGAAGTGAAAACAAGAGCATGGCATTTCAGAGGTTTTTGATTTAATTTTTTTTCCACAATCTGTTCTCTCTGTCTTGTTAGAAAACAACAAATTGTGTTTATTAAACTGTGGGTCAAAAGTTTGGCCAGGCCCTGCTAGTGGCTACCACTGGGCGGCAGCATAAATTCTAAGTTGAAACAAACAACTTGCCCACCACTGGGTCTCCCTCTTCATCTGTCATTCATACAGAAAAGTCAAAGGGTATTCGCCCTCCATCCCACATACCCCCCTTCCTCTGCCCTGCCCTTCAACCCTCTTCTCTCTGTATCACTTTTCACTTGTCTACTTCACCGACCCTCACACTCCACTCTCTGCTCATCTCTCCACTTGCACCCTGACCAGCTCTCTTCAGCCAGAGTTCATCTCTTGTGACAGTACCCGATTGACACAACAGAATAGAAAGGTTAATTAAGACCAACTGCTCCCTGTCCAATTTCTCTGCACCATCTGCTGTGCAGAGCAAGTTAAACAGATATAGAGAGACCTAACACAACTTAAGACAAAAACTGCATTAACTTAAATGGTAAAATGGTAAATGGACCAGTACTTATATAGCTATACTTTGCCCCCCTTAGAATCTACAAGTTTTATTATCAAATGCCACTTCACTTGGTGCAGTCATCGACTCCAATGCTTACTCTATATATTGCATTGTCTATACCTCCTAATGGATAAAAAATGTCACATGGTGCGGGTTTAAACACTTATGGCTGAAATACACCGGTTGCATCTGCGTTGCAGCTCCGCTCCGTCACGGTGCCGGATCAGTTTAAAATCCATTGAAGTCAACGTGTCATCTTACACTGGATCCGTTCCGTTGCGGTTCAGCTGCGTGTCTGGTCCGACAGGTCGCAGCTAATCCGCAACCGTCCTATTTTTGCCGGATGATGGAGCTGTGACGCATAAATTCAGAGTAGAGAAGATCGAGTGGGACAGGAAGTAGTGCACGGAAACTACATAAAAAGAGCCTGAGACTTTCAAAATAAAACAAACTGTGTCAAAACTAGATCGTATTTAGCTTTACCAATGCAAGAAAACGACACAATAACCGATGACACGCCAGGAATCAACAGGTTTAAGGTTTAACAACACAACATGAATGAAGAGAGGTTTATTAATGGAAAGGAAAGCGTGGGAATTCTGCGGTCTCGCGACTCCAGCGGTCGGTCAGTCCTGCGGCTTGTCGGAATAAGCACGCAGCCGGTGTGAGTTGACAAACGCAGTTAACACGCAGCGGAGCGGAGCTGCAACGCAGACGCAGCTGGTGTATTTGAGGCGTTAGTCAAGTAGGTGCCCTGTGTAAAGATGCTAAAGTCCTCATCTCACTGGCTGTAGGTTTGAATACCAGTTCTGGCAAGATTTAATGCATTTTCTGTCACTCTTAAGCTTACCTATCCAATGAAGACAAAAAAAAAAAAATAGACTTTTTTAAAAAAAAAAAAAAAGGAAAGAAGGCCATCTTCTGCACAAAATCAACCAAGACCATCCTTATATGCAATCACAAATCAACATCCAGCTTAGATCAACCAAACTCATGCCCACAAATACCACCAGAACCTTGATGCATTTATTTGTCCTAAGCAACGTCAGAGAACTCTGACTGTAAAAGGAAGGGACCCATCTCCTGTAAGAATCTTTGTAATGTCACACAATGAAGGCTGCAAATCCCATCTGACAGGCCTCCCTGCATGCACATTCTATTGGCAGATTAACCCCTTGCTGCCTGAGTTATTTTACAATTAAACAAAATCGTTTTTGATTGTTTTTGCATTCTTACGGATGCTATATTAAGTGGCGATAGAAAATTTGAATATAGCACGTACAATAGATATAAATAAGTTATAAAATATGTATAAATATGATAAGTTCACCCTCTGACCAATATAGTGTATTTGATACAATCATTGGTAAGCGTAGAATATGAAGCAATAGGCATTAGTGGGATACAAAGGTATAAGGTAAGTCACAAATTTGCGACAACAGGTATCAAGTGGTTAATTGGAATGCAGCAGCACAACTTTAATCAATCTAAAACTGTGCACATTTGTCCATTGTTTATAACCCTCTACTGGCTCTGCGGAGCCCTCCTTTCAAGTAAAAAACCCTGTAGTTTTCATCAAAGACAGCACCAAACAAAACTTACTGCCAACCTGAACACCCTCATCCAGGTCCCACCAGATTCCTCTCCTATAAAGTCCCCTCCTGGTGGAATAAGTTATTCAAATCCATTTTCTCCACACAGTCTCCGTCCATCTTTGAGAAAAGCTTAAGACCCAGCTCTACCAGGAACACCTATTATTGATGCCATTAATGATACTGATTAGGGATGCTCTGAGGCAACTGACTCAAACTTAGTCATTAAAGTTTTCAGGAGATCTGAGGCACTCAGAGGAATTTTATGTTTCAAAAGCCTTTATTTCACGAGGGCTACAGAATCATAAAAACATGCTAACATGTTTCAGCCATATAGGCCTTCATCAGGGCAGTTCCAAATTGTTGCCAGCCTGCTTCCATTATAGGTTCTCGACAGATCACATAGTTAAATCACAGGTAACTTGGTTAAAAGATGAAAAGCAGTCAAGTAAATATGCAAAAGATGCCAGATGCCATTAAAACACAACAACAATAAAAATCTGTACACACTTCACACTGAATCAACACAGGGAGTGTACTTTCTAACCGGTAATTTAAAACTACAGAAAGGGAGAGAAGTCCAGTTCTCCATTCAGAACACAAAATTGTGTTGCTCTTAATGTATATATCCAGAGAGACTCTCTTTGTAAGAGTTTCTTTAATTTGTCTCCTCCTCTGATTGAACTTTGTATGTGCTCAATGCCTGATAGCTTCTTTATAATGTAAAGCCATAGGATATTGTGGATTGCCCATTTCAATAGCCTGTTTATTTTCAGCCAATCTTGCCTTCAGTTTATGCTTAGTTCTCCCAGTATAAAAACATCCACAAGGACATTCAAGTCTGTAAACTACAAAACAAGTATTGCAGTTTATAAAAGATTTTATATCAAACTGTTTACCTCCGTGCACGGCCTGTTGAGACTTGTTTCCATTTGGTCTGAGAACTGTTTCTTACTCACTTCATCTTGCTATTCCATCCCATCTTAATCTTTGTATGTGCTGCATTAACTTGCAGATTTATGTCACCTTCAACAAAAGCATGGTTTAATGAAGTTATTGCATGGTATAATTGGAGCATTAAAAATGTACAATTGCTGTAAGATTAACGTGTTGTTGCTTTCCAGTTTCCATCTGAGGTTTATAAATATATTAATTACCATATGAATGTTGAAAATTAAATGTCTTGAACAGGTCAAATTAAGTATGTTTTTTCAATATCTGTCAGATTGAACAGTCTATAATTACATCAGGTCTACCACCTTATTGTGGCCTGACAGTGGTATTTTGAATGCACGTGAATGATCTTGAAAATGATAAAATCTTTTTCATTTACTCTACACACTGGTGAAACTGTGGCCTTTGGGAATGTAGAAATCAGCACATTACTGATAACCTTGGTGGTAAGGCATGGGAGAAACCATTAACTTTAATAAAAATCTCATAAGGATCTAAGCGTTGTCTGTTCCTTCAGGAAAGTCATTAGCTGATTGTGTCTAACGCAATTCCTTGTGATTTTTTGGTAATATTCTGACCTTTTCTAGCTGTGGACATGAAGGATTTTATGTTGCAAGGAATATATTGCATTGGGTAAAAATTGTTGATGCTGTGTCATGACTGAGCAGCTGTCAGGTTACTTAAGCAGTCCATACAAGGCTGCAGGGTGCAAAATCTTTGCAATCTTGGAATAAGGTTGCTGTAAAACATACAAACAAAGCAACGACAAACATCTAAATATGGAGACTGGAGGGGATTTGAAACTCTCTTTATCTTTGCTTTCATTTTCTCTGTGTCTTTATCTCTGTTGGTATTCTCTGCTTTGATCTTTGAACCTGTAAAATTCACACTCAGAGGCGCTCTTGACAGTAAGAGAAGAGGCAAGTGTTGTGGAAAGGCGAAGTGAGGGGGTGAGTAGAGGATTAAATATGCAGAACATGGACGTCAAGGGCAGAGGAGGCAGATACAGCTGGAGGCAGCCTATCTGAATATGTGTAGCTTTGGAACAGCTCCTAAACTAAACAACAATCTTCCAAACGATGAAATGATAGTGCTAACACTTGTAAATGCATCAGGAACAATTCTAGCCTTCAGTTCATCACAGCCGTGGACATGTTGGAGGAATCGCTTTAATCTGTAGGTTGAGACATTACAGGGGGGGTAAAAAGTTATGAATACACAATTTGACTTTCTAGGTTGATAAAACTACTGCAGAAGTATACAGTGGGCTGCATACTTTTTATCAACCTACACTGATCACTGATGGTAATTTTCAGCTTGTGATGGCTGTTCCTCTTTACCAATGTTGCTTGTCTGTTTTAGGTAAGTTGCCTTAATTCACAAGTGTTGTTGTTGATGATATAACCACTGTTACATTTTTATCCTCTCCTTCAGAGGATTTAGTTGGTCTGCCATAAAACTAAAGCTCTGTCAAATAATTTTCCAGTTCTCAGTTTTAGAAGACATTCATATCAATCTCAGTGAAATATGGGACCATGGAAATTAAGTTGGCCATGTCGAAAATGTCAATTTAGGTAGCAGCTGCTTGGGGTTGTGGCCAAATCACTGGCAATTTTTTTTTTTTTTTTTTTATCACTGCCACAGTGTAAGAACCCAATGGCACAGACTGTGAAATAAGCTGTCTGGTTGAATAAGGCAACCTTTCAATTTTGGTTACCTTAGAGATCTGCATAAGCCCTAACTGGTACCTGGTTACCAGGACTGCTGTAGCCTTGGTGGTCACAAGAGCAAAAGTGGATGTTGGGGCAGTAGTGCATCAGTGGTTGTCTCTCAGTTGATCGTAAATCCAGCAGTCAGATGCCGAAGCGTGCTCCTCGCAGGTACTGATCTAAATTTAGTACTGGATAGTTGATCTACCTCTTGAAAAGTCCCTGCTCAGGGTGATAATTTCCAAAATTGGAAATTGAAAAAAAAATTGGATTTTGGCTGGTACTGAGTACCTGATAGAGTATTTGTATTCATTATCTTATGTTTTAGCCTGATACAAGAATGTGTCTCCTTCAGTGCCCAGTGTTAAAGTTTAAAGAGCAACCTTGTAAACCAGTGACATTCTGCTGAATGTGTAAGTTGTTGAGTTTATGACAGCTGTTTAAACACGGAAGGAGTTCTCTTGAATTCATCCCAGTTAAGTTTTAAATTGAGATGTCAAAATTTAGTCTAGCCCAACTGTCACCTTCATTGATGTCATCTTTGTGGTATACCCATTGTCTCTTTCTCACTGCATTTTACTGGTCTGGCAGGGAGTGCACTGACTTCTGTTGCTTCTTTATATGACACTGTCTTTACATGCATAATCTATAGAACTTCAGAAAGCAGAGGAAACACAGCCAACTCTCTGGGAGAGAAGCAAATTAAAGTGGCTGTGAGGACTATCAGAAAAGCTGGTGTTTTTCTGGGATAGCGTTTCTGCTTCCATGAGCACTAGCACCCACTGTCGTGAGTATGTGACACTTACCAAGGTGAGGCAAATAAAGGGAGATCATATCTTCTTTTTAATACTGTTTTTTTTTGTCAAGACAACTTTTTCACTGGATATAAAGTGATGAGGTGATGTATTTATTAAAAGTTACGTAGCACTACTGTTTGAAATGTGACAACAAAGCAAACTTTGTAAAGTCAGTGTACTGCAGTTTAGTACGAGGCTATATTTTGCACCACTCACAGCCTGATGCTCTGAGACATATTCATGTGTAATTTAAGTGAATCCTGGTTATCCTGAATCCTACCAGTGATCATCTACTAACTACAACCTCACAAAGCGAGCAAACATAAACTAGCAAATGTAAGCTCTTCATTTCATCGATAGACTCTCAAGTTTGATCAGATCACTGCAGTAACTGCTGCATGTGGGTTGGAATGAACATTACACAAATAGTTACAATACTGAAATAATAAATTCTATCTATCTATCTATCTATCTATCTATCTATCTATCTATCTATCTATCTATCTATCTATCTATCTATCTATCTATCTATCTATCTATCTATCTATCTATCTATCTATCCACATATATATAATTTAGACTTTTTCAGCATCACTTCTATATTATCAGATATCCAAGATGAGTCTAACTTTCTTTCTCAACCTAACCTTCCCCAAAACATCCCTGAAAGTGTACTGCAGCCCAGAAATCATCAAACTTCCACAAGAGCACATTTAAATGACATATCTTGTCAATCCACATGGTTGGTTTTTGGCACCAACTCAAGCATACTGTTACTGGAAAACCCATTAACTATGTGGTGAGAGAGAATGCCAGAGTGATCACTATAGAGTAGCATCCTGGCATGCCAATTCTGTCATGACTTCACATTGTTTTGTATCTTTTATTTCTTTTGCCGGAAGATTTAGGGATGCCTTATACCCCATGCCAAGGCCTTTCTCCAAACAAACCATTCACACATAGAAAAAAAAAGCAATCAGGCAGATGCAGTTAGCATACAAAGAGAACCGAATGCATGACTGTAGACAGTGAAGAGGCATTTCAGGACTTAATGTGCTTGTTAGCGTTATCCCTGACATGAATATTCATTCACCCAATTCTTCTACTGTGTGTGTGTTTATTCATTTTTTATACTATGTTTGTATTTTGCAGACAGTGGAGAGAAACTGAGTCTCTTACAATCTCATACTCCCTCTCTTTAGAACCATGTTTCTCTGAATATTTGCATAAAACACGCAGACAGATAGGGCACAGTCATTTCTCCATTTCTTATAGTGTAAACCTTGTTTCTAACACTGTTTAAATAATGGCAATATTGAGGGGTCATGTCTCGTTTATGCTGATATTTCCTCTTTCAAATGTCATGATTCTAAGTTCAACACTCAAGCAGGAAGGTTAGCTACTGTGATGCATTTCCACAACTGGGAGATGACACATTGTTTCTCCAGTCTCTGAAACCCAGTTGTGGATACAATGAATGAGGATGTTTTGTAAACACTCATTGCTTCCCTAAGAATAGTCCTCTGATGAACAAGCGTGTCAGATGGGACGAACAACATTGCTGTCGCTTGATTTGACTCATATTATTGTTTAGGTGATTCACTGGCTGATGAAATCGTAGTCCTTTCCTCGGGTCAACAGATCCATAACTAATGCCCAGCATTTCTCTATACTGTATACATACCAGCCAACCAACACAAACAGTTTGTGTGGCAGTGGTGTTGCCATGTTGAAAATTCATGAAATACCCATCCTGCCGTCAGAAATGTTTTTTCCTGCTCATCAATCCTGCATGCACATGGTTTGACTGAGGAATTGCTTTTATTCTCAGAATTGTCCATTATGAAAGGAATGCACAAAGTAAGCTCACAAGCTCAGCATGGAGGCTTGTGTATTGAGTTGATTGTTACTAAGCACAGTGGTTATTATGTGGTAAAAACTCCCACTATCCAGACTGATAAAAACTCATCCTGCCTGTTAGACTCATTAAGATTCTATTTTCAGCATGCTCTCCAATGTCCCGTTGGGTCTGGTTCATTGTCTTGCCCTGACACATTTGAATTGACTTTAAAGTACAATACATGTGGCTGTTTTTCTGAAAGAAACCAGTGAAGTTTTCAACTGTTATCACCTGTTGCAAAGCATACAAGAGACTATTGCAAAAGCATAAAAATAATACTTAAAGGACTGGCATTGGTTCTTGTCTGACAGCTATCCAACTGATCATTAAGTATAATATTTGAATACAAATGAACATCTAACAGCTAAAAGGCATAAGCAAGACCTTGGCACCAGCCTCTGCTTTTAAGTTGTAGACAGTCACTGTCAGCTCAGCAGAAATCTGGAATTGGTTACAGTGACAGTATGTGTCCTTGCTAAAGGCAAGACGTCACCTAATCAAGACTGCTCAAAAACTGCCAGCAGAGTGGAATAGTTGTTTGAGTGTTTTACTTGTACCACCCTGTGGAATGAAATGTATTACTTATTTCTCACTGTTTCCACCTTACATTATATCCTGAGATTTAGAAGTGTCTGTGGCAAGGTAGGGAGTTGCACTCCCTGCCATAGGAGGCAGTGTGGCTGGCCGTAATTAGTTCGCTACTTATAAATAGACCCGGCCTGCTTCTTTGTCCCCCTCTTCCTCTTCCTCCTTGACGGAGCCGACAGGTGTATGTATTACACATTGTACACCACACCTGTAAAGCGTAGAGCGGCGTTGGGCAATCTAACAAGGTAGGCATGCTGTGCTGTTTCCATTGCCGTTGCTCGATCCATTCATTTAAGTGGGCGCTGCGTTTACTCCGGTCTCGCTCCGTTACAGCAGTGTGGGGAGACAGAGACCTGAGCTTCGGAGATCTGTGTGGGAGTGGTGCGTTCCGGCAGGTGAGGCGCTAAGTTGTCAGTCTTTTTTTACATCTAGCTGTTGATGTTCTGGTGAGGGAATTAACACACGTTCTCTCCCAGCCATCGCTCGTAGGATCAGGGCTGTGTGCTTTCTTCATACTGCCGCCTGGCGCGTCCACCGTGCGCTCTGGTAGGAAAACTGTTTTCAGTTGGGTAATTTGAGGATTTTGAGTTAGTTTTGATTGATTTATTTTATTTTACAGTAAGTGGGCTTCAGTCAACGCCCGTGGAAGCTGCTGATTTGGCTCTTTATGAGACATCTGAGTCCCAGTTGTTTTTAATTCACCCTGGGTATAGGCTGCAACGCTCACCGTCGGAGGCAGGCGCAGCCGCCGACAGGCCTTGTACCAGCCGCCATCGGGCCCTGTTTTATCCCAACGTGTTTAATTGATTTGTGGTTTATTTCTTCTCTTTCTTTTGCTTGTATTATTTTGGTTTATTAGTTGATCTTGTGTTAGGATTATTTGTGCTTTAATGATTTTGTTTTTTTCCTTATTTCATAATATATTGCTAGTTAAGTTTCTTTTCAGTTTGTGGGTGTTTTATATTTTCTTTACAACGGGTTTTGTTACATTTTGACATTTTGTTTAGTTGTTTTGCTTTTGTTTGTGGTATGAGGGCTGCCAGGATTGCATGTTATTGACCGTTTTTCTTTTCCTTTGTGTTTGACAGGTGCTGAGGGCTTCGGATCGACAGCGGTTCCCTGGTGGTGGTCCCTTTTTCTCACTTTTTGTTTGCTGTGTCACGGGTGCAGTGCAGTTGGATCCCTCCCCTTTCTGTTGTTACCGCTGTCGGGGTAAGCCCCAGCCCTGCCTTGGTTTATTTTTCCTGGCAGGTCCCCCATACTACTCCTTACACTTTAGTTAGTCTGTTATTTTATTTCAAATTGCATTGTTTAATAAAATAATTTTATATCTTGTAATCACGGTCCTCTGCCTGGTGGATTTTATTGAACCTGTGTGTCTTTGGTTTCTTTTGGGTGTATTGTTTGAATTATTATTTATATCCTGGGGTGCAAGTCCCCAGGTGGCGTTGTCGTTATTTAGTTTAGTTTTCTGCTCGCCTTGCCACAATCTGGCGTTGTCGGCAGGATCCACATTTAAAGGGCAGAGACGTGATTTCAAGTTTTTTTTCTTTTTGTGAGTTGTGTTTTAAGTGGTGGGCCAGATTCTGTTCTAGAGCCAAAACAGCAGTATTGTCTTGGAAATTTAATTGTTCATACAATTGTTTCTTTATTTTCTTTTCCTATTGGAGTTCGGGTGGGGTTGTCATTGTCGGTATGGAGGAGGAAGTGCAGCAGCTCAGAGACCTCGTGCTGCAGCTGAAGGCTGACAACGAGCGTCTGCTTCGGGAGCATGCTGCGTCTCGTGCGGGCTCCAGTGGGGCAGCTTCAGTGTCTTCTGGTCAAGCTGGGGGTGCTCCTGCTGTTGTGACGGAGCGACTGGTGGTTATACCCAGAGACCGCAGATGTCCCATGTTTAATGGTAAGTCAGGTATTGGTGTAACTGAGTGGATTGAGGAGATACAGGCATGCGTACGAGCCCGACACCTCTCTGCTGCTGATCAGGCCCTCTTCATCATCGACCATTTGGAGGGAGAGGCACGGGAGGAGATAAGGTTCAGGCCGGGTGTAGAGCGAGACGACCCAGCTTGCATTTTTTCAATCTTGAAAGAGCTGTACGGCCATACTCACTCCTATGTCACTCTTCAGCAGGCTTTCTTTGCGAGACAACAACAGGAGGGTGAGACACTGCAGGAGTTTTCATTAGCCTTGTTAGCTTTAATGCAGAACATCAAGCAGTGTGCACCTGACGGGATGCCAAATGCTGAGGTTCTCCTTCGTGACCAGTTTGTAGAGCATGTCCTTGACAGTTCTTTGCGCCGTGAGCTGAAGCAAATGGTCCGGCGCCAGCCCACTGCTTCCTTGCTAGAAGTGCGTGCAGAGGCTATCAGATGGGAGAGGGAGGGACTTCCTGGGGGTTCTCGTGGGCGTAGCTACTCTCTTCCATCTGCTCAGGGTCTCCAGTTTAGTGTTCGGAGTAGCTCCATTCCTGCCCCGGCGCTTCCTCCCCAGGGACCGAGCTTAACCGATCTGATGGACCTCTTGAGCCGCCAACAGGAACAGCTTAACACTCTTACCCGCACTGTAGCTTCCTTGCAGGCCCCCCGATACCAAAGCCAGGCACCACCTAACAGTTCTGTGATTTGTCGCAGGTGTCAGCAGCCAGGACATTTTGCGCGTGAGTGTGATGGTGAGCGCGTTCCTTCTCGTGCTCGTGCTCGTGCCCACTCTGTCACTGGGTTAACTTCTAACCCTCCCAGGTCTTCTTTGTCCACTCAGCGGCCGGAAAACTGAAGCCCGCTGAGTTGCAGAGCCACAGCTCAGTGGGGGAATCTCCAGGCTCCATGAATGGTAAATTGGCTGGTCTAATGTCATCTTGCCCAAATATTGATGTTCTAATGGGTGACGTCTCTGTGTCATGCTTGGTGGATACTGGGTCCATGGTGTCCACTATAACCGAAAGCTTTTTCCAGGAGCATTTCGCCCCCTGGGACCACAATCGCTTGCAATCCTGTCATTGGCTACAGCTGCGAGCAGCAAACGGCCTTGCCATTCCATATGTTGGTTACTTGGAGCTGGATGTGACCCTCTGTGAGAAGGTAATGCCGCGCTGTGGGATCTTGGTCGTTAAAGATCCCCCTGGAGCTGTGACTTCAGTCCCTGGAGTCTTGGGGATGAATGTCATTCGACGTTGTTATCGACATCTTTTTGGTGCATATGGCCGCTCGCTGTTCAACTCGCCCCCCGTGCTACAGGCCCCTGGCCCGGTTGTGGAGGCTCTTCAGAAGTGCCACCAGGCTGCAGCCCAGGTCCAGAAAAACTTGACTGGCTCAGTGAGGGTGCAGGGTAAACGGGCCCTTCGCATCCCTGGTGGAGTGATGAAGATAGTGGCTAGCACTTGCTCGTCACACTTTGCAGATCAGGCTGTGCTGTTCGAGCCCCCTGATGCTGGTCTGCCAGCTGGGTTGCTGGCGTCTCCCTGTCTGGTTCAGGTTGTTCAGGGTACAGCTTATATACCGGTGGTTAATGTGGGAACCACCGATATTCTGCTGTACCCACGAACCTGTCTGGGTGCTCTCAGTATTGCCCAGGTTGTCAGCTTACCCACAGGAGTAACTGAGGTGAGGCCTACTACTGCCACAGTTTCCTCCCAAACAGCCACTGGTTCAACCGTGAGTGCGGCACCCCAAGTGGATCTGTCTATGTTGACAGAGGAAGAGCAGGAGGCAGCAAGGTCTGTGTTACAGGAGTACAGTTCAGTCTTTGCAGCACATGATGGGGATCTGGGCTGCACCAACCTCATCTCCCATGACATTCCGCTCCTGGATGATGTCCCGGTTCGACAGAGGTATCGCCGCATTCCTCCATCAGAATATGAGGCAGTGAAGGCTCACATCAATCAGCTTCTGGAGGCACAAGTCATTAAGGAGAGCAGTAGCCCCTATGCCTCTCCCATTGTCCTGGTCCGGAAGAAGGACGGGAGTCTGCGCTTGTGCGTCGATTACCGTCTTCTGAACAGCAAAACAAGAAAGGATGCCTTCCCACTGCCTCGCATTGAGGAGAGTCTGGATGCGCTTTGTGGTGCCCGCTGGTTTTCGACTATCGATCTCGCTAGTGGGTACAACCAGGTGCCTGTGTCAGAACCAGATCGACCCAAGACTGCCTTTTGTACCCCTTTTGGGCTTTTTGAATTCAACCGGATGCCCTTTGGGCTGTGTAATGCCCCAAGTACCTTCCAGCGGCTTATGCAGAGGATATTTGGAGATCAGCAAGGACAGTCTCTCCTCCTGTACCTTGATGATATCATCATCTTCTCCTCCTCTGTTTCTGAACATCTGCAGCGGCTAAAGGTGGTACTTGGGCGGCTCCAAAAGGAAGGCCTTAAAGCTAAAATGGAGAAGTGCACTTTCTTCCAAAATGAAGTGAAGTACTTGGGCCATGTCATCTCCAGTGAGGGAGTCTCCACGGATCCTGAGAAGATCGAGGCTGTGTCCAAATGGCAACGACCGCGTCATGTTTCAGAGCTGCGCTCCTTCTTGGGTTTTGCCAGCTACTATCGGCGCTTTGTAGAGGGTTTTGCGCATTTGGCCAGTCCTCTGCACAAATTGGTGGCTGAGCTCACTGACAAAAAGTCCAGGAAAGGATCTGAGCAGGCTCTTGGTGCTGCCTGGACGCCACAATGTGAAGCCAGTTTTGAGACCTTGAAGGCTAAGCTGGTTTCAGCCCCAGTGCTGACTTATGCTGACTTTTCGCGTCCTTTCATTTTGGAAGTTGATGCCAGCCACAGTGGTTTGGGGGCAGTGCTCTCACAAGAGACAAAAAGAGGTGTCCAGCCTGTAGCTTATGCCAGTCGCGGCCTCAGGCCTACTGAGCGCAACATGGATAACTACAGCTCCATGAAATTAGAGTTTCTGGCGCTGAAGTGGGCTATGACCGAAAAGTTTCGAGAATATCTGCTGGGGCATAAGTGTGTGGTGTTCACAGATAACAACCCGCTAAGCTACCTGCAGTCAGCCAAGCTTGGGGCTACTGAACATCGTTGGGCTGCACAGCTGGCCGCGTTCGATTTTGACATAAAGTACCGATCAGGTCGCAGTAATCGAAACGCCGATGCTCTGTCCCGGCAGTATCTGTCTGGTTCTGGCTTGGCCGAGGGTGTTGTACCAGGCACTTTAGTCCCCAAGGCTCTTCGGCATGCAACGCCTCCAGATCCAAAAGTGGTGGCAACCCAGGGCGTAGTATCTGTCTTCCCATCTTCTTCTCCTGCTGACATTCAGGCCCTACAGGAGGCTGACCCCCTTTTGCAAGAGGTTTTGGTGTTTTGGCGGAGGCAGGCTCGGCCCACACAGGCTGAGAGACCTCAGGTTTCTAAGCCAGCGATGGCGCTGTTGCGTCAGTGGGACCGTTTGGTCGAGAAAGAGGGTGTGCTTCACCGGCAGGTTTTCCAGCCTGATGGTGGGGCCGAGTCCCTCCAGCTAGTCCTGCCTGCAGTCCTTCAGCAAGAAACCATGAACCGCTTGCATCAGGAGCATGGCCACCAGGGCATTGATCGGACCACTGACCTGGTGCGGCAGCGCTGCTACTGGCCGGGCATGTCATCAGACATCAAACGATGGGTCCAGGAGTGCGAGCGTTGCCAAATGGCCAAAGACTCTGGGTCAGTGCCACATAGCTTCATGGGTCACTTGCTTGCTTCAGAGCCAAATGAAATCTTGGCAATTGATTTTACCCTCCTAGAGCCCTCCCGTAACGGTATTGAGAATGTTCTCATCATGACGGACGTTTTCAGTAAGTACACTGTTGCTGTCCCCACTCGGGACCAACGGGCTACTACTGTGGCCCAAGTTCTTTTGACGGAGTGGTTTTATAAGTTTGGTGTTCCAAGCCGTCTTCACTCCGACCAGGGTAGGAGCTTTGAGAGCGCGTTGCTTCACCAGCTCTGTTGCTTGTATGAGGTTGCAAAGTCTCGCACTACCCCATACCATCCAGCAGGCAACGGACAGTGTGAGCGGTTCAACCGAACCCTCCACAACCTCCTACGGACTCTTCCAGTCTCCCGAAAACGGGACTGGGTCTCCTGTTTGCCTCAGGTGTTATTTTCATATAACACCACGCCCCATCAGGGCACAGGAGAGTCACCCTTCTACCTGATGTTTGGTAGAGAACCTCGTCTGCCCATAGACTTCCTTCTAGGGCGGGTTCAGGATCCTGTGCGTGGGGACGTACAGGATTGGGTTGCAGAGCATCAAGCCCGTCTTCGGGTGGCTTTTGAAGGTGCTCGGGAGCGATTGTTGACAGCTGCTGGTCGCCGGAAGGACCGTCATGACCAGCGTGTTCGTGAGGCACCGCTACCTGTGGGCCAGTTGGTGTATCTAAGAGACCACAGTGCCCGTGGCCGTCACAAAATCCAAGATATCTGGGGTCCTGTGGTCCATCAGGTGTTAAGAGCGCCAGTGAACCAAGGAGCCGTTTACACCGTTGCTCCAGTGCATGATCTGCAACAGGCACGAACAGTCCATCGGGACATGCTGAAAGCTGTTCTCGGACCTGAGCCTCCAACACCCCCCCAAAGACTACCCTCACCTTGCAGCCAGGGTCAGGTGGAGGGTGACTCCCTTGGTGATGGTGATTTGTGGCTCTTGGTACCTGAAACCCCTATGCCATCTGCCGCTGTAGCGCGTCCCCCAGGGCTGAGTAGTTCAGCTGCTGCAACACGTTCAGAGGTGCAGGTCACTGCAGATGCACCCTCTGAGTCAAGGGCCATTGGACCCGTTTATCCCCTGTCTCCATCGGAGCAGCCTGACTCCAGTCAGCAGATTCTGCGTCGCACTGCCCGCTCAACAGCTGGTCACCATTCTAATGTTCATCGTCTTCCCCTACCTGCAGGCCAGCATGGTGGTCCATCACAGTCTGCGCAGTCTGCTTCTGTTGTTGTTTTTAGGCCCTGGTGTTAGCATTCTGTTTTGTGGTTAATCGTCGGGGCGACGATTCAAAATCCGGGGGTAGGTGTGGCAAGGTAGGGAGTTGCACTCCCTGCCATAGGAGGCAGTGTGGCTGGCCGTAATTAGTTCGCTACTTATAAATAGACCCGGCCTGCTTCTTTGTCCCCCTCTTCCTCTTCCTCCTTGACGGAGCCGACAGGTGTATGTATTACACATTGTACACCACACCTGTAAAGCGTAGAGCGGCGTTGGGCAATCTAACAAGGTAGGCATGCTGTGCTGTTTCCATTGCCGTTGCTCGATCCATTCATTTAAGTGGGCGCTGCGTTTACTCCGGTCTCGCTCCGTTACAGCAGTGTGGGGAGACAGAGACCTGAGCTTCGGAGATCTGTGTGGGAGTGGTGCGTTCCGGCAGGTGAGGCGCTAAGTTGTCAGTCTTTTTTTACATCTAGCTGTTGATGTTCTGGTGAGGGAATTAACACACGTTCTCTCCCAGCCATCGCTCGTAGGATCAGGGCTGTGTGCTTTCTTCATACTGCCGCCTGGCGCGTCCACCGTGCGCTCTGGTAGGAAAACTGTTTTCAGTTGGGTAATTTGAGGATTTTGAGTTAGTTTTGATTGATTTATTTTATTTTACAGTAAGTGGGCTTCAGTCAACGCCCGTGGAAGCTGCTGATTTGGCTCTTTATGAGACATCTGAGTCCCAGTTGTTTTTAATTCACCCTGGGTATAGGCTGCAACGCTCACCGTCGGAGGCAGGCGCAGCCGCCGACAGGCCTTGTACCAGCCGCCATCGGGCCCTGTTTTATCCCAACGTGTTTAATTGATTTGTGGTTTATTTCTTCTCTTTCTTTTGCTTGTATTATTTTGGTTTATTAGTTGATCTTGTGTTAGGATTATTTGTGCTTTAATGATTTTGTTTTTTTCCTTATTTCATAATATATTGCTAGTTAAGTTTCTTTTCAGTTTGTGGGTGTTTTATATTTTCTTTACAACGGGTTTTGTTACATTTTGACATTTTGTTTAGTTGTTTTGCTTTTGTTTGTGGTATGAGGGCTGCCAGGATTGCATGTTATTGACCGTTTTTCTTTTCCTTTGTGTTTGACAGGTGCTGAGGGCTTCGGATCGACAGCGGTTCCCTGGTGGTGGTCCCTTTTTCTCACTTTTTGTTTGCTGTGTCACGGGTGCAGTGCAGTTGGATCCCTCCCCTTTCTGTTGTTACCGCTGTCGGGGTAAGCCCCAGCCCTGCCTTGGTTTATTTTTCCTGGCAGGTCCCCCATACTACTCCTTACACTTTAGTTAGTCTGTTATTTTATTTCAAATTGCATTGTTTAATAAAATAATTTTATATCTTGTAATCACGGTCCTCTGCCTGGTGGATTTTATTGAACCTGTGTGTCTTTGGTTTCTTTTGGGTGTATTGTTTGAATTATTATTTATATCCTGGGGTGCAAGTCCCCAGGTGGCGTTGTCGTTATTTAGTTTAGTTTTCTGCTCGCCTTGCCACATGTCTTTGACACCTCTCATCACCACACATGTAACCCTGGTTGCATTGTTTACACACAAGATTAGCTGTTAGTAGCCTGTAGCAGGTCAATGCTAACCGGTGCTAGACATAATGAGCCCCATGAGCTGGGGAGAAAGAGGTGAGGGTGGTGTGAGCGAAAAAGAGATGACATCGACCTGTCGCTCTATCCATCGTTGTGGGGGATGTAAGATCTATCTCCAGTGAGATGGTTGAGCTAGCCATGCTAACCAAATAGCATGGTGCTGCAGAATAGCACCATGCTGTTCACAGACATGGCTAACGGAGCTAACACCAGACACAAATGCCACCATGATTTTACCTGCTGTGAGCGAACAGGATACAAGAGAGCTGATGAACATTATTGCGCCATATACTTCCTTACTTTCTTGTTTTTCTATTTGCTGCTGTGACTCTGAATTTCCCTTCGGAGATTAATGAAGTACATTCTATTCTAGTCTATTCTAGTCTAGTCTATTTAGGCTTCAGCTTTACTTGGTTACATAAAGGTGTAACACCAGCTTGTCAACAAAGTTGTTTTGCTTTAATTTACTCATGTTATGGCCAGGACACCCCCCTCCCCCACACACACACACATACACACACAGTACAGGGTGCAGTAATTAGTTAGTGGTATGGAAATAATATTAATAAGTGTATTCAAGCTAGCTATGGTTCTGCCATAGCACAGAACAGACAAAACAGTAAAATGCATGTTTGTTTATTTATTTATTTTTATTTATTTTGTTGGGATGAAGGTGAAATACAACAGTTGGAAGACAAAAAGGAAGAATAGAGAGGTTGCTGCATGCAAACTATGCAACTACTACTACTATGTATTGATGCATGTTTTTGATGGTGAAAACTTGACAAATTAAAGAATTTTTAACTAAATTTGTAGTTGCTGTTCTGTCAAAGTCTATTTTTTGTGTGAAGTTGAAAAAAAAACAAATTCTGAAATGCAGTCAAGATGCAGCTTTAATTCAGATAGGCCGATCCTGCCTCAGTGCTGTGCTGTCAATGCATTTTTTTTTGTGGGGGGGGAGCAAAGCAGCATGTCAGACCTCATGATCATGGAGGAAATATTGCACAATAATTGATGAGCTTAATTATGATAAAGTCCTTGCATTAATGTATGGAAATGTGTTCTAACTTGATGAATAGAGTAGTTTATGTTCCTTAGTCATAATGCAAATAATTGTGCTCCTCCTTAGCAACTTTCAAAATTAATCTCTGCTTCTAATGCACATTAAATAAGCAACACACTATTTAAAGCAGTTAAGGCAGTGTCCCTGCTAATTTAGATTAATGTTTGATTCCTTCAAGTAATTTCAACCACACACATCTTTTAGGAGGGTCTTTGCTATGCTCACTCAGTTGATTAAATACCTGTAGTCATCATACAGCAGCAGGATTAACATATGCAATCCACCTGCAATCCCTAATTTGAAGGATGCTCTATGTGTTATTATTCATGGCTCTAACAGCATGGGTACCTTAATTAATTAGTCAAATCTTTCAACACTGAACAGTGATTTGACAGGAGAGGTTTCTGACCTTCTCTGTTTTCTACTGATCAAATGTGATCTTCACCACACGGATTTCTCATTCATACACTGAGTCATATGAATTGTGTAGAAGGACACAGTGGTTCATTATCAGGGTATAAAACTCCAAACTCAATCTTCCAAGGTTGTTCAAATCAATAGTGTTTGTTTTACAGGAGACAGTTATGCAGGGAGATGGTTAGTAAGGCCTTTTGGTCTATTTTATGCAATCTACCTTACTAAGTACCTCAATATCTACTCACTTTTTTTTTTTAATCTTCATTAGAGTGTGACCCCCTTTATGACTTGCTTTATATCCAAATAACCCAGGTCCTGGAGAGAAACTGTGGGCAACTTCTCTTCTGTGGGCAGATTATTCAGGTATGAAAGCACCTTCATCCACCAAGAATACTATTTACAGTGGACATTGTAAAGTTTTGTTAAATTTCATTTGCCTTTTGTCATGGAACAATGATTCAGCAGTTGTAAAACTCACCGATCAAAGTGATTTTATTTAACTGAAAGTTGACAAAGATTGTGGCAAGTCATTTGTTAATTTCTTTCTACATTTTGTTTAGCTTCATTTGGAAGTTAACTGTTTCTCATGGTAGTAGATAATTTCTTTTATATATATATATATATATATATATATATATATATATATATATATATATATATATATATATATATATAGAGAGAGAGAGAGAGAGAGAGAGAGAGAGACTGTTTTTGATTGAGTTTAAAGTGTTATTGAATATAACATCTTAAATACACCAGATGCATCTGTAGTACAGCTCTGTTGCCTGCGTTTGTTAACTCACACTGGCTCAGTGTCCAGCAAGTCACAGGACTGACAGACAGCTGGAGTTGCAAGGCTGAGGTATTCCCTCTCTATTAATAAGCCTCTCTTTATTTGTGTTGTGCTGTAAAACCTCAAACCTGTTGACTCCTGGTGTGTCTTGGCTCATTGTGGTGTTTTCTTGCATTGGCAAGGATAAATATGATCTGCATTTGACACGGTTTGTTTTATTTTGAAAGTCACAGGTAGTTTCTGTGCACTACTTACTGTCCCACTCGATCTTCTCTACTCTGAAGTGACATGCCCCAGCTCCGTCCTCCAGCAAAAAGAGGATGGTTGCATATAAGCGGCAACCTTAACCATCCAGCCACGCACCCAGACCACAGTGAATTGGATCCAGTGTGAGTCGACACATTGTCTTGAATGGAAAACTATCTGATCTGGCGCCATGACGGAGCCAACTTGGAGACGCATCTGGTGAATTTCAGCCATCAGATCTTTATGATTCAGCAACAGGGAATGATGTCTGTCAGTTCCTTCATTTCCCATGGAAAATCCCCG
Source organism: Labroides dimidiatus (assembly GCA_030710495.1). Lineage (NCBI taxonomy): Eukaryota > Metazoa > Chordata > Actinopteri > Labriformes > Labridae > Labroides > Labroides dimidiatus. The sequence continues at coordinate 14,565,962 of CM061147.1, forward strand.
CTGAAAAAAAAGGCTGAAGCAAAAGTCTGCATTTCAGCTAACCATAGATGCTTCTCCGTCTCTTCTCTGGGTGCTTCTTGTCACTCATGTTACATCAGCAGGCTGCTTACGATGTGTGCAGCAGGTGTGCTGTAATACTCTAATAAAAACAGATTTTCAGTGCCTGAAACCAGGATTACTAGTTATTTTTAATTAAGTATGCACAACAGTTACTCTGGGGATAATGTTCTGCAGATGGCCTTTGCTTACTTTTCAAGATTAAAGTTTGAGTGATCATGAAACATAAAAAAAAAACACTGCCGTAGTTTGTTGGCCTTTAGGGGACATCCCTCAGAGCTGCACTATGCTAAATCTTATCAACTTGGTCTGTTGTTGTGTGCTGTGCAGTTTCAAGTTCCTCCTTTGCATTTCTTTTGAAAGTGTCATCGGAGAAGTGTATCAACCAAGCTTTACGCTTTGAGTCATATGACCCAGTGTTGCTGTATAAACCAGATTTCCACTCCCCACCCAGTCATTAGTCTTTTGAGTGATATCTTAGAATGGTGAGCTGTGGCCAAAGTAATACTTTTTTTTGGTCTTGAAGAGAGCAGACCATTGTGGCACAAGCCAACTCCAGCTCAGGGTTGAGGTTTACATCATAGAATTCACTGTGCCTTGGGAGGATGCAATGGAAGCGCTTACAGACGCATGTGCCTCAGGTATGCTGAGCTGGCAGCTAATGCTGAGCAGCATGACTAGAAAACTAAAGTTTCCCCAGTGGAAGTTGGCTGCAGAGGCTTTGCGGGCAGGTTGACTACCAGGCTGCTAAAGGACTTGGGAATTTGTGACCAAGCCCAACGCCAGATCACCACAGGCCTTAAATAACCTCCAGGACAGAATGTACAGTGAGGAGGTGAGCCCCACCCTCCAAAAACCCCCAGACCCCACCCCTTGAACCCCCTCATCCACAAACCGAACCACAGATTTTATCCCTTTTCCTTCCCCTCTGACCCCAAAATCCAGTACCCTAACCAGAGAAGGAACAGAGACTAATACTAAGTAAATTCATTCTTAGTAGCCCTTTCTTGCTGATGTCATTAAGATGTAGTCTTTTTTACTTCTCAGTAATTTAAACTCACTTTAAAGTGTGGGAGTAAATTAAAGCAACACTGATATTGATCACATTTGCATTTAACATTTAGGTTTCTGTATTTAATTATGTGTGATGTGCACTGCAGACAGCATCAGATCACTGTGGGAATCTGTGTGCAGGTTATTTGCATGAGATAATTTGACTTTGTTTTTTGATTCTGTGAAAATGATGTATGAACACTATTGCTTCAACTCATGCATGGACCCCTTCTGTAATAACTGCCTTGTCTGGTATGGTTGTTTACACTCCAGATGTTGGAAATATGGAGCTCAGAGGAGCATTTCATTTGAAAACTCAGCTGCACTTTTGATCTTCCCCTAATGGAATGGTTATGCTACTTTAGGAAACAACATCTGCCACAACTCATAGTACAATGAGGTGACAGGTGCCGCCTTACATTTTTTTTTTTCTGTTCTGTTTCCATAATCAAGGCCCTGCTTATGATCTGTTTATTATTACAGTAACAGGCTTTTATTGGTATAGGAGAAGGGCCAAATTGCTCTTGGTTCAATGTCAGCTGTTATTGGAAGGAAAATGACATTCTGTGTACTGTTGTGCTGTTTATGGCTTTGGTCTTTGTAATTAGCACTGCTGCTGTCTACCAGAACTGTCTGACTGCAGTCATGTTAAACTCTCTCCCCCCTTTTTTTATCCCAAAACAACAGTTTAGAAATAAATTCTTGTTTATATTCATATTTGTGTTGTGTTGATCAATACATGTGCTGGGTTTTAGGTCATTTTTAGTGCATTTGTCTAGTTTTACAACCAGTCACGATAACAAGACAGTGCTGATATGCATACTTTGATTCGTGTATTCAATCCAACTCAGAGTGCTCCCAAAGAGGCACCACAAACCATCTGCTGTTTAGATAGACTCTGACCTCTATGTCCCTCAAGTCCATGCACAACACAAGAACATATCCATCCACACAGCTCGTCTGCCTGTTAATCTCTCAGCAGAAGACAAGGGGGTTATCATCATATGCCATTTGAAGAGACTTTCCCACCAGCAAATCCCCCAACGAGGGCCTTGTTTCACTCTGCGGTCTCCCTTCCTGTCACTTGCAGGACACAACGTCTGATTAATACAATGTCATGCCGTAGCAGTGAACCAATCTTGATGGTTGGACATTCTGGGCCTTTGGGGTATTTGCTACATCTGAACACCATCCTGGAGTTAATGGCTTTGTTTTTATATCTCTAAATGTGTGAAAACCAGTGAGGCAGCACAAACATTGCTTCATGTTCTGGTTTGCACAGCTGAGTTTAGATTTTTTTTTTTTTTTTTTAACTTATTGTGACACCAGGAAGTGTCTAGTTCTAACAGTACTTAAACCTCATTATGCACAGAAATCCCATCTTGGATGTAATCCCCATCACTGACCATTAAAAATGGGAGGTAATGGGGGTAATTATTCTGGTTGCAAGATCTTGTCAAATATAGAGGCCTTTTAGAGTTAATGATCTTCAACAATCTAGCTCTGCATTTGCAAACTGCTTGTTCTGCTGTCCTCCTACACAGGCAGAAAGACTCCATATGGTAAGCCTTAAGAACAGCTCTCCTTTGACCTGAATTACACGACTACTACAGCAGTATCAGTGGGCCACATTAGCATTTTCACCATTTCTCCTAACCTCTGATGTAATTAATCTTGAAAATGGGGGAAATGATGTATGAACCACTTAAGGGAAAACATATGTGTTCGACTAATAATTAATTAGCATGAGAAGAAAATAAATATTTATTCTGTCTAAAAAGGGCTTTAAACACTGGTTTGTCCAGTGAATGCATGTTGAAGAGCTGCAGCACTTACTGAGGAGTGCGGAGTATGTTGTGTGAAGAATACTTCAGACTAATGAATATGGTTTATAAATAGACTTTTTGTATAAAAGACGGAAATTAAAACATAAAAAAAACTGAGTACCTGAGCTCCACTCTGCTTCTGTTAATTTGAACTTGAATGAATCTCAAAAACATTTTTTATGATATGAGTGAATGTCACCCAAGTGGTAAAAATAAAAGTAATCAAACCAACCCTTTGGGGCCCCTTTGACACTGGATGCCACCTTTTTGGTTGTTTGGGACCAGGAGTTACCGTACAGTATATACAGTAGTGGCTAGTATTGGATATCACCAAAGGATTGGCATGCGCCAAATCATTAAATTTTCTTTACCGTTCATGGTTTATTTAGCAAACAAAATGAGCTAATAATCTGTATGAGACCCTTTTATGGCTGTTTCTCACAGGCAGTATTTATCAGTTCATAGAAGCTAAAAAGGCATCATAAGAAGGAGATTTATGCTTGCATATCTCAGGTGAGAGAGGAGCAAGTTAACAGCCCTGCATGATGGCTTCAAAGAATTGGCACTCTTTTCTCTATTGCTCTCTAGATGAAAAACCAACAAAATTGCTGACATAAACCAAGGGGCAACATCCGGTAGAGAGAAATGCGGCCTATGCAGAGGTGCTAAAAGTTGCTGTTCATCAAGAATCCACTTGAGGCTGGCTGCAGAAAGACCAGAAGTCACATACACACCAAGCCAAAAAGCAGACTTTTACGCATTAAAAAGCATATCTACAGCCTGGTTAAAAAAACAGCTTGGGTCTGAAATGCTAATTTTGCTATTGGCACACACTGTATGGTGAGTACAGATACCTACTTATTAAGTCATTAGTATAAACAATGCTAGGTTCTAACTTACTGAAAAAACCCCTGAAACTCATTCTGCTTGCACAGCTTGTTGGAGCAAAGAACAGCACAGCAAGCTTAATCATCTGTGAGATAGTTCCATGAAATAACAGCAATACTGACAAAGCTAGGGGGTCAAATTCAGTGTGTGACATAGCTGTCTGACCAATGTGTACACAAGGGATAAATGACATGGACTTCAGCTTTGGAATACGCAAAAGCAGAACTAACTATATCACCTCTAGACAAAACAGCACATGGTTTGCCCCTCCCGGATTTAAAAGTGCTCAGCCCATAGCCACACCCTTTGCTTCACTGGACAGAGATCCCCACCAACAGCCAAGGTAACCAAAGACAAAACTTGTATCCCTGCAGTTTTAAAATGAGTTCACTGCATGTTAAATAATATAAACCCCCTAAGACATAGCTAACTCTTAATCAAATAGAGTGCAAAATTATCTTCTTCGGTAGTTTTGCTGCACATAGGATGTTTGCTGTGGCCTCCACAACGACCTGCAAAGCTATTGAGCAGACCTGTTTCAAGAACACTTTGAGCATTTTAGCCTTGAGGGGAATCAGTCAACCTTCATGTTGTTTTAAACAAAAAAGATACGGCTGGGTGACCAGTTTCAGTTCTTTTAAAGCACCGGACAAAATGTTGCAATACGTGATCAAGATTTGATAATGCCACCAGTGATTGGCTGTAATGTTACATGTAGTTGCGGCACACAGGATAGTGTTGCCAATTTAGTGACTCTCTTGCTATATCTGGTGGCTTTTCAGACTCCTCTAGTGACTTTTTAAAAAAAAAAACAAAAAAAAAAAACACCACGATAAATCTACCAACTTTTCTGGAGTTTGGGGACTGAGTGAAATCATTTACTGATCTTCAGTGACCACTGCTTCTTAACGAGCAGCAGGTGCTGAGCCCCACTCCAAATTACACAGGCAGACTCCTCCGCTCACAGCAGTTCTTCCAAGCTGCAGCCAGAGCAGAGGACTGCATCTAAATGAATCATGCTAATGTTTGTCTCTTTTAGGTCACTTTGGCCAGTCAAAAGCCTGGACAAAGGAGGAGATTTTGACATGAAAACACACATTTATATTTACATATAAACAGATTTCAGTGTACTCAGTATAAACTGAGCTGTCACTTATTTGCAACTGTTCTTTTGCTCTGGCAATTAGTTGTTCTTTATTTTTTTAAGCAAGAAAACTGTGCAGAGTAGAAAAATGCAAAAGCTGAAAATTAAAACTCAAGATTTGTTCTTTTTGTTAGAATTGATTTTATAAAATTGGGATCAAGAAAGTATCGTTCAGGAACCGGTATGGAAGTGAAGGTATTGCTATTGGTACAGGAATCAAATTTTTGATTGATTCCCAGCCCTAGTAAGAGAGCATGTTTCTCTTTCCGGATTGATTAGTTTGTGCCTGTTGACTTCATGTAAAGGCAATGATTCGCCTGGTCAAATCACCTGTGGGACAGCAGGGGCCTGCAATGAACCATTAAAAAGTAGTCTAAAATCTTAGCATATGGTTGACAGAAAGCTGCAAAGTCATATATTTCAAGACAACTTGGACAACTTGTGAGGATAGAAAAGGGGGGGTTCTGTGGGCACTTGATGGCAGAGCACCTGTGACCCAAGTAACTTGAAGCATTTCTTCACACGGTTTCTCCTTCTTGTTTAAATTCTTGCTTGTGTTGTACGTCGCTTTGGAAAAAAGCATCTGCTAAATTGTAAATTGTAGATTGTAAATTGTAAAAAGTTTAACAGGAGACTTACTTACTTACTTCTAATTAATTTCCATCATTTTATGTTCATAGTTTTTCACTATTTAAAATCTGAATGAGTTTCATTCATTTTGTGGACCTTATAAATCAGAGCCACTGGCTGTTTACATTACAGAATGACTTTTTGATATTAACATTAAGATGTAATGGCTGGATACTTGGCTTTATAATGCATGGCAAAGTCACTCATCTGTTTCTGTATTCACCTCGTCATAAAACAGACATGAATAATGCCTTTGATACAGTTTTCAGATTCATTCATGCATGAAAAAAGGTGAAACTAACTGTCAAGTGTCTGATTTCATGTACAAAAGTTATTAGTAGATGAAATTAATATTCTTATCCAAAAAGGAAATAATGTTAAGTGATAAAAAACTGATTTCATACATTCTGCTTAGACAGATACATCTCACAGCAAATACTTGCATCTCATCTTGGATTTTAATTGATTAAGGATTAGCTTTCTGCCAAAATTACTGGCTAGAGATAAATTCCAGGATTCTAAAGTCTTTGCAGATAGAGAGAAATGTAGAATTAAAAGTATCAGTGCAAAAGAAATTTTAAGTCAACTCAAAGCTAATTACTTTTGGGTGTAATCCCAATTCGGATAGATTCCCATGAGCTATATTTATGTTCCTGCTCTCATTTCATCAAGCACTGATGCTTTTCATTCCCAAGAGAAGCAGAGATTTTTGAGCCCTATTCATACTTCTACTGTGATTCCTTAGAGTAGTGCTGATGAATATGGGTGCCAGTCAGGTTCAGCTGTAAATGTCAGGCCTCAACAGATATACAGTATACATTAACACATTACACTGTAGCCATTCTGCTGATGATTTTCCTTGAAGTAACTCACAATGACTGCCAGAGAAAGTTTTAGAGTTTTATAAAGTTGTTTTTTTTTCTTACTGACAGACCATAGTTGAATAACATTAACCTCAGTGCATCTTTCTCAAGTTAATAATTATTTCTTGGAGTAATGGGAGCATAAGATGTAAAATGGTCTTGAGTGATTAACAAACGTTGTTATCTTGTTGTCTCTTTTCTTTTCTGTCTGTAGTAGTTATGTAGTAGGTATAAGTTTTCCTCATATTGTGATCCTCCCAAAACAAGGTTCCTGTGTCCCTTTTTTTTTGGTCAGTTTTTTTCCTGTTTCTGTGTCCTCCTGCCTCTGTGACTGTGATCCGGCTCTATTAGTTTCACCTGTGCCTCATTTGCCACACCTGTGTTTTGATGAGGCTCAGGGTCCCTTTCCTTCTGTTTTACATGGTGGTCGACGTTTTACTTCAACCTTTAAGTTTTCAAGTGACTGCTGTGTTTCACTTGAGGTGTTTAGAAGTAAGGGTTTTTTTTTTTCTTTTTTTTGGGGGGGGCTTTTTTGCCTTTATTTTGAGAGGATGGGACTGTGGATAGAGGTGGAAACAGGGTGAGAGAGAGTGGGGAGTGACATGCAAGAAAGTAGCCACAGGTTGGACTTGAACCCAGGCCGCCCGCGTAGATGGAGCGCGACCTCAACTACTAGGCCATTTGCGCTCCTTTTTCTGATATTTATTCGATATGTTTTTTCTATTATCATTGCACATGGGTTCTTCCCTGTTCCATCGTCACACATAACATCAAAATACTTTAAAGCTGTAAAGCTCTGTTCTTTCCCACTTCACAGCCATCTGTCTATAAGAATTTTTTCTCTATCAGCTATTTTTTTACTAATGTGAGCGAACATGAGTCAAGCCCTACTCTGGTACCAAGTCAGCTGCAATAGGAAGGATTGTGAATAAAACAAAGAATTTATTGAGGACCAGGTAAGTAGTCAGTTGACACACACACACACACACAAAATGAAATCAATACGTCAGAATATGGATCCAAACAGTATTGTTGAAACAGTTAGAGCTAATGCTGTTGAAGTCTTAAGCAATAACTCTGTTGTTTACAGGTGAGGTTTCTGAGCTCCCTGAGGTGCCATGAAGGCTAGATTCTGCAGTCTTTCCTTGATGAAAGAGATGGCAAGCCACTGTTGGACCTTTTCATCCCTCACTCTCTCATCTCCTCCTTTGATCCCTTATTGTGAGGACACCAGTGTGGTAAGGCCCACATTCACTTTGCTTTATTATCCATTGCATCTGAGACAGACCCTGAATATAACGATCTCAGTTTTAATAAGGGCTAAGACAATACATCTTTTAATCAAATGCAAACTTTTTGATGCAGATAAGCAGAAAATGTATAAATGTAAGGGCTGGGTTGGAGAAGAATAAGGAATAAAGTGTTCTGAAAGTTATGATTTATTTATTTTGTTCAAATCACATTTGCAGTATGCTTTTAAATTAGGGATAGAAACTGTTGATGTGAAATGACAGCTCTGAAAAAAAGAGAAAAAAACATGTAATTAAACTTAATGTGTGGCAAGATTCAAGAAAGCTTTATTGACATGAATGGAAAAGCAATGTTGCCAAAGCATAACAATAAATAGTTACATACAGTATATACATAAACTGGTATTTTTGGGCATTTGAATCAATATATTCATATACATTTACATACAATTTATCTCAAATAATTTACAAATATTCTATGATAGTAACAATGGTCATGTATGTGAAATCTTGGAGATGTGATCAACATTCATGTTTTTCTCTAATACCATAGCAGAGTGTTACATATTGTGCAGCTAAATGTGTAAATTTTGGAACTTCTGCTAAACAGAGTTTGAGCAGTTCGGCGCATGTTTTTCTCTGATATGTTGAGTCTTCTGCTGTAACCTGCTGTAGGAAAGCCTCTCCCATAGTTTGGTACAGAGGACAGGAGAGGAGAAAATGGAGCTCAGTTTCTATTTACCCTGAAGAACAGTGTTAACATATCCTCATTTCTCTGGGCTTCCATTCTTTCTTGTCGCAGCCTTTTTCAACCTGTAGTTGATGGTAACTGAGTCTGTACATTGTTAATGTGTATCTCTGTTTGAGGTTTCTTAAGCTGATCAGATATTGTGCAAGTGAATATTCTCTTTTCAATAAGTCATTGCTGCATTCCAATTTATTGATGGATTTAATATTCTTCCAGTTGTTAATGTTAATAGCTTTGTTCTCTTTCTTATTATTTTTATAGATGCCAGGCAAGTTTTGGAGAGATTTTGGAGGTCTTTGATTTTGAGGTAGCAGGTTTCTCTAATGTTTCTGAGAGGATCTGTCTCTGGACAGAGGCTGTTACTGAGAAAGGCTTTGTGGTCATAGGAATCAGGATCAGCTTGTGTTTGGTGAACGTGGAACTTAACAGACCTTTTGATCATGTGTAGAGAGAGAGCGAAGTGACCCAGCTCAGCTCTACATGCATGGTTTGGACAGTTTCTGTGGACCTGGAGGATTTCCTTGCAGAACTAAAGATTGAATTTTTCTGTGGGTGTTGTGTCCCATGAGGTGTGTTTCTGGGTAATTTTAAGGGGCCTCACACCTCATTCACCCATCTTCAACTCACCTTCAACCTCTTCTTACAAATCTACAGATGGAGTATTTCATTCCCCTTTGGCCACTTTGCAGGGTAAAGAAATAACATTTAAAAAGATATTTGCTTGATGCTGTTTACTTTAAATAATAATGGCAACATTTTTATTCATGGACACTTTGCATTTTTCTTTCCTTTTAAGGAAACTAATTTTTGCACCACCCAGCAAGCAAACTAAACAACCAGAATTAAACAAAGCTACAAAGCACATGGATTTGTACCAAAAATGTGATTTCCCTCAGAAACTGCTGCCTTCAGTTTAGTGAGAGGCCTTGCTGCATTATTTCTCCCCACTGTGGGATTCCGGACACATTATGTTAAAACATCTCTGAAAGCTTCTTTGAGAAGCAGAGCAGCAGAGGCAGAGATATCTTGAGTGGCTTGGATTTTAGTTTAAAGACAGGCTCTCTGCTGCAATACCCTGCTTGAGAGGAAGTCAACAACTATGTGTTGCCAGGCAACATATAATTACATGTATGTGGGGTGTGTGCTTCCAGCTGTATCTGGTGTCAAATTAATAGGCCTACATCTTTCTTACTGGGGGATGCTTTTCAATACTCAACCATGTTTCTGTGTGGGCAAAAGCTGTTGCTGAAAAGCATTATGTATCTGTAGAAGATTTACCTGATAATCTTGGTCCAAGCATTTAGAAGGTAAATTCAGAGTGCCTCATTGCTCCTCAAACAATGCATTCTGGGAATATCAACACGTGCCTCTGGTTCTAATGGTCATTTACTCCCACTTACAGTAATTTATAGTTTACAGATGATTATCACCGTCAGGGGTCTGCTGCTGTGCCACATTTCCTCTTTTTGCCATAAACTGTATTACACATGCTGTTTCAATTGGGATACTTCCGTTAGTACACATGAAGTACACAACATTCAAGTTTTTGCAGGGTAGCATAATCTCAAATCCAAGACTGCTGCTTCGCACTTACTGGAAGTGGAAAATTATATATATATATATATATATATATATATATATATATATATATATATATATATATATATATATATATATATATATATATATATATATTTGCTATCACAAAAACGATGGTTTGACAGAAAGTTTATTCAAAAGTTGTGAACTGACAAAATATGATAAAATAAATTAAAGCAGCATCTGTTTGACTTCGGACGCACACTTGCCTGATATGCACACTCATGCATATCCAGCCTTCAGTGCTCTGAGTTCTGTTTCCGCGTCTCTGTCTGGAGTGGATATGTTTCTTTGAAGCTGCAATGCTTCTTTCGTGGCGCCTTTGGATATTTTATATTTCTTGCAAACTTCGACAACCTTGTTGCAGATGAGACAGACTGACTTTGCATTCATAAACTCAGGTAGGATGACTCTGACGTCCTTTGCTGTCAACTTTCTTTTTCATTGCTTTGTGACATTTTGTCCTTTTTAGTTGGTGATCTCTTGCAAATGTCTCACACAACATAAAACAATCACAGCATCAGGATGTCTTGTAAGAACAGGCTGCGTTACTCTGCATCTGATCTAGTGCTGACAAAGCAGAGTCGGATGGGAATAAGCTGGCGAAAATAACAGCTGAAATACACCACTTTTCTGTCTGCTTTACAATGCAGACAGTGTGGAGCCAAAGCAGTACTCTGTAAAAGAGTCACATAAATAACTGGCAAATTGCATTTTTTTAACAAGATATTATGGAGCCCCTAAAGGGACATGGAAAGAGGAAAAAAAATGTTTTTTTCCTGAGATGTATTCTTGGTGACATCATCCACTGGTTTCTGAAACATTTGAAACCTTATATCAGTGGTTGCCATATTAGGATAAGCTGACTAAAACTGTCACTTGGGCACTGTAGACACATAGTCGGCTATTTTCAAAAAACAAATATCCGCCCCTCATTCATTTTTAAAAATACTTTTGTCCACAACTAAAAAAAAAAGTGTTTTTGTGTGTGTGTGGTTTCTCAGATGTCCGGCTACATGTGGACATGGGCTCGGTCAACTAACTACAGGTCGAGAGGTGGAGTTGAGGAAAGTCTTTAGCTTCCTCACTAACAGCTACAATCTGTCTTTCCATCAGTCAAGTCAACCATATACCTGATTTTGCTAAACATGTAACCTTAAACTCCTAAATGTATGAATTATTGGAACTAGGGTCTAAACATATTCACTTTTGAGGCTTCCTGTGCTCCTCTCAAATGGACACTGTTTCTTAGCAGTTCTGCACTGGCCTCATTTCTTGTGGCCGGAGTTGCTGTTCAGGTTTTGCTATTGTAGGCTTTGGATGGCCAACTCCTAACTAGCTTGATTAGTTGTGTGGCTGGATGACCAATAAATTTAGAACCTAAAATCTGTCTGACACTTAGTTTAAAAGACAAAGATAACTTGGTCAGTGCCCCCTTCAGGCCGGTTGCACCTCTGAACTCGGTGACAGGATTGCACTTTTTTACATTCTAGTTCTGTATGTTGGTTTGGCAGCACTTCTCATGGATTTTCGATTTGCCTCACAGCTGTTTCGTAGTTGCTTTGTTCTCTTTTAAATGTGCTTTTTAAACTATAGCAAATTTTATTTGCAGGCTTTTATTCCAAGGCCTGGCATACATTGTTTATTGTAGTATTGCAGTTTTCTAGCTGTAAAATGTCAGTCAACTCGCACTGCAAGAATAAAACATTGACCTAACCAAAGATCATATATCATTCACTTCTCTGGTATAGTTGAACTGTCAAGCGTTATTCCAGATTTTTTTATTTATCGCATGCTCATAAATATTGGAATGAAAATACAACAACTGTTATGCAAGGCCAAAGCGAGCACACAAGGACACAAATATAGATGAAAATAAAAGACGACTTCAGTGCTCACACTGTTTGATAAATTAGGATGGTGGGTTGGCAAAAAAACATTTAAAAGTCATGCATACATTCAATTCAGTAATTATAAAAAAATGAAAATTTCAGGAGTCTAAGGCTTTTTACAAAATGATCAATTTCTTTTGGTATCTTTTTTTTTTTGCATTGCAACATAAAAGTACCAAATTGTACTACTTACTGCTTTTTTGCCAGCAATTATTCACAATGAAATCAACCTTGTAGATTATTTAGATAACTTAAAAAAGCTGTTTGTTACTTTGCAACCTTTCATTTTTTATGAAAACAGCATATGGGTTCCTTCCACTTTTTCCAAGTCAATTTCCCAGATTAAAAATTAACTGAGTATGAGTTTTCAGCGTACTTTAAGGATGGACCTGTGTTGAGTTTTTTTCCCCCCTCAGCAGGACAGACTTGCCACCGTCTTACTAGTGACTCTATGAGTAAACTTGGAGTCAAACCAGGATTGGTCAGCAGCTGTGATCTCTAACAGTCTTCTTTTCTTCCTTTTTCTTGTGAGTAACACATTTACAGCACAGAGTCACAGCTTACCTTACACACAGCTTAGTTTATTGAAGATGGAAGATTAACGACAGTGAGTCAGAGATCTAGAGATCACATCTACTCCATCCATCCATCCCCTCACTTTGGCTTAAAAAAATTATCATAGTCAAAGAGCACAATCACGTCTTTAAGGAAGACAGCCTATTAGTATTCTGGGGCTTCCACCGTGTCTCCTCACGTGTGACTGGGTGCAAGTGAACGAAGGAGAGTGAGCAAAGAGGGAGGAGAGTAGAAAGAGGGGAGGGAGTGTATGAGGGAGAGCAAGGATGAATCTAATGCGTTGCAGCAGAGAACTGTGACAGAACAGGCATTTATTTGAGCAGAGACTGCTGCTCTAGCAGGGAGGACGCAGCAGCAGCGCTTAGCAACACTCTATCACTCAGTGCTTCCACCACAGCTGGAGACAAGGTGGACACAAAGAGGCGGAGGCACAAGGGAGTACACACCGGGAGCACAGCACCTCTCCAATGCCACCAGGAAAATGATTTCTGGAATACTTTATTGGCTTTTCCAGCTCTTCCTTGCAGCATGTCAGTACTCTTTTCCTCCTAAAACTCTTCAGACCATCCATTACCCTCTCCTCTGTCTTTATTTGAAGGGGGATTCATGCCAAAGGAGAGCATGGCTTGAATGAGAATCAGTAGCCGTCTCTCTCGCTCTCTCTACAGGTCAGACATTAAAACCCAGCAGAAGACTCGAGAGGCATTATGCAAATCTCCTGAGCACTCTCTCTGTGATCTCTAGGGGTTTTATCACAGAGCTGCGTCTCATCCGGTGGAGGCAAGTCTGGGAGTTATGTGCATTAAAGAGAACACATGCAAAGTTGTTCTGCATACAGACCTCAGTTATCTTTCTCTAACTTCACAGTTGTGGCTGTTGAGTTTTTCATTCAAAGTTGGGAAGAATAGAAGGAGAGGAAAAAAAGAGGAGCAACAGCGGCATTTCTGTATGAGACAGAGAAAACAGCTACAAAATTGCCTTTCAGCTGCTTAGAATTAGACACGTTTCTTCTGAGGAACAACCAGGAATAAGACTTGAACAACACTGCTTGGTAAGTCTCCAACTTTTATACACACATTTCCATATGTTTTATATATACAGTATATCTATTCTAAAGATATCAATACTATTTACTACTCATACTGACTTTCCAAGACATGACATTTAAAGGTTAAAGTTCATGTTTCAAAAAGTATTTATCAGCAGCCCTTTACTTCTCATGTTTCCTTAGAGCACATTTTTAATACATTGCATGAAAACTTCCCTTTTCTGCATCCCTGGTTTATCTATACTGTGCTTCTGAGTCCTTCTGTTATCCTTGCAGCCCAGGCTGTAAGGATTGATGGCTCTCAGTCACACTAACATAAAATTGACAGGCTTACTGATGCATGGCTGGGCTACTTCACCAACAGCAACTTCTTGTAATTTTGTTGCTAAGCTACAGTTCCCTTCTGTGAGAGTAATCATGCTACCTGTCAGGAGTGACATGATTTACCCTGCTTGGACATCAGCATAATTCATTGCTCTGGCCTGGGAGGTTGTGTTGAGCGGTTGTGTCCTGATATGAGGAGGAAACACCCACTAAGCTTGTCCTTCAGAGTTCTTTGCTGTTTTGAAGCTGTGTTTGTGAGTTTTTTTTTTTTTTTTTTTACACTGTCAGAGCTGTGCAGAGGGGAGAGATGGATGTGGAGAGGTTGTAGCACACACACAGCAGGAGAGGAGGTAACTGTGTTTTTAATATCTGAGGTTATTCATCAAATGAAATATCTCAACATGCATCTAGAAGCATGGGATCTGCTGAGTGTTCAGGATAAAGTGAATTTTTTCTAAAAACTTTCTGTGTAATGCAGGGTCCTTTGTGTTTTTATTCACTCTGTTGCACACATGTTGCTCAGAAATACACACACATGCACAAACTGACTCCAACCATGTTAAAACAGATGAGGGGCTCAGTCCTTTGCTCAGTGGTACCACAGCCATGCTCAGAAACTGAACCAGCCACCATCAAAATCACAGACTGAACCGCTGTTACTCCCAATATTGCATATATTATATATTATGATTGGCCAATTCCAAATAAACCATCAATCAAGAATAATGCTCTTGTTTTTGAACAGTGGGACACTGGAGGTGGATTAAACAAGAGGAAACATTACACACTTTTTCCATCCCAGAATCCTCTCGTCATATGCAATCAGGGTAAATATGCATTGCTGTACAAGAGCAGTACTCCTGTTAGGAGCCATGTGTACACAACTCTTGATGCCACTTGTGGTTCTTAAAGCATTGACGTGATGATGAAAGGCTGGTAATTGCTTCTGATTAAGATATTAGAAAATGCATCCAGCCATGCATAATGAAATTACATGTCATCAAAATCAGAGCAAACATACTTCAATTAGTTCAATTGATGAGGTCCTTCCATGGAGGCTGGTTCACTTGAAAAAAAAAGGAGCCAAACTTACTTCCACCATTCATTTTTAGGGGGGTTTGTGTTGCGTGGCATTGTAGTTAATGACACTGTCTGTCTCAAATGAATGCATGCGTGATTGTGGCGGAGCAGCACAATATTTCAATCAGCACACATGGCTTGTTGTTTTCAGTGTGCTCTGTTTAACCGTCAGACAGGATGCTACTGACTGCTTACTCTACACACAATGGTAAATAAAGCTAGATTGCATAATATTAGTTCTATTTTCTTCTCACAAAACCCAAACTGCACTAAAGCAGCAGCCTATGGGGAACTGAGCATGCCAGCACTGAACAATAGACTGTCAGCCATTCTTTTGAAGCTTAATCCAGCACAAATCCCACACCAAGTACATTAGTCTCAGTTGCAAGCATATGTGCCCTATATTATTGAACAAGGAAAACAATAGGACCTGCCTCAAAACAAGCATGAAACAGGAGCACAACAGTGGACCTCTACTGTGAGCAGCAGCTGGCTTTTACATAAATCCACTGATGTGTACTCATGGTACAGCGCTGACTTATCCAAACCATAAGTACTCCAAATCCACATGCCACTAGAACAGAGTAAATCTGATCTTTCATTCTCTATTTTTTTTTTACTGCAGAACTTTTTAAAACCAAATAAATAATTAAGTTAGCATATTTTCAGCCTCTATATTACTGGTTTGTTTGGGCTCAAGTTGTTGTTTTTTTTTTCCACTATCATTTCCATAGCTAAGTACTATGAACCGAAAAGTACACATTGGCATTGCATGTTAAGCGACAAATAAAGAATAACGAGGTCAGACCTAAAGTAAACAAACATTTAGAAATGTTTTTGGAGGCTATACAGAGATTCTAAAGTAATCTGTCAAACTGATGCACATGATGGGTTAAAATCAGTCTGTATACCATCAATTCACAGCATTTGTTTCTTTTTCACAGAAATGTATTTGAAAACTAAACAAATAAATAGATAAAAAGCTTACTTATTTTTAAGGGTTTATGGGTACAAATGGAACATTTTTCCAGAATTTGCACATGATGTTAATAAATGCTGTATGTTCTCATCAGGGATGCACCAATCCATCATATCCCCTTACCAATACTGACACCTGGGTTTTGGTATTGGCCAACACCGATTGGATTCAGTACCAGTTTTAATTTAACATTCTGTACACGAGGATGAAACTGAGAATTGTGTTTTGGCAATTTCAGACTTTTCTAACTTTGTATGTGATAAAATGTGTATACCTATGAAAAACAATCAAATTTCATCACTGACCCTCAGCACTTCTACTTAAGTTCTTGCATTCTTCATTAATGTGAAATCTGGAGTGTTGTAGTTGGAGTCACGTCTACACACTCGAAATATATCCCCTGCTTATTCCTCTGCTGTCAGCTGGAGACAAGCTAAGACAAAGCAATATTCCACACATCTTCCATTCTTTTATACACTGTCAACAGGATAAGCTTCTATCATAAACATCATGGACTTGTTTTGATGTGATGTATAAGATTAGTTTGTCATAGGCTTTGCTCTGCTGCTTGGAATCAGCAAAAATACAAGCTGTGCACATTCAGTGATGTATAAAACGTTTTTCTATTTAAGTGTGCAGGTTTGTGTTGCCTCTGTGCTTACATTTCCACATTTGTTGAAAGATATCAATTTGGTGCTATGGTATATTCAGTATCAGTTAGGATATGTAACAGTCACTAAGCAGGCTTCCCTCCTGATCCTGAAAGAGTGCTTTCAGGTGTAATATTCATGCAGTAACTGGCCTCTCAGAGTTGTGGATGTTTCTGCAAGCATCTCAGGGCTTATCTGTTCACCACACTCCCCCTGTTTAACAGAAAAGTGGCAGGAATCGCTGGTTGTCAGGGAGCTGCTGACAGGCAGAAAGTGAAAAAGAGAACTGACCTGTTCACTTCTCTTTTTATGCCTTACTGATGACTTTGGCCTCGACAGGTTGGCAGTATTGTGGAACAGGTGCAGAGAAGTTTGGGAAGCCCTTAAGTTGAAGCTCGGGATGTCACAGCAGAAAGTGACAAATGGAAAAATGTTCCCTTTATGAGCTCAGATGAAAGACCCAATGCAACTTTGATAGCAGACCCATAATGTCATTTTGAACTGTTTGTGGTTTGTATGTAGTTGCATAATGTCAAAGAGTTTAAGGTCTGATTGTGTGTTTGCTGTGAATGAGCATTAATAAGGTATGTGTTTTTTCAAATGCATTATTCTTTTGAAAAAATAAATTTCAGTCATTAAAAAACACTTTAAAGCATCAAATGTGTTGTTGCTTTAACTATGTAGTTTGCACTCAACCACTTATGTGCATTTATGCTTTATTTTGCATCCGTGTTGATCCGAGGTGTCTGTCAACAGCTGTCATAATCAACTCACAACCTGGCCATTATCTGCTTCCTTATCCACATCTGCTTTGGAGCAGCACAGATTAGGGCTGCAAATTCCAGGAATTTTTAAAGTTGGAATATTTCCATGAAAATTTTTGTGAATTAACGTGAATTTTAACTGCATTTATCTGGCCATATACATGTTTAAATATTGAACATGTTGGTTTGTCAAAGGTATACATGCTTGCAAACATGTCTAATGCAATGTTTTTAAATGACATTACAAATGAATTTTCTGTTAATTTTCCCTAACTGAGTCAAACTGCCATGAATAGAGGCATAAATACTTGTCTTAAACAAACATACTTGCAAATATGCCTGATACAACATTTCTAAAAGGCACTTATCAGAACTGTAAACCTTTAACATTTTGTTTATTGCCCAGCAATAGACAATAAGCAGTCCATTATGCAATATTTTATGGACAAACAGACAGATTAATGAAAGTTTGTATTCATAAACCAAGCTAGCAAGCAACATAGTATTTTACTTAAGATCAGGAACTGACAAAAATATTTTTCTTTCTGAAGAGCTAAGTTAGTGGAGCCAACATAATTCATTGCAGGTACAGTTAAGTTAGCTAGCTACAAGAACAATTCATATATTAACCAATGTTAGCTCAATACAACCCAAACTACCAACCTCTGTCAGTTGGTGGTCTAGTCTGTCAGAGCTAACGGGAAACTGACAAGCTAGCCTCAAATAATTATACACATTCTGATGAGCAATTGTTAGTTAAGTTAACTTTCTGTTACTCAAAGTTAAACCATACCATCAAATATATTTAACCCAGTGCTATCATCAAAATGCATGTTGACAGGACTTCTAGACTCCAAATCCTTAAATGGAAATGCTGTAGGCTAGTGAAGTAGTGATTGATGATGTTTGAATATGCTTGGATTTTTTTGCACATTTGGTGCATTGTACACAGATGAATTTGCATTCAATCATGTTTCAACCAAGATCACTTTTGTAAACCCCATTCAAGTTGACAACAAGGACAAAACAAGGACAAACAAGCAAAACTCTCCCAGTCAAAATTTTCACCCCTTTACAACCCTAGCATGGGTTAAGGATATCTCCCAGCCTTGTCATTACAATGGTTGGTGGTTCCAGTTATTTAGTCTGGGTCCCAATTCTGTCTGGATTAAATATCTTAACTTTAAGATAGATTACAATGACTATCCATCCCCCACAGTCACCACATGGTTTAGAGGTACTGTGAGTTTGCCTGCACTTGGAGGGATGGCAGTTTGGAGGGTTGACCCCTGGCTCTTATTGTTGAAGTATCCTTGGGCAAGACATTGAACTACAGTATGCTTGTGCAAACAGGGCTCGAGACTGAGACCAAAATGGTCTCATATACAACCTATATTACAGCATGTCCGGGTCAGAATTTCATCTGGTCACATTCGTGCGAGTGCATATGTTTTCATGCTTCCTCTAACACACTCACCTTATTCTCCACCTGCACTCTCTCCTGGTCTGAAGGGAGCGATAGTCCTCTTCACTCTTGGCGCAAAGAGTGTGGAATTGTACTCATGAAACGTGACACTGCTCTGCGAATAACTTCATTTTCAAAAAAGAGGTCTCAACAAATAACTCTAACGTTAACGTCAGTCTTAAAAATGCAACAGTAACATTTAACATTCAATGACGTAAAGTTTTGCCTTCACGTGTTTTTTCAGATGATGAAGCAGTATAGTTTGAAAACAATAACAAAACAATGTTATTCTGCCCTCCCTGAATGTAGGAGCCCAGCCCAGCAGATAGATAAACGGTTCTTTGTAAAATGATTTACACTAAAAGTATTCATGAGCTGCTTCTTGCTCAATGTAGTTTCTCTCCATCTTCCCTATGGAGGCCCTGGATGGCCAAAACACTCAAACTCAAGTCATGTGAGAACTAAACAGAAAAATAGTGCCACTGTATTACAAGTCCCCAAAGGGCAGTACAGATGTGAGGTTTTCAATTTTGCAAATTACCTTTGACAAACTTCTTATTCACAGTAAAAACCTTTGCAAATATCACTGTTTAGTCCCCTGCACTAGACTCAGGACTTGCGGAGACCGAGCCTTTGAGTCAGTTACATCGAGGTCATGGAAAGCTCACCTCCAGACCCTGAAAGCTACAGCATCAGTCATCTATTTTAAAAACCACCTTAAAACCTACTTGTTTAAGCAGGCGTTTCTTTGGACCCTGTCACCTAACTCTTTCTTATTATGAACTTTATTACGATAATGTTACTGGTAATGTGTATGTTTGTTTGCTTTTTTGTATGTATTAATGGCTGTTGTTTTAATTCTGCAAAGCACTTTGTGAGTTTTCTCTGTGAAAGGTGCTATACAAATAAATGTTACTTGCTTATTTTTCCTCTCTCACCACAATCTCCCCCTCTTTTTATCTTAATTTTTTTTTCCTTTTGTTTTCCTTTTATTTTTTTTAATGACCAGCGACATTGTAAAATAGTGGAAAATATAAAGTGAGAGCAGAATCATTAATTATCTTCATGATTGTTCGAATGGGGGAACTGCTGACATGAAAAAAAATTACACATTTCCTTTGTTTGGTTTTTCAATTTAACAGAGGGAGAAATTTATTACAGATATGAGGTTTACCTAAGAGTGTCCTCTTGCATTTCTGGATCAGTATTTTATAAAAAGCCTCTGAATTTTCTGTCCCATGTTTATCCCTGCCGTCATCCTCCTGGGATACACATGTACAGCGCCTGCAGTACTGCTGAGGGGCTTCCCACAGGACACCATAAAGCAATCTTCCTCAGCTCTGCTCAGACATAAGCTTTTCAAACATTGGCCTGAATGTTGGTTAAAGCTAAAACAAATGAGACATGTTTGGAATCTTAACCTAATAAGACAGGTCCTCCCTGTGCTAATGCAGACAGCCCTGAAAAAGGTCTTTCCCCCCCTGGCATGCTTTGTACCTGCTGCCATCTGGAGAAGACATTTGAGAGTGTGGGCATGTCAGCACAGGTCAGATGTGCGCTAATTAGTATTTCATCATAATTACACCAGGAGTGCAGACTGACAGCTCTATTTGAATTGGTGTAATGCTGCAGGTAGATAGTGACTGAGTGAAAGTAGGAAGATGATGCTTAAAGCTAATGGACCATTTCATGATGTAGAAAATATAACCACCATCATTTTGTGTCAGTTTTATCTAATCTATTGAGATTGTTTTTCCTTTTTTAGAAATTGTGTGCATTTTTCATGAGGGGTACTAGATACTCAAACCTTTATTTTTCACAGCCTTTTGATGGAAGACATAATCAGAGATCGGATCTAAAACTGATCAGTACTCTGGTCAGCGTAGCTGTTTTTGCATGAACAAAAGTGTGCAATGCAAATGCTAAAATTTAGCTTGGTAGGAGTTCTGTAATTAATATCCTCTATGGCTTTAATTTTCCATTTGATTAAGCAGGGCAACACAGCATACAGAGCCAACATATGGCTGTTTCGTCATTTGAGAGGTGATTCTTTAAGTAGAATGAAATGTCAGATCATTTTCAGTAGGGCGATCGTCTTCTTTTGTTGGGACTCTACTGCAGAGGGTTTACAAACATATTTCCTATTATTATTATTATTATTATTATTATTATTGAGAACCAAGGCTGGGATAAAAGCAAAACTTTTGGAAGATTTATGTGTAGATTTCAGTAATCAAGTATCCTGGCATGATTTTGGCACCATCTGGAAAAAGGACTGAATCAGGATGAATGCACTTTTCGTGGGAAGAACACTTTATCTGCAGACGAAGCCTGAGTACACCTTCGTAGGGTCCAATCACATTAACTCATCTCATCCCCTATAAAAGCTGCAGACAGTTCTTCTAATGGGTGTGGAAGAGAGGGTGTCAGGCATCTTAGAGAGGGAACATGTACTGTAGCCCAGTTTAGTTTTTAAAACATCAAAGCATAAGGCAGCTTGTGTATGAATTTACAGCACCCTCAAAGTTGCGAGTCTCATATTTTCTTTTATATTCATGGACTGTGAGGTTGCTCTGCATCATCTGGATTTTGAAAGTCTAATATGAATGTTTGAATCATTTTGTTTTAAATTAGAATATGTTGTTGCAATGAGACTATGAAATCTGTATCATTATGCACCTGTATGAAGAATTTAAGCTTAGAAAGCCGCTACAAGGTCAATCTGGTCCCTCGGGTTCAGACTTGGTACAAATAACAGGAAACACTGCAGGTGCTTTCTACTTTTACAGTGTTTAGCGCATCTCCACCAATGGTGCTTCTGCATTCATGCATTACCAAATGACCATGGAATTCTGAATCCATTTTAACGTCTTTTAATAAAAATCACAAAAGACTCATTATTTCAGGACCCTTTAATATTTAATCATTTTTTGTGCATGTGCTGTAATGGATGGGCAAGTGCAAAAGGAAGATTACCAAAGCAAAACAGACCCCTCATAATCTGACCCATTGTGATTATATTCTATCACTGCTTGATAAGATAACAAATAAACTGAAACCTAATTTGAGCGGGTGGTGGCATGGCTCTGTGGCATTTACAAAACCTCTGGCAGCCGCTCATCTCTTGGCTTTTGGCACAGCTGCAGCAGTGTAGAGCCCTGCTCTGTCATCTGTAATATTTATAATGGTCAAATGGGATTTCTTTGGTTTATAATGATCACATACAGCATAGAATTAGTATTCCACCCAACAGCAACGTTTTAGTTTTGAGAGTCTCATGAAAATGTAACTTTTTAGCCTTCAATGTGCAAACACTGGCGAACGAGTTAAGAAATGGATCACAGACATACATTTGAGGTTTTATTATAACCACAATAATTGTTTTGTGCAACATTTCTGCAGGAAAAACAAACACAATATTTTGCCATGCCATGTGTCTGAGTCAGCCTTGAAACCGACATCTATCTGTAAGCACTGTAAGATCTTGAAATAAGGCCTCTGAAGTCATTCATTCCTCAGCAGAGCAATGCAAACAGCGTGAAACATATGGAGGGAAAATCGCAAACTAGTGTTGCTGGCAATTTTGCAGTGATTATTAAAGAACACCTGTTTGGCTGGCTGGCATGGCAATTCAGGGTCCCGCTGAATAGCAGCGGGCTAATGAAGGTCTTTCTCTCTGCTTAATTATTTGGGCTATAAATAGTGACGGATAGGAGGATGGAGTGCAGAACCACTCTCATCCATTTTTTTTTCTCTGCCATGCATACATTGAGAGCACTGTAAGAGGTCTGTTGTGTGATGTGAATAGAGCAGAGAAGGAGATTGTCTAATTGCTATCATTAGCAATTACAAAAGACTCATTAACGGGGAAATGTAAAGCTAAACTTTGTTGAAAGGATAAACATTAAATTGGAGGCTTTTAAAGTACGAAATTGGTCCAGAGTCCACAGTCAAAAAAAAAGGTGTAGTAAATAATTAAGTTCTGTTTTGACAGCTATTGTCAGGTAAAAAAAAAAAAAAAAAAAAAAAAAAAGAGAAAAAAGAACACAGCGATTGTAAGATTTCAGAGAAAGCCTTGTAAAGACACCTCTAATTTAACATTACCCTCAGCTCAAATGTGTGACTATTTGAAGAAAGACGTAAGACTAGAGCAAAAACAGCATATTTTCAGTCAAACAGTATTTAAAGTACTGCAGCTGCCATGTGCACCCTGCTGTGCAGAGGTCACTTTCATTTTTGTTGTCAAATAAGTCTGGCAGCGAGTGTTTTCCGGGTCAACTCTTGCATTGGAAGAGAGGGAGGGATGAAAACTTTAATGTGTCATAAAGTTTCAAAGACTGCATCAAGACAATGACATCATTGAAATGTTGTTTTCAGGAGTCAAACCAGGATAACAACAAGGGCTAAAATTGCTCTCATTGCTTGAGTTATTGTTTTGGCACTTCTTAAAATTGCTTTTGGATCAAACACAACTTTTCTTGTCCAAAATAACTTCAAAAAAAGAATGTTTTCCTCGGGGATCAAATGGTACATAAAACACACTCAGACCTCAGTCACAAACAAAATTGAGATTTATTTATTAATTTTTTCACCCAACAAATCCCCAGATGCACAACTTTGTGTTCAATGTGGTGGATGTACACACAGAAGTATTTAAGCAGATAACCCACTAATAGGAAGCTACAGATTCAGAGTTAGATTGTGGTCAAGCTCAAAGAAAACAAAAGACTATTTAAGATGTTCACAACAACTCAAGCAAAGAATAAATTCAAAAAGAGCCGCCACAGCAGTTCATCATGGTCTGAGCACCAAAAGCTGATGCTTGTCACCTCGCTTGTATGGTGTAGGGTTTTCCATGAATATCATGATATCATATGTGAAGTCTGCATTTGGATTGGTGCTAATTGTACACAGATGTTCCAAAAAAAAAAAAAAAAAAAAAAAAAACCTCCATCGGTGTCAATCAACACTTTCCAAGACAAAGATCTGACACACTGTATTCAGAAACTAGAGGTTTGACACAAAAGGGTTGGAGTTACAATTGAGCCTTAAATGAAACTGGTATCACACAAACTGTGTAACACACACCCAAGAAAGAATGCAAACAGACAACACAGCATAAATAAATAAATAAATGAATAAATTAAATCAACCCGAAAATATTTATTCACCAAACGAGGAAACATAGAAGCATTGTTCTAAAATCCCCTGATGCAATTAATAATAGTTAATGCTTGAAGTCACATGCATAGAAACAGAAAGTTACACCTGAGCATTATTGTTTTATATTTTTGTAACTTCTGCAGCATTCTGGAAAAAAAAGGCCAAGGCCAAAAATGACCAAGTTTCAGTTTATACATTTCCATTTGGACAGCTGCTCTGTTTAAAGGAACTGTGAGGACTCTGAGTGATCTTGAAAATAGTGTCACTTCTAGATATATGCCGGCTGATGAAGTTTAGTAGCAAGATGAGAGATCTGTGTTTTTCTCTGCCTAAAATGATTTATGTGATTATTTGGTAGTTATGATGGAGACTGGAGCTGAACTGTCAGATAGAAAAAGGACAGAAGAGCAGAAGAAAGCTAAACGGGAGAGTGACAGAGCACAGGCTAAAGGCTGAAACACAAACTAAACCACAAGCTAAACTTAACACTAAAACATGGGCTAAACTACCAGCAGCACTAAATAAAGCTAGCTACTAAACTACGGTACAAACTGACAAAGTTTACTTGTTGTCACATTTCAAACAAAAGTGCAGCATAACTGTTGATAAATACCTTATCTCGTTACATTGTAGCCGCTAAAAAAGTTGCCTTAGGACCACAGATGGCCTAGTGATTAAGGTCGTGCTCTATATGGGCAAACAGCCCTCGAGCAGGCAGCCAGGTTCAAGTCTGACCTATGGTGACTTTCCTGCATGTCACTCCCCACTTTGCCCTGTTTCCTCCTCTATCTACTGTCCTGTCCTCTCAAATTAAAGGCATAAAAAGCTCCAAAAAATAACTTTGAATAAAAAGTTGTCTTGAATAAAGAAAGTCGTGTTAAAAAGACAATCTGATATCCATTTGTTTTCAAAACAAACACACCTTGTTAAGAGTCATGTCATCACGACAGTGTGCACATGATTCCAAATGTGTGGCTGAAATCCACTTCAAACAGACAGTCCTTACAGCCCCATCAAGAGAAAGACAGATTGAAAGACTCTTGATCCATCCTGGTCTACTTTTGGTGCTAAAATTAAACATGCAGTACTTACAAAAGAGATTTAAACGGAACTATAGACCATACAGCACTGATGTAAGCTGTGACACCCAACTGACATCCGAATGCAAAGACTAATTCCAGAGTAATTGGAAAAGAGCACAATGGAGATTATAAACTCCGTCTGATACCTATTTAGGCTAAACCAGCTGCCTCACCAATGAATGAAACTACAGAGCCAGCATGAGTGAACAATGTCGTAATCCTGGTATTCTTCTTTTTTTAACATTTCTCTGTACAGTCTCTTTTCATTTAGCAGATTTTTTTCAAGGAGTAATAAAACCAGTGAATGTAACCAGCATTTAAGAAATTTACTGATGTTCAACTAGTTATAGATTCGAACCAACTGTTCTGAAAGCACAGCCATTAAAAATTTATGCGAGCAATCTTTTGATTTTACATTGACCGAAGTTTCAAATGTTACACTGAAAAGACAGGGTTTATAATCCATATTAGATCTATACTTTAGCCAGTCGACGTGAGGAGCACTAAATGTTTTGGCATCACTTTATGGGAGCAGTAATGTTGTGTTCGTACCAACTACAGCAAAAGCTGCCCTGAACAAAATAATTTAGCAAGTGATTATATGTAAATTTATAGGTAGCTGCAAGTTCTTTATGTGTGGTGCAAATTATGAGAATGTTGCAAATTATATTAAAGCCAGTTGAACTTGCAAAAGGTGTGAAATCTTTACATTTCTAATGCTCTTTTAATCTCATTTTTGGGTTGATGCTATTTTGTCTTTGAATTGAGGGCCAAGTGTTTGATTCCAGCTCCCGCAACACATGCTAAAGTGTCCTCGAGCAAGATGCTGAGCCCCAAATTGCTCCTGCTGTTGTTCAGCAGTTTGTGAAGATATATGAATAAAATTTGTCCCTTACTTTGGGAGCCTCTACCATCAGGGCCTGAATGGATGAATGTGACTACTAGTGTTAATCGCTTTCCAGTCCCTCCAGGAATTTGCAGACTTATTTCAGGATTGTTGTGGCTAAAATTGATGATTTTACAGCAGCTTTCTGAAAAAAAAATTAATTGCATGTTGCAATGTTTTTGGATGTTTTTTTTTTGCAGTAAAATTGAGGCAATTAGCAAAAACTGGAAAAACTAGTTGCAGTTTATTTTGAATAAATACACAGTTCATTGGAAATCAAAGGCAGCTTGATCCAGTGTGAATAAAACAGCATTGAGTGTAATAAATTAACTGTCACTCAATGACGTTGCTCTCTTACTTTCTCTCACACACTCTTAATCTAATATCAACACACATTCAAAATTATATTAAATATGAAGCTTTTAAAAACATAAAAACAAACAAACCAAAAACCTTCATTAATATACGTACATACACACACTCTCTGCACCCCCCCTTCCCCAACACACACACACACACACACACACAAACACACACACACACACACACACACACACACACGCACACTGACTGAACTTTACTTTACATTCATTTTACATTCATACGTCTTCTCTGTTCTATGTTTGTCAAGTTTTGTAACTTCAGCTTTGTGTGATTGTACATGAATTGTACACAGTTCAAGCAAGTTTTTTTTTTTTTTTTTTTTTTTTTTTTTTTGCCCACAAGTGAGTTTATACCTCTGCTAACACTACTGAATACTTTCATTTCCCAACAGTTTTTTGAGTTTTAAAATGAGAAATATTTTCAAAGCTACTTTTGATGAGCTGAAGACAGTACTGCATTATGCACTACTACAAAAACATAGCAACAGTAGCGACTCTCCTCCTGCCAGGAATAAAAATGGAATGTCATGGAATAAAAACACAAACACTCAAAAACAAACAAAAAAGGAACATTACTGAAAGCTGGCATGCTGTCTAATGTAGTTTTGTGTTGAACCTGACCCCAATCGTTCCCTGACAATCTTTTTTCCTGCTTATAGTTTTGTATTATGCATGTGCTTTAAACATGCAGAGCTGTGTGGAGCCAGACTGCATTCCCTTTGATGTTCCCTCTTTTTCCGTTTCCCGATGCAACTCCTATCCTGCAGGTGCAGATGTTAGGCATACAAGATACTTAGCTGTATAAATATACATCTTTGCATTTTTTTAAACAACTGCTTATTTGCCTTTTACAAGACCAGCAGCCAAACAAGAACCTTTAGAGATTTAAGTATAATGTATTTGAAAAGGTTGATGCTCTTGGTAAATCTTTTATCTCTCTTTTTTTTTTTTTACCTTTAAGTACAATGATAACAGCAGGCTGATAGCTCCATTTCCTCACATCACTTACTCACTCTGAGTGTGATGCTCTGTTTGTGTGTACATTAGCTGTTGCCATATAAAGCAGATTGCTGGCAGGTAGTGGGAGTCAGCCTCAGATTTAAACATGGCCTCTGCCTACTCTTCAAGCCCCACTGTCAAATTGCAAGAGTTTGCAGAAGTATCACAAAGAACAGAAACTAAATATCTCTAGCCTCTGTGTGGGTAGAGAATAAATACATGGAAAATTGCGAAGTGTGCCACAGGGTATGTTCTGTCACCTGTGGAGGAGTAAGTGATGTTGAGCAAAATGCCTGAGGAAAGTGAAAACAGCAAACTCCAAACAGAAGGGCCAGAAGACTGGAGCACAGATTCCACAAACATTGTTACCAATGTCACCTCCTGATGCACTGATGCAATAATTACACTGATTTTATTTACTTATTTATTTTCTTAATTTCACGAATGACATATCCAAGAAACTAATTTTGGCTGTGGGTGTCAACTTAATTTTGCAGAGCAACTAAATGTAGATTTCTGTAGCCTTTGAAAAAGACAGTTCTGTTTGCAGTTCCTGTTTACACTCAGCAGTAGCTAATGACTGACTCTAAATTTAGCTGAGAGTCAACACTATAGTTGAGACTTGAGGTGGATAAAGAGAATAATTTACAGTATTTAATACATTTGGTGCTTGATGAATTTAAAAGAAAAAAATTGTTTTCAATGGTTTCAGTCAGTCTTAAAGTGCATACAACCACAAAAAAAAAAAAAAAAAAAAATAGCTCTACTTGTTCCTTATCCTCTTCATCAGTGGACTGAGGTTGACTTGAGCTCTGCTTCCAGGATTAATGATTTAACTTGGATTCAAGCACTGATGACTCAAACTTGGACTCAGGCTCCAGCTTAGACTCAGAAGTCCCAGTGCAGTCAATACTGATAATTTATATGAAGTAAGGGCTGGCACATGTGTTCTACCGGCTGCACATTGGCATGCTGTCTTGTTCAGCAAAAAGTACCTGCCAGGATGCTGAAAAGGGAGTTATGAATTTTTTGTTTCTTGGAGAGATTGAACAGCAAGTGCAAGCAGGAGTAGTGCAATGTGTTTGATATGTAAAAGAACCATTGAGGCAAAATCTAAACCCAGGTGCCTTCAGAAAGCAGAGATACTAAAGTTACTTGGATTGTAACCGTTATCGAGCTGCTAGCTAAAGAAACAAGTTTGGTTAACATTCAGAATCATGACAGGTGCTGTTGTGTTTTTAGTTAAAAAAAAAAATCGATTGATACATCTCTTTAGACCCTCCAGCTCTTTACATGCCTTCAGGACCATTCAGAAGCTAATATTAATTAATGGGAGTGTTGTTTTTCAGCTGAGGTTCATTTAATGAACAGTTTTGAGTAAAACATACGTACTTATAAAGCCTCATAAAGGGAACTGGACTGAGATTTGGTGACTCAGACTCGTAGCACAGCTCTGGGGACTTGTGACTTGACTTGGACTTGAGGTTCGGTGGCTCGAGTATAACACTGCTTTGTATTGTGAGAACAAAGCCATTCCTCTGTCTTGTATATTCTGCTTATACTAGCATTTGTCAGAGAGGAGAAACAAGATGAAGAGAGGGGGGAAAGTGTGCACAGCACATAGCTGCTAAAGCCTTGACTAATGAAGCTTTAATCTGCACCCATTTCCACACTGAATTTACAGCCAGACTCACTCCAGGGAATCCAAGGGGTTTCTCAGCTCAGCCACAGACTGCCTGCTTGCATCATCACAAACTCACATACACAAATCAAGCGGCAACCTGTGGTCTGAAAACATGAGACAATGCGGAAGTGCTAAAATCGTGAGTCCGTTGAATGTTCGTTTGAGGCTTGCTCTTCAAGTCACATGCACACCAAGCCAAAACAAAAGCCTTTTTCACAGCCGAAATAAGCGTGTTTACAGTCTGGTAGAAAAATGTCTCCTATCTGAATTGCTAATTTTTTTATTAACCAATTTGTCCAATTAGAGGCACAGCTCAAGTTGAGCAGGCAGTTCTGCAGTCACGTGAGTTACGTGACTGCCGGGTGCCCTATGGCTGTTACTGTGGAGACTCAAAGCCTGTCTCATTTCCAGTATGGCCACGCCCCCGCCATTATGCAGTCCATGACACAAACGGACTTAAAAAAAATGAAACACCGTATTTGTTTCCTATTCAGTCTTTTTTTATGTTGGACTGGTCTAAGCTGTAAATACTGGTTTTCATATGGGTGTCATTCTCAGACTTTAGAGTGACAAGATGACTCCTAAAAACAATCCAACTTGATGCAATTTAAATATTTTACTAAAACTTGATTAACTACAGTGACAAAACTTACATTTGTTCTGGTTTTAACACCGAGCTGCACAGCAAATATTTTTTATTCAAATTGAACAATTACTGCCAGACTTCTACAGTTACATCTACAAAGACAATAAAAAAAACTCCCCCTTATTCCTTGACTTTTCTATTTTATATGCAAAGAACCTTATCAAGAATAGCTGCCAGCGTTTTATTGATTAGTAAAGGTTGTAGTCGTGTCCCTCATCTATGCATTAAGGCGGCATTTACTAAAGTCAACTGCATCCTCTCTACTCCTCATTCCCTCCTGTAAGATATGAATGAACTGTTTTGACATTTGGGAGTCTTGCTGTGGCCAGTAAATCAACCAACTTTTCATGTTGCTGAGATTATATGATGCTTTTTGTGCCTGTACCTTCACAACTGTCTGTAGTGCCCCAGACAGTGAAGAATGATTGTGACACCCTTGCTGCCTGCGGGGAAGACCTCAAGGCCGAGTGATGAAGGGTTACTTAAAGTTTGGCTGGCACTCTTTCTCTCAATCCCTGATACAAAGACTATTTTCATCCAGCTGAGATGGAACTGTATGACTCCGTGACCCACACCTATTTTTCACCTAATCCTCTGACATCCCAAATAGAGTAACGTGTAGATGAAACACTTTGTCATCCTGTTCTGCTTCCTCTCCTGGAACATGGCAGCGCCTGCGTCCGTCTAGAAAACTCAGGCTGACGGCAGGTGTTGTGATACTGACCTGGGTACAGAGCGATGACAGAAGTTCACTGATGTTTCATGAATAAACCATTGGATGATTGAGGTGAGGAAGCAAAACAGTTCAACCTGTGAGGCTAGACCGGTTTACTCTCCAACTGAGCTGGTGCAGAAAAATAACACAAGAATGAAAGCATACCACTCGGAGAATAAAGGCGACATTCATGACTCAACAACAGAAAGTGATATGACTGCTTCAATAATAGCAGAAAACAGTTTTATACCCAACTCTGTTCTGTTTTGCAAAAATCATGGATCGTCTCCCCTTCTGCTTGCAGTCAGGACCTTGGAGAGCGCCACAACTTGAGACAAAGTTTTATACCAAAGCAGGGAGGAAAGCAACTTCATATATTCAGCAAGCGTCAACTCACAGCTGACATTTACAATCACAACAATGTAGCTGCTCGCTTAGAATGTAAAAACTAAACCAACACTTTGTTCTACATTAACCAGGTAAGGTTTATTTATAAATGCTGACCTTTAAGGTGACAAGGAAAAAGAAAAGCTGCAATATGCTGGTCCTATATTTACAAGGGACAAGAAGGACAAATATATGGAGCCAAAGGTACTCTCTGCACATAATGTGGCTTTTTCAGCAGGGAGGACCAGTTTCATTTCACACATTCGCTAGTTGCACACCAAAGATTTAGTTAAAAATTGGAAGACACCAAAAAATTCAAATTCAAACACATTAGATAATATTTAACAACTTTCAAAGTAGTGTCTCAATTTTTTAATAACATTATTTTTTTTTATTCTCCAGTTGTGTGCCCAAGCCACGTTTTTTACTTTTTAAATTCATTGTGTCAAATCGATGAGGCATTAATTGTGCTCTTTTTCTTTGAAAGATCAATATTTCCATACCTTTACAGCCTGGAAATTTAGAGTACTCATGTATCTATTTTCCTTTACTTTGTGACTATTTTTCTTAGTTGCTTTGGTTGTATATTCTGCTACTTTATAACTGAGGACGGATATGATATAACAGGGAACAATGTGTAAGTAGTCCACACACAGGTGTAATTGCTCTAATTGTCTCAGCATCATTACTGTGAGTGCATACATGTTCTATACCACATTAGTCCCTGTTTGAAGGTAAAGAATTAAATAGCTACATTGTGTAACTACATGTTTGTGGCTTGAGACTGAATCCCAACAGGGAAACCTTTATTTTACCTGGTTGTTGAATTAACAAATATATGCCTAGCCCAGACGCAACCATTTGTATAGATTAACTGGTGCATCTGTCTTGATTGGCTGAACCAATGCTTTTGCAAATGTCAGTTCGTGCAGCTGTAGACATACAGGGGGCTCTCTAGAACAGGGTTTCAATCTAACCTGTCAAATTAGCTGTAGGAAATGAACAAAAAGAGCAGATGCAGAGACAAACACAAGTTGACAAAGAACAACAGCAGCCTCTTGTGTCATGTGGCATATTCCTGAATGTGAGCAGATTACAAGGCCTATGTAGGTTTCAAACAGTCACATCAGTCAGGAAGCAGTCACAGCAAAGTGGTTCGGGCTGAAGATGCTCAAACTCCCACAAGGTCCCACAAGGATGAGTTTCTTGGTTTATGAGGTGTTTTGAAATCCCTCCACATACAGAAAATAATAAAAACAAGGGTAGAAAAGTGTGATTCCCACCAGCTCAGGGTTGCATTTATATCTCCTATCAGATGCTTAAATGTCCAGTACTATATGAAAAAGTGCTTTCCAAACAGAGTTCTTGACTCAAGCACTACAAGGATCAGTGTGAAACCTGCCAGTATATTGAGACCTTTAATAAATCCATAATTTCTCCATACATCAAGATACTCCCTGAAACTTCCCCCTGGTACAAGCAATAGGAGATGCCGATCCAGGATCAAGTCACTTTCCTCTTCTGTTAGTTTCATATAAAGAAAAGATTTCTGCTTTCAGCGAACCTCAGATTATATGAAATCCTTGCGGCTTAAACCTACTGATTTTTGGAAAAAAAAAAAAGAGAGAGAGAGAGAGGGAGGGAGAGAAAATAAACAACATGCATTTTGTATTCAGCATTGGCAGCTCCAGTCCATACTCATTAGGGCTGTCACTTTTCCAAAAACTGTTCCAAAGAAAGCACAAGGCTTTATAAGATAAATCAGAACATGACAAGTATGCACAAGAGGCTTTTTGTTTTTTCAAATTGTATCCATACTCCTTTACAGTTTTCAATTTACATCAACAAATTGCAACAAAACTAACTTGTTACTTGCTTGTGTAAAACAGAGATTTTGAACAAACTGTCTTCCAAGACTAGTAATTGGACTACAAGGCATTTTCAGACTATTCTCTCTCAGTAAGACCAGCTACACATAGTGCTGAGGCAGTGTGAGCGTGAAAGGCAGCCAGTGCCGAGTTCTATGCGGAGCATCATACTATCTCTTGACACTCTTGACCCTTGTTTCATTCAGACCAAACATAAGGTATAGATGAAAAATTCACTCTCCAGATGCACAGCATTAGTTTTTTCTTGCGTCGCACTCATAAAGTATTTCAATGACTTTCCCTTCACCATGCAGTGCAGGACTGTGTGATATATGTGTCAGCCACACAGCACTCTGGCTGAGGCAAGGTCAACTGAGAATGCATGCTCGCTTTTTGCTTTTGTTCACTCTTGGGCTGTCAGAGGCGCACCTTCATACAGAATGAAAAAAAGGACTTGCAAGCAGTGCTTGTTATGTTTGTTTGTTTGTTTGTTTTTTTCTGTATGTATGCCTACATGTCTTAGAAGCTAGAAAGATGTTTTATGTGAAAAATAATTCCTCTCTTAATCCATTTTAAATTAAGCAGCTACTGAGATGATCGGCCATTTTCACTGCTGATCAGATTTAAGATGTTTTGTTTGACTCCAGATTATACAACGACAATTTAATTGCTTAATTGCAGATGCATTCTTGTAATGTACTGCTGTGTATGCAGTTTTTCCTCTGTGTGAATGTAGTTTGAATTGCAAATCGCCAAAATGAAACTACATTTTGTTTTCAAAGGTGTTTGGCATTAATTTATTTCTAATTCATTGCTAAGTATTCAAGTCTTTCACAGCAATACAACTTCTTTCTCTTCCCCACTCTTTTAAATGTTTCCCCGTCATTCTCTTTGGGGGTGATGGGGGGGCTGGGAGACTATTTTCATGCCTGAAAAGACTGACATGAGCAGTGGACCAGTGGGATGTTTGGGGAATGCAGCAGCAATATCCAGCCGGTCGAAATGTCAGCAACAGGCAGCAACACAATACTCCCACATACCGGCGCAGATCCCAGTGGGCAATGTAATAGAACTGCGACATTTAAAAACAATGCAGGAGAATATGAAGCAACCAAGATGTAGCTGTTAGATGCGACATGTAACCATGGTCACACTCGTCTCTTTGGCACCCAAAATGCTGCAATATGATGGCATTTTAATTACAGCCGTTATCAACGACTTCTCTGCTTAATGAAAGACAGGTCTTGGGTTGGTTTGTGTGTTTTCCATATGGACAGAGTTTTTGTTCTCCTGTCTGCCTATAAAAAGGCGCACAAAAGCTCCATCAAGAGTGAAGAATATGGGTATGACAGTGATGAATGGCTTATTTAAAAGCATGAATAGCTCATGACTCCACAGAATACTGGTGTGTCCATATGAGGAAGCTTGATCATGTGGCATGTAATTACTTTGGTGTGAGACAGACATAATTACAGCTAATTTTTTTTCAGAATATTGATGAAAACAAGTGTTTTTCCCAACAGAATCCTTACAGCATGTTTTTCTATGGTTGGATAGAAACTGTTTAGCCACCATGTGTGCTCATAAGACTGTTTAAGGCCGAATACAATTGAGCACACACATAATTTTATTTGGAATATTGGAAGAGAAAGAAATCGACCATACATGAATAGAACCTGGAGTCCCCATTAGCGGCTTTTCTTTCCCTGCCAACATTATTAATGGCAGGCAGAATGTCTCCAAGGCTTCACGCTCCCATGTGTGACAGAATGAGAGAGACGCCGTCGTCTGGGAGAAAATATTTCTGTTGATCAGTCGGCGCAGCTTGCCACAATAAAAGCCACTCTGTTACATACTGTACATAACCGTCAAAGTGCAATGCCTCCCTCGTTCCTATTGCCTCCACCTGCCCTGTCCCCTGTTGTCCATTTTGACAGAGCGTCTTGATGGATAGATCACAAAGATGCACAATCATTGCATGGTAGGGACCAGGGATGGAGTGCACCCATTATTCTAAAGCAAAGCTGTCTGGCGGGGCAAGGCCTGCGCACCACATGGTGCCGTGATAGATGGGGACCATTAATCAAGGCAGGATGGAGCCCGGAGATTGATGTGCAGAAATTCAAATGCTCAAGCAGCATTTGGAAGATTAGGCTGTGTGGGCAAGGTTAGGAGGCTACCTTTCTTGTGTAGAGAAACAGGTATGGTCTGGTGGAGCTACTGCCCAGTGGTATCATTGAATGGCTCTATAGGGGATCCTCTGCCCTGTAACTGTGCCACCTTGATTGTTCTTTTCCCATAAGGCCCTCCCATGTTTCATATTGAATCACACGACCTACATTTGTCTTTGTCCCAGTGACTTTCTGTCCTTCTTGGTGTGCAAGTCTTCACAGGAGTAAATGGGATTTCTTTTGATGCCAAGCTAAAAAAAAAATAACATGAGAGATGGAGTTGATCTTTTTTTCTCCCCATAAGATCAAATACATCAGATTCATCTGTATACTGTGCTATACGGGCATGAAACTAATATGGCATGAAGCGATTCATAACAGAAGAAAGGGAAGGTTAGTGGGAGCTATTAAAGTTCAAAGCCAGCTTTACCTGTTTGAAATAACTTGCTTTGATATGTGATAAAGATTAAAAATAACCATTCAATGTGACTTTGTTGAATACACTATACAGCTAAATACGTTAGCTTTAAATCTAGCACACAAAAAGGCTACATTTCTGTTTAATGAAATTACTGTGCCTCCTTGCTATCATTCTGTTTTGATCCTTTCTTTCCTATTCATTCATTATCTTTCCTTTACTTTCTTCCTTACCTATCCAGTCAAGTCATCTTCTTCTTCTTCTTTGTCTTCCCTAACCTATCCTTCCCTTTCTTCTACTTTCCTTTATTTTTCTCTGTACACTCACTTAAAGTTAAAACATATTTTCTATCAGTGTAGAATGACTTTGAAACATACCCATGGAGGCAAACAGACAGAAAAGCTTTTTCCCCATTATTACCAAATACTATCAGTGAGGAAAGCCATTCATACATCAAATACTTATACCGCTTATATCCAGGGTCACAGGGACTGGAGCCTTTACCAGTTGTCATTGAACCAGAGGCCCTGGACAGGGTACCAGCAAATCACAAAGCACATAAAGACAGTCAGGTTATATTGGCTATTCTAAATTGTCCATTGGTGTATGTCTAGTTGTCTGACACATCTTTGGACTATCCATTTTGTGAAGTGAATGGACTGAGCAGATTCTAAAGGGGCGATAGAGTCGTGGCTGTTAACAAAAAGAGGAGAAAAATCCATTTTGATAATAAAAGAACACTTTTACCCCAGTGTGTTGTTATACTCGGAGTGTTTTTGAGCTTGGCACGTTGGTGTGTTGTAGAGTCAGTTTGACAGATTTGCTCTGCTTTTCTTTAGGCACAGTGAGTCATCCAAGAAAATACCTACGGCAGTTTGAAATACAGTGAGTGTAGTACTCCAAAGTTTTTTTGTCATTCCATTTTTTGTGGCACTATTTTTAGTGCCCCATTATATAAGAGATCTGATGTTAAAGGATTATATCCTTGTGACATGGCCATGTTTGTCAGAATCCATCTGTGGCACCCTTTGAAGGTTACTTTTTCTAAAGACTAAAGACAAGAGGAGAGAGTACAAGCACCATAAAAGGGGTGAGAAATAATTTTCATGTTTAAGCTGCTTTAGAGAAAACTATTACAAATATTCCCTATGTTCTACCCTTCAGTATAAGATACAACTTTTAATTTATGACCTGAAAATGTCAAATGCTTTTTTCAGTCCAAACGGAAAGACTTTTATATTTAAGTTTGTATTCAGGGTAAAAGTGAACGTGCAGAACATAAAGGAAGGAGCAGGCAGGGTGCATTGAATCACAACTTACTCTTTGAATCAAAAAAACTTATGGGTGTTAAAAGTCTTCCGAGTCAAGGACATCCATTTTGCCACCTATAAAGTGCTCACCAGAAAGAAACGTCTCTTAACATTTATGGTAATGCTGTATTTTTCACTGTGACCTGCATCCATCAAACCTTATTGCATTCTGTAAGAGTCAGCCTCAGTCACATTTAAAATGTGACACCTCATTTTCCCTGCTGCTATCTAACATTGTGCATCATCTGAAAAATCAGCAGAGATGACTGTGACCATGCTCTTGACTGCATAACATACTGTGGTCAAATATGGTATAAACATGTTAGATACACACACTTGAAAAATACTCATTTTTTAGCTGCAGCATTAGAAACAAACTACAACTCAAACATAAATGGATGAACCTTTTAAAATGTGTGACTGCCACTGTTAAAATGGTTACATGCAGCACTGTACCTGGTACTTAAGCAACGAGAGGTCAAAATTAAACTCATGACTGTTGTCTAAAACACAAGAACAAAACACTATTCCAGACGTAGGTACAAGCAAAGTAATATGTAAAGTTATCTGTTCTGAAGCACTAAAGAAAACCGTGGTTGCTTTTCATTTTCAACAAAAAACTGATGTTTGTTTGTTTGTCCTAATCATTTTACCCTGGACTGCTTCATTAAGGGCCAACACTGTGCAGCTGCACAAAACACAAAGAGGTAGGAATTATCATTAAAGTCTGATGTACCACACAAGAAATGTTCAACACTTGATGCCACTTGTTCAGGTCAGATCCTGGATCATAGGCGTAGTGGACTGGCAGGGCTTTACTTTGGAGTTTCTCTGCTTCTGCATCCACCAGCACCATTCTAGGCCTTATTCCTCAGACAACATTCAGGCAGCCAACCAGAACAGTACCCCTTTAGCAAAGTATTCCTACCCACTCAGATTACTGCAGGGATAATAAGGATAGAATCTAAAAGGCTGTGGATCAGCCACAAAGGCTGAACATGTGATCATATGAATCTGTGAGTTTAAAACCTTGTTTAAAAGAAAACCAGTATAAACAGAAAAAAAAATACTATCTCATGGGGCCTTTTTGAAATACTGCTAAGGGCTATCACTATGTTTCACTCTTGTTGACCTCTTGCTAATCTTGTCTTGTGAAACAAAAGTAGTGTTTTCTGGACTAAAAACTTTCCATGCTTTTAATTTCACTGTTAAAAGTGTCACTCATAGCAAATATTTGAGGAAATGCAAGCTGGCTTTAAACAGCTTAATCTGAAACAGACTCCCTGGCAGCAACAAAATAAGTTAAGATTGACTTTTTTTGAAACAGTCTGTTGTTGCTACAGGTATCAAGATTTGCATTTGCTTCACAACCATCTAAAAATCTCCTCACAGGAGCTCTTGGTACAAAATAATGTCAGATTGATGAAATTCTATTTCACAAGTTAATTTCTCAGTTTCAAATTGTTTAAGAAAAATAAAGTGCCATCATTCATTTCCTCATGTACGAAAGAACTCTCCAGTCACCCCGATGTTCCATGCATTTGCTTTCTCTGTTAATAGTGTCTGTGACAGGTCCATCCTCCTAACCACTGAAACTGGATTGTTGTGTACTTTCAGTTGATAATCCAAATTCGTGTGTTTTCTTTAATTAAGAAATACTAAACTTGTTTGTAACCTTAAACCAATACTAATAACGTCTGTGTGGGTGGTAAACAGAATTTTGATGTTGCCACTCAGACAATTTTTGTTTCTGAAACTGAGAGTTGTTGTCACAAAATTCATTTAGAGCTGTGAATCAACTCTGCATGTAGCTATCGTGAGTGCTTGCTCATTTATTGCCCGGCTGGTTGCCATCTTAAATTAAAAACCCAACCCACCTTCAATTCATA
The DNA here is from genome assembly GCA_030710495.1 of Labroides dimidiatus. Taxonomy (NCBI): domain Eukaryota; kingdom Metazoa; phylum Chordata; class Actinopteri; order Labriformes; family Labridae; genus Labroides; species Labroides dimidiatus. The sequence goes on from CM061147.1 coordinate 14,604,399, forward strand.
AAGCTGCTCATTAGCATCTTTTCATGCTGAGAGTCCGTTATTATCAAGTAATTAATTGCAAAGAGGGTCTCATCTGTGGGACATCATGTAATGTGAAAATATGAGTATGTTGATGTCAGACTTGCTTAAGTTAATGGTAAATCATTATCTAGAGTCAGTATGGAAGTTGTTTTTTCATTTTGTTTAATTTTGTGGCCCTTTATTGCTTTCAATAAGAGGGACAGTTACAGGCAGGAGATGTGGGAAGGGGGAGAAGACATGCAGCAAAGGGTTATGGGAGGGATATGAAGCTGCAACTGCTGCAATGCAAGTTTTGTTTTTTTGTTTTTTTTTTGATTGGAACACTGGACTACACATACTGCTTGATGTATTTGTTTAAATTCCATTAATTGAGATACACTGAGAAACATCTATAGCTCCAAAAGAAAGTACAATGTGTTCAACATGCTTTGAAATCCTGAGCTGCGGTGCTCATCTGAGCATTAAGCTACGGCAAGTGGTAAGAGAGGCAATAAAGAACAAGATAACTAGGAGAGACAGCTTGTGAATATGATTCAAAACCAGACCAGGGCCGTATCCAAGCAGAAAGCAGTCATCTGGCTTTGAGAAAATGAAATACATCAAGGAAGCCCTGAAAAAAAATCAGCTTTATCATTTTTATATTGTTCCCATGACAAGAGAGACCTTCAGCAACTCTAAAACCATCCACAGAAGCCTCATCCCTGGCCATCTTTCCCCCAGGGAAGACTTAAGCCATTAGAGGAGAGGGAGGGAGAAGAAAGATACAGAGAGCCAGATAGAGGGAGAGGTTATGGAGTGAATGCAGCCGGCACTTCTGATGAATATTACCAAAGGGAAAATGCAAGCAGAGGTACAAACATCCATCTCTCACAAAAACAAGCCTGAGGGGACGTGCAGAGGAAAATGCTGCATTCACTGCAGTGTTTTGTATCTTTCTGTATTTATTCACTGATTTGACAAACTATAATTTCTAACCCAAAAGATGAACAAACAGCAGGCTCAGACAGTCTTTCTGTGCAACTTAGAAATGGAAACGATGACTAACATTGTACTGGTGATCTCTACTGGTAACTTATTTAGGTCAAAAATAATTAATACAGTGTATCACAAAAGTGAGTACACCCCTCACATTTCTGCAGATATTTAAGTATCTGGGTGTAGCTATTAATGGCTATATTTTGAGTTATTTTGAGGGAAAAATAAATTTACACTGTTATTTAAGCTGCACACAGACTACTTTTCATTGTGTCAAAGTGTCATTTTGTTAGTGTTGTCCCATGAAAAGATACCAAGATACTTAAATAACTGCAGAAATGTGAGGGGTGTACTCACTTTTGTGATACACTGTATAGCCAAGAAATATTTAAACAAACGATGGATTAGTAGGCTGCAGCTGGTTGTGTTGAATATTTATCTAAAAGAGTAGTGAGGAAAAAACAACACATTCCTATAAATGAAAATCACTGACTAGTCAGTCACTGCTCACAACGTTCTTCTTCGTATGCAAGGATCACTTTATATGATTATGAATAATTATGCAATGTTTTAAGTGTTCTGTCTAAAGCCCAAAGTTTTTGGATCAGTTGGTGATTCATGAAACCAGCAGAGTTCTTGGGATCCTGAGTTATATGATCTTTCACAGCCATCTGTGGCTAGATCCGATTAGATCAAAACAGACTTTTTTTTCTCCAGTTATGTATAACTTCAGTTACACAGAGTATTTTTTCAGAGAGTATTTTTTTTTAAAGTTCCTGTCATTTCTTTTCTTTTTTTCCCTCCTGCATTCCTAGGGCATACTAAGTCTGTGTTCAATGAAATTAATTGCTCTAGTTTTTTTTCCCCCTTTACTTTGACAGCTTATCCAAGACACCCCTTAGCACAGTATGCCCAAGATGGCCAGCTGCTAGCATCTCACCTAAAGGAGCTATCTCTATAAAGTTGCTTTTTAACCAGAAGCTTAAAGATATTTAGTTCCCGGGAAAATAATTATTTTAAACACACTCTTTATAGCCTTTCTTTGTAGCTTTTAGTGTGTAGCCAACAAACACCCCTTACAGACTTTCTTGTTTACTTTCCAGTGGAGTTAACTCTTTGTATTGTACTCGCTCAGTACTCTACCATGGCCATGATATCCATTCATTAAGAGAAGCCCTGGGCCCTCTCTAAAGCAGACAGGCTCAGCCTTGCTTTAAAGTGGGCCGCCTTTTGTCAGGCCTTATCCGTGAGCTTGTTGTGCTCTCTCAGCAGTATCTAGTTAGTCCAAATTACTTCCCTTTGTCCCACCATTTTCTTCCCACATCTGTGGAGAGTAAACAGTGCACTATTGCAATGAGAAATGGCAGGCAGGGAGAGAAGCAAAGGATGAGACCTCAGAGACTGTAACCCCCATGCTCCCCTTCTCCTCCTCTCTCTCTATTTCTGTGTGCTAGTGAGAACAAGTGGACTGCCAAAGGGAGAGAGGTACCAAAAATTGCTTCTCTTGAATGCACTTCTGCGCCTTTATTGCTTCCTGTAATTGCTTCTGTGAGAGGTAACTGGTCTTCTCTTGTTCATTTTTCCCTACTGTTGAGGGATTGCAGATACCCTGCAAACATGGACAAAACCACATGTGACTCATGAATCCCATTTTGGAAAAAAAAGGAAAAAAAATGAATGTATACAAACCGATGTAAAACATCTGAACATGAAATAGGCACACAAAATACTCCTGAACAAGATAATAAAAGTTAAAACTAACACACTGCCCAGATAAACATACAGATTTGACTAAATCCATCATACTTGATGAGCATACCTCAGTAGTTTTCAGTGCTTCATGTGTTTAATGCTTTAATCCAACTTTCACAGATCCTCCTCCCCTGGTTTAATCTCCTGTTTGCAGCAGAGTGTGCAGCTCTGTGCAGTATGCTGGTGGAGATAATATTAATATGGTGGGCTAAGGCTAACATCCCTGGAAAGATACATAAGGTCATGTTTATACACCCAGTAAGTATTTCGTCTATCTGTATGTCTTAGTGGGTGTGTATGTGCTGTGTTAATACAGCAAAGCACCAGCACTGTGAGGGTTAGAAGTTTAATCCCTATTGGGAGAAACAATGCTAATGATGCATGCACTCACCACATGATGAATGCAATGGAAGTGCAATGCAGCGAGAGTGTGCACTGGCATATGTTAAATGGCTAATTTAAGAGGAAATAGAGGTAAGCCCTCCAATGAATGGCTTCATCCTTGTCTCCAGGTGTTCAATAAGAAGGCTTTGTAGAACATACCGATACCTGGGGATTAGAGATTACTGTCACTACAGTGGATTTTCTTTGGTTGGATACCAGAGAGGCAGCAGACTATGACTCTGTGAGGTCAGTGTTGCTTTGCTGAAAATAAAGGGGTGGGGATGCAGGAGAAGGGTTCTGCTTCACAGCATGTGAGTTTAAAAATATGCAGCCAAATGAGGATGCATACATCAAACGTTAATATAGTGTCTGAGCTGAAGGGGCAAATATGTTTTACTAAATGCTGCAAAGTAACCTGTTTTAAATTAATCTAAATCTGGGTCAAATGCCTTCCAATGTCAGAAACATAAAGCATGACTATTTGTTGAAGTAAAGCCACCAAAAATTGTGTCACTGTAAAATTGTTTTTATGGGGAAAATTAACAGGTTTTTCCTTTTTTTAAAGTGTGGTTGAATTAGGTAGCTTTCAGTAGTAAGTGTATCACCCACAAGGAATCCTACTTAGTTTGTCCTCTTTATCGAAACACTGGTCAGTGAAGCAGCTAGACTTAACTCTTATCAGCTGTCCTACACCACATGATTTAGGTAAATTTTAAGTAACCCCCTGAATACTATTGCTGTGTAAATATGTGCCGTTTTTATGTATGTCTGCTCTGGGTCCATCTACCTGACTACTACTGCACTAATGCTTATGCTGCTTAGCTAAGCTACTGTAATAGTAGCTAGCAGGAAGGTGAAAATGGTTCCTGAAAGAGATCAGTTGCCTGGAATCTGAATGTTTAGGATTCTGACGAACACAACAAACATTGTCATGTATGTAGATAGTTAATCTTTTTTTACCCTCTGGGACACCCCAAACAAACTGCATCACAATTTTTCAGGATGAGTTATGGTCCAAATTCTAGAGTCGTGTGTGTGTGTGTGTGTGTGTGTGTGTGTGTGTGTGTGTGTATATATATATATATATATATATATATATATATATATATATATATATATATATATATATATATATATATATATATATATTCTACTTTCATGTAATTAAAGGCATGGTTGGTAGTCACATAAAACTATCATGTATATAAATGTAGCTTCTCCTCCGGATTCTGTTTAGCCTCACCACCACTTGGAGCTCCTCCAAAACAACGCCCCTGCTCACATGCACGAGCGCCACTGATTTGCGACCATATGATTGTGACTGATTCAAAACCATGGATGTCTTTGTTTGCACTACGTTACCAGTAATCAGGGTATAGTAGTTTTTAGTATCCCTGCCATTCTCCAGCGTAATTGGATCCCTCTTGGTTATGTGCATTGAATCAGGGCACACCGCACGCCAGTGGAATGTACGTTCAGAGGGCGAGCAGGACGGGATTTGATTGGTTTAATAAATTTGGGATTGGTTGGTGTTTTTCCAGGTTTACTCCTGCTGTAGACAGCGGATATTTTTCGCTCTGTTTTAAGAACACATCATGCATTGATTTCCATCGGGACATAAAGATCCTTTTAACCAGTATAACAAAACGTGTATCTAAATGTGATTACCAACACTGCCTTTAAGCCTTAAAACATGTAAGTCATCAGTTTTCAGAGTTTACTGAAACTGAAGTACAAAAACAGTCTACCAAAATCCTCACCTTTGTAACACCTCATAGTAGCATAATATGATTAATACAGCTCTAAGAAATGTAGATACCAGATACTGCCTGAATGCTTAAGGCTGACAGTAGATACCGGGATGTTCAAATAAAATGATTAAGCCCTGAGACGAAAGATATACCCAAGAGATAAATTATTTAAATATAAAAATATTTCCATCTTTTTTTCTTCTAACAAACCAAATACGCTTTGTCATTTAAGCCATGTAAGGTATAAAAGAACTAATGCCAAACTAGTCCCAAGGTTTGATGCAGTGTTTTTATCTTATATTGGATCAGTGGTATGCAATATATCAGGTATGAGTAGATTGACCTTTAATTACATCCCTCTAAATCAACCTGCTATCAAGATTTCCTGGAAGCCAACAGCTTATGCACTTAGAATTAATTCAGTGTGTGAACTTTGCAGCTAGCAAAGCAGTTCTGTATTCTGTGTTCTGTGTCAGAGGCGTTTATTCATTTACGGTATCTAGCATTATGCATTGATTAAATGTCCATAAAATATACATTGCTGTACAAACTTGCTCTGCTGTTTCCTAATCTATTACAAATAAAAAATATGGAGAATCACATATTTCAATGTCAACAATATCCACCAGAGCTCCCATGCATATTTATTCATGTTAACTCATGCTTGCTGGCACCAGTCTTGCATAGTTGACTGCCAAGTATTTGCCACAAAAGATGAATATACAAAGGGGGCTGCATTTCTAAAAAGGGGCAGGAAGAGAAGCAGTGCTAATATTTCAGTATAAATGATGCATTAAAAGTACTGACACTGTATTTGTTAAGCAGCTAAAAGTGGTTGAGAGCTCTTAACTGTTGGATTTTCCAGTACTTCTGCTCATATTGTGATGTTTTATCCCCTGCTTGAAATGCATAATAGTGTCTGGATAAGGACAAATCCTATTACACAATGTGCTTGTCGAGCATAAGCTTTATCTTTTTTTTTTTTTTTTTTGTATTATAGGTCTCTATTAGTAACAATGGTACTCTTTAGTTCTTGTGTATTATTGGAGTCCATATGAAGCTGTGCATGTAAGCAGATGTTAACAAGAGAACCAAATATGGCTTTATCAAAAACATAATCTAAATGGACAGTAAACATATTTTTCTAACCAGAAGTCACTGGCAAAGAAATTAATACAACTAATGTCACTGTAAGGAGACAGTCAAGCTATTTACAGTGCAATTTGAAAGAAATGTTATTTCCAGATGTATCTATTTGCGTTCCCTGTCGTTCAGGAATGAGGTTATACACAGTCTTTGAATACTTGTGTATTTCACTAACAGCAGGCTGACAGTACACTCACACACATAAAAACCAGTGTTGCTCAACTCAGACTCTCTCACCCCACAGAAGCTTACAGCACATGTTATCTGCAAGCATTTCTCCATCTGTTGCACTCTGGCACATTCTAAAGCGTGAAGCAGTAATATCATAATTTGGATGAGTGCAAAGTACAACGGCACCTTGGATAGTGTTGCATCAGGTGTGGTTATCATGGCTGCAGTGTTGGTTTTGGAACTAAAGGCAAAAATGCATGCATTTGTTTAAGAATATAATGCACATTTTTATGTGTATTTGTGTTTTGCTGAGATTAAGTCGCCCAAACAGTTTTCAGCAGGTGGTGTTTGCACAGTGAGTAAACCAAGTCTTTGAGTTCCGCTCCCTGTTTTTGGCTGTAAGAAACAACCTCCTGAAGTCCTCTCCATACATGCCTATCATTGTTGCCCTCACTCTTGCAGTTGCCTGTCAGTTGCATTTTGTGTTTAAAAACTGTTGATGTATTACTAGATTTCTTTTCATTTTATGGTGACATAAAGCCTTTTTAAACATATATATGTATTTAGCACACGATGCTTTAGATGCTGTTTGTTACCAGTTTTACAGAGGAAATCCCTGAGGAAAAAAAGGTCTAATCCACAGTAAGTTCTAAAGTCTAAAATGTGCTCATCACTTATTATCTTTTAGTATTTTTAAAACTTAAAGACCATTTTTCATTCTGCTTGCATGTGGAGTGTTTAGATCTTTGTAAGGAGTTGCACGAATGATACATTGTTCATCACACATTGCTTCCCTCGTGGTTCAGTGTTAAAGAGACCTGATTGGCAAGACTAAGACTTGCTATCTTATCAGTCAGCTTACAGCAACAAGATCTGTTAACAGTACAATGAATTAGTCCTGCTTTTTGTGTCAGCATGCAATCCCACTCCAAATGGAGTTAAAGTGAGTAGACTTCAAAAGTATGGTTTTTATTGCATGTAATGGCCATAGACATTAGTATTTGAGTGAGAAATATGTGTTTCTGTGTAGTTCAGTTGCTCCTATATGGCTGACATTCGATAAACAAACTATGGATTTGTAGCAAGCACATAAACTTTGTCATATGTGTCTGTATAAAGATTGTAGAATGGGATTTTTCCACAGAAAATGGAACATTTACAGGACGTAGTGAGATAAGAGTGTGTAAGTATGAAGAAAGAAAGAAAGTATCCACTAAAAGGGTTTTAAATGGTCACACTCAGCTTGTTCCCTCCAGCCGATGTCTTCCGGCTTATGCACACCAGTACTGAACAATTAGCCTTGACAGATTTATTGGTGCAACTTTTCATCATCAACCTCAGGAAAAAAAAAAAAAGGTTTTGAGGCCACATCCAGAAACCACATGTATAAAGTCAATTTTAGACTTTCACCATGTCATAAGAATTTGATTTGCTCACGGACCATCACCTTTTGCACTCTCTTACCAAATTCATCCCTGCTCTCTGATGCTTTCATTCACAGACTTGAAAACCCTGAGCCGCTGAGGAATCTGTTTTTGATTCTGCTCCTTGATGCAATGGTGCCTCACATATTTGTTGTTAACTACCATTACAAGCTGTACCAGGCAGGCTTAAAATATTCCCACAGAGTCCCCAGACATTTCGTGGGGCTGATGCAGCAACTCTCCGCAGGATGAAGTTTGTGAACGTCCCTTTGATGGTGAAGATGTCAGCGGTGAAGTGTAGCTCTGCATATAACCATCTGAGAGACGGCTCTGCTTAAAAATCCATCCAGGCAATACTACTGCTGTCTATTACTGTCAGCACACACTCCATACACAGTTTCTCTGCATCATCCGTCAGCTTAAGAAGTGCAGTCTCCTTTGATGATCACTTACTATCATGAGTGCACACATCGTTGAACAAATGTATACTGCTTAGCTGTCACATTGTTAATGCTTGTATCCATTAAGATGGATCAAATGTGGACGAGCAAGGTGATTTTCAAGTGGCTTTGAGGCGATACTTAGGGTCTCTAGGGTAGCAGCACAGAAAAAAAAGCAATAGAGATTCAGGTGTGATTTATGAAACTAGCGTACCAGGGCCAATCACAGTGTACGCCCCATCAGGTATTGATAAACAGTTGTAATTTAAATAAAACACTCCTAAATATTAAAGGTTGAGCCGGCCTAACCCATGGCATTCATGGTGGGAAGCATTACGGGGAAAAAGTGAGACTTATCTGTGCTGGAGTTCAACACCATAGTAACCGAAGAAGAGAGAAATGAAGGTGTGTTTGCTGTCAGCAGCGTAGATGTGACAAACCAAACTACAGCACCGTTTTATACATTTAACCCATAGGCTACATCCTTTGTTTAATTAAAGAATCTGTGATATTTAACTATTCAAACCCACATTATAATTAATGGGCTATATGGTGGAGCAATGGTTAGCACTGCTGCCTCACAGCAAGAAGGTCACCAGTTAAAATCCCGGTTTGGACAAGGTGGACCTTTCTGTGTGGAGTTTCCATGTTCTCTCCGCTCTCGGTACTCTGGCCTCCTCTCACAGTACAAAAACATGCTCATCGATTGTAAATCTAAATTGCCCGTAGGTGTAAGTGTGCATGTGAAATGTTGTCTTTCTCTGTGTCAGCCCTGAGATTGACCAGTGACCAGTCCAGGGTGTACCCCACCTCTCACCTTTAGACAGCTGGGATAGGCTCCAGACACCTGCGACCCTGAACAGGAGAAGCAGTATAGAAAATGAATGAATGAATGAATATAATTATTTATTTCTTTTCAGTTCCAGAAACATGGAAAAAGCACTCTTAAAAATGTGTGGCAGGCATGAAAGAAGCTGCAGTCAGACTTCAGCCTGAGTCCGTCATAGACTAAGGAGTGAGTGAAGCTCTCACCAGGTCTGTGTCAGTTTCAGGCATCAGTGGCAGAGAAAGAGACGAACATGCTGCAACTGGTGAACAGAAAAACTGATTTCATTAACTTTATTTATGGTCATTTTGGAGCCTGGCCAATAAGTATCACTTGTGTGCAATTATGCAAGGGTAAACTAGAGTGTTGAGGTTATTTAGACCCCCAAACAAGCTGATTGATTGTGATCTATTGTAAATTAATGCATTTTGTTCATAAATTGTTGACTTTTTCCACACACAGTTCTGTGTGGTATCTTCACGTTTCACTGAAAACAAATCCAACAAAAATACCTAAATTTGACAATATTTTGCCCCAGAAGTCTTTAAAAGAAAAAAAGGGGGAAAAAGAAAAAATGTAACGTAGAGCAAACATAATGATGTGCTGAGGGCCCGTTTTGAGTCTGCGGTCTTGAATCACTCACGATCATATGATCTCAAATCAGTGGCGCTCATGCATGTGAGAGGGGGCGTCATTTTGGAGGAGCTCTGAGTGTGGGAGTGCGGGGGTTTAACGGAGTCCTGAGGAAATGCTACATTCAAATTCATGCTAGTTTTCCGTGACGACTAACCGTGCCTTTAAGGTCATTGCAGTTTGGCCTTGTCAGAAACAAGAAATGACCTCATGTAAAACATGCTTTGATCAGATGTGATAATCTCTGAGGAACACTTATCTTCTTTGTTATCAGAATTCATCCTTCTTGAAGTTTTGAGAAACCAATATTACCAGTTTAAGGGATTGTTTTTGTCTGGAAAGGCCAGCTCAAAAGGAGACTTCAAAAGCTGCAACCTCTGATTTACTGAAAATCTAAATCTTTAAAAAGAGAGAGAGAGAGAGACTTGCACAAATGAAGTGTTTTGGCACACATAAATATATAAAATGGAGTGTCCCTTTCAGCACTGCACATTTCAGTCCCTTTCATCACTAGATGCAGTATGTGTTCAGTTGGTGAGGGGGCAGTGGGTTAGACCCTTTCAGCTCCCGTACTGATGTGCGCTAAAAAACATTGACAAATGGCTTCTGATGGAGGCAGTGAGTGTATTCCCCTGCTGCTCCCTGGAGTGGCCAAAAGAGCATAGCATTAAGTGAGAGCTGTACATTGCTGCCTACGGACTTGCAGCCCAGCAAACACTATTGTTGGGGAAAAAAACAAAAAAACAGAGAAATAAAAGCACCAAACCTTCCTGAAATGGATCCTCTTTTCATCACTGTTACCACAACCAAATATTTGGCAGTGTGTAAGAGTGTTTCCTTTTAAGTTTTCAGCCTTGGGTCTTAGTAAGTGGTTGCTTGTTCCACTGTTTTTTCTTGCTCTCTAAATTTTGATGGTGAAATATAGAAAAATCTCCTCCGTGCAGCCACAGTCCTCCCTGAGGTTGCTTGGGAGCAGTCAAACAAGTCCAAACATTTGCACAGACAGGTCCACTGAGAAAAGGCACAAAACAGACTGCATTAATTTGAGTTGTTTCAATAAAAAGATATGGTTGTTTACTGAATGGAACCGAGCACACTAATCTCAAGTTCCATAATTTTATTCTGTTTAACTCATTATTAAACAAGAGAAGCTTATTTATCTGATACTGATAACTTTTACAGCTGCAAAGTTAATCCTTTGCCTGAAACACTCCGATTTAGGCTTCTCTCTCTAATATAAAATACATAATGGTTGTATGCAAAATTAAATATTCATCTATTGCAAGTAGCAGATTTTAAAGCCTTTACAATATTTCTAACACTGAATGGTTGTCTCTGCTGCTCAGCAAAAGTAAATCTACATCCACAAAAAATGTGCAGCACAGTGAAACAGCCTTGACCCCGAGGCTGCCATCCATTCCCCTGATGCAGTTCCACTCTGCCCTCGAGCTCTTCAGTGCCAAAATGCGCTCCCTCTTAGATAAGGATGGGAGCGGAGACACAAGAGGCTCTGCTATCAACATGAACTTTTCAGTCCTGAGGTCAGAGCTGTTATGAGTGGTGCTGGTCGGGGTCAGATAGAAATATGAGCATAAAGTAGTACACACCCTTTTCCAACAGCACTACCTCGTTCAGAACTCCCCTTTGGTCAAAAACTCCAAAAGTGGAAGAAATAGAAAAAAAAAAAAATTAAAATAAAGTGAAACATTTGGAAAGTATTTGACTCTGCTGTTTTTCCTTATAAAGACCTAGAAAAGAAGACACCACTTCAGCGGAGGAGGATAAGTCATAGCTGATAGTAGAATGAAGGCACCAAATGCACAATATTTCAGAGGCACCTCTTTGCTGGTGGAGAGTGACTCACACCGGCAGTCGACACAGAAATGGTGCATTTAGAAATTACAAAAGCAAGACCTTGTGAGTGGACACATGAGTAGGAGTATCTACCCAAGGCTTGGCCTCTGATTATGGGTCTCTTCTTATTTCTCACTTTCAGTGTTTGTGTTGACAAAACATTTTGGCTGAGACGTAGATAAATAAATATTGCAGTGCCATGGTATGCATTTCAGACTACATGTTTTGTGGCTTTAGATGTATTTTTTAAGGAACAAACCTGAGAGAAAAAGCATATTCCCAAACATAAAAAACCTTAATGCACATATGTTTATATTAAAAATGTTGTAGCTATTAGGGATTACAAAGCAGAAGACATCTTGTTTCACCAGAAGAAATTTTCCCTCCAGAACAACCCACTCACTGAACATTACGCATCGTATTATAAGACTGTTTTACCAAGTAAATCCATGATTTTACCACTGATGGCAATTTTTGTGCTTTGCAGCACCTATTTTCAATACAAAACCAATACAATGCAGAGATTTCAGTCCTGAGCATCAGCAGTTTTTTAGACACTGTCCTCACAGCACTTCCAGTAAAAATAGTTCACCTTGTTATTTGTCTGACATTTTCTTTCCCATTTCAGTCTCTACACACATTACTGAATCTCGTTCTACTTTCCACTGGGGATTTATTTTATATGCCATCTTCAGTTTTGTGGATTTCTCTTTACACTAAAGTTACTCGACAAGAGTCTTTTAAAAAACAAAACAAAACTGGCGTTAAGTCCAGTCCTGTATTCACGCCCCTCTCCCCCTTTGTGGTCATAAAAATAGCTAATGTTGTACCTCCACATACTCTGCTGTGGCTCTTGTCACTTCAGCTTTTTTTGCTCAACCCAACAAGCAACACCTGCTGCTTGAGTCATGGCACCAGCTCGTTCTACCCAACTCAAGTTTTACACAAAACAGTGTGTTTTGGTTTGATCAAGAGCGGTAGGAGTGGAAGCACCACTTCAGTTGAAAACAGTAATAAATCAGCATGGAAGTAAAGTGACATTAATTCACGCCTGTTCTGTTAGCTGAGACTTTTTTCTTTCATTTTTTATAAGTGCTACAACAGAGGTTGAAGTGCTGTCTTCTGTCAATTAAGAAAATAAAGACATGAATGAATTAATGAATGTTGCATTTTATCGATTGCAGGCTTGCACAGCTTGATTACCTTCTGAGACGTGGGATGGTTAAAATGCACTGCACTGACTCAGGGGTTCTCTTTTTCACAGTTTTTCTACTTTTCTATGTGTTGCGTTTGTGCATGTGTTAGCCATGTCTCTGATTATACACTTGAAAGTACTATGGCTGAGCATTCTCTATAGGATTATGAAAATGAAGGCATTTACCCCTACTGTGGAGACTATTAGAGGGACCATGTGTATGAGATTTAATTTGTATGCAAACACAGCACAGGAATGGCTCACAGTGCATAAAGGAAAAAGAAAATATTTGATTTATAACCAGGGGCAGACAATTTAAAGCAGCAAAAAAAAAACTCATCCATAGTGGTAGAAGGCTTATCATCTTGTGAATTTTGTCACCATGAGTTAAAGATTGAGGTTTTACAAAAGATAAAGTAGAAACTTTATCTGAACAAAACACAGAACTGATATAAGACAACAAAAAGAAATACAGAGATATGAAAATCCTGCGTTATTAGGTTTTCATAAAATAAATAGAACTGGAAGTGCAAGGTAAAATCATTGAATATAAAGTATAAAGTTGTATTTGTGCTTTTTTGGTGAGCTCAGACTATAATGTTCTACAGAGGGGCTGAATTTCTCACAGGACCCTGACAATGTATCAAATCAGAGGACTGTCCTTGGAGGTTCTGGTCACCTTGCTAGAATATTAGCTCCACTTATCCTTCCTCATCCATAATGAAGACATGTAAAGCCTTTTCTTCATATCAAAACATTGCTCAACATTTTTCTGGTGTAAAGGAGGTGTGAATACTACACTTCGTAAGAGAGTGATAACTTAAATTATTGGTTCTGCTTTCATGATAATGAAAGCTTCTGTTAAGTACCATTATGCTTACATTAAGTGTAAATCCCGGAGGAACATTCAGAGAAAGTCGTGGTGTTATAAGCTGTTTGACTCTGATCTGTGAACATCTTGAAACCATCTGCTCTCAGATAACTGAAAAAGAAAACAGAAACCTTAATGCTTCTCGGAGTCATAGAAGATGTGACACAGAGGTCACAAATGATGACTCAAGCAGTGTCTCATTCAGATGAGACAACTTAACCCACACACACCTGCTTCCTAAATATGTTCACAAAATCCACTTTAACTTGATGGTTTTCACACTTTCTCTGCCTCTGACAGAATTGCTGATATTGTCATTATTAATGTCAGTTTTATGCTTCTGCTTCCCCCTCCTCATTCTGCTCTGTCGACTTAGCTCTCATGTGATTAGGCTAATGGAGACTGACACAGGTGCTACATATCAGCACTCTTTGCTGAGCCTTTGCTCACTCTCTGTGAATGCTTAAGCATGTGTCATCATAGGCTCACTCCTTTTGTCCTTCTCTTTATCCCTGCCAGGATGAGAAACCTCTTGTGATAACTGCTCTATAATTAACATAATTGTAATTGTGTACAATCTCTGTATCCAAACTGTTGTGTAATCTTTACACACACCTCTGCATATTCATGTCACAGAACACTTTCACGGCTGGAGTAATCCATCCTTTCTTATCACACTGTCTTCATTTATAATTGGATATCTTTAAAATCACCTTTTCTCCTGCCTCCATATTTCTTTAATACTGTATGTAGGCAAGACTACATGTCGAGAGTGCCAGTCTGAACTGCATAAACCATGGCAGCTACAACTTTGTTTGGCACATGAAGATGAATTCATGTAGGATTAAACAGAGCGGCTTTATTTACCCCAAATCTTTTTCTTTCTGCCCACAGATGCACTGCACATCCAGGGGAGTTAAACCCGTGTGGGATGTTTGAGTTTAGTATATATATATATATATATATATATATATATATATATATATATATATATATATATATATATATATATATATATATATATATATATATGACAAGACAACTTGGGAGAATTTCTTTAAGAAATAATGTCAGAAAGGATAGAACTTGGTAGAATTAACCAGCAGGAACTAAATCCCACTGGCAGGATCGAAATACCACTTATTTTAAAATTATTGGCATTTACAAACTGTTTTCTGATCCAAAAACTGGGGGAAAAAAGAAAAAGAAAACTAAGCAGCTCGTTAGATTCTCAAGTTTCTGAAGGTACCTGAATGTATCATAAATGATGTTTGCAACATGTCTAAACTGGCCAGAGAATACGGGATAATTTCATCATCAATTTCATTCTCATGTCTTCTTTGAAAATTTGCAGAAAATAAACTGTTTGCTGTAGTTAAATTATGTAGAAAACAGAAAGTTCTATAGTTCTCACTGCTTCCTGCAAGCCCTGAATGATTGACATTCACCCTGTAGTCACACTTCAAAAAATCTTTGAATTTTGCTTCCCATGGCTTCTTCTTGCAGGCATAGAATTTCTGCACAGAGCTCTCAGCACTCTGTCTCAGTGCTGATAGAAATTTCTTTGCATGATGCCTCTACAATGTAGACTGTAACCTATGTAAATAATAGTGACTGTACTGACTGTAAATAGAGTAAATAGCTTGTAATAAGGCTGTAATTATTCTGATCATTCTGATGGTTATACTGCTCAGGAGACAGTGTTGAGTTATCCTGGACCCATAGAGGTGCAGGACTTTTACTTCAGTGAGTAACACAAAAAAAATAATTCCAAACATTAAAATTTGTAGAGTCTTTGAATGTAGTGCCACCACCAATATTTTCCCTATGTTCCTTAGGCGTGCAGCTACCTGAAAATGTGTTGTATACACTAATTTATTTTTTTGTTTTATTTTCTTTCTTTCTTTTTTTAATCAGAGAAATTCAATTTCTGTTTTTTTTTTCCTCTAATGTCTTATAACTTTTTAATTTTGTTACACCGAATGAAGACATAACCGAGCTGCATCAGTTTATAGCCATGGTTGCCATGGAATCTATAGAGGTGCAGGACTTCACTTTGCTGAGAAAAAATGAGACCACAGTGATTAAAATGTGACAGAATTAAAACACAACCAGAAACTGCTTGGAATTCTGAGGGTGAAATGGATAAAAACTGTCAGACAGAAAGAAAGAAAGAAAGAAAGGCAAAGACTCATCACCAGAACCAGGTCTAACATCAGAATCATCTTCCATTGTGCATTTTTTTTTTTATTGATCAGAATGTATCTGCAAAAACTGAACGTTTTTGCAGATTTATTTGAACTCGGCCTCAGAAGATTCACCAGGAGAGATCACTCCATACCTCAGTGTGTCTCAGTACAGCAGCAAGAGCCGCACAGTGCAGTGTCTTTCATTTGCATCTACATGGGACTGCGCTTTTGTTTCTCAGCTCCACTCTGTGCATTGTGATAAGCACACATGAATAAAAACAGCAGGATTAGATGTGCCTCTCCGCCACATGGATACAAGCCATCTCACCTGTTTCTGTGTTTACTTATCTATGTGTGTTTGCCTGCAAAATATTGTACAACAAAGAACAGAAGGCAGAACAGAGTTGTCCTCTGCTTGAGATAATTCATAAAGCACAAAAAGCTTATAGCACAGGGTGTCGTACCTTGTGTCCTTGAGAAGCAACTGCTTCTACATCTGGTATTTTATGAGCTAGTGAGCTTTAGTGAGTTTTCTGAACAAAGAAATAAAATCTTTGAGATGTGATGTTTCACCCCTGGCTGTGAATGTCATTGATGTTCTATTAAAAAAATAAATAAATACATAAACAATGTTGACATCCCTATACATCTTCTAAAATTAAATTAGTGGGTATTAGTGATAAATAACTGCCCTGATTGATTCCGGGTCACCTCAGGGGTGTGTTATGATCTCAGGACACATACTTTGGCAGCCTCCCAGAGCTGATCACAGAGCAGAGAACAAACAACTGGCTTGTACTATGTGATTTCACTGCAAGAGGGCTAAGAAATCTGAGATGCATTAAAACATATCACACTGTTAATCTTTAAATGAATGGGCATTCAGTCTCATAACAAGAAAAGAAAAATCTACAGCAGCTCAGAGCAACTTAACTTGGTTTGTCAAATATCAAATACAGAACAGAAAATGTAGAGAATACATGTAATTTAATTAGTACACTTTATTTAATTGGATTTATTTTGCTGACATTTAACTTTTGCATAGGGCATTTTAAAAATTAACAATGGTGGATAATGCACAAAGTTTTAACTGAGGTACTTCTGTAAAACACTGAATTTTGGTTAGGACTGTCGGCACTGGCAAATTTTGTATCTAATGAACTGAATTTCAATCAAATTGAAGACCTTTACAGTAGCACTTGCTTAATGGATGGGAACTGACTTCAGGTCAGTCAACATTGTGGAAAACTGATCTTAAAGGTGTCCTCAGGTTTGTGTTACACAAAGGTTTCACTCAAACAGGGCCTGTATGAAAAAGAGAAAGCAACTAAACTGTCATAAATCAGAAAAGAAAAAAAAAAAAAAAACTGTTGCACTACACAATGATCACTGGATGTCAATGAGTTCATAAGACTTTCCTTGTACAACTGCACCATATTGACACTGATTGGACATTTTAATTTTCCATGCACTTGTCTGTTCATGTGTAGGGCTGTTATCCTTGAGGAAATAAATCAATAAACTGGATGGATGGATGGATGGATGGATAGATGGATAGATGGATAGATAGATAGATAGATAGATAGATAGATAGATAGATAGATAGATAGATAGATAGATAGATAGATAGATAGATAGATAGATCACATTATTAATGTGAAGAATCATTTTTCAAAGTGTTTGTGGATAGTGAAGAATCATGACCCTCTCTGATCAGTGTAGCCTTGAAATTGCCTTAATTCTTTTTAAAGCTGCATATTTATACACCTTCAAAACAAAGTGTCTGCTGTCAGAGGAGGGGAATGGTGTGGGGAGAAAGGACATGACATCAAAGGCATGCTGCAACAGCCACAATATAAAAACACTGGTCTTGTATAAATATGTTTCCATCCTAAAATGCTCTTTAGCCGTCCCATTACATGCCAATCTTCTGTGTTTGCGCTGGTCGTATTGATGTAAATGTCACTGGCTGATGGTAATTACCCTCAAATATTTTGAGCTGTGTTTTCACATTGGCTCATTCTGATTTCAGTCTGGGTTTTTACTTGGGGCCTGGCAGATAAAAGTGTTGTGGAAAAATTTGTTCATGCAGCCCACCCCTACAACTTTAAGAAGTTTTCAGTGTTTGTGTGACTACAACGTGTTCCTGTTGCACAATTCTGCCCATTACTCCTTGAACACTACTTTAAGAAAACTGGGTTTTAGCTAAAAATGGTGAGACTGATGCAGCCTGTGACACTGACACCATCTCTTTAAAGCCTTCACACTGCGGGACGACTTGGACAAATAAATTGTGCAGGCCAGCCCTGGTATTTTTTAATGCCCATGCATTCAGGAGCTGAACACCTGACTCACAATCCTTCCAATTATCCTTTTCTGTGTGGCCAGCAAAAAGTTATGCACCAACATCATAATATTACGATTGTACAAAAACATTTTTTTCTCTGGTTTAATGTCAGTCAAAAGTGCTCAAAATGTATTCAGTAGTTAAAAGACTATTGCAGTGTAGATTTATTTATTAATTCATTGTATTTTAATCAGAGTTTGATTCTGTAAAAATACTCATATCCCAACAAATGTGTTCCTTCCTTCCATCATCATTCTGAGAGCAAGAAGATGTGACAGAATGTCAAGGGAGAACAAGGATTAATAACTTGGTGTTATGAATGCAAACATTTTTACTGTCAATTACTTCATTTTCTATTTTTCCTCCAGCTGTTCTAATAATTCTCATTAGTGTCAGCAACAATTTGCTCATTCATTCCTTTTCCCTCTTTCTCTGTCCTATTACTCCCCCCACAAGCCCGTTGCGGTTGTACTTTTAGAGAAAAAAAGAAAACATCTTTTTAGCTTCGTCTCAATTTTGGTTAAAGAGAGAGCAAGATTGGGCAGCTACAGAGCACAGTGCTTTAATTGGGCACTTCATTGTGCACCTAACAACACTACAGGGGACTCAATAAGTGAAATCTAAAGAGGTATTAAGGTACAGACAGTACAGCCTGTTTATGTCACTGTCTGTGTTCACTCCTTCAAATATGTTTAGTGCTGCTGTGAAGATGAGGGCACAAAGCTTCGAGAACCAGAATTTACAGAGTGGTTGATATACAGTATAATTTCATAAAAATAAAAACAAAATGCGCTCTCTTTTGAAAACATTTGGGGTAAACTCAAACCTTTATGTGTCTGAAGTGTCAGAAGAAATATTTAAATAATCAAAGTTCTAACACTGACAGCAATATCCTCTCTTAACTCAGCAGTTTGTCAATGTTGGACAGAAACAGGACAGGATCACAGCTGTTTCAGGCTGAGGATTATTTTAGATTAAAGAAGGGTATTGTGCTTCTTTTGAGTTGTTATACTGCCCCTATGGTACCTCTGTATTAACAATACATGATTTACAGCAACAGAGATCCTGATTTTTCTCTCACAGGTGTGTTATGTTACATTTTAGCTGCTGTCTCCACAAACTCCCTTCCCTTTAACTGGTCAGTCCTTTTTAAGGGGCAGCGCTATTACCAGACTTTGGGGTTAGAGGATCACCTCTCCAGCATGTCATACACCATTTAGGAGAGACTAATGTGATTACCCTGTCATATCAGCAAGTCTCACTAAGATCTAAATAAGATCTCATAAAGATATCACTTCGTTTTCCTTTTTTTGTTAAAAGCTAAATAATTTAGAGAAAGTTTTTTAAACAAAGACTTCTTAGGAATTAATTTATGGGTGAGGTCATTAGGAGCAGTCGACAGTCACATGACAACACCTGCCTGCTGTATCAGAGATATGGACAACCTGCTCAGCCCAGAAAAGTATCAATGGCCTTTTCTTGCCCCAAAATAGTGTAAAAAAATGTGCAGTGCATGCTAAATTGTCAGAGCTAGACCCCAGAATAAACAAACATATCACAACCTATTCCTCCAGAATGTTGTTGAGGCCAATTCAATTACAGCAAAGCTTGCCCACTGAAGCTGAATGCAGCTCTTACCCTCAGTCTGGAGGGGAAGTCTTCAGAGAGTTGAGCTCATTTTGGTGTTCAGCCTCAGGAGAACAGGTGCTGAGAGGTAGAGGCTGTCATCTACAGAGGCTTAGAAACTTTTGCAAATAAACAGTTTTTTGTTCCCTTAAGCAGTGTAGCATACAGAAGCTTTGATTATTTCAGAGGACATGTGGCCTGGAAAGTAATAGCATTTTTTTTATTTTCGCTCAGAGATAAAACTGTACGTTTCTTTGTAGATCCTATGCACTTTTTTTTTTCTAACATTTTCTTTCTAACCCTAACCCAAAGTACTATGAGTGAAGACTACTGTTTAAAGGTGGTGACACATCAGTAGTGTTCAAGTTATTTCATTATTACAGATTGTAAACACTGAACTGTTGGAAAGACATACAATAATCTAAAGCTAACAAAAAAAAAAAAAAAAGTTTTACCTGAATCTACACCTTTTAGTCTTGATTTTATGTACTGGGATTAAATGAGTTAAAATGTTTTATCCTTCTTTACTAAAGGTTGTTTTTTTGTTTTGTCTCACAAAAAAGTTCAAATTGGATGTTTTTTCCTCACTATGAAGCTGTTTAACAGTGTCTAACCTTGTTTTTAATTTAGAAGTATTTCAAGGTCAAGTATGAGAAAAGGAATGTGACTTTTACTGCTCTCTGAAAATGGACACTTGCACTCTTTTTAAATGTATGCATTTTAAAGCATTTTTTGCCATTGTTGATCAGTTAGCAGCAACCACTGCGGCTTGATCTTTTCTTGACATGAGATGCAAGCCTGAACCAGTCTAAGTCTGCATACAGTTCAATAAACTGATAAAAACCATGGCCTGAGAACACTGGTTGCTTCTCTGGATTAAAAAGAAAAGAACACATATTGTCAGGTTAATAATGTAATGAGTCAAATTAAAGGCGCAAGCAGCAGTGAGCAGAGCCCTCACACCGATGTGCCCATTTGGTTGTGGCAAAAGTAAAGTTCACAGCTGTTTCAGTTTTTGTTACCACTGTGGTGTCTTCACATCAGAAAGTGTGTTAAAAAAAAGTGTTTAAACAGTGTTTTGGAAAAATTGTTTTTGAACATAACATCAAGAATGGCATACTTGCCCTGCCTGCTGAAGCTCTTAAATGATACCATCTTCGTCAAACCAGAAGAAGTTTTGAGTCTTCGATGTCACACAGGACTGTAAGAAAAGTAGGATAATTTTTGCCACTTTATAAGTTACCTTGTAAACTTTTTCCTTTTTTATTAGAAAATAAAATAGTGTTACATGATTTAAGTTTTTCCTGAAATTTAGCAAAAAACAATTTCCAGTTGTTACCGTTATGTTCAGGCAGTTGTGAAACGTCTTACACACACAAACAATCATTCACAGTGCACATTTGTGCTGATACATACTGCTTTTAAATCTACTGACAGCTGATGCTTAAAAGTTAGTGGCTTCACTCAAAGCACAGGGGATACACATGCATGGATGCAACTTAAGGGACATGGATTACACCCACTCTGTTTATTCTCTTAAACTATGTCAACTGAGCCTGCACACATATCATACAAGATTATCCAAAATTATTGATTAAAATCAATGATACAATGAGCTTTTCATGGTGCAACCCCATCTTTCTTTCTCTCTCTCTCTCACTCTCTCTCTGAGGAACAGCTATTTTGTTTCAGTACCATGGATAGCGCAGCACCCACCCATTTCATCATATTCAGCAAAAATAAGTGGTCGAGTATGCTCTAAACATAAATGCAAGAATGAGTCAGAAAGTGGTAAAACAAAATGTTTTAATAGAGATACACACACACACACACACACACACACACACACACATGAAAAAAAGAAACTTAAAGACAGGCTTAAATACCAAATGACAAAACAATATCTCTCCAACAACCAGCACTGCTGTCCTTCCTGTTGCGGTAGGCTAATCATCTCAAACTGCATCAACCTTTTCTTAGACAAAATAGCCTCATTCAGCATCCCAGTGGCTTGTTACATGTGGGCATAGGTTATCTCAAGCATCCAAACATTCAATGCCAAAGACAACTCTTGCAGTTCAAAATTACACTTTATTACCTTCAACTCCAACAGCGAACAGTGAAAGCAACAACAACAGGGTGATAAACTCAAAAGAGAATGCAGTCCTGTCTAAAGCCATGAGGTCTTTGGATGTTTACAGGCTGTAAAGTCTGCGTGTCTGTCCTTGCT
The DNA here is from genome assembly GCA_030710495.1 of Labroides dimidiatus. NCBI lineage: Eukaryota > Metazoa > Chordata > Actinopteri > Labriformes > Labridae > Labroides > Labroides dimidiatus. Next base: position 14,626,234 of record CM061147.1, read on the forward strand.
GTCCAAAAACGTGCAGGTCAGGTGTAATGGTGACTGTGTTGTCAATAGATGTGATGTGGGAGTGGATTAGTCTGTGAGTATGCAGGGTCTGTGATTGACCACCTGTCTATCTGTGATTTTTACTTTCAACTCAAATCAAGCTTGGATGGGCTCCTTTCATAGCCTTGGATTTAACAGATCAATTTAACAACTATGGGTCTTAAACATTTAAGTGTCGATGTGGCTGCTAATGACATTTCATGCACAGTGTTTACACCTGGTCTTTATGTTGACCATCAAAATAATCCTGCACTGTGCTGCTGTGCTAACAAATCAATGACTTTAATTACTCTCCAATCTATGGACAAATCTCTTATAGTTGATTACAGCTATGTAATATTGGCATTGCCTGACCTGATTGATCACAGGGTTCCACATTTTTGCAAAAGTTCCGATAAACAATCACTAGAACATGGCTTCTATTGGATGGATGTGACCTCTTACCTTGATTAATGACTTCATTGTAATCTGATGCACCAGCAACGCCAAACCTAATCACATAACTGTCATTTTCACTTTTTTTCCCCATCATTTGTTTTAATTACTGTAAGTAAATGTTTACCTCCTGATTCTATTCCAGAGGAAAACATCTTAACAAGGATGTTTAATGTATGCTACAAGCATTCTGCTGTTTTTTTCTATTTCTATGTTGCGCCACTTATGATTGAGTGATTTACCACACCCATGCTGTACCATAGATGCATGATTAACTGCCTGCTGGGGTCAATTCGAGCATTTCATGAAAATGTTGTCACTGTCGGGTAGTTTCAAAAGATATACCTTAGTTGCAAGACGACATCATTTATTCATGTTTTTTTTTTTTCTTGAGGTCAGGACTTGGGCCAGCAATTTCTGTCCAGCAGTGGAATCTGTGTTCGTATCTGCTCAACCTACTGTTGAGATTGTTACACTTCAGCCTGACACAGGTGCAAAGAGGTGACTTTGACAGAGGTTGGAGAGGAATTGAGGCTGCAGAGAATAAGATGCCAGCTGTAGATTTACACGCCTCCACTGGCTCACTGCACATCATTAAAGCCAGAGGCCGCTGCTTGCTGTGGCTTCATCTCCATCCGAGCCCACACAGGCTACGTCGGGCCCCACACACTGATTTATCTCAGCTGTCTTTCTGAACGGCTTTTCCCGCCAAGAGAGAGCGATGGAGGCTGACGAGATTTACGCGTGCATATGAGATGAAATTCATTTTAGGGAGAGCACATGCTTGCACTGACAGAGAAGAACCCCTTTCCTCCTGTCTCTATTCTCCCTACAACAGTGTCACCATATACACAGGCAGCTCTCCCAGAGTGAGAGTCGCTGATGGATGTTCATGTGTACAGGGTCTCTAAAAATACCACAGTCGTACCAGCATGAGCTCTTTTTATTCCCTTTCCTTAATGTCATTTCTCGTTCCTAGCATAAATTATACCGTTCTGATGTCTTCGTTCTGCCACTGCTTTGATGATGTACTATTTTAACACATGTGTTGCACTCCTTAAAAATTTCTGACACTGTTCTGAAAATGGTGCATATATGGATGCAAATGACCACATCTGTCGAACCAGACTTTGGTCTGACTTTTTCTCCTCAGCTCTCAAGTAAAAAGTCTGTGTGAAGTCTGGGTATGTGGTAGAGTGAAGGTAAAAGTTTGTCAGAGTCATCAAACTCGATAGGTTGCTGTTCATATTGATGGATGCTTGATGTAAGACAAGACACCTTTTTGTCCTTTCATGTTTTTCTTGGCAACAGACACATTCTCTCTCAGACTTTAATTTTCTTCATACTAAAATTTAACAGGTACCGTAACTGATCATGCAAAAAAGAAAATAATAATAATATTATTATCTTACTCTGATGAAGGAATTAGTTGTGATCTTACATTTTGCTTGACGATGAATCAGAAAAACATGTACCAAATTTTGTATGGCACACAAAAAATTCATATTTTTCACTATCACAGCTTTTTAAATAAGGAATCTCTAAAACCCACATTTACGATCGTTTTCCAGGGTATTTAAAACCAGCAGTGATGTTGTGAAGTTTCTCTAATCTGCTGTAGTGCCCAACCAGTGAGTGATATTTGATGCAGGAGGTAAATCTGTCAGTTAAAGACTTCTGCTTCTCACATCCCTCCTCATCTTCCCTTCCTCCTCTGAGCAGCAGTAAGAGCTCTGAGATGGTCCTTCACATTGACGATCGGTAACTGCTTCCAGTTTGCCTGAGGAAATATTGTTAGAGAGACTTTGGGTGCTGGGATCGACTCCTTCCACACCTCAACCCCACAACTCGCTTGAACCAACTGAGTGTGTAGAGTTATAACAGTGCATCTGACACCTTGCGTTGGACGTGAGTGAAATATAAATAGAGAAAATGCCAAGCTTCAAATGTCTTTGAAGAGTTGTTATGTTGTTAAGTTGCTGTTGAGTCATTCTCTGCCGCAGATATGAGAATTAATGAACTTCATGAAAACAATCACACTCTGCCACCTTAACTTAATGAGAACTGAGAAGAAGTACACTTTTTTTTTTCATGAACCCATTGGGCAAGTGATGCGAGTCTGTACCGTCTATAAGAACAATTATATAAATAGCCACAAGGACTCCACTCAGACACTTCTTGTACTGATCAGCAGTGTTAAGATTCTTTGAGACCTGCTGATCTAGACAGACAAACAAGTCCTTGGGTCAACCAAGCAGACATAACGGAGATGGAAAAGGAACTGAAAGTGTTACTGATGGAAGTCCTCGTCCCATGTGGCTCAGAAACATCAACAAGAAAATATGAGAAGTTGGAAAAAATTTTAGGGCCTGAAGGAAGAAGTGGTGCACAAGAGTTCCCTTCAGCATTACTCAGGGTCAGAAAACATTCAAGACTACAACTTTTTCCAACACATGCTAACGCTGAATATCAGGTGTTAAAGTTTAATGTTTTTTTCTTTTTTTGTTTTTAATTCTTTGCAGGTAGGGTCTGAAATTGGTGGAAACTTTTCAGTCATGTTGCAAAGAGGGGCATAAATCTCTGTGCTGGAATTACAACTCCAGAAAAACAGAGTTGAAAAATGGGTTGTTGTAAAGTCTGTTGGCAACAGCCCAAGGTTTCAAATCAAGATTAATCACCATGCTTTGATGACCACAGCCTTCACAGGTTCACAGCGTTTGTAGAACTTTTATTCTTGCTTGTATAATGTTCTTCAACATTAAACCCGAGATGCATCACACCTGTCCGTACGTCTTTGGAAACCTTGGAGATTTCTTCAAGTAGTTCCATACACTTGGCCTTTGTAAACAAGTTTTAATCTGGGAGAACACATGTCCTGGATAAAACTATTTTTTTATCTGTTTCTTTTGAAAGGATTTGTCATCACCATTGTATGACCTACATGAAGGTAAAGCACTGTAAAGCACCATTGTCCAAATATTTCTGTGATTTTGCTCCTTTATACCTGACGGGAAACAGACTGAATAGCAAATGGATAGAATTAAATTAAAGTAGAACAGTTAATTATTCAGTAAATTAATAACTCAACTCTTTGAGTTAGAGAGGTTACAGAATATGCAGACCTGTGCTGATGGCACACAACTACTTCTCTGGAACAAATGATGTAGAAGGAAGGGCAGGGAAAAACAAAATACTCCTTAAGTGTCTCTGCTATATCAAGTGACTTGATAAGTTTCACAAATTTAAAATCTGAAAATCTTACAAATGAAAACAGGAGAGACTTTTTTTAAAAAGTAACAATTTATCCTCCAAAGTCTGAACAAAATGTGAGGATATTTCTCAGGACTATATTCAGCTGCAGATCCAGTGAAAGATAAAGGTAGATAAGTATGGCTTAAATAGGCTTGTATGGAACAAAGATAATACGCAGACAAATGAATTTACACATTTGTTTGACTCCAGGGTAAAGTCAATTGCAAAGCTTTTTTATCTTTCTTTCTGCCAAACTTCCTTTACAAAATATAAAAAATCCCAAATCCCAACAGCTGTTGGTATGCTTTGTTTGATATTAACAAAACAACATACTTTCAAGGTAGTTGGTAAGATTTCCTGAACTTGCCCTCCTGTTTTCATACAGTTCTTTTCTGATATTTCTAGATCCAGAAACCAGGAAAACAAAACCCCTAATGCTTGTATGGATTATATTATGATCTGTCATCTATGATATTGTTATTGGATTGATTTATAAACTAATTGGGATTTTTGTTGCCAAAGCTCTGAAGATTTAAATTCTAGTATGTCTGTCTGTATTCATGGGTGGATGAAATGTTAATGGGTTTATGAGTGCGGTTGAAGTACCATCGAAAAGATTTCTTTCACGCATTATTGAACAACCACCTTATAGAATGAAACACTGACCTTGTTGAGTCACATCATTTCAAGTAGACACAAGGAAAAAAATGGAGTTTCTTAATAGTCACCACTTTAATGAGTCATTCCTTCCTCTGTCCTTCTGTTTTGTGTCTAATACATTTCTGCTATTGAGCTTCATATCATTATCCACTTGCATTTGCTTCTGCCAAATATTTCATCCTCTAATTGCACTAATTGTTCCTCAGTAATTGCTGGGACTGAAATTAAACTCATTGTGTTCATTTAGAGTCTGGAATGAATTGACAGTAAGATAAAGAGCCAGGTAGCAGACATTGGCCAGCTGGCATTTCCTTTGTGACTCTAATGAAAGAGTCAAATGTAGGCTGTAATACCTCTGACTTCTTCTTAACCTCATAATGATTGAGTCAACAAATCTACCATACATGTATACTGGGGGTATATGTAGAGATGTGAAGTTTTATGTGATATATAACTCTCATAGAGTGAGTGTTTCTTTATCTGTCCAAATGATTGTGAAGTCAGCTGTATTGAGGTGCAGGGTTGATGATTGCGTAACCAGATTTAGAACCTGGCCCTTTTCTTATCCCTCTCCTGAAGGCAAAGACATGCTGCACAATGCTCCCGCTGACATAACAAATTTAATAAGAATCACTTTTGAAACAATTGAAGTCAACATATTTTTATCGGCATCTGTTTGCCATCATTATTTTACCCTGAGGGGATGTTCAGGACATTGCTTACTCAACGTACCAAAAGATTTCAGATCAGTATTTCATCATGTTCCCTCTTACTGGTGATCAGTCAGTGTTGGGTTACATTATTATTTTATAAACCAGCACTGCTTTGATTAACCTATAGAGGTGTATACTCAAAATGTCACAGTGTTGAATTAAATTGTGACAATGTCATGGAGAGAGTGCTCAGCTCTGTGTTTCACAAATACTTGAGCCCCATGTTTGTTCTAATGGAAGCCTTAGCCTTGGAAACATAAAATTTAGACCCCCACTTTTTTATATATAGTTATCTATGAAATAATAAATAACCAAAAAATAAATAAGTAAATAAAACTCATACTTAATACTTTTTTAAACACATCATAGGACAATTTGCCTTCTATGTTGACAGTATATGCATCTTGGAACAATGGTAATACATGACTTGAGGTTAAACCTTCCTTTCCCAATGCGATGCCTTTATTTGCAGTTCAGCAACTACGAATAAAAAAAAAATGCTGAAGAGGAAACATTTAAGAGCATACTGGAAAATGGACTTTCAAATAGATATCTGCTTAATGATATCAATCTGAACCAAGTTTTCAGTGGTTGACCACTGATGGGCTCCAGGATTGTATTACAGTAGATTACCTTCCACCCTTTTGACCCTTCATACAGTGATATCTTCTTTTTTTATATTGCAGCTACAGAGACATCAGTGTACACGGGTAGGGTCCCTTATGTGTTTGGGTCCATGTGCTTCTGAGTTTAGCAATGAGGGATTTCTAGTCATCCAGGTTCTTTATGTCATTAAGACATGTTTCTAGTTTATTTGACTGATTGTTGTCTTCTGGCTTTATTGATAAATACAACAATGAGTGTCAGCCACATAACATTGAAAATTTGTTGAGTGTTTCCTCATGATACCACCCGAAGAAAGCATACGAGAGAAAGAATTGGTCCAAGCACTGAGCCTTATTGTATTGTATGATATTTTATTCTCTTTCTTTGATCCTTACTGAGAGGGATAGTGCATTTTTGTTGAAGTGAGATTGTATAAAATGATTGCCAATATTGAGTTTATTGCCTAAAGAGGATTCAGTTCAGCCCTTTTATTGGGAAACTGCTGGCAAAGAAGGTCAGCTGTAAACTACAGGAGATGGGGTCAACTTTGTTAAGTAAATTAGATTTTTGAAGGATGTTGATGTGGGCATATTCAATCACAATATGACATGCATCAGGATGCAATAAAAGAAGACCTAAACGCTAATAGATCTTTTAGATGGAACTAAAAGTCTCTTTTGTAAAATTGAATATTTGCATCAGCTTGACCTCATTAAACAAAAAGAAAGACAAAAAAAGTCATGCTCACATTATCACATTAAAATTAGAGGTTTTAACACCCCACCAATGCTGAATCTGGGGTTGAGTAATTAAACTTGACTCTTGTAACGTGCTCTATCTAGTTTGTGAGTCCACCTCTCTGTGGTGAGTGAGATGCATTCTGCTTGCTTTAGGCTCTGTGTAACTTTGACCTTTGTCTCCTTCATAGAAAGCTGGTAACATATACAGAGGTACCTTTTGGGATCTCTTGAGTGCTTGCAGTGTTATGAGGAAGTCAGGCTGAACACTTCTTTTGAAGTCTTTTGGCCCGGCTGGATTTTGCTCTCTGCATCTTTTGAAATCTCTTCAAGATGACGATCAGTGAATTGGTTTCTCTGATTACTGTTTACTGAAGTGTAGGACACAGCAATCTTTACATTTTGTGTTTTGTTTTTTTTTAGGCTGCCACTGTTTCTTCATTCTAATCTCTTGACTTGAGTAGACCTAAATGCTTTTGCGTGTCAGATTTAGAAGCCATTGAGTGCCAACAGTTTCAAAAGAGTCTCTGTGTTCCTTGCTACCATCACTGGTATCAGCCATATTTGCTGTCCTAAACTAAGGCCCACAGAGTCCAAATTGTGACAGGCATGCATGGGATGACAGCCCTTTACTGGATATTTTTATTTGCCATGAAGATCTATCATTTCATACAGTCAGAAAGGTCATAAGGGCATCGACAGTCCTTTGATCTCTTAATAGCATGATATTGACAATGCTGTTATTTCCCTTTGCGACATCCTTTTTTAAGCACATAAATTCCTTAGTCTGCACCGCATTGATCATCTGTTCAACCATGATATAGGAAAGGTTTATGTGCCTATCTGTTCATATCTCAAGAAACAGACTTTCCCTGCTTGTTGCTTTGAAAATTTGACTTCAGAATAACACTTTGTCCCAAGTTACCTCCTGGGGAAATGTCAACATTTGTCCATTCCAATGTATGAGTGAAGTGAAATAATCAGATTACAATGCCCAACTCTGAACTCAAATTAATCTACAGTCTATGGTAGCAAGGAGTCAAAATTAAGATAACCTATCTCACCGTTAGCTCAATTACTTAAGGATGCAAATTTTGTTTCCTCTTGAGAATGTTAAATCAACACAGCCTTGGACACTTCCTGTCTCCCCGTTGTTCAGCAAGGCTAATCACAATAGTGCTGTTTCTACATTAATTACACTCTGAGTCTTGATACAGCTGACAAATGGCTTTTTTCCCTTACTGCTAGTGACATTCTGTTTTCATGCTTGGATAATACTACTCTCAGGGAAGTGTCCCATGCAGTTCTTCTCTCTATCCTGCCACTTTTTCCTCATCCCTCAATTTCACTTTATCAACTCAAAGTACAAATTGGGGCTTAGTGGCTTTATGGTAAATTGAAATTCATTGAAGCATTTACATGACATTTAGCAATGGTTGCATAATGGAGGAATAATAAAACATGTGTCAAACTGAAATGATTTGCTCTGTCTTGTACTATTTCACCACTAGCCTACGCATGCAACAGGGAGAAAATATGTCTGCATACTATGTTGTAGGCTGTTGTTCTTCTTGTCTTTGTTTTAAAGTGCATGGACATTGCAGGCGTAGGTGGAGATATTCTCTGAGAAGTGTTTGTGCTCCTTTGATGTTCAGCATGCACATACATGATGGTCTCATTGCAGGGATAGTTGACATTTGGAAAAGTTCAAGTTACTCTGAAAATCCTTGCACAAGTCTGGTTGCTTGGTGATAAATATCGCTGCAGAGTTCACTTCATTTGTATTCCACAGTGCCTGTAAAGACTAGACAGCCTTAATAATAACAGCAGATTGGCAACTGGAGCCGGTAATCGAATGAAAAAAAAAAAAATCTATTGCCTGGTCTCAAAGGCCTGGGACGTCAATAGTCTCCACTGCGTGTCTTTTAACATCCTTATTGCTGCCAATTTTCAGTAAGACCAGCAACAAAATTTTCAATGCTTTGGTTTGAGCAAGGACTAATGTGACCACAGTGCCACAAATGCCCATCAGATAATTATTATTTAGAGTCTTTTAGCCTGGACCTTTGTTGTGGGGTGACCTGTCTATTTTTAAAAAGCAAGACTATGTGATGATGTCAGACTGGATCGAATACTTTTATTTTACTCTTGCATACTGCAGATATGGTCATTTGTTAAGTGTTTTTAATTCAATTCATGTAAATCATTCCAGTTTACTAAAGTGACAACAAAGGGACAGTATTAAAAAAAAAAAAAAAAAAAAGCGTAATACTCCCTCTTTCAATTGGGACCAATTCCAGCTAAATTGTGTTGTTTGCCAGTAAGGGCCAATCACATCCTGATCAGCTGCTCCAAACTATTGAAAGCATGGTCACATAGGATTAGACCCATTTGTTGTCATAAATGTTTTTTTTTTATCCAGTGTGAGAAGACATTTACACAAATGTTCAGTCTATGAAGTTTTGAAGACTAACTTTTATCAAATTTATGTTTGTAGGTCCTTGAAGTGGAGGAACACGGTACAACTCATTTGGACTATCAATGACAATCATGGCATTTGGAGTTTTGAGTGGTGAGTCTATCGTCTTAACATTTTTCTTTTTGCTTACCTGAGTTACTTACCCTCTGCTCTGTGATCCCATTTGAGGCAGATAATCTCATCTCGTCATCTTAACTGTATAGGAGGGTTGGGAAAAACAGGAAAAGAATGCTATGTTGTTAAAAATGTTATATTGAGTGAGAAGTCAACCTTGATTTCAACATATCACCACTCTTTGCTTCTCTACAATTTGTCTTGCTGCTCTTTTCTTAAATGTTAGCAAAAACATGCATGTCATTGTTCAAAGTGTTAAGCCTTATAACTGTACTTTGTTTTAAACAAAGTATAAAATGACTTTAGAAGCATTGTGTGAAGCGTTTCTTCTACGGACAACTCAACAGTATTGATCACCATTTATTCTGGGAGCAGTTTTGTATTCATCATTCATGAGAGTCATTTCACCTCCCCTTCAAACGGCCTTTGGAGAATACTCAGAGCTGAGTATTTGCACCTCATGAATTGTGAATTTCTCTGTTGTGGCGGTTAACCAACAGAGCAAAATAGGGAGCAGAGATAGTAGTTTGTATCGTACCAGAAGTCAAACATCGCCACGCTCACTCAAAGACATTCATTCTGAGACTCACAGAAAAAAAGGTGCATAAGAAATTGAAAAACCAAAAGGACAAAAGGACGAATGAAAATGTACATAAACCCAAAGCAATTTCCTCAAGTGTTTGCAAAGCTTTACAGAGTGCTTTGTGCTGCAATTCCCATAAAATTACTGAACATCAGTGAAAGAAAGAAGCCACAAAGAGGATTTGAAGAGGCAGGTGGAAAGCAGAGAGATTAAACCTTATATTTTGGTAAAGCAATCCAGAGCCAATATAAAAGAGCTCTCCAAGCTGCATGCCTGCAGAGCAAGCAGGTGTTTGTGCTCTTATCTGGCTGGAGTCATGCCATATCAACCACAGCCTTTGAAATGTGAGATAACATTGCACGATAAAGGACTTCTGATGTTGAAAAAGACTGATAGATTCACGCTGAGTGAGGTGAAGGAAGAGCTTGCAAAATTTGCATGTCACATCCTGGAGATTAGGTTTCAGGCCTTCAACCACCTGTGATAATTCTGTTCTGAGGATGCAGATGATTGTTATCTCAGGAAGCGGATGCTGCAAGTAGATTGCTCTATAAATTATTTGGATTGCACTCTGTCAATTATACATCACAGTTTATCCGCCTGACAAATCTCCGGTGGAGTGCTAGTTGTGGTTTCCCCTATTGTGTGAATGCCAGGATTGATATTTATGATATTTGCTAGTTTTAATAACTGATATTTTTAAATGCAGTTTATTATTTTGCACAAGGGGGAATATTTTATATTTTTTTTTCTTTTTTTTAAGGGGAGGGGGGATGTATCAAAGAATTAGGAACAGGCCTAGATGAGGCTCAGATGGTATGATAACCCTTCAGTAAAGTGTTTCATGATACTACGGTGCAGTGATTGCAGCTCTTAAGTGTTTTATTTTGAGAAATCTGGGACTCCTGCTAAACAAGTTTTTTTTTCCTACTTGAAACATTCTTAAAAAAAATAGAATACTCAGACCACCACTTAAGGTGTGTTTAGTGAAGTATCATATCCAGTAATAGATAAATATATTTATTAGTAAAACATACACCATATAAGGTATATAATGCTATGTTTGTTATGTTAATTCATTGTGAATGTATAAAGAATGGTTCCAATAATTGGCTTCTCTGACCCTGTTCACACCTTACATCAACAAGCCTTCTGGGGAATCAGAACACTGGTCTCAATCATTATCTGTAGGTGTGAACAGTCCTCAATGTGTACTGGAATCCAATCACTCTCTAGGTCCACATACCAAGGTGGTTTGGGAGGTACTTTCCACATTAAAGACCAACCACTCTTCTTATATCTACTGAAAAGATCACATGGAGTAAAGGACAGCTCAACTATTATTGATTAGATTTTTCTTCACTGTGTCTCATGAAAAATCTTAGTCCTATTATGCTATTCCAACATGTGGTGATGTAGTTTCTGTGCTTCATGTTTAGTCAGTGAGGAAGACTTTGTCTCAATGGTACTGAAAATCTGTGCAGGTCATGCTGTGTAAGACCAGTGCAGTGAAGGTGCAGATAATTAGTAGGACAAGCAGGAAAATTTAATGCACATCTGCCCCAATAATTGACACAATCTGCCCTGTATTTCTCCCCCAAAAAAGACATTTGATATGAATAATGCATCCACACAATGTGTTAAATGACAATGAGCATTAACTAGAATTCATTGAAGCAGCACAGGTATGAGGCTTAAAGTTGACCTGTGACATCTGTATTTTTCAAGGGGTGGTGTTCCCTCAGAGACGTCAGTCTGCTGTGCTGTCATTTTCATTCAAAGATAAACTAAAGTACTGTTACAGCAGGAACACTAAAGTTCAATATCATGTCATCACCTCAGTCTTGAACTCATGCTTTGCTCTGCTGATCATGCAGTGAGTGTGCATGAGTGTGTCGGAGAGAATTAGAGAGAGTGGGAATACAGCCTTTATCCTGTGATGACAAAATCAAAGTTTGCCTCTTTTTTTTTTTTCTTATCTTTTTTTCTGAATTTGCAAAGTCTAATGGAGGCGATGAGGGCTCTGTGTCAATCTGCATAGCAGGAAAGTGACTTCCAACACAAGTAATCACATCAAGACCTGTGATTGATACAAGGTATGAAGGCTCATCAAAGCTGGAGTAGCAACTCTTGCACTGAACAGCAGTGGCTAGCAGACTGAGCGACCAATGAAAAGCATCCCTGAAAGGATGCTACATGCAGTGGTTTATTAATCTTGATCTGTTAAAATCTAAACAGTAATGCCTTCTCCACCATGTCTTACTGAAAGTGTGCATTTGATTTGTTGGGCACTCCAATTCCTGTTAATTCCTTCAAATTAAGACCTTGGTAGTATAAAATTCTGTATTGCTCTCTCTCTCTCTCTCTCTCTCTCTTTTTCTCTCTCCTGCTCTTTCTCTCTCTCTCTCTCCCTCCTTTACAGCCTTTTATCTTATCTGTCTCTTTTTCTTGTTCTGATTTTGTATTGTTGTGTGCGTGTGTGTTTCTGTACGTTTTACTTTTGTGTCGAGTCGTATTCAACAGACTTTTACATTTTACACTTTCTTCCCCTGCCAATCAACATGTGCATCGAAGGTAGAAAAACTACAGAAAAAGCCTCACATCGTGTGCAACATATGTGCACACAAGAGGACCCAGGTGTTTGATATGTGTGCTCATGTGTTCATGTGTGTGTGAGTGCAGGCTGCCTTGGTTGCAGCTGGCTCACTGCTGTGTGCTCTTCTACACTGAGGCACTCGGACAGACCCCTTCAGCATTAATTACTGTGGCCATTAATCAGACCGGCACAGATAGCTGTGTAATCCCTCTACAATGCAGTTTTCTGGAGGGGGCCACCCGTGTTAATTGGATTTGATTGGATGCTGGTATGATGCCACACACAGAACATCTTAAGGTAATAATTAGAAGATGGATCAATTGGTCCATCATGGCATTAATGCCACTGTGGAGGCATTTTTTGCCTTGAAGAACAGCTCTGACATAAATGTGACCTTTTTTTATTTTAAGAGCAGATATTTTCAGATGTTTTGTTTTAGTGTTTGAATAATAATAATAATAATAATAATAATAATAATAATAATAATAATAATAATAATAATAATAATAATAATAATAATAATAATAATAATAATCTCTAAAGGGAAACATGTTGTAAAAGGTGAAATACTCTAGTATTCTAATTTTTTTTTTTTCAAAATCTGCTGTACTTGTGATTATCTGTAAACTTCTATGCCAGACTGTATAAGCGACTCTATAGATGACTGCACAAATTAAATTTTTGTTGTTCAAACATTTGCTTTGAACCTAGCAGTTCTGTGTCAAGGAGTGAAGATGGATGGCATGCCCTCCTCCTGATCTTAATGGCCCTCTTTCTGTGAAATAAAATCCCAGAAATTAAAAAAGGGGAATCTGTAGTAGCTTTACAGTATTTACAGGTCATTAAAATCACTATTTTTTTCTTATACTGCTTTTTTTAGAAAGCCCTTATAATAATAATAATGATTATAATAATAATAATAATAATAATAATAATAATAATAATAATCTCCCTAACAAAGTTACAAAGTGCTTCACAGGCAGCCTAAACAAGATCAAGTAAAAAGAAACAAATGTACAATGAGGTAAAATAATTAATAATTAACTTAAGTTAAATAAGGGGAAAAGTATACTTTGAGATGTGACTTAAGAGAGGCTACTCACTCTGATTTCATCAGGCAGAGTGTTTCAGGGCCTCGGAGCATGGGCTGCAAATGTCTTGTCTCCCTTAGTTTTCATTTGAGTCACTGGCATATTCAGTATAAAGACCTCTGCCCGAGGACCTCAAAGGATGCAAAGGCTCATATGGTGTTAAAGAGGTTTCAAGGCCTTGAAGAGCTTTACAAGTAGTCAGTGGAATCTTAAAATCAGTTTTAAAACAAACTGGGAGCCAGTGTAAAGAGGATTTCCTTTTGTGAGCATTTTAGATTCTTCAATCAAACGAACATATTTTCTGAGTCATAAAAGATAATTTGAGGAAGTTGTAATGGATGTAGAACTGCTTTAAATCTTTGCAAATTTTGGCTCACATGGAGCAGAGATTTGCAGTAGTTAGTATTCATAATAAAATAAAAAGAAAAAGAAAATGAGTTTCTCTGAAAATGAATGACAGTCAGCCAACTCACACCGTTATATACTTGACTCCGTTTTATGTTTGTCACTGAAATGCCAACCTTATTACTCTTTGCCGATTTGTTTTATACACAGTGATCTAAGGTGTTAAAAGATGTTATCCGAGGCCCTGATGGTAGATGCTGGGAGTCCAGAAGCAGTACTGGAGCAGAACACCGAGCCCATTAAAAGGACTATGAGGACTTTCTAAGCAGTCTTGAAAAATTCAATACACAATTTAAATGAGATTACCAGCATCAAAGTAGGTGATTTCTAAATACTATTTCTCAGCTTCCAGATTGGGTCATACAGGACCGGATTGATTTATGGCATGTTAAAGTCTCTCTGACAACATCATGCCGGCTGACGTGAGTAGTGAGAAGAGACATCTGTGTTTTTCTCTGCTGAGAATTAATTAAATTTATTTTGTTGTAATGGCGGACACTGGAGCTGAACTTTCAGACAGAAAAAAAGACAAAAAGCGTAGAAGAAAGCTAAACATGAGAGAGATCGCTGAAGGCTAAACCACGAGCTAAATTGTTTGTGAGAATATTCATGTGCAGTTATACTGCAGTGATCTGTTCAGACTAAAGAATCTATCAATAGAACAAAGGACCAGGTTACGTTTGCTCTGCTTGATAAGCACGGGCATGACATAATGAAGACTGGCTAACTTCTAAAGACTCAATCACAATGCAACTGGACATCATAGTATAGTTTGGGAAGACGTTTCACCTCTCATCCAATTCGCCAACATTACAAGTCCTGATTACGGTTATGTCACAGAGCACCAGGCTGTGAGAAGCGCTAAATATAGCCGGCTACTCAACTAAGACTGACAAAGTTTTCTTGTTGTCATGTTTCAAACAACAGCACTGCATAACCGTTGAGAAATACGTTATTTCTTTGAGTTGTATCAGGTAAAAAGTTGTCTTGAACAAAGAAAAGTGATAACAAAAAGATCTGATCTTGTCAACAGTCATGTCAACAATGTGAGCGTGATTCCGACCACTTCAAACGGGTAGTCCTCACAGCCCCTTTAACAGAGCAGAGGTAGTAATCCTTTAAATATTGCAGCTTTAGTAAATCACCAAAGTCATTATGCGGTTGTGGAGAAGAGTGAACGTCAAGTATCCAAACACTTCAATTTGCTGCCTTTTCAAACTCATTTAACTACTCTCTTGCTTAGGTTCATAACTCAGAAGAGCCACTCCACCCTCTGCGAAAAGTCTGGTCACACCTCTGGCATCAAGAGCATAAAAAACATAAACATTGAAGGCAACTTAAGAAGACGATAATAGACATTATTAAAAAAAAAAAAAAAAAAAACATCCAAAATATATTATTAAATCATCATTGTACCTTGGTGTAAAAGGATGTAAAATGCTGGGTTTGATAAAGTGTGGAGTTCCAGTGATGTCATCCGAGCTTGTTCAGTAGCTGTTTACAGGTAAAAAAAAAAAAAAAAAGGATTACAACCTCACGTTTTCCACATGAGCATTCTTTTGAACCAAACGTGTATAGTCTGATGCTATCAGGTAATCAGGATGCATTGGTAGGTCATGTAAATAATACTGCACATTGGTCCCCCAATTGTTTATACACACAGTTATTGACTCTCTGCTTGTGCAAAGATCAAATATAATCCATAAGAACAGCTGCAAGGGTATAGAAAACCATCTGCACTGTTGCACGTTTGCAGAAGCAGAACTGTGAGTTTCTTGTTTTCGGTTTTTCCTCATTGTCCCATCTTATCCTTTTTGCAGCCCTGAATTTAGGGCAGACGTGAGAAGCATTCCACACACAGGTAATATTATAACACTGTCTGTCTTATGAGACAACCCAAGCCAGAAATATTCAGCTTCCTGCACTGATGCTGCTCTGTGCTTAATATAAACTATTTACATCCAAATTAGACATTGCAATTTGTCAAAGGAAAAAAAAATAAATAAAAAGAAAAGAAATGTAAATAACACACATGGGTTGAATTTTGTGATGACTCACAAGTCATTTTTTAGAGAAGGTGTTATAAAGAAATGTTTGGAGACTTAAGTCTGGTTACTTTAGCCTGTGATGTCCTTCATCATTAGGAGAGGACTTTCATCTGAAAGGACACAAACTTTCACAAAACACACTCCAGGTAAAATCTTGAACTTAATGTGGTGGTAGCTGTTTTTTGCTTAACAAAGAACACCTCTTCAATCGGATTCTTTAACATTTTTGCATCTTTCTTTGCTTTCTGGCACTGTGAACAAAAACTAAATGCGTTCAACATATCGCAGTCTAAACATGGTCTTTTTTTTTCATCACGTATGTACATCCTTTCAGGCAGTTGCAGTTTGCTTCTGAAGGAATATGAAGAGGTTGGCTGGGTGTTGCTTCACCTCTACTGGGGCCACTGCAGGTTTTCCTGCAGGGAAAAAAGCCAACAGACATGGTGAGGGCAGAGAAAGATCTGACCATCTGGAGGATGGGGAAGGATTTGTATGCATGCCCTTATTGTGTAGTTCAGTGGCAGACTGGTTCTATGCAATATCTGTGGACAGGGTCAGAAGTTCATCTCATTTCTGAGGTCAGTGTGTCAGTATTACAACTTAAACCTGACCTAACAGTGACGATGAACTTGTCTGAAGTGGTGGGTTTGTCCTCTTCTGTAGTCGTCTAACAGTGTTGTTTTTCTGCAGAACAGTGAGTCTTGGTTACTGTTTTGTTTTTGACATCTGCATTTTTATCTCTTGCAGCCAAAAGATTAACTAAATCTGAGTTGCGCAAAATAAATCACACAAAGAGAGAGAGAGAGAGAGAGAGAGAGAGAGAGAGAGAGAGAGAGAGAGAGAGAGAGAGAGAGAGAGAGAGAACAAGAATTATGCTTAGACTGTAAGGTTTCCCAGGACTTCAGTTTTAATGATGTATTTATAAATATTAACAAATCTCAGCTGACATGACTTATTATGAGTAATTATCATCAGACAATAGTTTCTGCCACCAGACATCTGAGGATTAAACATAATTTTATCATTGAACTTGTAAATGTTGTTCAGTTTTAATTTGATTTGATCATCCCCAACCTTTTTTCCATGACACATTGACATTGAAGTTGAAAATTTATAACTGATCATAAAAACTCCAAAGAATATATGATTTGTTTTCATTATTAAAAAAGGGACTAAATTAAAATAGTAGCAGTGGCTCATCAGTGATTTCTCATCCACTTTCTGTATCTACATAAACACAGTAAAATGAATAACACTGTTAATCTTGTCACTTCTGCAACTAGTGTGCTCTAGGTAGAGATCCTCACCATCTCCACTTATTCCGCTCCTTTTCTTTGATGATTATTTCCACATGAAGTGTCATTATTTCCATATTTGATATTTTTTGCTGCAATTACCATCAATAACCATGTGCCAAAACCCTCCATTATACATGTTAAAGAGCATATTTAGTAAGATGTTTAGCAGTTTTAATCAGGTCTAAATCACTGAAGCTAAAGAGTAAACTAGTAAAGAGTGAAGTGAAGAGTGCAGTTAGTTAAATCTTTGTCCATGTTCTTGCATAGCGTGTGAGAAAATTTAACAATCCACTAAAGAGGATCCTTGCAGATAGTGTTTAGGAAACACTGAGATAAGAAAAAAAAGTTTTATGTTGATACACACCATTTAAACAATTTCCCCTCATAAACAATTTTTTTGTTTGTTTTTTCTTTCTTGCTGTAAACTGTCCCTCTGGTACCTCTGCAGCTTTACATGATTTGTAGCTTCAAGGAATCCCTTTTTTTTTTTTCATAATGATATTTTGGAAAACCCAGCCTTCAACCTCTATCTGAAACACTTTGTTTGGCTGCTTTCTCTTTAAGGCTTCTCGCTTCACAAACCCCCTTCCCTCTGATTGGACAGCCCTTTGGAGGCAGGCCCAGAGATATGGACAGTACTTGGTGTTTGAGGCCCACTCCTTACAGACAGATTCAAGGATTTCTACTACATATTGATATTTTGCAGTTTAAAAATCTGCTACTGATTGTTATTTTTTTAATATCCCTGTTTAAAATCTGGGAAAAACTCACAGGTTCACATCACAATGTTCTGATGTTTGCTGTGAAATGTTTGTGCTCACAAAAAAATGCAAGGACAATATTTGATATAAAAAGCACTATATGCTGTGATATTAACCTTTCTTTAACTCCTGATTAATTTGTTTTACTTTGTAGGAAGACCTCATTGTAAGATATATTGAACAGACATTATTAAATATTTTTAATTTGTTTAAGTAAATATATATTTTTTCTTGACTCAACATATAGATCTTCCTCCAGCTTCCTCAAAAAGTATTTATATTTTGACCTAGTAAGAAATGCTTTTTTCATGCACAACTAAGTTCCCAGCAGCATCAATCAATATAAAGACACCTCCACCCACAAACACACTCTCATTACTGCATACATAATCCAAGGTGAGCACACTGTGCAGTACACAGCAACACAGCACACAGAGAGCTTTAACCCGCTGTTTGTCTCCGTCTTACCGTGTTGCTTGTGTTGGTGCCATTGGATTTTTTTTCCCTCTTTCACAGCGCTGTTCAAGAGTGAATCACGTAAAACAACACCCACAAACATGTACAACAAAGAAGACTTTCTGCAGGGTGTTGGGATGAAACTGCCTCCTGGATCATTCTATTATTGTACTGGCTTAAAGACTCGTCTCTGTTTATGAAAGATGAAACTCCTTTTTGTGGTGTTGTACAGTGGGATTTATGGATTAATTCTTCTTTTGAACAAAATTTTAACCTAGAGTCACAGTGGCACTTCAAAAATGATGAAGAAGTCCGGGACTATCTTTCTTTCATAGATCTGTGAATCAGCTTGCAAATAGATTATCCTACTGCTCCACTCTGTTTTCTTTTTCCAGCATTTCTTTATTGCAGGACACCAACAAAATATGATTTGCATTTGATACAACAGATCAAAGGAGAGGAATTTAGAAGCGTGTTGCTGTCATGGGAGAACATGAGTGTGATGTTACTATAGTGAATTAGCATCAATGTTTGCTTACTGACCACTTTTGATGCTGTATATTGTTCCACATGGTAGACACATGGTAGAGTTTTTGTTGTTTTTGTTGTTGTAGTTCATATGATTATAATATTTTTTAGATTAAAAAATGCCAGTGGGTTGTTCACATTGGCACATACTTGTCCCTTGTAAAAATCCCTGAATCATTCTGTAAAGTACTCAAAATAGTCAGTTTAAAAACTAGCACAAGCTCTTCATGAGATCATCACGAGACATACTGAAATTATGAGGTTATTGCATAGGAAGGTCCTGACTGGTTAATAACACATTAGAGGAGTGGGCCTCAAACAGAGAGCCGGGGGAAGGGGATTTCTGGAGTGTTTCAGCCGGAGGCTGAAATGAGATATTCTAGAACACCAGCGTGAGAAAAAGGGGTGATTTTCTTTTTTCTTTTTTTTGAACTAGGGGAACTAGAGGGATGATAGCACAAAAACCTTTCTTAAACTTCTGGTTTTATTTTAATCAAGACAAAGAATGAGAATCAGATTTATTACCAAGTGTTTTTTTCATAATGAGTAATTTGTCTTGGTCTATTGGTGCAATAGTTTAGAAAAACAGCAGCACAGTATATGAGAATATGAAAAAAATAATTTTGCATGCAAAAGTGAAAAAATAAAAAAATAAACAAATATATACACTAAGAGATGATGAGATTAAAATATGTACAGAATGTCTGTTTGTTAAAGAGTAAGTTGTGCATGACAGTGCAAATGAGCAATTGTGCACAATAAATAAGTAACAAGTGTCTCTTGGGGGATGGGTCAGTGGGGGTCAGGGGCCTTGTTGATGAGACTTGTTGATGAAGGGTTGCAGATGGGAAGAAACTGTTTTTGTGGTGTGAGGTTTTGGTCCTGATTGACTGCAGCCTCCTGCCAGAGAGGAGTGTTTCAAAGAGTTTGGGTCCTGGGTGGAAGGGGTCCGTACCAATCCTGCTTGCTCCCCTCAGGGTTCTGGAGGTGTACACGTCAAGGAGGGATGGGAAACTGCAGCCAGGCACCTTCTCCGCTGATCAAATGGTACGCTGCAGCCTGCTCCTGTCCTTAACCATGGCAGCGGCATACCAGATGGTGATGGAGGAGGTGAAGATGGACTTGATGATGGAGGTGTAGAAGTACACCATCATAGTCTTTGGCAGGTTGAATTGCTTCAGCTGCCGCAGAAATTACATTCTCTGCTGTGCTTTTTGATGATGGAGCTCATGTTCAGCTCCCACTCCCACTTCCTAAAGTCAACCACCATCTCCACTGTCTTCATAGTGTCAAGCTTTGAGTTGTTCTGGCTGCACCAGGTCACCAGATGGTCAATCTCCCACCTGTAGGTGGACTTGTCACCATTAGAGATAAGGCCAGTGAGGGTAGTGTTGTCTAAAAACTTCAGGAACTTGATGGACTGATGACTGGAGGTGCAGCCGATAGTGTACAGGGAGGTGAGTAGAGGAGAAAGGACGCAGCCTTGGGAGTAACCAGTGCTGATGCAGCTTTGGTGCTTTGGAGTCTGAGAACTGATTTCCCTGCTTCACATGCTGCCTCCTGTCTGATAGGAGGCAGCACATCATTAAGAAATAATTTCCCGTTTAGCATTTAGCCTTTAGTTATTTTCTACTGGCTTCATTTTTCTATAGCTGTCAGTTTGGTGTCAGCTTAATGTTTTACATGTTTTTCGTATTTTAACCAATGTACCGCCCAAGACATTCATGTAAAATGCCTCAAGGTGTTTTTCTTTGTCAAATAAACTCACAAACCTGACCTTAATGTGACACCAGACCTTACATACTTTTATCAGTAAAGTTACATATTAAGCTCTGAAAATAGTAAGGTCAACACTCTGTGCAAGGTTTTATCTGAAAGCAGTGAAAGCATGGCAACTTTTTACAGCTTTTGTGTTCAGCTTCACAAAAACTGGATCTGAATAAAAGACTGAGGTAGTTTTTGATATATAAGGGTTTTGATGAGTTCACACAACCATCACTCCTAACTTCTGCAGTATTTATTCCTTTCTGAAGAGCATCTTGCTCACAGTCACTATACGGTCAAGGCGGCGTTGGTGTAAACGTGATAATACTTGTTTTTAACCATCAGGATCCAGCAGTTCCTGGTCTTGATTTGCTTCCGTCACATTTTTAGTCAGTGATACAACAGTCCTGAACCCCTATAGATTCAGGACAACCGTGGCTATAGAGTGATGTTACTCAGTTATGTCTTCATGCAGTGTGACAAAAATTTAAGCTATGAATCATTAGAAAAAAAGAATGAATTTCTCTGATTTATTATTCTTTTAAAAATGGGGGGGGGGGGGGGGTAAATAAATAAATATATGAATACAAAGGAATAAGTGTATTCAACACATTTTCAGGTGGCTTTCTGCCTAAGGAACATAGAAAAAATATTGGTGGTGGCACTACATTCAAAGAATCTACAAACTTTGATGTTTGGCATTTTTTTTACTCACTGTGATCTCATTTTTCACTGCAATATGAAGTCCTACAAAAACATGGATTCAGGATAACTCAACAAAATTCTCCTGAGAAGTATAACATAATCAAAATGCAGTAATTATTACAACATTATCACAAGTTATTTACTCTTTATAAACTATTTACAGTCAGTACTGTCACTGCTATTTACACAGTCTACATTGCAGAGGCATCATGCAAAGAAGTTTCCATCAATAATGAAACAGAGTTCTGAGCAGCTCTGAGTGGAAATTTTATGCCTGCAAAACAATTCCATGGAAAGCTAAATTCAAAGAATTTCACCAAATTTTTCTAATGGTATTTTTAAATACACATACGTACTGTACATACTGTAGATGATGAAATACACCAATCCTTTGCATTGTGTATATTGTTTTGAAATTGTTGGACAATATGCTCACAGTCTGGTGACCATCTTCCCATCTTTACCTCTAAAAAAACTAATGTTCTTTGAAATGATCTTTATTATCCAGTCATGTTAACTAGCTGTCTAGTCAAACCTTTTCTGTTGTTGTTTTCTGTAACAAAAATTTTTCAGTGTTATCTAAAAAATTAAAATATATTATTTATTTATTTATTTTTATTTTTATGACATTCTATAAGTCTGTCCTTCTAAACTTTGTTGCAGGGAATTGTATAACCACTGGTGCATTATTTTGGAAAAACGTTATGATTATGGATTTCTTAAGAGACAGAAGTTGAAATCCAGTCAAGTATTTTATTTAACCTGTTTGTTTGATTTTCTGTAGAGTGCTGTGTTGGAAAAACCCTACAGCTATATTGATTATCCTTTGCCTCTGCTGTATGATTTACTCCCTCATGCCAGTATCAGATCACTCTGGCCTTGAGTGAATCTGATTCAGGTTTGATTGGTTCTTATTTAAGTGCAGAAAGCATGAATTCTTTATCCATTTTACGCGTAATTGGAGCATGAGGGAGACATTTATGTCAGATTTGAACTCATATGATTTCATTTTGGGGAAAAAAAGAGCCGCACACTCATTGTTTTAGCATTTTTTTCTCATTATGTTATGGGCTAACAATTTTTCTAACATGCTTAATGAAATACCTGGAATGTGATTTAATTTCTAACATTGTGCTTTCTCTTGCATGGGAAGACATTTGTTACAATTTTCAGGGACTGAGGAACATTGTGCATACAACAGCAGTGTGCATACAGTGTGTTAGTGATGTTGGTGATGTCAAGGGAGAAATTGCTTTTCTAGGACCCCTGCTGCACTTCAAGGGTCTTGCTCCAGGCTCATATGTCTGTTTTAAAAGGATTTCCTCCTGTTTGACTCAAATTATGGGAAATTTTTAGTTGTTCAAGGGTTTTTTTTTTTTTTTTTCCACTTCTGTAATCTATTTACGGAATATAAAATTAAATTATGTGGGTCATGTGGTAAACAGAACCTTTGCTTTTAGCTTTATCAATGGAGGATTGTTTATGTTTCTTTTTTTTTTCTGAGGTTAGCTTCACTGAGCCATGTTACAGGTAGAGCTGTGGATACTTTCTGTGACCTTATGCAGCGGCTTTAATTTTGTGATAAGGATGTGGACCATGATTGGTGACTGTTTGTGTCCACATACTTTTATTTTCCCAGTCCCTCCAGGACTGAGGATAAAACGGCTTCTCTTCTTATTTCACTTTTGGATTGTCTTCTATTCAAGCTTTCACCTGATTTCCCAAAGTGTACCATTGTAAATTCTTAGTAAAAGTGAAAAAGGGAAACAGTAATTTAACCAAATGTCATAGTTGCTCAGCTGTTTCTCTTCTCACTACTCTCTCTGTAAAATACTTAGCCAACTGAACGGCAGCCCCAGTTCATTTTGATGCTAATCCATAATTCTTTGAGGAATGCTCTCATGAGCACAGATCAAAGACTTAGTTGTTCCAGCAGGGCCCAGGTGTGAAGAAGACAAAGGCAGGTACAACACCGGTCTCCTTTTTCCCCATTAAAAAGAGACAATGCAAGCTCTTTATTGGTTTGTGCTGAAATAAAACATGAACCCTTGTTAAATGACTTACGAGGTGCATCTATTGAACAAGAAAGGCAGTTTATAGAGATTCCTTGAGGTAACTCTGTCTTGTTTCACGTACTGGACTCATAATCTATTAGCAAAAATGTTTTCATATGATACAACTTGCAAAGGAGCATTTATGATAAGGAGATATGTTCTTATTAATTCAGTAAGGCACTTTGAATCTTCTTCAGCTGTTCTAATACATACAGGAGCAAGTTGTTTCTTGATATATTCCCCCTGTACATTTACTTTTGTTGCATGTCTGTAGCCAGGTTTTAATACCATCGGGTGTGCTTGTTGAAGATGGAGGCCAATAAAACCTGCAAGAAAATACTTTTCTTCCATTCAGACTGCTGTAATAGAATTCAGGGTGTATTGGGCAAAGACCTCCCAAACCCCAAAGAGTTTAGCCTCTCTGAGAGTGAGCTGTAAATCTAAGACACAGCTTGGTATCATATTGGTACATATCTCTCTACATAGTACAGAGTTAACCAGTTTTAATTGTGTGTCTAAATCAGTACATGACGTTTTGTTCTGATTTAAATTGACTTAATAGAACATTTTCACCATCACTGATCTCTCTTTTCTGTTAGATTAACAGACGAGATTGCAGTCCAACCACAGGTGTGTAAAATGT
Organism: Labroides dimidiatus; assembly: GCA_030710495.1. NCBI lineage: Eukaryota > Metazoa > Chordata > Actinopteri > Labriformes > Labridae > Labroides > Labroides dimidiatus. Next base: position 14,650,201 of record CM061147.1, read on the forward strand.
TAAATTAAATTAAATTCAATCTAAAATGTCCTCTTTTTAATGTAAAATATTCACAGTTATCAAGTTTATTTCTTAGTTTAACTGACAGGGTTACCATTTGTTTTAAAACAGTAAAGTCCAAGTTCTCCTTTCCACACACAAAAAAATCACTTTCATAAATACACCCCACAAATGAAATGTGTTTAAATTTTATGTTTGACTCTGTTTGCTGTTTGATTTTTGCAGACTGTTTGATGAAATGATGAAACAGCACACACAAAAGACTGGCAAGTGTTCGGCATTATCTGAGCAGATTCTTTCTGTTCAGTAACTTACATCCTCTCACAATGAAATTACTATGGTTGCTGCAGTCTCGCAGGGCTACTTATCTCTACTGGAAATATATCTGTGTGTGATTAGAATTTAGTCTTAGGTTTCTGGAACACGTAAAAAAGTCAGATTGAAAAGAAGCAGCATATTATAAGCTGATCTTTACAGAAGAGCATTGTTAAAGCCAGAGATGTGGAAAAAATGAGACAATATTTTTCCATTATAGATTTAGAGAAAATAATAAGTTGAGTTAAAATGCAATTTCTTGATGGAAAAAAAATCAAAGTTTATTTTTGAGAAAAAGTCCAATAGAAGTAAGAAAAAAAAGTCAACAGTTTCTACTGTGTATCATATTCCCAATGTGCTACAGTACTCTGTTCACTGCTGATCCAAAAGTGATCATCAATTTGCTTTACTGAGTTAAAGTTAATGTAGCATTTATAATATTAATATTCTGGGGTGGAAACACAGTAAATTAAAACACAAAGGCATTTATCAAAGTGAAAAAAAAAAAAAAAAAAAACTAGTTGCAAACTGTGAGTCTGCATTCAGATTCTGAAAATAACACCATGTTTTAGTCATTGTGGTACATCATTACCTTTTTCCAAGTATAAGTAGCTCTTTGTGGAGATGGAGGTGCCTGTTAATTTAGACATGCTGAGTTACTGTGCACTGTGGACTTCCATTTTCTGGTATATTTATCATTGGTGCTGCAAAATGTGTCATTACTCGCTCAAGCATTAACATGGAACTTTGTTGTTATTGTCTGTTTGTTTGCAATGCTTTAAAAGTTCCCTAAAATATATAATAGTACCACTGTCACTGTATTGTTATTATTATGTAGTTTAAATATGGTGCTATATGTCTGTCCGTGTTGTCTTGTCACTGCGTTTGCTCTGTTTCTCTGTGACTGCAAAGTTTGTGAATTGCTTGGTGATACATTAGTCTTAAATCTATCAATTGGTCCAAATTAAATCGTTTCCAAGTTCTACCTTGCTTCATTAAATGTGAAATACGACCTTTTACAGCCTTAAATGGCATTTTGTCTGTGTGAGTGAAGAGATCAAATTCATCAACATCCCCTTTATGTTTCTCTTCTCTCTCCAGCCTCCTTTGCCCTCATCCTTGAAGTCATGATTAATCAGTTTCCTCTGATGAGACTTAAAGAGCTGGAACGTTTGAATGCAGATGATCTCACCATGTCCAGTGGATCAAAGCCTCACTTTGCCCCTTACCATGAAACATTTCTGTGAAGTCAAACCACCATGCAATAAAATAAATAAATAAATAAATAAAATCACAGTTGTTTCCATAACAGCAGCTAAGACTAGGTTTTAATAAGGCTCAGTTTCTTACATGTCTGACTTTTTTATTTAGAACAACAACTGTCTTGTCCTGCATCAAGAGCATTTTTCTTCATGAACCACAGGAGAATGACTTTTTTTTTTCACTCTTGCTCTTCAAAAAGTCTGTGCACACCACTGCTCATGACCAAAGATATGACCATCACCCTGATAGACAGGGAAACTTTTTCTCATGTTGACTGATTCTCCTGCAGAATGAAACTGATAACATCTCACCCAGACCCAATTTATTGATGCCAATGTTTATTTTTTATTCAAAATGCATCAAAATTCTACAAGAAAGCTTGTGATCCTGTAGGAGAAGGGTGTCGTAGGGTGTGTGCACGTGCATATGTGTTTGTGTGTGTGTGTGTGTGTCTGTTTGTGTGGTGGGCTAAATTGAGCCATATTTGATTGACATAGAAACCCACAGCTTTCATGTTATGCATGCAATAGGCAGTATTCTCTGCCGGGTCATATTTGACCTGAAACACCAGAATTTTTTTTTTTCTTTTTTGATACTTTCAGAATTCACTAAAATTGCGAAAACTTCTCTTGTTGCCTAAAATTATAGTTGTATCTGAGGATTAGTTAAAGCTTTCTTTCACTACCGAAATGCAAATGGTGCTTTTTACATATCTGAACTTGAAAACAGGTCAAATTTAACCCAAGCGCAATATAAGGGTTAAAGGGTGTGTGTGTGTGTGTGTGTGTGTGTGTGTGTGTGTGTGTGTGTGTGTGTGTGTGTGTGTGTGTGTGTGTGTGTGTGTGTTTTGTTGCAGAAGGATCCCTTAACTGGTTCATAACACATTAGAAGGGCACAGGCTTCAAATAGGTGCCCCCAAAGCTTCTGTCAGCCATCTATATTTTTTTAAATATGTTGATGTCTGTCCAGTAGATGGCAATGAATGGGTTGATGTATTAGAGTCCACACAGGTGGTAGATTAGATTGAATAAAATTACTGCAATGAGAAAATAAATGTTTTATTTTTTAATCTGTAAGTATCCAAATTTGTAAGTATGACCATAACTTTCCTTGAAACATGAAAACTAGTAAAACATGCAATGCGGATGGAGAATCAGCCTGATTATTTCACAGCAACGTATCATTTCACTGAGGGTTCCTCCATTCCATTGCTCTACTCAGAGCTTTTCAGTACAGGCCAAGCTTTTTTCTATTTCAGTCCTTTTTGTTTTGTTCAAAGGTACTTTGTATTTGCTGTCCTGCTAACTGAAACCCAAATTCAGACAGACAGAGGAGGAAATCATCAGTCAGTCTGCCAATCACATACAATTAAACCTAAATGTCTTCTGGTCCCTCGGGTGATCTCGCATGTCCATCGTTGGGAGATCAACAGGGCAACAAGGCAAAGGGAAAAACAAAAAAGAGGAGTTGGTTGGAATTCAGATTCAGACTTTGGATGGTGCTGAAGAACAAGCTGGCTGTCCATTTGTTTAGCCCTGATGTCAATTCTCTGTTCAGCTCTGTGAACTCGGTTTGTTTTGTAGCAGGGCTCTGAGGGTCTTATGAATATTAATGTATAAAGATAGCTCTTGTAGGAAAACATGAGGAGGTCTCAGGGATTTCAGTCTGGAAGAACTGAGGGACACACTTAATAGGGATCAACAATTCCGTTCACTGTAGACAAAAGAAAACAGAAATTATTCTTGAGTCAAAATAACCTTTTGTTTCAAGAAGAATCTTGCAAGATTTTGCAAAAATAATACTAAAAACAAGTAGTGATAACTGAGAGGCTACTTTAACATACCTAGCATCTCCCTTGGGAACAAAGGGCTTTGAATTATAACTTTATCCACCAACATGTACAGATTCCACAAAACAGCAACGAGATAATTACATAAAAGCAGACAGGTCCTCGGCTGCTATTAGGCATGGCTTCATGCCGTCCTGAGCAGCTCTCAGAAAGTGAAAGAAGTGTTTTAAAGAAAGTAGGGAAAACAAAACCTCAAAGGCACAACAGCTCTTTTGTTCAGTCTTCAACGAGGGACAACCAGCAGACTCCAGTCAGAGGGCAATAGTCTGGTAATGCAGGGTTAGAGTGGATCTCTAATGTGAGCATGTGCCTAACACTTTCCCTTCACAAGAACCTTGAATTAAATAGAACTCTACTGGAGGCCATTAAACAGAACACGGCCAGCTGGGCTCTTTTATGTTGCATACAATGATGGTAAATATTGAAAACAGAGTGAGCTCAAAGAGGGAGGTTGTATGGAGTGTTTACAGACAGAATTTCCATCCATTATACTAACCAATATTCTTTTTCAGGTTCACAGGGTTCAAGCTGTCATTGACAGCGTTGACCAGTTGTCATTGGGCTCAAAGTAGAGCAGACCCTAAACAGGTCATCCACATATCACAGGGCCCCCCAGACATAAAATTTCCTTAAAAAACTTGGAGATGAAAAAGATGCTCCTTCAGTAGTTGTTAGAAAGATCCTCTTTTACATAAAAAATGTTTGGACGCATGGATCAGGTGCATTGTATTTTTCCTGTGCAGGGACAATAAAGATCACTACACACAGGCCATGTCTCTGCTACTGCTCACACAGAGAGTAATTATCCATGAAATTTCCCTGGTTACATTATTTCTGGAAAAAGTTCACAGCCCCATCATACATCCTCCAGGTGCGCCTAAGAAAAAGTGCACTGGCTAACTTGCATTTTGGCTAAATAAGCAGGTTTTGTTTTTCTCTGCACATGAGAAATGACTTCTTGTTCCAGCATATAGAAAAACTCTTCACACTAGAGAACAAATGCACTTCTCATGACTTGTACAAGATGATGAAGAGAATATGTCATTTTAGTATACAATATAAAATAGCACTAGCTGAGGTAGGCCAGTTATTCTATGCATGGGAAATGCTATGATTTTGTGAAATCCTAACTGCTCACACTCTCTTTTTAGAAAACCTGCACAGTGTAAATCACTGGTAAACAGTGGAAAAGTGCAGCCCTGACATTTATATATGAAGCTGACACTAACAGATGCAATCTGTTCAGACAGAGCCCGTTTTTGCAATCCAGTGCCATATCTATTTAAATTAGACGTGTCATGCTCCAAATGGGGTGGCTGTCAAAATACAAGAGTGAGTAAGCAATGACTTGACAGGGAAATTAATGAATAATACCTATGCAGGTTGTGGTCAGCAAAAGAGCCTGCTACCCAACCCTCACCCCCAAAATAAATAAATAAACAAACAAACACTTTAATGCTTGCTTAGACTCAGCGGTGCCAGGTTTACGTTTCAGGAATAGTTTGTCAGAGATTTATTTTTCCCCGGGAAAGTCACGCAAACAGGTAGACCACAGAGCCAGCTTGTAGTTTATAGGTGTGTCATGTGATTAGAGCTGTGATGAGCTGCTGCTGATCATCCCTGGGACAGCTGCAAAGTTATCACCGTGCTAATTTTCCTCCAGAGCAGGAATTGCTATTAGAACTGGCAGCAATTCAGCACTGAAAATATGAGAAGTAAGAGAGGAGAAAGCACAGGAGATAAAACACATTTCCCCCGACCACCCTTCTGGCTAAGCCAATTCAATAAGGTACAATATCAGTCCATCGTACTTGTGAGATGATTGATTTGGGATTGTTAAAATGGTGATTTCTGAGTTCATCAACTTTTGCAAATAAATATCTATGAGCTAGTTCAGGCAGACAACTTGGACTGTACTTTTTTACACACCTGACATACATCATTCTCCACAACCACCTGACAGGAGTAGCGTCTATGATGGTCCCCCTAAGCAGCAAAGAGTCCTGTCTCAATGTTGACTTTCAATGCCATCACTATTAAGCAGTGCCAAATCATAACAAAAGACATGTCTCAAGACACCTCACAACAGAAAAGAGCAGGTCTTAACACAGACCTGGGTAAATTACGGCCCGGGGGCCACATCCAGCCCTTTGGGCATCAATGTGTGGCCCGTGCGATGTCAGTCATAAATTAGAACATGAATGGAAAAAAGTATGCTGTGCATGCAATACAGCTGTGTTGCTTTTACTTTGAAAAGGGTGATGTTTGCATTATTTCCGTACGGATGTGCTTGCAAGCATGATCCCTGCACGTGAACCGCAATGTTCATGTGTGATGTCCAGTGATAAAGTTCATCAAATCCAAATACAGATCCTCCATCACTGATGATCACCTCTCAGCTGTTCTTCATGCAGCCATCTCAGAAATTCAGCCAGTGTTCAATGCAATTGTCAAGTCCAAGGCAGACTAGATTTTTGTCACTGAAGAGTTAAAATGAAGTGATTTTCTATTTTTATTTTTATTTATTTATTTATTTTTGTATAAAGTTGATACAAAGGTTTCAGTATTTGTGGAGACTTACAAGCTAAATGTAAAATGAAACACTGATGCAATGATTGTTTTTGTTTTTACCGTTCATTTCTTCTGTCATATTTCTATTGGACCTGCACTTCACTTTCTCATATTTACAGATTATCCTGGTTCTTCTGGTTATAGCAGCTAATCAAAATATAAGTGCATTTTTCAATGGTGAAAAGTTCACATTGAGTGAAGAGGAGGAGTGATGAGGTTGGAATCTGGACACTAAACATATACCATGTTCTACAGTATAACCATTACAGAAGTTACTTGTTAGAATAAACTACTTGTCAAATCATTTAAAGCTTTGGAAGGTTTAAATACGAAATGAAAATCTCTGTCATGTATCCCAACTTGCACTGCTCTCCTTCCGAGCACCAGTATGCAGAGATCTAAAGCAACATCGCAGTTTTCAGTCCTTCAGCAGTCAGCCAACACATTCTGTTCTGATGGACTCATAAAGTGAGAGTGATATCATAAAAAATCCGGGGTATCACTATTTCATTAAAACAAACCTTTTTCTAACATTTTATCCATGCTTTTCATGACACAAAACAGACAAACCACAGATGTAAGGATCAGCACCATCAGAATTGTTAAATCAGGATGAAAATGACGGCTCCCGGCCTCCCTGACAGGTTTTCCTTTTTTTGCATTATAGACGAGCTAAGAGGCTGGAGGTTTTTCAGGCTTTTATGAAAAGGCATGACACAATAGTTAGGCACTCTCATGAAACCATTTTAAAATGTGTTATTTTTTTTTTACACTTTTATTAGTATGTTTATAGATGTGAGACATCTGAGGCAGTGATTTCCCAAGCCCAAGCTTTTATTGTGGCTTTCTTTTCGTTTTCTTGAACCTCAGACAATACCCAAGCTTCTACAGGATTAAAGGGTTTATTATAGCCAGCAGCCAGATACAGTTGTGCCTTAAAAATAATCTCTAGAATATGTAAAATCACTTTCTGAGCTTTAAAACCAATGCAGCAAGGGGCCTGAAAAGAAAAAAAAGGAGGTTATGTAATCACACCTCCAAGTTCTGGTGAAAGTATTGTTGCAGCAGAAAATAGAAAAAGAGGCCAGCCAAAGCCAAGATGAGCCATCTTAAGAAAACTAAGTTAAAGTTTATTGAGCATAGATTAGGGCCTTCGTTTCACATGTTAGTTTAAAACAGCTCTCATGGTTTTAAATAGCTTCAGAATCTGTTGAAAAAGGAATAATATACTTACTTATTTGCAAAGATCAGGAGATGTTTTTAATTTTAACATATCAAAAAAAATGTCAGGCACGAGGTGATTCTCTGTTCTATGTGTCTTTTTAACAATGAATGATGGGTGTGAATGGAAAAAAATGATATTTCATGGTGTTTGAGGATAATCAGATTAAATACAATGGTCAATACATTGAATGCAAGGGATTAGATGACGATGGATATTTTCTTTATTCTACTTTGAAAGTTCTGGTGGTGAAACGAGATGATTTAAGTTGCCTTTTGGTTCTGTCTTCAGTGTCGTGAGGCAAAATTCTATTGATTTCCACACAGGCTCACAATGATTCAATTACTGTCCAGCAGTTACTTATCTCTAAAGACAACCTCAGGATCAGCACGGCCCACAGGGCTGTATTAAAAACAGTAGACTTTCTCAAAAATGGTGTTATTGGTTTGACACAGGTGACTGTGGATTGTTTGAGGTAATTTCTTCTCTGAAATTGGTAAGAGTATTAGGAGCTGTAGGCCTGTAGCTACTCCCAGAGACGAGAGACAAATATTACAGGTTATTTAAAGGTGAGGGTGTGTGCCAACAAAAGATAAAGATGAAAAGTATGAGATAATATGTGTCTTAACTGTACACATGGAGAGCCAACAATACCCTCATTTCATGACAAATATATTTTTTGTGTCCAACCCCAGATAAATGGTGGTTAATTCTCATCACCAAAAGAAATATCAGGAACAGCCATCATGTTGAGTCTATATGCATGGAAAGAATTTTGGCACATTTTATCACATTTTGTCTGTCACTACTGAAGTGAAAGTGTCAGCTTCTGTCAGCATTCAAAATTGCTAAACATTTTGGCAAAACATTTTTTGTCTCAGACTGGTCATAAGAATCAGGAAATGAAGCACTGATATGAGCGCAACATGAGGAGCTACATGGCCCCCACTAATGCATACTATATGTATCCGGTAGTCATGCATTTGTGGAAAACTTTCAGGGGCCTCAAACACCATGGTCTGACAATAACTCTGCCCCCTCAAGAGGGCTGTCCAATCAGAGGGAAGTGGGGTTTGTGGCAAATGGAGCCTAAAAAAGACAGTAGCTAAAATGAAGTGGATATGAAATGAAAAATTAAATAATGGTTTATTAAAACACCTGTGTGAGAAAAGTTTTTTTTAAAACTGTATATCATATAAAGCTACAGGCTTTATTTTAATTTATTTTTAAATCACAAAAATGCCCCAACTCGGTCTCCCTGAAAATAAGAAAACAATATATTCTTTTACATTTTTTGTGTACAGTATTTATTGCAGGGACACAAAAAAATAGGTATTATTTCTATGCATCCCTCAATAAAGGCAATTTGTCAGACAGTTCAAAGGCGTGCTGTCTCTGAACTGTCTACATGTTGTCACTTTCAGATGTTTATTTTAACCTCAGCGCTGTCTGTTACTCTGAGAAAGGCAGACCTTTTTATTTATATCTTGCTAGAGATGGTTCTGCCCTTTCTCCTGCAGTCAGCACTGATATTCATACTATGACCCTCTGGCATCAAAACCTCTTTACTGACTTCTACCTGAGAAAGCCTGAGGTTTGTGGCTGTGGTTTGAGAATGACAGACTCAACTACAAGGGCTTTTCAGAGCCACTGGCTGATCCCAGGGCGCAAAGTCACATCACCTCACTCTGCAGTTTGAGAGGTCAGGAGAAGACATAGGCACAAGGAACAGAATCAAGGATTTTAGAGCGTCCAATATGTTTGGGATTGTGCTGGATGCTAGTGACTGCCTATGTCAGCTCTTACAGAAGCTATTGTTGAAGCCTGACAGAAAGTACGTGTTTTAGTCTTTTTACTTTCAAATCAAACAAGTGCTGATTATGAAAAGGAACCCACTTGAACAAGCAGTAAACTAGCTGAGGTAAAGACAAACATATAGCACACTTTGACCACATATGCTGATGTTTAAAGTTTTTCTTGCTCTTTCCTGTCCTCAGAGAAGTGTCGGCTCCTTCCTACCTTGAGTCCCTCATCCAGGTCTTCACTCCTTCCTGCCCGCTACACTCTGCCTGTGAGAGACGCCTGGCGCTCCCAGCCCAGCATGGCTCTAAATCTCTAGCCAGACTCTTCTCTGTTGTTCCAAAATGATGGAATGAATTAACCAACTCATTACGATCCGCAGAGTCCCCTTCTACTTTTAAGAGAGGACTGAAGACTCACCTGTTCAGGGAACACTTTGGCACTTAATCTGACCCTTCTCCTCTTTGTCCTCACGGGTCAGATCAGAAGGTCTCAGACTGAGCTCTTAACAAATTAAAGCACTGAATATTGATTTCTCCTGAATGTTGAATTCTAGTTGTGGCTACTATTTAGATAGAATACTTAAAAAAAGGTGGTGGTGGTGTGTGTGTGTGTGTGTGTGTGTGGGTGTGTGTGGGGGGGGGGGGGGGGGGGTCAGTGGGCACTTGATGGCAGAGTACCTGTGACCCAACTAACTTGAAGCATTTCTTTGCACTTAATAAGGTTTCTCCTTCTTGTTTAAATTCTTGCTTGTGTTATACGTCGCTTTGGAAAAAAGCGTATGCTAAATGAAATTGTACCTTTGTCATCGTAAGAAGTGATTATGTTTTATCATATTCTTTAAATGGTATTAAAGAGAGCTGTTAACATATACTCTTTGCTAAGGCCAGGCTATCATCAAAGCCATACCATCACCGTTTTGTCATGTTATCTCGTCTTATTTATTTATTCATTTATTTGTTTCTGAGTTAATACATAAAGGGGCTGTTCATATCAATAAACATTTCAGCATAGCTCCCATGTATATAGTCCTCTACAGTTCAAAGCAAAATGTATAACATTGGAAAGAGACAGTGAAAGAAATAATAAATCATGATTCGCCCTCAGCACAAACTGACTTTCGGAACACCGTTGCACTTCTAATGCTGAATCTCTTTCAGTAGCCAATCAGAATCAAGATCTGGCGGGATTCCTGATGTTAAAAGATGTCATAACAACAACAATGTGAAACTCATTAGACTCATACAAACGAGTACGATTTTCAGGTCTGAGATTCTGTCCTCAGAGTAGTGTCGGTGAGAGGTGCTCAGATAAGTTGCGTCCACTGCCTATGCCAAAAATTAAAATTATATTAAAAAGAATTAAAAAAAAATTAGGAATACACAGTAGATGCCTAACAGTATCATACCAGTACAGCTCCAGCATTAGACAGTTTCCTCATTCTTAGACAATTAAACTGTATTTAAACACAGAACATGGAACAACATAGCTGGAAACAACAGCTGCAAGGTCTCTGACTTGTTTTTCTATCCGTCAATTTTAACTACATAAGTGAAGTCTGTGTTACAGTGACAGCACACTAAATCAGCAACTCCGTATCCTCCAGTCACTCATGAGGATATCAAGGGTATTTGCGAGCTCGTATGGCTCTGTGGAATGCTTCCTTTGGGAAGTGCCTGGAAGGTATCCTAATCAATGTCAGATTGTCACCCTACTGGCTCTTTTCAATGCAAACGGGCAGAATCTCTTCTCTGAGCTATTTCAGGGTATTGGAGCCCCTCTCATAAGTCCATGCTTACAAAACCTGTTTGCAAACTAACTTCAGAAGCTTCCCTTAGAGTTCTTCAACTTCTCATGTCCATTCAAGGACAGAAGTAAGCGTTTGTGAGGTCAAAGACACATTAGATTCAGTAGGAATCATTCAAGCTTTATCTCTATGCTCAGCTGCTTCTTGGCTTTGCTTTATGGATGCTGTTTTGTTATTTGCCTGCTGTTGTGCTCTAATTTAACCTTGCTTAAGGTAGCTACATACTCAAAACAGAAAGAAAAAAATGGACCTTTTCAAGACAGAAAAATGTGCTGAAAGATTAAAGATTTTTCCTTCATCCCAAATGCTTTACTCACAGCTGCCTGTTTGTGCACCTGATATTGCACAGCTCCTGAAGCCAGCAGGACTATTGCATTTGCACGAACACAGAACCAACCACTCCCTCCTGCAAACTTGAATAATTAAAACTATGGTAATCAAAGACGGCAGGTGACAGAGCACCAGATATCAACTCTGACATGTGTATGTCCATGATCCAACTGCAGCTAAGGTGCCACTATTCTGGATATTTGTCAGAGCAGAAAAAAATTATTTAACCTACTGTTAGTGTCCATTTTGTCCATTCAAGATAGAGATGGTGACTGGAATAGATACCCATCTTCACATTTCAACACCTTGATCAAGCTACATGCCATGCTCTTTGGCCCACCAGGTACTGCGAATTGGAAAAAAATGCATCATGTGTTCTTGGAGGTTCCACACTTACATGAATGCACTCACATGAATACAAGGGGCAACATCTAAAGGAATCCAATATGAGAAATATACAGTATGATTGCAATTATTTCTTTTGATGAGTCTTTTTAAAAGCTGGATGTTCAGGCTACAGTTCAGTGTGGTTTGAGATGTGTTTTATTGTTGATGGTAATGAACTCACTGATTCTACAGTCTCTGAGTTCCCTTTATATACTGGAGGATGTCACAGCAGCAGTATTCTCTCTTCAACCCTTAAGTCCAGTCTGTTTGGCCAGTATGACCACAAGTATACCGTGTTCAGGCACGGTCCACTTCTTGTCTTTGGCATGCTTCTGAGAGTGTGTTCCACATGGTACACTTCATGTCGTTTTAAACATTGATGAGGGTGTTAGAGGGCTGTGTCGGAACAAAACAACTTAAAATGAGCCGAAAAGTAACTAAAGTCATAATCATGTTCTCTGTGTCTAATTGTGCTGACTCTGATGAGACCACACTTCTTGTAAACAGATGCTTCATGGTGACATAGACGGGCTATTCAAGCGCCTGAAAGCTGGTTCATGTTGGAGTTGTGGGGCAACCGTGCTTGAGTACAGCATGGTTTGGATGACGAGTGGGACTGTGCCCTAAACCTTTAAAGCTGTGTGAGAGGTGATGCTGGGTTTTGATGCTTCTCTGGTATTAAAAGCCATTCAAAAGGTGAATCCACCACAACAGTGATCACTGATTAGGCCAACTCAGATCTGAAGCGCCCAGCTCTCACTGAGAGGTTGTCAGTTTTCCTTCCCAGCTCCATTCTTTTATTCCTGCCTCTCGGCCAGCAGACTGGACAGAAGGTCAGAGAGTTGATCTGTGCCAAAACTCTGAGGATTTTACCCCTCCTCCCCTTTTTTTCTCTCGTTTTCCCTCTCAGATATGCAGATTCTGGACCTCCTAATGAGAATATGTTACTCCCAGATACCATCTGTTCTGTTTGCACTCTGTATGAGAAAATAAAGAACATGTGACATCATTCCAATGAGACTGATTAATCAAAGTCATGGGGTATTTGCCCTTTGGAGAAGTGTGTCACAGTCTGTCAAGTATTGGTTTCCTGTGTGTTAACAAACATAAATATAGATGCTTTATGTTGTGCATATGAATAAATAAGCTTAAAACTGTAATGCTAATAATTGTATTGCAGTCCAAAAGTACCCTGCTGCAGCATTCAAGTGTCCATAACATGCCACAGAATTTTCAGAATTAAAAGAAAAATAAATAAATAAATAAATAAATAAATAAATAAATAAATAAATGAAGCACTTTTTTTCTTTAACACATTAATATTGTGCCATAATAAACACATGCATCAAGGGAATAAATAATGTGTTCTAAAGCTGACCCGACTTTCAAAACCAATCCTTGCTACGGATGTCAAAACTCTCATTTCATTACTACATCTCCACACGTAGCTATATATGAAAGTACCACCCATAACAAGCAAAGCCAAGGTCTCAGAGAAAATAGGACATGCCTTAGAAGTGCTATATGAATTTTGCTACCTCAAATCTTTGATTTTTACTTCTCTGCTGTGATATATGTCAGTGTTTCTGCATGTGCTCTTTTCAACAATTGTAGTTGAAAACTCATAAAAGCTGATTTCTTCTTGTAGATGACATCTTTTTTTCTTACAGTTGCATCTCAGCAGTCACCATGAAAATCGACAAGCTTGCCAGCTCCGTGCACACCAGTGTAATACCAATCAAATCTAGTCCTGTCTGTGAGCATGTACACCTTTCTTTCTCAAATTAGAAATGACAGTTGAGAGTACTACTCTGCTCAGCTAATCAAAGAAAAGCTCCAGGATATTTTACAGTGATTACCAGGACAACCTAAGCTGGACAGGAAACAAGCCAAGAGCATCGCAAAGAGAAAGGTATCTTATAAACACAGAAACAGCCAGCAGGCATTAGTCTAAGCATGGAGCAGGCAATGTTACACTTGACTGAGAGGCAGAAAAGTAGCTACAATGGAGTAGGGATGGTGTGTTAAACGTAAACAAAAACAGAATCAACACAATACAATGATTTGCAAATCCTGTTTAACCTATATTCAACTGAGTACACTACAAAGACAAGACATTTATTGTTCAAACTGATCAACTTTTATTTATTTGTTTATTGCAAACATTCACTCATTTTGAATTTGATGCCTGCAACACGTTTTTATTTGTTTTACACAATTTCCCAACTTTATTTAAATTTTGGTTGTAGTATTGCAATTCTGGTTTAATTGTATGCCTCAAAATGTCATCTCAAGGCTAAGGCAAAATATCCAGATATTGTATGTCGCTCAACCATTGTGAAGTACGTTCATGTAAAGTATCTCAATGCACAACAAACTTACAAACTTTAAAAGCTGACTCCTGCAACAGCCTAAAGAAAAGTAGAGACTGACTTATTTAAATTCTCCAGTCACATTATGTTAGGACTACAGCCTTGGCAGGCATTTTACTAAGCTAGCAGTTTTCTTTATTGCCCTTTGTTAACGCTAACTGAGCATCCACTCACTGATTAAGCAGAAATTGAACTTCATCGATTGTCTCATCAACAGAAGGACAGCAATTAAAGACATTCCCCAAATTAGTACAGTGTTCCTTAAAACATGATGGTGAAAGAAATTATGTGAAACATTGTACTATTTAACTACAAGGTAAAATTGTCCGTGTAACCCGTGTAGCATTTATAGTGCAAATGGATTCATGAATGCACTCAATGGCGACTGCACAGGAAATGTATTTCTTTACAGACAAGTTTGTTGAAATTTAGTGCCTCTACTCAAAGTCATCCGGAGAATCTTTCAAGAGTGCTCTTAAAATGGCTCAGTCATAGAAACTGAAGATGGATTGTTTTACTTTTTGTTGCAATAAACATCTGAGTTACTAAATAAATGAATAAATGAATGAATGAATGAATAAATAATAGGCCATTCTTTAGAAGTATCAAGCCTGGCCAGAAACATACCCAAGCCACTTGAGTGCATTTGCTGACTGTCTATCCTACACAGTTTTAATTTTCTTATCCTTATACGATTACCATTTAAGAATGATAAACTATTTCCACTTGATGAATATTGATATGCTGTATCACTTTTATTTAAGGCCGCTTTGCTCAGTATTTTGTTGATGCACCTTTGGCAGCAGTTACAGCCTCAAGTGTTTTTGAATATGATGCCACAAGCTTGGCACACCTATCTTTGGCCAGTTTGGCCCAGTCCTCTTAGCAGCACCTCTCAAGCTCCATCAGGCTGGATGGGGAGCGTTGGTGCACAGCCATTTTCAGATCTCTCCAGAGATGTTTGATCTGATTCAAGTCTGGGCTCTTGCTGGGCCTCTCAAGGACATTCACAGAGTTGTCCTGAAGCCACTCCTTTAGAATTTTGGTTATTTATTTTTTTTATTTTAATAAATGAATAAATAAATACATACATACATACATACATACATACATACATACATACATACATACATACATACATAATGATAATTAAAAAAACTTTTTCATATTGTCATTATGGGGTGTTATGTGTAGAATTCCGAGGAAAAAATGAATTTATTCTATTTCGAAGTGAAGCTGTTACAACAAAATGTGGAAAAGTGAAGCGCTGTGAACACTTTCTGGATGCATTGTACATTCTGTAACATCACAGCCAGTCCTTGTTAGGAGCTCTCAAGTTGGACAAGACAAAAACTAAGATTAGTACAAAGCAGTTGTTGAAGATCATTGTTTCGTTGCTGTGCTTGGACTGTTATAAATGGAGAACCATTCGGGTCAGTTCTAAAGTGTTCAAGTGAAAATAAAGAACCAAAATAACCTTTAGAAACAAGACCCATCATGGAGTCCCTGCTCACCAACACTCACTACTAACAGTGTCTGCACTTGACTGAACCTTTGGATCTCTGGTGAGGGATTTTGGCAACACGGCATATTGTTTCACAAAAATGGTCTGACTTTGAGCATATTTTGAATGATGTAATAGTTGAAATTGCTGTAGTCATTTATATTTAAAGATACCTCCCCTGAAACAAAATCATTTTTCTCAGATACAAAAACACCCCCTGGCAAGCTCTCTCTTTTATTGTACATTTGAGTGTTCATGCCAGACTTTCACAGTTCATGACTTTTCTATTTCAAATACATTTTGATGATAACACATTTGCTTTATAAGCATAAGCAAAGTGAAAAAAATATATAAAAAATCTCAATTCTATTTACCTGTATTTTTTCTTACTTCAAGCCTACCAAACACAAATCCCTTCCCTGTGTAACTGATAATGTTGCATTAAGATGTATTAATAAGTAAAACTATTTTTAGTACGACTATTATTATTGTTATTATTATTTGTCATGTGGAAAATAAGGCTATACAAATATTTTCATAATAACTATTGCAAAAGAACATCAGAGCAGCACAGCAAGTTGTTCAGTTTGAAAACACCAAACCAATCCAGCTGGCATCTTGCTCACCTACCACTGTGCTTGTAAATTTCAAAAGTCTCAAATTCAATCTGTCACAGATATGTTTCTCGGCCTGTTTTGCAGATATGAGTGGTTTTGCATTGCAGGAGAAAAGTCAGAATTCAGTTTTAAGTGTTGACTTCCTCTCCTGTAGTATAACCCCTGGCATTACATGGAAAATTCACCATGAGTGTTATAGTGATTACAGTTCATGGCCTTTGGTTTTACTCCACACATAGTCAGGACAAGTTGGTGGGCTCAGGGCCATGTCCCAAATCCATAAAGTGATAGCAACAAGAATCACAGCTGCTGTTGTGCATCTGTCATTAGGCCTCACATATTAGCAGAGCTTTCACAGTTCTGACATTTTTGAAGGATTGGTCTGTCAGAGTAATCAAAGATTCCAGCTGCATGGGTATTTGGGCTTTAAATGTGCAGTCCCTTCATGAAAGAAAAATGTCCCTGTCCTTATTGATATACCAGCCTGGTTATGTTCATCTCAAACCACAGTTTTTCAAAGAGGTATCACAGAAAACTAAATGGGACTTTTAATGTAAAAAGTTTACCAAATCAACTCAAACAGTATATGCTGCATTGACCATGCATCACTAATATGCCTTGATGTACATTGCGCTCCCAACACAGTATTTCAAAGTTATGGCAGACTCCCATAAATGCATTTCTGCTAAATGTTGTTGAAAGCGCAGTGTGAGTTACAGTAGAATACAAAATAAACTGAACCTTGGCTCACAGCAAATCAACACAAAAATGAGTAAATGTGTCCTCCAGCCATATTCTAACACTGTTATTTGTGCAGGGCAAGAAGTCACTAGCATAAAAGATTTTTTTCTTCTCAAATTATATTCAGTGCATAAAGCTCCTTGGCTTCTTGCTCCAGCTCTTCACTGAAGAGAAAACATGGTTGAAGTTGTATCCAAATTCAGGCTTTGGAGGCCAAGCAGTGTTGATGTGTGCACTCTTTTGCTTTGGCTTGTAACCATGGCAGTATTATTGTGCATTACTTAGATCAATCTGTTAGACATCCACTTTATGTAGCAGTTTTGAAAATTTCCACATGCTAATTTGGAAAACCAGAATTGTTAACATGTTTATATCCATATTATAACTTATAATGTTCCTTAAACCTATACATGCATATTTAGCATTGCATTGGAGCTTTCAGCTGAATTGATCAATGCTAGGTATTCAAAAGCTTTATTAACTGGAATATGCTGCTAGTGCATCACAAGTTTTGAGAAATTAAACATACTTCATGACAAAAATTACTACCCTTGAGTTCCTCTGGTGGAAGTGAAAGCATGCAGTAGGTCATGAATAAATTATTTGCCTCCTTGCCTTTTACTAAAGGTTTTTTTTTAGCGAAGCTGTTGTTACAAGACAGATATGTGGTATAGTAAAACATAGAATTGTAATACTAACTGAAAAATTCCCAGGATCACAATCTGTGATAAGCTCTATCCACTGAATGAGTCCTTTGGGAAGGAAAGATGAAATACTTTTAAAAATAAACCAATTTTGAACTTATTTCACTGCAAAACTTAAAGACGCTTTTAAAGAGCTGGAAAAGACAGATGTAAGACAAAATGATAAAGGAACTGGACTGAGTCACTTAGTATTCATGGAGACATCCTAGAAAGGTTTCAGTTTTTGATTGAATGAAGTTTATATGAATTAGAATTAAAAATTAGGAAAACCCTTTGATTCAACAAGTTTCTAATCATGAGCTGAATGTGGAATGTCCAATTGTCGCTATAATCAACTTTCATAAATCACTATCTCAATCTGACGCAGATTCATGCCTGGAAAGTTTTAATTCTGCTTTGTCTTTGTCAGCTTTGGCAGCAATTCGCTTTTACTAAGTCTCTTGTTCCAGTCTTCACCCCTTTAGTATGTCCTACCACACATAAGTTGGATTTTAAAGTAATTATTGAAACAGATGGCACCTCTCAAATCCAAACAGAATGCCAAGAAATTGTTTGCACATGCTGAGTTCAACAGACATCCTGTGCAAGATGTCTCGATCATGGAGGCTGTGTTACTTTTTTTCTTTTAGATTTGCACAGTGAAAGTGTGCAGCCTCAGACTAGCCCCCTGTTAATACCCGCTAATAACACGAGTCTCTTCCTAAACATGCAGCATCACATGGCTCATTTTGTCATGATCTCTGGCATCTTACTCAAAGTAATTTTAATTTTCTTTATGAGGATAGTACTTTCCCTTCGACTGAATGTTTAAAATACATCAGTGTCTTAAATATTAAATACTATAAAATCTAGAACATAATTCTTAACAAAACATTTCAAGGAGGGGAAAATAACGCTGGTATTTCCAAGACATAAAGCTCACACCTGAATCATCATCTGCCACAGTGTGTATCTACTGCATGCAATATACTCTGTCCTAGAATGCCATTGTGCTGACACAGGTCCAACCTCACCTGCTGAGTTAGATGATTAATCTGAAGCAGTGGTCGGCTACTTGAAGTAAAGTAATGAGCAAAGAGTCCTGTTAGAGTTCTGTAATTGAAACAGCTTTAGTACATTTAATAAATAACAAGATAACACAAATAGTAGTGAAGCATGGCAATTTGTTGCTGACAGGATTGGTTGCAGTTCTGCAGGGGCACATGGGGTTAGCTGTGTAAACTAATATTGTCAGGCTCAGGTGCACACACACACGCAAACACACACACACACACACACACACACACACACACACACACACACACACACACACACACACACACACACACACACACACACACTATTCTTTCCTACCAGCTCAGTCCTTGATATGGCACAGTGATGCAGTTGTAATACCATTACTCCTCTTTTAATACCTCAGCTGGGAGGAAGACTTTGCTCTACCATTACAACTTCATATTGTGGACAATGGGGTGTCAGTTTCATTTTATTGGTTACACAGGCGCCCCATGTAGAGCAGCTACAGCTCTGCTCACAATGGTTAAAGGAGTGACTCCTGATCAAACCAGTGTAGCATTAATCCAAACCCAGCCTTTCCCCTTTTGTGCGATTAGAATATATTTTGAGATACTACTTTTGTTGACAATAAAAATCTCTTTCTCTTTGTGCGACCTGAAATGGGGACAATGAAGGACATGATAATTAATTCAGGATTCAAGAAGCTTTACTCTCATACTCTCAAGGTCCTGTTTTAAGCCTGATGAATATCACAAGAACAATATAGAGAAATAAGACAAGAAGAGAAGCAAGTAAGGATACAAACAATTCAACTAGCATAAAGAATATAAAAATATAAGTATCAACAAAGTAAACTAAGGCAGCCAAATTTAGCACTGCTAAATAAGTGAGGTAGTCCAGTTATTGCATTCATGTGTTTCCATTTTGTCTGATTGTTTCTGTGCAGTAAAGTGAAGACTGTTTTTTTTTTCTTTTTCTACAGTTAAAAGCTAACAAAACAGAAATTATTGATAGTATGAACAGAACATGATTACAAACAGACTGGTGGCATCTGTTCTGTTGTTTATCTATCATCCAAAATAATAATAAACAATATATTAACCAACATGAAGGATTTCCACAATCCAAGTCCAGTAAAAGATCTAGTACTAAGACCTCATACCCATAAAGAAAAGGGTGAAAAAGTGTGGTGGTGGGAAAGTATTCCCCCTGTCTGCTTTCTATTTATACACTTCCAGTCATGCGGTTTTTATTTCCAGTGAGGACAGGTCACCCCCCTCTGTCAGAACTACATAAAATCCATGATTCAAGTTGACCTGCCTTGTGTTAAGTTAACTTAATTTTGACTTAAAAACTTTCTGACTCTTGAATTCTGCTGACAGGTAGCTATATAATGTGTGCACCACTATGACAAAAAATGGCCACATTCATTTGTTTGTTTTTGTGGCAAAAAATAAATGAATAAAAATAAAAAAAATAAAAATCCACTGGAAAAGTCAAGAACTAGACTGTGGAGATTGAGATGACCAGCTGCCATTATCATGGAGCCCACATAGGTGGAAGCTCCTCAGTCTCTACCCTTTTCACCCTTTGTCCAGCATTGTTGTACGCTGTGTTTAAACCAAGCGGCGACCTCTTGCATGAAATTATAAAGTATGTTGTAGTGTAAAAACCTAGAAAGTCTGAACCTTTGAAACCTTTGAAAGTCTGTTTCAAACTTGCTGTAGAACCATAACAACTCCCCATAAAAACCTCAAACCTTGATATTTTTGAAGTTGATAAACTTACAAGTTTTGTCCAAATCAGAACATGGCTGAATTGACTGACGGGCAGGCACACTGTACATGTCTATGAAGAGGCCAAAAGCCCACTTCTTTGCCTTATTCAAACTAGAACAAAGCTATGCAGGGTATAGATTTCCAATGTGGTCCTTGTCAATCAAGGCTTCAAAACTCAGTAACAGAAACAAATGACATCAATGACATCATGAACACTGCATCCATAAATCATTACGGTCTATGACTGACTGCAAGCTGTGGTTGGTGGAAAGGGACATGAATGGTGTAGTGATGGATTCCTTTATGGAATGGTGATTAAAACTGGAAAAGGTTTAATGAAAAAATTAATAAACACTAAATATTCCCAAAGCATAAAAACTGTAGAGAAAACAAGAAAATAATAATTTTTAAAAAATGTTGGAGACGGGGCTGCCTGGTAGCACAGCTGTTATAGCTGTTGCTTCACAGCAAGAAGGTCGCCAGTTCGGGCACGGTGTTCCTTTCTGTGTGAACTTTGTATGTTCTTTATGTGCATGCATGGGTTCTCTCCAAGTACTCTGGCTTCCTCCCACAGTCCAAAAATATGTTCATCAGGTTAATTGGTGATTCTAAATTGTCTATAGGTGTGAGTGTGTGCTTGAAAGGTTGTCTGTCTCTGTGTCAGCCCTGTGATTGACTGGCGACCAGTCCAGGGTGTATCCTGGACCTCTCGCCCTAAGACAGCTGGGATAGGCTCCAGATAGCCACGATCCTTAATAGGATAAGCGATATAGAAGATGAATGAATGAATGATTGTTGGAGACGTTAATTGACAGGTCACTGGACAGCCAGAAGGTGAAGATTAAAGGTGATAGAGATGTGCTTGTGCTTTGCCAACACCATCTGCATGACCTGTGATACAAACACCAACCAGCAGATATGATTTAAAGTCTGACATTCAGCAGTTCATCATCAGATTACAGATACACTGATTACTCCGTGTTTATAAAGACTGTAACCCCTGATTCACACACACAAAGTGAGCACCGCGGTCTGTCAGCGCCACGCACTACGCTGTACATAGCTGCCACTCTGGTCAATCATTGTATTCACACTGCCCATCCTGCGGTCCAACGCCATCAACAGCTGCTCACGGCTGTTCCGCTGCAACTCTACTTTTGATGGAGTATGCTGCAGAAATGCATCAATCTCTGCAATGCAGATTGTACCAACCAGGAAAACAGACACAAAAAACAATCAGAGTATCCGGTCATTTCAAAACAAAGTGCCATGTTCTGGCTGCCAATCATAAAAATATCCCCATACATCAAAACTACATCACTGGCACAGGGCCAGTCATTAGCAGGTTAGACCCAGAGGGAATCCAATGCCATGGTCGAGGAAAAGTTTATCTTCAAGATGGGAAACCTTATGATTATATACGACACAACACATCCTTTTAGAAAGGACTGAAATTGCTGAAGTTCTTGGAGGGCCAGATGAGGTGGGTTTAGCATACTAATTAATTATCCTGCAAGTAGTTGTGTTGTGATTTTGTGATCTCCCGTACCCAGCTGCTATGGAGTGTGAGGTGCTCCACTCCAGTGTGAATTGGCGCCGCTGAAAACCACAGTGCTCACAGAGTTTATGTGAATCAGGGGTTACTCCAAGCTCAGTGATCTATCTTACCATGGAAGAGCAGGGTTTGGATCTGTCCTTAACAGTCAGTCAGTGCCACACTGATGCAGCAAAGTTTTGAGATGTTTTCAATCTTTTAAAAATCCCCTCTCTCCATGGTGCCATTACAGGATAAAGATGTCAGCAGTGTGTACTTCCATATGAAAATGATGACGTTAAAGAAAAGTGAATTTCACAAAAGTTAGAGGTTTTTATAATCAAATTCTATGAAAAAGGCCACATGAAAGGTAATTTAAGAAATAAAGATGATAACTAACAGTTAAAGGATTAAAAGATGTGGGCAGCTCATCTCAATGTGTCCTCCTACACAATGCCATTAGTCCATTTATTCATTCATCTGGAGTCGCATTTTATTCAAACCCATTTGAAATGAGAGCCTTAAAAGGTTATTCAAACAAGCACATGTAATAGCCAGCAGGGGCTGATCATTTCCTCAGCTTGTATTATGGTAATAGTCAAATGTAACTGCATATTATGGGTACTTGGCAGATTGGAAAATTATCTCCATGTCATCACTTGTAAGACCTGGTGGTCCTATTAGAAAAACAGGATAGACTGAGGATGTAATATTTAGTTTGGACTATGAGCTGTGGAGGTCTTAAGTGAGCACCTTTTCATAGAAGACAGGTTATTTTCAGTAGTGACACTAAGAAATAAAGATTTGAATTCCAGAAAAAATATCATCTACAAAAATGTGATTGAAAATGGTGCTGTGTGACAGTGGTGACTGTAGCTTCTGTGATGTCAGCAATGCTCATTGCGGCTGAATCATTTTGCTGCTGCACCTTCTCCTGACCAGTGTCGGAGGTTTTCTCTTCCTCATTTGATTTGACCGTCCTCATCTTAAGCCACTGATAAATGGTGATTTTTGCCTGTAGCTCGTTATTGGAGTAACATCAGCTTGACCATTTTCTCTTTTGTGGGGGGGGTGTTCCGTAAAATACCCAGTGTCAAAGCAGACCACTAGGAGGTGCTGGCGGACCATTAGTGGTCCGGGGACCATAGATTGAGAAATACTGCTTTAAAAGGCCCACCTGGTTGGCAAAACACACTAAACCAACCCTTTGCTGACTGACACATGATAAAGTGCCTTCTTAAGAGGCAAAAAAGCATGCTAGAGTGCCCTTGAAAATGTATGGAACTTAATGTACTCTTTGGTGGCGAGAATGCATTTTAAGGGTTTTTTTTTTTTTCCTTTTGGTCCCTGCTCTTCAAAAGGTCCGTGCCTGCCACTGCTACATGATCTTACTATAATGGCACAACAAGGCAAGTTTATTTGTAGAGCACAATTCAAACACAAGGCAATTCAAAGTACTTTACAGCTACATAAAATCACAAATAAAATGATTCCATAAAACATTAAAATAAAAAATATATTAAATTAAAAGCATGGAGTGCAGATTAAATGCTTGCAATGGTTATATGCAAAGCTAAACAGCACTGTTTTCAGCTGGGATTTGAACATTATCAGAGTTGAGGCCTGTCTCACATTTTCTAGGAAACTGTTTCAGATTTTAGGTGCATAATATATTCTATTCTACCATAGACATAAATATGCTTCTACCACAGTTTGACTGAAAATCATTTCCAATTACCCAATAAAAGTGAATGCATTTTCCTCTAAGCTTTTAATCAACCTATATTGTGTATTTTTTTTTTAATGCTATTATGCCATCTGGTCGATTTTATGTCATAAGTTTTAGTGAAAGAAAAAGCTGAAAAATTCACTAAGTTGTCGACATGAAGCTGTTTTAGCCTCCAGTATGCTCAGAGACTTTTAATCACTTTGCACAAAAAAAAAAAACAGATACAGAGAAAAAGATGATAACACTCAACTGTATTCCAAGCTTCACATCTGCTCTTTGCTGCTTTAAAACTGCTTTGTTTAGGTTATACCTTGGATCACTTCCAATTGCCAGTCAAACCACATGATCTGGGAGTAGCATTGTTAATCGATAATGAGGCAATGGATGTTGGGGGAACAAACTAAGAGGGAGACTGGAAACACTTGTTTCAAGATCAGCTGTCCGTGCTTATACTGCCCCACCCCCACCCGATGTCTCAGTCTAATTATGTCGATTACCATGCAGCCATTTGGAGTAATTGATTTGTACAACCAGTTGCTCACAAAGCACCAGCCACTCGGGATAATGTCTGCAGTGTTGCCCACCCCGAGAAATGATTATCAGCAACTTTGTTCTTTAGAGTTTGAATGAATAAAGTGTCCACACTACAGGGAGGTCATAATCACCCATGATGTGTCTTTCTCGAGCCTGTGTGTGCACTATCACACTATCAATTCTACATGAGAAAATTTTAAAAGGTTGATGTGATGGGGAGAGACAGCAGCACATAAAGAAGCAACGGAAGAAATTAAGAACTAATGCAGCATGTAATTAAGCCATATGTTGATATTCACCTCAGGGAAGAGGAAATATCAGAACAACATGTGTTTATTTCTTTTTTCCCCCCCAGTACCTAATTATGCTTTAAAATGCAAAGAAAACAAGTATGACAGAGTTTAGCAATCATAACTGCTGTAATAAGTCAAGAGTTTTAAGGAAACTTTCAAAGATTAATAAGTCTGTTACACACCCATAGGGAAGCAGGTTTGTAACATTAAAAACCCCAAAACCCTAAACTATTTACTTCTCTCTCCAATCCAATAACAAAACTAAACTTGCGATTTAAACAAATGTTTATTTTATCACAAAAATTCTATTAAGAGACAAACTCTAAACCTACGTTTTATATTATAAAGCAAGAACAGTCAATGAAGGGGAGTGAGCACCAAAGAAAATGGTAATGAACTGCTTCTCAAACAAAAGACTTACTCTAAATAATAGATAAAAACTAACAAATGAACAAAGCTTTTAACACAATCTCACAAAGTTTGGAGGCCAACAGAGAAAACGTTCTGCTGCTTCCAGTGAACAACGTTCGCTTGCTGCCATTGCCGCAGATCCTGGTCCGCTTTAAAGAGATGCAGCCCCAACATGGACCAGTGACAGCGGCATTCTCCCTCCGGCCAATCCTTGATCTCCAACTCACACACACGCACACACTCGTCTCACTCTCATACACCACATGAAGAAAGAAAGAGAAACAAAACACAGCTGAACACAAAATGGCCAAGGCCGTAATGGACTGACACCCACACAACAGGGACTCATCAGCTGGGACTCATCAGCTGGCTGTCATCCTTAAGTGCAGGTTTTACATACTTCACCTCTGTCATCAGACAACCATTTACATCCCCAAGAACCTCACTATATCTGACTGCCCATCTTTGTTAGGCATCTCTGAAAAGGATGCCTAACAGATTTCAGAGAGGAGATCAGAAAAGCACTGAGAGTGTCTTGAGCAGGTCTAATATAGAAGACCAGAGTCCCTTGGTGTGTGAGAGTCCCTCCGTGCTTGAGTGCCTTATAACCCACAACAAAAAATTCATAAGGATGACGCCCAGCGCCTTCAAAGTGTTCAAGAAATTCTACAACAGGTTTGTTATTGAGCCACCCAAAGGCCCCCTGCAGGTCACCAGTATGGAAAAAGTTAAGATGATAATTCAGGAAACATGGTTGTCAACAACAACCTGCAACAATGAATTTCCTATGGAAGTACACTAGGATCTTGTGGACAACATCACCTTGTTCTCCTCTAACTTACATGACCTTTCCTGTCAGCTACTAACTGCTCCCTGGTAGTGTCCATTTTTGTCTTTATAGGCATCTTGATCTGAAGCTGAGGTTTTGCCAGGTACATTTCTATCAAATCCATTTCACCAATGGCTGATTAAAAACATAGTTTGAAGTGGGTGGCTTAGCATTGACAGAAACGTTACCCATGCATGTTGGAGATTACTGAGCTGTGTTTCAATGGCAGGCTGCTGGAGTCTTGTAAGAGAAGGGCCACAGGGCTCCTGTGGCAAAGTGATTCAGCTTGTGACTTTGTAAATCTGAGTTCATCGCTTCGCTTTATATAAAAGCCCTGCATGGCTGGAGCTGTGGCTGTGGGACAACAGTGTTAAACAAATCTGCTGTCTTAAGTGTTCAAAGCTTATTGAAGCGTGTGTATGTGTGTTTGTGTTTGTGTGTGTGTGCATGTGTGTGTGTCAGTGGATTCCAATGATCTGCAAAGAAGAAAGATGCAGATGGTCAAATGATGAATATATCAGAGAAGAAAAAAAAAAACTGCAGATCACGTGTGATCATTACCAGATAACCAAGTCAAGACGTGCTCCTGAATCATCCAGTTAAAACTCTGCAAGTATGTTAGTGTGTGCATTAAAGAGGCATTATTACTAAATCTCAAAGGTAAATCAAATACATCCCAGTGACAAACAGTTATCAAAGCTTTGTAGATGAAACAAGCCCTGCGCTTGAAATCAGAGGGGAAAAAAAGCCAAAGAACAACAGAGCTTCAGCATGCATCAGTCTGTCAAATTATACTGCGGGATGTTTAAAGCTCCACCCTAAACATTGATTCTGTCTCTGTTTTCAGTCTGTGCATGCACACCCTCTCTGTCTCCACTTAACTCCAGGGTAAAGTGGTGATAAACAGTGAAGGGTGTTTGGATACACAAGTTGCACAGAGGTCATTTATTCCAAGAGTGAATGACAACTAATCACAGCTGTCAATAAAAAGCAACACTAATCTCCCAGCAATGCTGCACTACATGTTATGGTGTTAATGAGGTGCTGCTGCTGTTGGCTATGACTAATTATTTTGTTGCAAACAAGCTACTCAAAACCTAGGAATTGTAAAACACATAAATGCTCCCGGACATGATACGGACGTTTTTAAAGAGGTTTATTGTATCCAGTTGGTTGTGTTGAAATAAGCCATTGGCAGGTAGGGGTTTACAAAACCTGTCTGTTGAGCTAAAAAGCAATGGCATGAAAAAACATGGAAGACAACATATCAAAAAATATTTACTAAAGAAAGAAAAAGAACAAAAGACCTGAATGAAAGGTGTAGTATCGATGGTATTTCAACACCTAGGAAAGAAAAGAAGAAGGAAAGAAGAAAGGACTGGCTGGAGAGAAGGAGGAATGATAAAGAGAATGAAATGAAGGATTGAAGGAGAGAGAGGAACAACATAAGAAAGAAGACATGAAGATATAATTAAAGAAAGAAGAAAAGGAAAGGAAAAGTGAAGACAGAAGAAAGGGAAAGAAAAAATAAAAGAAACAAAGAAGAAAAATAAAAAGAAGGCAGGAGAAATGACAGAAAAAAGAACAAACAACTAACAACAACTAACAATCTTCCTCCATCTGAGGCTCCATGCAAGATCTCTGCTCATGGGGTACAAGTGATTTTGAGAACGATGAAGAATCAGCCCAGAACTACATGGTGGGATCTGGTCAATGACCTTAAGAGAGCTGGGACCACAGTCACAAAGGTCATAGTGAGCAACACACTGCACCATCATGGATTGAAATCCTGCAGTGCCAGACAGGTTCCCCTGAATGTACCACCAGACAAGTAATCCCCACCAGAATATACAAATTGTTTAAAAATCATTCAATGTGATTTCCTGGATTTTTTCCCCCCACATTCTGTCTTTTACAGTTGAAGTGTATCAATGATGAAAATTACAGACCTTTTTCATCTTTTGAAGTGGGGCAACTTGCACAATTGGTGCATGTCCCAAAACTTTTTCGCCCCACTGTATCTGAGAAAACTTGGTTCATGATTGTGACCATTTGGAGGAAAAGTTCTACACAACCACTGTGCTTAAAGTAAACTGTAATCATACACTGAAAAATAAATGATAGCACAGCCTATGTTGTGTACAGGATGTCCTCTCTTGAAGCATTGTTTCTGTAAACATAGTAATGTCTAGTTTTAAGTGTGTCAGAAAGCATTCCAGGGTTCAGCTGAATAAAAGACTGAATCAAAAAAGAAGATCAGGTCAAATAGATATTTATCAGAGTCTGTCTTTATACAGCAGTTAGAAAAAAAAATCAATGACAGCGTGTCCTGTCCTTGGAGAAGCGGTTGTAAAAAAAAAAGGTGAACTTAAGTTTCAAAATGATTTCAACTTTTGATGATTTGATTCAGACAATTCTAGCTTCTGGACAAAGCTTGGTTCAGTTTTAGGGAAAAAAAAGTGAAAATAAAACTCAAGTAAGTCTTTGAGTATTCGTCTTGTCTTTGTCAATCACAAGATGAATAGCTGCAAAACATAGTTTGAGTGTTCATCAGCACATTAAGTTTTGTTCAAGACATTCTTAATATTGGTAATTCAAGTCCAGAAGGCCCAAAAATGAATGATTGTATTGTCTTCTTTCTGCAGCAGTTAACAGCAAGTTGGTTGTGCCTTTAAAAAGTTCTGATTCATTGGGCTTACAGTCTTCAGTTAGCCTAGCTTTATGTTTCATCATTATGTTTCCATGATGTGAGATTCTCTACATGTTCAGTGAATTATCCAGAAATATCAAAGGAGTACACATTGATCGCTGCCAGGTTTTAGATGGCTTGCAGCACATTATCAGCAGGGCACTTTGAGAACTTCAGTTAGGCTAGATACTTGTCTGCATGTCAGCCTGCAGTGAGTCTGGGAGGGATTATGGCAAAGGGCAAGGCTTAAATTGCTGTCGGAGAGTTTGGAGGAAAAGATTATCACTGGTGTCTGTGGACTTTTGCACAATACTATCCATACAGGGTCAGTCAGAGCTCCTCCATGAAGATTAAATTTGAAGCAGAAACTGGCTGAGCCGTATAGTACAGATCTAAGGGTTGAAAAGCTTTTCTCCTGTGATACTGAGCTAATGTTTTGGTGCAACTTTGTGTGTGTGTGTGTGTGTGTGTGTTTGTGTGTGTGTGTGTGTGTGTGTGTGTGTATATATATATATATATATATATATATATATATATATATATATATATATATATATATTTATATGTGTGTGTGAGTGTGTGTTTCTGGTTCAGAGGGACAGCTCATGAGTAAATGGTAATGGACAAATGCTTGAAAGCAATCTTTACATATTATACAGAACACTTGACTGAATGCCCACCACATTTCTAGCAGCACCTATGAAGTATTCCTTCACTTCATCACATTGATTGTCCATTTGCAGAAATAATGTACCCTATACACATCTGCAGCAGCAGAAAGCATGTGCATTTGGATTAAGTGTGGACGTACACTGTAGGCTGCTTTGAATATATTTGACCCCAGGAAGGATATCAGTGAAATATATTTCCATAGCCATCTAGCTGGAGATGAAAAATTGTTGTGATGACAGAAGAATAACAGATCATTGCAATTGAATTTTACTGTAATGTGTAAGGATGATTTATTGTGCGGTTGGTCATTTAGTGTGTTTTTGTTTATGTGAGAACAACAAGCACCAAGCAGAATAGTTAGGTTTTGCTCTGATCATAAGTGATCATAAACAAAACGGCTTGTGCTTTTGGTCTGAAGTCCATGTATACCAAAATGAATTTTGCAAAAAATAAACAAGATAATAGTAGAATTAGAGTAGTATGATGATGATAATTTACTCCCTAAGGTCTCTAATGACCCATAGGAAAAATATCCATGTAGGACTCGAAAGACTTTCATTCAGAAATAATATTCTCCATAAACAACATGCCCAAACGTGTGCATTATTTTAAGACAAATGACCATATAAACTGCAGCTACAGTGTTTTATATGCATACAGCCATCTGTCGGGCTAATTTCAAACCATATAGTGATGCAGAATGACTGGGATTGCTGAATGAGTGCCAACTGATTGGTGAGATTCATTGAAAAGGTTAAACAGGTTAAAAAGTAATTATGAAGTGACCATTTAGTTACCACAAAAAGAGCAGAGGTGGAGGATTACTTTCCAGTCATCCACTGTGCTTAATGGTCATAGTTTTTCATGCCCTGTCACATCTGGCTCCATATTCTTTTGCTCAGCTCTCTAATCTCTTTAAAATAGTGTTAGCTTGTCCATTAGAGATTAGCACAAGCAGCTCTTATGAATGCCATCATTTACCACTCATTGATTCTTATTGTTCATCGGGAACCAGACTGTAAAATGACCTTTCTGGGAGAACGATAGTTAAGGCAATCAGGGTGAACCTCATGGTATTCCAATTTTTTTTTTTCAATCAGTTCAAGGTGTGACCTTGCAAAGACCAAATAGCGCTCTGAATGGACTCTTAATTCCTTGAATAATACCCATTAGCTGTTTCATAATGGTCCTTTTTTATGGGGGAATAGTCAGTCAGTGTTGTGAATAATTTACATAGACTATGTAATGTATATGTATATGCATGTGCATATGTATATGGATATGGATATGGATATGGATATGGATATGGATATGGATATGAATGTAGTGCCCAAAACATTACAAATTGGTTTTCTGACTCTAACTTTTAGTTGACAAACATAAACTGAAGAGGTGGAGACGAGGCAAGCTTTTAGCCATCTCATGGTAGCTTCAGTGATCCTGTCTGTTCACATCAATAGTAAATATAAATAACTGTGGTGTTGTTAAGAGAGCCACAAGCTCTTTCCGTATGCATCTTTGCTTCGGGACATTTGTTTTTTTTTTCTTGCCATCCACAGTTATCTGCATCACTTTCTGTTTCCCCCATAATCAGAACCACAGAATGCATGTGCATTAACTGGTGCCCGATTGTATTTGCAGTACCAACCTACATAAATAGATGCTTAAATTTAAGAGGTAATCAACCCCCATCCCATTTAGTACAAGAGGTGTAGTATTGGCATCAAACAAAACTGATAAAATATGCAGTTCCCACTAATATGTCGTGTTGATATTCAGGCATTTACTCACTGTTTCTTTCTCTCTCTCTCTCTGTTTATCTGCCCTATGGCAGGCAGAATGTGAATGGATGGCCCACTTGATCCCAAATGTGTCTGAGCAGAAAGACAAGCACACGGAGGATTAGAAGGGAAAGGGATCGGTCGTCACATCCAGATGCTGCAAATCTGCTCCCAGTCTCACATGTGAATAGGTACGGCATTGTCTGGAGCAGTGCTTGTTTTGCATGAAACAGCCAAGGAGATAAACAAGCTGAAAGTGAGGTTACACCAAGTCTAAATCTGCTAAGATATGGGATTACAAGGTTTATGTCGTGCTTAAAGCTTTATCCTCTGATTGTCAGTCAAGATTTTCCCAGCAGCAAACTTAGTAAGCCTTTAATGGCTGTGAATTAATAGACAATTCCGTCAGGAGAGTTGTTTTAAGATGTACAGCATAGTGATTATGTATTGTGAGTAGGTGGACAGCAGTATTTAATCAAATGTTAATAAGAGTGTAGATGAGAATGAGCTCAGGGTGGGAAATTTCATGGATATGGTATCATAAACAAAAACCACATCTGAAATACCTTTTTTGAAATCCTAACATCAGAATCTGCACCTGTTCACTCTTGGAGGATGATCAGACTGACCAAATTATAATAATAATGAATAATAATAACCTTTTTTTTTTTTGTCAAGCACCTTTTAAAATAAAGTTACAAGGTGCTTGACAATAAAAAAAAATACAATTAAAAACACATTAATAAAACAAAGCATTCTAAAACAATGTAGAAGAAGTAAAGTTTAATAAAAGGTAATATGATTAAAGTGAGTTTTAGGAAAAGATTTAAAAATGACACTTTGTTTGCCTGCCTGAGATCCTTAGGTAGGGAGTTCCAGAGCTTGGGGGGCCCGAACATCAAATGCTCAGTCACCTTTTGTGACTAGTCTCAACTTATGAACCACTCCTAGGGCCCTGCTAGAGGACCTCAGGAACGATCAGGCTCATACGAAGTAAGTAAATCATTAATGTAGGAGGGAACCTGACCATTGAGGGCTTTTAAAACAAGCAGTAAAATCTTAAAATCAATTCTAAAACTCACAGGTAACCAGTGGAGGGCAGCAAGTACTGGTGTGATGTGCTCACTTCTGGAAGTGCAGATTAAGAGCCTGGCAGCAGCGTTTGTATCATTGAGCCTGTGCAGTTAAACTTGCTGATGCTGGAATAAAGTGCATTACGGTAGTTCAGTCCAGAAGAGATTAAAGCATGGGATAGGAATGACTTAATATTGGTAGTTGACTGTTGAAGATTACCCCCAGGTTGTGGGCCTCTTTGCAGATATTGCTCAAGAGTGCACTGAGAATAGACGCCAGGTGGTTTGCAAACCTTGTGCTAGATTCAGAGGGGGCAATTATGAGAACTTCTGATTTGGAGTCTCTTAGTTGTAAAAAAATAAAAAAAATAAAAATTGGACATACAGTTTTTGATTTCAGACAGACATGGGTTTTGGAGACCTCTGTTGATCCAGGCTTTACAGGGACATACATCTGGGTGTCATCAGCATAAAAAAGGAAATCTATACCATGATTACCTATGATTTGACCCAGGGGAAGCATATGAATAGAAGAGGACCCAAAATGGGTCCCTGGGGCACCCGGCAAGAAAAAGATGAGAAATGATAAGAACCAGTCCAGCGCCGTACCACTGACACCAAGACTGTTTTCCAGACGGCTGGATGAAACACTGGTCCATGGTATCAAAAGCTGAGCTGAGGTCAAAAAGAAAATAGAGTATAGACCTGCATCAGGTCTATACTCCCAGACAAGAGACGTCTCAGTACTGTGAAGGGCACAAAAACCCAAATGAAACTTTTCAAAAATCATAGTTATTCATAAAAGAAATCAGCTGAGTGAAGACATTTAAAAAAAAAATCTTGGAAAAAAGAGCAGCTTACAAATGTGTCTAAAATTGCTTGAAATTGAGTTATCTAAAGAAGGTTTCTTTAAAAGGGGGTGAACAATGGCGTGCTTAAAAAAGGAGGAGAAAATCCCAGATGACAGAGAGCAGTTGATCAGGGAACCAGCTGTCTGAAAAACAGCTTTTAAAAACCATTTGAACAAATAATCTAAAAGGCAGGTAGATGATTTAGAAGGTGCAGCAGTGTGTTCCAGGGTGGACAGAGAAATTTCCTCAAAGTGATTTAGTGTTGAATCTAGATTGGAATCCACTTCAAGTTCTCTGCAAGGGCTGGTTTTAAACTGCCAGCGAATCACTTCTATTTTTTTTTTGATGAGGTACTTTAGGAATTGTTCTCATGTATCTGGGGAGGAATCAACAGGTTGACTGGGTGGTGGGCCAGTGATAGATTTTACAATATTGAAAAGGGTTCTGAGATTGCGACCATGGTTGGCAATGAGAGCTGAGAAATAAGAGTTCCTTACATATCAGACTTTGAGCTGATTCATAAACAAAAGCTGTTTAGGCACAGCTGGGGGGGCACTAAGTTTGTCTTTTTCCACTGCCTCTTAGAGTTTCTGCACTCTCTTTAAATTAATAATTTTCTCATTTTGCCAGGGCAGAGAAGGGGGTTTCAGATCTCCAAAACGGAAAGGAGCAGTTAAAAACACTGACCAATTTGTCCAGAGTAAGGCCATTAAGGCTGCTAGTGTTAAAAATTGTGTTGGTGTCAATGAATGCCTGACAAACTCTTGGCACAGTGAGTGAATTTAGGGGCCAGGAACGAACCTGCCTGGCAGGTTTCTGGTCAGGGCAGAAGAGGAGAACCTGGAACATCACAGCTTCATGGTCTGAGATGGCAAAATCAGTCACTCACACTGAAACCATGGAAGATAATGAGATCAAATGTGTGGCCCTTGACATGACTGGGATGCTTTACATGCTGTGTCAAATTAAAATAAGCTAAAAGACTGAGAAAATCCTACTCAAATGATAATTGATGCTGATTTCCACAAAAAATTTGGACGGGAAATTTTACAGTGTATTTAATGATTGAACAGCCAATAAAAACAATATATGAATGTGCAGGCAGTGCTCTACATTTGGAGACAAGGACATTGAAAAAAATCATTGGGTGGAAAAGAAATAGGAAGAGTTATTGAGGGAGCTGCCAATGACTAATAAATTCTGTCTCATTTCCTGTAATTAAAATAATCAGGACAACTGAATGATCATCTCACAGCAAAGGCTCATGTTTCCATGCAACATGTATGCCATCATATGACAAGAAAAAGAAAATGTGGCACCTATTAAATTTGTAATTTTCAGGTCTAAAGTCAATTTTTCTGAGTGTGATGATGATGAAAGATGCTGATCTTTCCTTGAATAGAGTCCTGTCGTTCTTAGATTTAAAGCACTTGCTTCATGTCCCCAGAAAGTCTTGGCAAACTAATTTATATTTTATATCTAAACAGTTCCCTTTTTCAATTCCTAATTGTACAGTCTACCCAACCCTCAAAAAAAGGTGATGGGTTTTGCACCCATCATGTAAACAGTCTGACAGAAAACGGTGATTCATTGAAATAAAAGTTTATACTCTTTTCAAAAGTGTGATTGGACAAAAAGCTTGTCAGAGTCACAAATATTCAAATAAATATTTTGGATGGACCATCAATTGCACTTAACCACATTTCATCATGTTCTGCAGCAACATAATTTTCCTGTCCTGCCTCCCTCTCCATCAAATTTTACACACTATATTTCAGCTGCCTACATCATCTTTGCATCACAAAATACTCTCACACTGTCATGACCCATAAAGAAGTTGCATACAGGCTGAAAGGAACACATAAAAAGCAACTATACTTTACATTTATATATAAAATCCAAATCC
Source organism: Labroides dimidiatus (assembly GCA_030710495.1). NCBI lineage: Eukaryota > Metazoa > Chordata > Actinopteri > Labriformes > Labridae > Labroides > Labroides dimidiatus. Next base: position 14,684,780 of record CM061147.1, read on the forward strand.
CTCAAAGTTTGTCTTTTCAGACATGTAAGAACTGTTAATCACACAAACACAGGCAAAGTTACAAGTTCTTTATGGAATGCAGTATATCTTCTGTAGTCAGAGTACTGAACCCAACCTGGAGAGTTGGATCCTTTACAAAATGTTAAACCTTTGGTTTATTGATTTTTTTCTTTATTTGACCTTGCATTTGCACATGTCTCCAAGTTAAGTATCAAGAGGTATAACAATGCTCAAAACAGCTCATTCTTAAATGTTGGACAATATTTATATGCGTACATCTGTAAAAAGAGTGAGTTCTAAAAGAGGAAAAAAAAGAGATTTTTTTAAAGAAAATACACATGAAAAAAATTGGGAAACTATTCTAAAAATGTCCTAAGAAGCCAATGCAAAAAAAAAAAAAAAATTCTTGTTAGGAAAACCTTGTGTTGTATTCAAAATACACTGTTTCTGTTTTATATTCGCATTCAACACTATTTTATTTGTTTATTTGACATGAGGTGAGCTCCCAGAGAGAGCACATGATGGAGAATATTTATTGTGGGCTCTTTTTTTAAGTTAGCATGTTTGTTTTTTAGGAATGTGGCCAAGTTATTTTGTTCCAAAGTAAGCTGTATTTGTTGCTTTAGAAACCCCTCTGACTGTATGAAACCTTTTTAAATTGGATGAATTTAAAACACTTACATAGACATTTGAAAGAATTCTAGGACAGTTGAACAACCCTCTGAGTTTGTATTTTTGAGAACAGACTGTTTTATTAAGCAACAGCTGCCAAGTGTGGCTCCTGCAATCAACACATTTAAGTCAGTTCTGCCTGGTGTCGGGCATTAGTTTGTTGTTGCATTAAATTAGCAAAAAAAGCTTTGAATCCAGTCCCCCAGAAAAGATGTTAAGAGTTTTGAAATCACTGCTTTCTTATGTATCATATCTGCTCAGTTAGTATTTGGCAAAGGTCACTTGATTGAAAAATGCAGGTGTTTTCCCATTTGTGATGTGATTTAGGCTCGCTTTTTGTTAGCCTTTTTGACACTGTTTTCCTTTTCTTTTGTACTGAACGAAGGCTCATTGTGATTTTGTAACCACCACTCAGACTTGGACTAAGAGTCACAGTGGGAGAAAGCCTTTTATGCTGATGCTGACCTTCCTCAATGGAAGTATGCTTGAATGAGTGAACCACATACAAGGCATGCAACTGGAAATGAAACCATTTGGGAGCTCAGAATTTGAGCACTTGTGTGTTTCTAATTCATATTTGAATTTCACGTCAAAGCCCACTCCTGGTAAATGATAACACTCATAAGTAATAGACTTATCATGTCATCATCATCTTTCTGAGTGAGCCTTCTCATTTCATGATACTTCTGCTTTGAGCTGCAGCCAGCATTCAATGACTAAGCCAGTCTCTCTCACTGTTATATGATACAGGAAGAGCAGCTTTGGAATTTTTATTAGAGTGCAGCATGCTTTGTATAACACATTTTAATTCACCAATGATACAAGAGTGAGACAGGGAAATCTAAGCCAAGTGTCGCCCCAAATGAAAACTAAGAAATCTTCTATCACAAGTCGCTTTGAGCTAAAGGAAGCCTTGTCTAACAAGTACAGTAGGATAGAAGAGTGGCAAAGCAGGACAGCAAACACATTGATGCTCTTTATTATCGTGTGTGAAATATGATTTTCACTCACTTGTCACCAGTCTTGTCAGTCTCTGCTTCACCTCTCACCTGAGTACATGTTTTTGTTGCCTCAGAGTCTTGTTGGATATATATATATATATATATATATATATATATATATATATATATATATATATATATATATATATATATATATATATATATATATATATATGATTATTACATCAACTTTTTGCAACCCAACACATGTATTATTCAAGCCATGACAACATAATACTCTAAGGGAAAGGGATGAGATCTGAGTGCCTTAAGGCGTCCCTGAATGGCACTTCAATGCGTTTTCCTTCCCTCTGTCAAAACAGCTGCTTTTTAGGGATGGTCTCTGTAAAGTAGTGATGCAGAGCATCACGACTGGTGCTGTAAAAGAAAAAAAACATAATTTCAAAGCCCACATCACCACCACTATGTCAGTGATTTTCATTATATATGTCAAGTAATCTTCTCATGTTTTTATGAGGCTGCTGAAAGCACAACCAATAATCTATACTGGAGCATTCCCTTAAGTGAGCTTTTTACTTGCCCTTGCCTCCCTTGGAATAACTGGCCCCAAGAGTCTTGTATGTGTCTTGCCCTTTCGGGGACAAGGTCACTTTGTTTACAATGGCAGAGCAACAGGCCTTTAAGCTTCTTCAAGGATAGGCTGATGTTTACTATCAGAGTCCAAGAGCAGTTTGGGATCCAGTGCTGGTCAGGCTTCATTCCACTGCCACCAAAAGGTACTCTTGGCTGCTGCAAATTACTGATGTTTAAAAATAGCAAATAAATTCAGTCATTTATCTTGGAGTGCAAGCAAACGACAATGTGCTTAATCCAGCTTGAGAAGAGCTGGTTAAGTGGTCAAATAGCAAAATCACTGTAGGATTTGTGTTGAAGTAAAATGCCTTCACTTAACATGGCAAATAAATGGTTAATGTGAATAACCAGCATATTGGAACCAGCTCAAGGTCAGTATCTTCAAGTAGCTATTTTTAACCCATTTAACCCACCTTTCACTAAATGAATCCAGCATAACAAGCCTTGAGTGTCCAAGAGTACCTGCAATCAACTTGATTACAGGGGTTGGTAATTGAGATGATTGAAGCTTTTGTCTTTGTGCTGTGTTAGTAATTATCATATTAAGTGCAACCTGAGGATCTGTGTCCACTGACTGTTTGAACTTGCAGCATCTGTTTTTGAGCACAAACCCGAAGCAGTTTTGTGTTTTTAGCGTTCAATGTCCAAGACACAAAAATACTCTCTGAATCTTTCTTATTCTCTGAGGGACCACTGGTAAACTGCTGCCGTGCCTACTCCGCTGTTAGCTGCAACCAGCACACACTCTACTCCTCTGCCTCCACTGCGCTGGTTTTGCGCTTTACCGTAATCCCCTGGATCACCTGCCACTGGATTACATTGTGTCCGATTCCATATCATGTAGATTTTTCATATTTTCCTTTGTATTGCGCTGTGTTTGACTCTCACAAGTGCAACTCTGCCACTCTGTTACTTGGTAGCAAAGATGTAGCATCTCCAGAACTTCTCAAGGACCCCTCCACTTGCACAGCTTGCACCCCATCACTACATCCTCTTATGACATCGATACATCCATCACAGCTCTGGATGGAACTTTTCCACATGCTCAACACAGTGGTGGGCGGTGCATTTCTCACCTAGGTCTTCAGTTATGCTCCGTCTAAATTAACCCACCTCTCATTAACTAATTTATGGCTATAGAAACTATTTAATTACAATAAGAGATGCATTAGTGCATAAGTCCGTGGCTCCACTCATTATGTTGCCTATGTTGAGTGAAGTTAAATATGATCTGGTTTTGAAATGATTTGTTTTGTTTTGAAAGTCACTATCAGAAAGTTATGCAAGGAAACTTACTAAAAAAACTATTAAATCTACACAAATATATTTTAGCTCGTTCAACTCGCAATGGATCAGTTTGCTGGCTAGAACAGTCTTCATCCAATCAAAGTGTGACCCTAGCAACAAATGATGGCTGAAATGTGATTGGATAAATGCTTTTATATGAAAAATACGTTTGGAAGCAGCGCAACCACAGGAAAGCTATTAGAGGAAGTGAACAGACCGTTTGAAATTATTGAATAAGTATACTTATAAAATACAAATAACACAAGTGTGTTATTCAGAATTTTTTAGGCCAGCAGAGAAGGCCTTGCAGGCCCTGATGGCCCGCCACTGAACTCAAAATAACAATAACACGGTAACATTTGCTCCTTCTGGTCCACTAAGCACCACCTCCCTCCCAGAAAGGCCCGTCCTGTCGATCACAGTGTACTGCCCCCCCCCTAAACAAAGCAATCACATATACACCACTCACTTGTATGAAACTGTCTGCTGAATATCAGATCCCTCAGTAATGAGGCCCTGTTGATTGCTGACTTTGTTGATTGTAACCTTGACTTTCTATGCTTCACTGAGACTTGCCCACAACCAAATGACTTCTCCCAACTAAATGAGGCTGCCCCACCGGGTTTTTCTTTCAATAGTAAACCCTGAATGTTGAATGTTCAGCTGTAAAACTCACAGGCCCCAAACTCACTATCACTGTTACCATCTACAGATCACCAAAACCCTCTGTTTTCCTCAATGAATTCTCATCACTACTAACATCTGTATGTGCAATGTCCCCCACAGTTATCCTCCTCCGTGATTCCAACATTCACATTGACAACCCAACCAGTATCTTTGCTAACAACTTTATATCACTCCTGGACTGTCTTGGTATCACACAACATGTCAACCTCTCAACCCATAACAAAGGTTACATCGTTATGGACTTAATCTACTGTGCTGACATCACTCCAACTAACCTTGATGTCACTGATTTCCCTATTTATATATCTATATATATATATATATCTATATCTATATCTATATCTATATATATATATATATATATATATATATATATATATATATATATATATATATATATATATATATGTCAGTTAAAACTGGCCCTTACTGATGAAGCAGTATCATGCTATACATCTGTTTACCTTGGACATTTAAGCAAACACAGCAGGTCTAAGAGGCTGAAATTATAGCTGCTAACAATAGCTCATATGCTGCATGTGTAAAGCTCAATGTGTTTTGCAGGCACTCCTTGCTTCTAGGTCAAGGCTCTTTTACTTACCCTTACCGTTTCAGAGTTTTTAACAGACAAGGATAAACTGCAGAAGTCTCATCCTCTTAAAAAAATAAAATAGAAAAAAGCACCTTAAAAGGAATGTTTACCCAAAACTGTAAAGTAACAATGGCTATAAAATGGGCCAACAAGTCTTTTACGTACTGACTCCTCTTTTATTCCAAGACCAGGACAATAAGTTTTTTGGTCTGTTTTTACCAAGGGTCAACTTAATAATGACATTTGAAAATAGCTTGTCTTGCTTAGTCAGGCAATCCAGACATGAAAGTGATCATATCACATTCACAAAATAGTTTTTTATTTTATTTATTTATTTGTTTGTTTTTGGCATTTGAATAGAAAGTATGGTACTACAAATGAGTGTGAGGAAAATTGCTTTAGTTTTTAAGGTGACTGAATCAAGCAACAAAATCTGTGTATTCCAAAGCCTCTTTAAGCCACTACCAAAGACTGTGGTCTCAAAAGCTACATAAATCAAGATTATGGAACCATCATTGATGCAGCTAGTGAGATGTTAAGAAGTAAAAAGTTTCACCAGAGATTCAGTGACTGTCAGCAGGTGGATGTGTAAAACCATTAACTCAACCCATCATATAAAACCTGACACCAATTATAGAGGTGAGCACTTAGAGCTGACCTGACACTTACATGTGGATGGCAGGGAGATGCTATGGATCCAAAGGGTATCCTATCACTTTGGGTGATCTTGAAGAGCAAAGCAGGTCTAATAGGTTTGGACAAGGCCGACTTGACAAGAGCCGCAGATAGAATATGAAGCCAGAAGTACGCTCTGAAAAACAAGAATTATTATACGTCTCCCTTGAGTGGAAAGCAAAGGGCAGTGCTTGTTCCTATATGGCAGATACACAGACATGCAGACCGACAGTTATAAAGATAATGCTTTCAGCAGTTAGGGAAACGAGATGGGGTGTTGACAACTCACTGGACACATCCCTGCTCTGGCATTCAAATGTTTTCTTAAACTCTGCTATCCACAAATTCATCTCTCGATAGCGCCATAATCTATCTTGTGTTTAATGTCTTGTGCAGCAGATCACCACAGACAAAAGTTTCTAGTAGCAATGTGCATCCTATAATTAATTGCATGGTGTCCTGTATTATCAAATATTTTACATATTTGACTATTTTATGAGTTATCTAAGCTGTCACAGTTCTCCCTTCTTGTGCTTCACCTTGATTTCTGTGACTGTGCTTACGGTTCCCTCCACATGTATGTAGACCCATATGTCTCGTGTTTTACCTTGCAGCACTGTAAGATACAAATAGAAATGGTGTGTATATAATTCTGTATAAACACAACCTAGTCTGTCATGGGAGACCAATCCTATGCGACAAACAGCCCCAGGCCACTATTTCACGCAACGACCAAACGACGGAAGCCGGTAGGTGGCAGTCGTCTCATTTGCAAAAGATACATGAGAAGAATCAGTGTCTCTCTATCTGTCTAAGCATCTCTCTTTTTTTTTCTCCCCTCGCACACGGACATAAATTGGTGCGCGCTTAAACAACAATTTGTATTTTAACCCTACATACACTGACAAACGAAAGAGAAGGACAGAAGTCTATAATCAAATCATGACAGCCAGTCCACCGGGTTAGTTTCCTGCAGCAGACATTTGGCAGCCGCAGAAGTTCCCACAGAGCAAATGTGAAGTCTGAAAGAGCGAGGGGAAACAATATTTCCTGCCCTCGCTGTTCCGAGTCCTGCGGCTGCCGCTCCGACCTACCAACAGTGACTGGCGGAACAGGCTCACTCTGGGAAAACAGCTTGTCAGTGGGAGGTAACCTACACGAAGCCCCCCTCGTGCACTAATCAGTTCAATGTCCATCTATTGCTGCGCCGTGTGTTTTTACCTAAGAGGATGTACATAAAGGAAGAACGCGCAGAGGTACTGTAAAGCGCACCGATGGATACAGCTTGTGTGTGCGCAGTGGAACGGAATCATCTGTGAGCTTTAAATACACTGCAGTCGAAAGGATTGAGGGAGAAAGGGTAAGACCGCCAGGAATCTGAGGATAATAACCTTTGAACACACATTTTACCCCCGTGTGTGTGTCTCATCGATGGATATGCGAGACTTGTGTCGGCGAAATGCGTACATGGATGGAACGAGGGCGCAGAAGTGATGACTGCCTTTGGTAACTAACTCCCGTTCAAACAGGCTGAATTGGAGCTCTGCGCGGAAAACATGTAAGAATTGAGCACAACGAAGGCTTCTTTCACTCGACACCGCTGCCTGAATGTCTGATGGGGCTTCAGAGGCGACTTAAGGATACATGCTGGGTTTTTTTCGGTGTTACATCCTAGATTAATGCATTTTCTTTTCGAAAAATGGAGGACCTGAAGAGAAGAAAAAGATAGTCTTCAGTCTCGGTAACTTTGACAATCCCTTCATGTACTGCCCCAATCGCTCGTGTACGGGACTTTTTGCATTGATATAATCTGGAGGGAAAATAGAAAAAAAGCGTCTTGGAATCCGCACTGGGTTGTGAGGTGAAATCTAATCAGATACAGCAGCGTTGATGACTAAGAAGTAAAAAGGACTTGAAGAAAAGTTGTTTCTGAAAACGAGAGCAAGCTGGACTTAGAATAACCAACCTCTGCCCCTCTGTGTATGGATAATGCGCTGCTGGAGCCCACAGTTAAATGAAGAGCTTTTCAGGATGGATCCACCTGGAAATTGACCACACTGGGCTCTCTGTGCTCTGCACGCTGTGGGGAGGCTACTTTTTAATATTTCATTCACATCTGAGAAAGAAATAAAGACAGTGTGGCTTCACATTGAACTCATCATTTGGAGGGAAAAAAAGAAACTAGGACCCTCTGGGTATCTCTGCACCGGGAGAGTTTTAACAATGGCACTTGTGGGTGCCCCTGTGATCTGTGCATCCTAGAAAAACGAGGAAATATCGAATGCATTTTAAAAGTGTGAGAGATGAAGAGAAATGTGTGGATTACGTACCATGTCGTTTTGAGCACAGGAGCACAATGTGTCTGACAAGAAACCATCACCACGAATCCTGCAAAATCGCCTAAGAATTGCGGATGTTTTTTTCGATGCAGTTTTTGGGTAGGGAGCGGAAGAGGGACCCGTCTCCATCTCAAGCAGAGATACTGCAGACCTCGGCATCTTGGTGAACAAGTAAGTTTGTACTTGATGTGAAAAAAAAACATTCTTTTTTCAATCATTTTAGTAGTCTGTGTAACCAAATCCAACCTGTTATTTCACCTAAAATACCAAAAATCGTAGTTTCTTTTTTGTCTCCTGTGATGTGAAGTGAAAAAGGGGGGATGAATCTCTTGGCTTTAAAGTCAGTCACACTGCAGCTTCAGAAAAAAAAGATCTCTTATCACGCTGATTTGGAAGCTAAGGAGAAGATGTGCGTGCACGCGTCGGCTTGCTTGCGTTTGCCACGCGCGCCCTTCAGTTGAGTGCGCGGCATCAAGCTTAGATGAAGCCAAAGAAAGTTCGCTCTCTAAAAATGTTAAATACTCTCAAAATAAGGTGCAATAGATGTGTGTAATATTTCGTTTAACATGTATGGCGCACTTCATCCATATGTCCATGCATGCATACTTTCAACCAACCAAATCTGCACTTCAGTCTGTATGCTAAAGACACGTTTTGGTGGTGGTGGTATGTAAAGCATTTAGTCATGGAATAGAAAATTCAGATGTTGCATATCTTGCTGCAGCTGAATTCGTCACAAATCGTTTTTTTCCCTCTCTCTCTTTTTTTGCCTGGCACGGTGCACACAGAAGGCTGCTTGTTCCTCTGTGGAAGCCTGGGAGGGAGCTGTCCCTCTCACGTGGTGCTGAAATTAAAATCTGCCGTCTTGTAGAAATGCCTCCAGGGCATAGGTTTTGACAAAATTTATTCTCTCTCTCTCTCTCTCTCTCTCTATATATATATATATATATATATATATATATATATATATATATATATATATATATATATATATATATATATATAGAGAGAGAGAGAGAGAGAGAGAGAGAGAGAGAGAGATTGATAGATGATAGATAGATAGGTAGATATATAGAGATATAGAAATAGATATAGATATTCTCAGAGGGAAGGTCAGTTCAAACACATTTTGATTGTTGGGTTGCTTAAGCCAGCTTAAAAATAGATGTCTGTCATGTTGGTGATAAAGCAGTGTTGGTGTTAAAAGCATAAATAGAGGTGGCTGTCACTCTCCAGACAAAGAATGGATTGCATCTCTCACCTGTGAAAGTGAGAAACATGGTGAACATTATTCATCTGCTGAAAGAAAAGCCCTCCAAATGATGGAGTGACACCACCTTGGGGAGACAAATTAGACTGCTGATTTTTTTTTTTTTTTTTCTGCCATGTCAGAGGCTGAAGCATGATAAATCCCCTCTACATATTCCCTAGATTGTTTGTTGGCAACTGAAGGAGAGTGATTCATAGGAATAAGTAGAGAGACTATTTCTCCTCCATGTTTAACACTTCTCAAACCTACTCATCCGTGTGAAGATCTTGTGGAGATAAATGTGGGCTTAAGGTTTGGGCTGTCATAGACTTAGTAATAGTATGAAACTGACAGAAGGAGAAAATGACTTCAAATCTGACTGATTTACCAAGAATTCACATGGGATCAGTGTTTGTTATTTCAGTATGCTAGAGTGACAACAGCTGTATCCCCAGCGTGTCCCTATTAGTCCTTCTAAGCAGTGGGAAACAGTCTGAGAGCAGGTGCAGCACAGGGACCAAGAGGGACTTCCCATGGTTTCAGTCCTCAGCTGATAATGTTGCTTCCAAAGACATCTGTTTTATGTCCAATTTCTCCAGCCATTGTTTTCTGACTTATCTATTTCAAATCATCCCAAGCAGCCGTGTCAGAAAATTAATGAACTTGTCAGCGGGAAAAGGGCACCACTGCAATGAGGTGCCAGGGTCTTGCAAAGCGACAGCCTGTATACCCATGTTCCCATTTCCATGATGCCTTTTGTCATTTTTTTTCCCTCCTCAGCCTGTGACTCAGTCCAGATCAAGGCCAGCACTTTGTGCCTTATGATAAAATGTTCATTTCTCAAATTGGATAAATCTCCTTAAAGCCCAGCTTAGGACACCATTAGCATTCATTTCTTTCACTGCCAGAGACTTGTATCAATAATAGAGCTACCCCTACATTTTTCCTTTTCTCTGGGTATAAAGTCTCTCAGTGGGTTTCATAGAATGAAAAAAGAGAAGTTACAGTGATCTCTTATCTTCTCTTTTGTCCATTGTATTGAAGACCAGCATAGACAAGGCAGGGGGTCTGAAGAGGAGGGCCTTAGAGGAGCTGGGAGCCCTATAATGATAGAGGTGGGGTGACTTGCCTGAAATAATGGATTACAGAAAACACATTCAAAGCACAAAACAGTGTTTTTGTTGTTGTTGTTTTTTTAAGTACCATATGTGTTGCTGTTTGATAATGAACCTAGATTCAAATATCCAGCCTGCTGCATTAAACCTCCACAGCAGCCCACAGAGTGTATTATCTTATAATCCATGTAAGATCTAAAGTGATATGCCTAATATTACTTATCTTGCAACCAGTATATTGGAGCGATTATTTACTAGCTCTGTTGAAAACTTAGCTCTTATTGGTTGATTAAAGTACTGTGAGATGTATTATTTCTGTACACAAAGTCATTGCTTTTAGAGATCAGATAGTTGCAGATAATAATAATAATAATAATAATAATAATAATAATAATAATAATAATAATAATAATAATAATAATAATATAGAGTCCAGTATATTCCTTGTGGCTTGTAACTTTATTTGTTTAGATGCTATAGAGACATTTTAGTGTTTCTGTGAGCTTCAAAATTTTGACATCCCCTGTTGACATAGCAGTACTCCTTATCGCTTTGGAAAAAAAAAAAAAAAGCTGTTTCAGCAACATGCAATGAATCTCATTGTGTGACACTGGCTTCGGGCATTTAAAAAACAATAATCAATCATAGCTTTGGTTGCCTTAATTAGGTCGATAAGAGGCATCTTCCTAATTTAAGTTGGTTTTAGAACCAGCTAGAAAGTCCTCTCTGGAGTTTTACAAAAATCTTGTTCAGTTTAATGTCTTGTTATAGTTGTAAAACATTTTATTCACTGTGCACTCTGGTTTTAAAAGCAAAACTCAAAGTGACTCATCATCAAAGCAGCAGACTGTCTTAGAGTTTAGATTTGTCCAGTAGGTCGGTCAGGACATAAGCTCAGGTGAGATTGGTTAAATTTATGCAGAAAGCATCATGCTTATACACAAGCTTACCTTTTTGTAATATACATGCATAAGTACAGCATTTTGGAGTCACCCTGAAGAGATGGAGGTTTTTAAGATGTTGCCAGGATGAATTAAGTGTAAACATAATGGTGAAACTTAATGGTCACTGACATAGTGTTGTTAAAATGAACCACAGGCAGCTGTTCTGGATGTGAAAGAAAAAAAAGCAGCTACTTTTAAACTGAGCTGAGGATGGATGGCGCAGGCTTTGTATGAAGAGACTGCTGTAGTCAGATTTGTTGGCTGTAAAAAATCAGTAATTTGTCACAAAAGCCTCTATTTACTCTCAGTTTTTAAAAGGAAGTTTTTTTCCCCCCAATTTGCTCTCCTTCCAAAGAAGATTCTCTGAAACCTCCAACTGCACTTTGTTTATTCTTTTATAATCTAATTTTCTCCCTAACCCAGGCACTAGCATGCATCTTGGGCTGAGCCCACATACACAGACAGACATGGACGGTATCTTTGGTCGCCTCTTTCATTAGTCATCCTCTCCAGCATGTCTGGCCAAATTCTCTGTCCAGGGAAGGAACAGCTGAGCACGGGGATGGCTGCAGCACATTCCGTCAGTCGATGGATTAATCAATTGGCGTTCCAACTCGGCCCATCCATCTCTGAGAATAATCTGGGAGACATCATAAAAGTGCCATTCTGTCATTCTAGTAGCCTGGAAACACTACTGCTGCTTATTTCTGTCTCTCTCTTCCTCCACTCTTAAGCAATGGAGGGGGAGTGAGTTCGATGGAATACTGATAACTTCAGCGTGGCAACATCGCAAAGTGTTTGCTTGTGATTTGACTATTTTTGAACAATACACCTTGAAATATTTTTGCAGCTGTGAGTCAGTGCTAAAAAAAGAGTTCTTCCATCTCCGTCACCTTTTCTTGCTTCCTTGCTACTTCGTGAAAATTCAGCTTTGAGCGCCGACCTGAATTCCAGGTGTGTCATTACTCACCACTTGTCTTGCATCACCTACCTTGCCAGTCATGTTGAGGGTGCCTCTCTGACTTAGTAGTCCTCACCTTCCTCTGCACTGGCAGCTTTTTTCTTCCCTTGACCTCGCTGTAATGTCACATGGTGCTAAAACGAGAGTGGCAGCACCCGAGGAAGGGCTGACTTCTCGGCTCCTTTAATAACAGCTTGCATGAGTACACTGCAAATACTCACAAACACATTCTCACTCATAAATGAATACTTATGCAGTGCTACCATTTTCTCTGCCTTTGGGGCACCCGAGGAGCATCTGTTAAAAATGATACCAGTCCAGGCCATTGCATTAATCCCTGCTTTTAAATTAAAAGGTTAACCAGGCTGGGGAAAGGTGACGGGCTATCTCTATCTGCCTCCCCTTGTAGATGCATAACATTTAAATCCACCTTGAAAGAAAAACAAAAGGATGCTATGAAAACAAAGGTGTATACATGGCATGGAACGAGACCTCCCTTTCTAGTGCTGTCTTCTCAATCTTTTTTAGTTGACAGTTGAATTCAGAGTGCAGGAAGCGTGCTGGGTGATCTGTGCTCTAAACACTCAAAGTTAAAAACAGTTGAACTAGAGAGATGCCCTTCAAACAGGTTTTTAGTGGTTGCATAGCAACAGAGCCATGACTAGCGCATCCCTTGGCAGATTATGAGTTTTCTAGCTAAAATAGGGATGTCAATGGACACATGCTTTCAGTGACAAAAATAAAAAACAGTGAGAAGCTGAGCTATTTTAGAAATGCAAAACCATTTACTCTCCTGTAATTGTTGCATCTTATTTGGGTTCATTAATGGGAATGTTAATCTCTTGACACTGTTTTCCTTCAGTCACATCACTCACCCTCTCCGTCTGAGAGGGGAGACAAAAAGAACCTGTGTTACACAATAGCAAACACAAGCATGTGCATTTGCGTGCAGAAGGGATGCGCTGCACACCACTTAACTTGTGGTGTTTTTGAGATGACAGCAAATAGCCTGCAGCCATTCTGGACACTTGACCTGTAAGACCACATTGGTGGCTCCCAGAGGAGAATTTGTCCATAACAAATTGCGAGCTGGGTCTGAAGGGGGACGATGCAAAGATTGTGCTTTGCTCCACAGCCAAACAGCAAAGACATTTCGGGTTGATCCACTTAACTCTCTGTATTTCACTCTGCTGTCCGCAGGTGAAAACTAGCTGAATATGAGAAAACATTGAAAAGAGCTGTTCAGTAAGGCAAGAAATCAGTCCCAGCCTCGCAGCTTTTGCAATGTGCATGAGTCAAATTGAGCAGAAAAGAAATGAAATGAAATATTCAGGTGCCCTTTGAGAACGCCCTACAAAGCTGTAATGGTAAGAACCAATACATTTCTGTTGTATTCATCAGGGTTTGACCCTGAGCAAGACGGCTCCAGCAAGTCACACAATACTGTATCTATTTTAAACAAGTGGCTTCAAATTCATTGGACATGTAAAGACCCTAATCTAATCTGCTCAGGTTCAAAGTGACAGACGGATGAAAATAAAGAAATCATTCATAATGGATGCATGATAATTAAATGAACTTCATATCTGGATATTGGAGCAGCAGTTCAGTTCAGTTTTGAGGTCTATGCTCATGCCCTCCCAATTTGTTGCCTTCTGCAGACCCAGGAGTGCAGAAAGACTGTCTGGGATCTTGACATCTGGGTCGAGCCTCACCGTCTGTCTCTGAAATCTGCCTTTGAGCTCATAAGCCTGATCAGGCTGCAGTAGCTCAGCTCACATTTGTATCATCATTCTGGTTATCAGTCAGAGCCCCTCAAAACAACACAGCATGGTCACACCCCAGACAGCAGTCATATATTAGATGAGCAACAGACTTTTAAACTTTGGCGAAAAGCCGGCTGTGTCTCTAACTGCCATCTGACATCTTTATACACACAGCAATAAGCTTCAAGAAAAGTCAAAACCATTAAAAAAACAATGATTAAAGAATCCCACATTTTCCTCAAATGTTAGGATGGACAAATTTCACACTCTATGCTTTAACTCTTTGTCTCTTTTAATTCCAGAGCACATGCTCATGCAGAAGAACACAACGTGTGCTTATCCATGCATCTATCGCAATGTGTCGACAGCTTTGTGTCTTTTTCTTGCTACCCACTCACTTTGTTAGTCTCTGACCTTAATGTGTCACTCATCCTGGCACCTACATGTAGGCAAGGCTGCCCTATGATGATAGTTTTGATCTGACAAGGATAGACTTACACTTGATTTAATCCTACTTGTCTCTGTGGAGTCTGCTGAGGTACCAGTCTGTTTCTCTGCTCAGGTCAGGGCCTTGTGACAGGGGCTGTCAGTCGGATGCTTTACTGTGAGGGGGTGAGAGACATGCTTTAGGCATTGAGACATAAGCAGTTGGAAAGGACCCTGGGAGAGCTCATGCATGCCTGGTTAATGGGTAATCTCCCACTATCACAACAAGAATTAATCTTGAACAGATGCCGCCCTCATATAATAAAACACTTGCTCTTGTTTCCAAACAGGCTGTTTGTCAGGAATCAGGATGAGGAAATTAAAAAGCAAAAAATAAATAAATAAATGAAATAAAGTAAAAGAGCTCCATTTCCATATCAATGGCAATTCAATTTAAAGTCTGAATGTCACCACTTTTTGATCATTCAATTTGTGTTCAGCTTACAAATAGACTTAAAAAAAGAGGCCAAGATAAAATGGAAACAAAACAAATGCAAACAGTAACTTTGATCCTAATTTATTCTCACAAAAAAAAAAACAACTCCTGAAAGATCAACATCTACAACAAATTTAAATTTGTGTGTCAGTAGAGTACTCTCGAGTTAAAACGGCTATGTTTAATTGGGTATGGATTTAAGCTGTTGAGAGAGTCGGTAGAGAGGTAGCAAATGATGCTTGATGGGAGGAGTAAAACGTGTGTTTGTGTGTGTTTGCATTTGCACAGCCCAGTGACTAGCCTCCTGCAGCCTGTGCCAGACTTCTCAGCATTTTGGCTGTAGCCTGTCTGTCGCTGAGGAGAGATAATGGGAACATTCAAGGCCTTGTCAAAATGTATTTCATTTTAGTGAATAAATTACCATAATAGAGCCATTAGCAGAGATATTTAAATGCAAACCAACATCAGTATATTGTGTTTTTTTTATACACTACAAAACTGATCTAAGTATGTTGGCTCATATCACAGTGCATTAGGAAGGGAAATGTTGTTATTTTGCATATAAGATGAATTATACAGAGCTTGATTCACATTTTGTCTAAGTTTGACAATTGTTTGAAATCTTTTTTTTTGTTTGTTTTTTTTAGTAATTCCTGTTTTTTTGTTTTTGTTTCAGAAAAGCCTGAGGCATTTTATCATTTCTCTTTTTTTGTGTGTGCAACTATTTGTATGATTAAAATAAATAAATCTGCACATACATGTGGAAAAAGCCATTTAGCCATTTACTGAGGTCCGATGTGTCAAAAGGGTAAGACCGGCTTTATCTCACATATAAAAAGAATCAGTGTTTTCTGAAAGAGTCAGAGTTTTCAAGGCAGAATTTAATGGCATGAAAAATGTCATGTTAGTAAAGCTTGTTGAATAAGCAGGTAAATATACCTTGAAACCTATCTCTGTATGACTTGAATTTAATCCTCGGCAATCCCATTGGATAGTGAATTACATTTGTAAGCATTGCAAGATCGGCAGTCAGTTAAGGATCATGCTTTTTCTCCTTTGTACAGAGGAAAGTTAGATATGGCAAGGGACACGAAACTGAATGGAAACTGAATTTTATGGTAGTATTTTAATATTGAATAAAGGGCCTGTGTCCACTAACAGCCGTCTTTGCTCTGGCAGTGCCTACAACCAAATCTTAGTCTGCCTTTATCTATTTGCATGCAGTGTTTTCATGTTTGCCAATACTTTGGTTATTTTTCAGGAAGGTGTTTCATCCTTTTGGTTTTTGAACATGGTTGCAGCGAGATACCATGCCTTGAAGTCAGTAGATAAGACATTATTCTTCAAAGCATTCTCAGGCAAATATTCATGAACAGCCATGACCCCCTCTTCAACTCAAGCTTTCTATAGAAGAAGTCCTTGATATATCTTGTAAGTGATTGTGTGGTTTGATACTTACCTGCTCTGGAGTCTGTCGCAGTGATACAGTCATTATGTATTATTACAAGGGAAAATTCCAGGCTCTATGTTGACTGCTAATTGGGCTCCAGTGTAACGACTGTGTCATATTAATGACCCAGATCCGGCTCAGTGTAATATTCATGAGCTATGAGGATTGCCTCTCTCTGGGGCTGCATGGTGCAGAGGTTTATGAGTGTGTACGTGTATGTGTGAGAATGCGTGGGTGCTGGGAATAAAGGTTGATCATTGTGAATGGCCTTAATTCAGTGTATCCTGTTCTTCAAAAGTGGGTTGGGCTTGTTTTTATGCAGTGGGTTCCCCCCTTTGCTGCTGCTACTGCTTTTGATATGAAAAGGACGGTATAGATCTGAATCTGCATTCAAACTGTAAGTGCATGCTGTAGGTTAGTCTGCTGTCTTTGTGTAGTATTACGTAGCGAAAGAGGGAAAAACCTACTTGAAACCAGGAAGTCTGTTAAGTCACCTATTTTAAAAGCAAATACGGTATGAGCTGTTGTCATGGACAACAAAGCCTTTTGGGAAACATTTGTGATTTGTTTCAGACCAGAGTGGACAGGTTAAAAGGGTGCTATGCACTTGATGAAACAGGTGGGACCCCTACAGTCATTGGCAGTCAATCCTTCCTCTTCCTCCACCCCCAAACTGGTATGCATTTGCATAACTCTAATCAGAGCATAAAAGAGAGTCAAGTTCTTGTCCATATTCAGTAGGTGTTTCTTTATTATATAAAGGCCCTATCATGTTCTGGCCATCATACTGCATATCTCTCTGCTCTGAGGCACAATTTTTGCTGCACTATTTTTTAAGAGAGACTTGAATGGGAATAGGGAGTTTTGTAGTTAAAAGAGGTCGTTTGAATGTGAGGTGTTCCTTACGGCTAAGAAGGCTAAACCATGTCAGTATAGAAGCAGAAAGGGAACAAAATCTTCCTATTGTCGAGTGGACAAGATCACAATGGACACAGGTGATAAAGCAGAGCAATGTCTTTTGAAGGACAAATGAGTGTCACACTGATCGTTTGATGTTAAATCAGGAACTGCCTTCCCACCATTTTCTTATCTGTGTTGGAAAAGTCCCCTCTTTCGACTTGTGTGTGTCTTTCTTCCCTATTCTTCCTCTTTTGTTTCCCTTTAGTGTTAAGTTTTGAAAGATAAACCTTGATGGCAAATTGTGTTTCCTTGTACCGAGTAAAATGATGCATACAAAAACAGAGGGTGTAGCACTGGCTCCTGTCTGCCAAAGACAAATAAGATTTTAATGAAGAATGAAAGTGGCTCTGTGAAGTCTCAGGCGAAACATCAGATCAGGCACAGTAACTTTTTGTGCCATGATGAGACATTCATTAAATCGAGTTAAGAATGGCAGCTATCAATCTGTAAATGAGCTGTAGAAATCAAATAAATCAGACTATATATAGGGACCAACCCTATTATAATGGCAGAAAAAAATGTGTGTAGACTTCAATGGATGGTGACAAAATTGGGGAAAAAGAGTGTAATTTCTCCTCAAAAAGCAAAAATCTCCCATCCCCTCATTTAACCTGACAATGGAGGATTTCATCATTGTGAAGGAAGAGATTCTCTGACTTAGGGGAGATCTAGTGTTCTCAGTGGTGAAATAGGGGAACAAATCTTCCTAAGATGGTTCTGCCATTTTTGTACTCATTCTTTGCAACATCAAAGGATCTGCTGCATTGTGACTACAGCCTCTGCAAAGTGGACCCTAATCCAGATAAATGGATGGAGCAGTGATAGAACATGTTAACAAGGACTGCATTGTTTTCTGTGCTTATAGGGAGTTCTGCATGACTTTTGAGCTGAAATAAAATATTTTTTATGCAGTTCTCCAGCAAGTTTTTTATCATCTATTTGGCATACAGATCTTTTAAAGTATTGATAAAAAAATGTTTTTAATAAAGAGCAAACATTTCATTCAACAGTTCAATTTGGCTGTACATCACGCATTAACAACATATCTGCCAACTGCTCATCTATACAGTATGCTATGTCAACTGTTGTTAGAATAAAACTTGACATCAAAGGAGAAATATTTGACCACAGGTAGCAGATTACATAAATATAGGATAAGAATAGCGAGGGAAATGAGCTGTCTGATAGCAACTTTTAGCTGATGTTTGCTAGCTTGAACCACCACAGCTGTAACTCCTAACAAGATCATTAAGGGGTTTGTGCAACAAGAGGCTGTTTGATAGTAATTCCTCCTTAACTTGTTCTTAGCTTAATTACCCCCCCAGCTAAGCTGAAATAAAAACCCAGGCATACAAGCTAGCTGCTATAGGCTAGCTATAGGTACTGAAATAATCTAGGACTTGCTGTGGCCACATCACAAGTCATTTTATTTGATTGTGAAAAATACTGTATTGACAGTTTAGTTTAGTTTAGTTTAGTTTAGTTTAGTTTAGTTTAGTTTAGTTTAGTTTAGTTTAGTTTAATTTGTACTCACCTTGAACATGGCAGAAAGACTTCAGTATGCTCCAAACTGTCGTGTGCTGACTATGGTGCTCTGGCTTTTGGTGGATTTCAGACCTGCTTATGATGTCAGACAGGAAGTTAATGTCCACTTGCCAGATGCCTGCTAACCTGCTGTCAGTTTCCTTGACTTTGTTTCTGGCTGTCATTCAGCTAAGCTGGATTGGGAAACCTTCTCTGTCCTGCGGTGTCTGGGAGAGTGATGCTCCTGCTTCTGGACTTCTGCAGCTCTTTGAATGACAGTTTTCATTTCCGTAATGCTAGATTGGAACTTGCAGAATCCACCACCTCTCAGATATTACACATAGTTTCTGTCTTTGAATAACCTCAAGCTGTAGGAAGAAAAAAATAAAGAGGGACAAATAAAGAAAGCTTGAGGGAGTGTGTTAAAATGGAGGATTACACTTTGACGTAGCGTGGGGGGAGCCCTCCCTCTTTTCAGTGCAGCTGAGGTCCAATGTAATTTGCCATGTTTTAAGCTCAATGCCCAAAGGCTGTTACAGGATTTAAAAACCTGAAGAAAGTGGAAGACAACATATACTTATAAAAATGAAAGTAAACACAGGGAGAGAGTGTGGGAATGAGAATAAAAACAATTCTGGGTAGCAATAACAGCTGAGCCACAACAACGCACACATTTATTATCCCAACTAGAGAAGGGAAAATAAGACGGTTGGTGAAAAATCTCCAAACCTCAGAGTAGTGAGCAAAAAAATTCAATTATTGATTAAAGCTATAATTTATATTTAATGTTTGCTTTGAAAAAGGCAACAAGTGGAAACAGTTTATTTTTCAGTATTATAAAAAAGAGAACCGTGCAAATGATTCCAACACTGAACACATTAAAGCCAAACACCGTAAACCAACAGGGTATATGGCAGTTTATATCTACAATAACTTGTATAATACTACAGAGCCCTGATGTTCCTTAAAGGGATTATTTTTTATTATGTTTTTTTTCAAGTTATTATTATATAAACACAGAACAATTATGTAGTGATAACTGAATAAAAATTTAGAACATACACAGGACCATGAAATACTCTTATAATTTGTGTGCACAGGCGAAGAAGTCTGCATCTATGGTTAACACACCTGCTTGTGTTTATGTTAGATAACTACTTGTTTGCAAAAGTGATCTGTTTTTATCTTCCATTCATAAGATAACCTTTTCAGTTATCATTTATATTTATCTATTTTTTTAATTTCTTTTTTTAAATGTAAAAGTTCACTCTTGCTTTTCCTTTTCCTTTCAGTCCTGTTACCTTTAGAGGGGCCATTTTCTCCAGTTGTTAAGCTGCTGGATAGATGTAAAATGAAAGGATATATAGTGGAAACAGAAAAAGGGATCTATAACAGGGAGCTTCTGTGTTATATGAAACATAAAACTAAGCATTGATGGAGCAACCATTTTTATGAGAAGTCAAAGGTAAAAGAAGTGTGTTATATATCATTTTATAAGTTGCTCTAGCTCCTTTATTGGTCCATCACTCTCTCTTTAGCTCTCTAAATTCTCATATCCTGTCCACTGTGTTTAAGAGTGAAGTTATCTTCCTCTCAGCTCTCCACTGCCATGCCTCATATTTTCACTTTTGCTAATCTCAGTATCCTTAATACAAATTATTGATTAAGAGACTTGTTTATCCACTTCCTCCACATTTACTGCCTCATGTGAGGTTTGCGAGTTCACAGGTGCGCGTGCATGTGTGTGCCTTCAATCATTCAGCCAATGCAGGAGAGCAACAATACCCCGGCTGATTTCAGCTCCACTGTTCCTTCTGTAATGGTAAAAGCTAAAGACGGCTGGCTGCTGGGGCATCGCACAAACAAGGCAGGCTTGAGGTTGCGCACAGCTCCAGCAGAAAGCAAGCACATCAGTGCTATTGTTAGCACATAGCAGGAGATTAGCGCTGATGGCTGCATGTGAGCTACCAGGCTTGGCTGGTGTTCTGTGTCGGATGGTAACCCAGGCCACCCCTGCTGCCTCTGCCACCATGTCACAATTAACTAGCGTAGCTGCAGACATGATTGCTCGTCTTGGTGGCAATGCAGGCAATTCATCTACAATCACTGTGAATACTGCAACCATTTTCAACCCCAGAAGGTATAATGCTTACTCAGAAACTGAAGGTACACCGTATTGTTAATTTCTTTGATTCCTAAAGCTAAGATGTTTTAAATCAGTGAGTCATCAGTGTGGAAAGATATAATACATACCCTAAATATCGGACATGAATGCATGATCATTGTAACCAATGACAAGGTCACTGCTGCTAAAAATGATATGCAGTCTGCCTTTTTAATTGATGATTTGTGTGGTGACACCACACAAATGAACCCACAGACACACTAACATACACTCACTGTAAATCAGCTCCTCTGACTGATTACAGTGCATGATTAATTAGCAGACAGATTGCTAAACAGTAGTGAACATGTCTTGATGTGCAGAGGTAAAGAGTACACTCTTCACAGAATACCCCTATAGGTACGTCCTCCTCTCTCTCCCTCACATCCTCCGCTCCCCTCTATTTCTTCCTCCGTCTATATTAAGCCCTTCTGGGTTAATCATTCCTAGAGGACGACACACAGCGGTGTTGCAGAAAAAAAAAGGACACACAGCTGTGTGGTTCTAGTGCACCCACATCCGATGATTACAGACCCTTTAAAGGATAACCACAGATCTCACAAGCGACGTTGTCTTCAGCATGATACACTTCAAGAGAGGTGGAGATTTTTAATGCTCTGTCTTGGCCTTCTCTCATTTTCACAGAACCAATTCACTTGACCTTATTCCTCATTTATCCTTATATTTGCCTGTCCTTTTCCCTCCAGCGTCACAGGAGGGTTTTCTAATCTTCATCTTCTTATATGCTGTTCTTTCACCTCTGCTTACATCAGTGCACCCTTTTCTTCTTGGCTGTGTCATAGGCCCTGTGGGAGGCAACTGCGCTAATTTATTTGTTTGCATATGGGAGAGATGTCCAGCTCTGATGGATGGCTTTGGTTCTTGCAGTCCCAGTAGCTCCGGGTTTACAATAGAATTCGCTCAGAGACTCTCAAAGGACCACATCCTCAAATAGAGAGAGATAAATAAAACACCCCCACGCTCATACAGCACATGCAGCACACCAACATGCAATTCCACGCTACTTTAACCATAAATAGAGAGGCACAGACACACAGGACCCTGATTATACTAGTCTACAGACTTGTAACCACACATGTGCAAGTGGTATATATTAGTCACCAATACCTAGGCATGACATGCCAGGGCATGAATAGAATTACTAATAGAAAAAGCCAACATGGGCTACACAGTTGTGTTTATGTGCAATGCACATTGAAGCCAGTACGAAATCTGCAGTCACAAGTAATTGTTTAGACTGTTCCATGTCCAAATTAGTCTGGTAACTCTTTTAATCAATGCGGTTGCAAAGTGTGATGTGACGTGACTGCTAACATGAAGTCACTCTCTCTGTCTCTATTCCTCTCACACATGCAAACACACACAAACACACAGACATGCACTGTCGGGGTCTCGAGCTGAAGTTAAATGTCTGCCAGCTGAGCGTGTCCCTCAGTCAGGTTTTTGTTCATCTCCAGCTGAAGCTCTGTAATTTCTCCGCCAGTAATTTGTCAGGAATCAAGGTAAATGGTTGCCAAGTCCTGTACCGAAACACATACTTTGAATATTTTAGCTGTGTTACATTTCCAAGCGCTTTTGTTTTTAAAGCAGGTCAAGAAAAGCTAAAAATTTGTGTATTTCAACTCTGAACGTGTGCAGAGAACTAAAGGCTCACTGGAATCTTTAATGCTTCGTTTGTAAACCAGGCACATAGTTATGATACCGTGTGTGTGTGTGTGTGTGTGTGTGTGTGTGATTGTGTGTGGTAGTGTGGGGGTATCTGTTTGGTCTCTTCACACAGGCAGTGTGTAAGAATTCATTACTGGTTGAAGTCACACTCTCTAACGACGCTTTGTTGCAGATGCAGTTCTGAGAGCTGCGTACATCTTGTAGCACTGAGTGCTCCGGCTCCTTCAGTAATGGGATCTGTGTTTGAGTTCAAACTGAACCAGCACCCTGTCTCATGAGCAAATCTAAAACAAAGCTGTGTAGTCTGTTGTTTTGATCTGTGCTTTTTGATGCCACATTAAATGCACAAGTCCCTGGGACATTTCTGCATCTGTAAAACCACAGAGGCCAAGACACTTGTGACTCGGCAGGGTGAGCGGCAGGCATGTGGCAGGGGAAATGTACTTCCTCGGTTCATTTCATTTCTCCACTCTCCCCCTCTCTCTCTCCCTCTTTTACTCACTGTCTGTCAATGACTCTCTGTCTGAATCATTCTGGAAATAGAGCTACAAGCCTGAGTGCTGTTTCTTGGTCAGGGAGCACCAGTAGTATTGTGGGAGAGCATCCCAGCACTTGTTCTATTATTAAATCCTGGTTATGTAAACCGCCAGGAGACGACACCGACGAATAATGATTCACCATAATTCAATTGTATAACAGGCCTATTTGGATGAGAAAATCAGACGAGGTGCATGTGAGAGAATGTGCTGCATTGGTTGATTCATTTCCTGCTCATTGAAAGGATTCTGTAGTGAATGTGAGTTTCAATGGATGCACGATTTCTGAGAGTCTTCAGAGGATTACTTGTGGAATTGTTAGATCTGCACCTCATCTCCTCAACATATCTCTTTAGAGTGTTTAAACATAATATGATTTCAAAAATGGCGTTCAGCCTGGTACTGTACACTCTAACTACTTCATTCTAAAGTCTTTTTAGCCACGAATGTGGAGTCTTTTCAGAACACCTGATGCTTTCTCTATCATTTCAGGACTTTCAGGCCCTGGTTCATTTCAGAAACTGGCTGTCACCTTTTATGGACACAGAAATGGAGCAATGCTTGCAAGCTAGTTCAGGCAGACAACTCAAGCTGCGCTGCTAAACCAAGTCACGTCCCACTCGTCAGAACCATCTTCCAGTCGTGTCCTCTGCTTCTCAATTCAGCGGTCTATTTAAACTGGGAAAATCTCCCTTCTCTCCCTCTACCTGTCAATGCCGCTGCTGCCCTGCATTTGTGTTGCTGCATGTTCTTTTGTCCCCACTGCCACCCCAGCATCCACCTGCAGGCTCCCAGGGGGGGTTATGTTCTTTATGTTTTACTCATCACTCCTCAATATTGCCATGTAAACTTATCTGCAAGGAGTGATGAGGTCAGAGTCTGGCACCACCATACATGTAACATGTATTCGCTGTTGCAAGAAACCTTTCAAATGTGAGTTTTCTGACTGAACTCAAAGTATTGGTTGAAGCAAGGAGGTTTTAGACTTCTTTGTTGATCTAATTTAATAATGGAAAGCAGAATGCTGGCAACTGAGACTGGCAAAAAGGAAGAATGAAGCAGAGAGACTGCTCGGTGGAAAAAATGAGACCTTTTTGAATTCAACCGGCTTGGATAGAGTGTGGAGATTTTCAAGAGTGCACAGCATATATAAAGGGGATTATATATGATGTAGCGAATGCAGACTAATATTAGTCAAGAGTTAACCATTAAGACAAGTATTAATCCCTCTGCTTTGCTTTTAAAGCTCTCACATGTGCTAACTAAATAAAAGACTAAAGTGAGGATACCAAGCCATGTTTCTTAGGAGTGGCTCCCTTTCTTTCTTTTTTTTTTATTGTGATTGATTTAAAGTGCCTGGATGTAATGACCCATAGTTAACCAGACAATAAAGACTGAAAAAGACAGTGAAAATGAACATATAATCTTGGATAAATGGGGGGGGGGGGGTAGTAGAAAAATAAAGCAAACAAGAACAGAAGAACAGTAAGATCCTCTTACTGTATGACAAAATCCCTTTTGTATTTTTCACCATCAAGTCCTTCTTTGTAGAGGTAGACGGCGGTTATGTGGTTTTATCATATTATATTATTGTGGCTTACTCATACTTCTGTCCTCTTATATATTATATATATATATATATATATATATATATATATATATATATATATATATATATATATATATATATATATATATAACTTATATCTATCCGGCTGCTTCTGCTAAGCCAAGGTAACATAAATGTAGGCTAACCTTAATATAACGTGAACTTTGCAATGTAATGTGAGACCTAATTAAACATTTATTAATTCATTTAAGGGTGATTTTGGCCAGCCTCACATCTGATAACTTGTAGCCTTTGAAGTAAACAAACTAAAGTGTAACTTACTGGTAGGTTACAGTTATAACCAATGGCTTAAAGCTATTTATGGCAGCTCTTGTATATTGAAATCAAGACAAACCATTATTAATTAATCCATTATCATGAGAAAACAATCTTTGGTTTGTTGACATAACAAATTAATAAGTCATTATCACAAGATAACTGCATAAAAAAAAAATCCATGCCTTTTCTCGTCTTCTGTACTAATATCATAGTTTAAAATAAAACAATACTCATATTTAATAAAAATGTAATTTTACAGGCTGAAGTTTTATATTAGTCTGTTTTATGTTGTAGAACTTGATTCCCTGCCCTCATAGGTAATTGAAAACTGACATCAATAAAAAAAGAGAACTTCAATATCTGGATGTGAAGGCAGTATGTAAACAAGGATATTTCTGCGTGCTTATCTGCTAACCTGTAGGAAGAGAGTGATGACCCACTTTATCCGCTTATCTTTACCCTTCTTTTTCATAATGTCGCTCTTATTTTGCTTGATGTCCTTGATATCCTCGAGTGCTCTATATTGATGAAACCAAATGAACTCAATCAGTATCAAGATAATGTATTAAGATAAGATTAAGAATGAACCTTGTGTACAATAAATGCAATGCCATTCAGATGGATAGAAGAGCAACATAACTGGTTATCGAGAATGATTTCAGGGACTTTTTTTTATCCTGCTTTGAAAATATCCTGGTGAAAGAAAGCAAAACAAGCTCATAACCTTTGTTTTTGTTTGTGACTTGTTTAGAAACACAGGGCCTCTTCAAAAAAGTAAGATGCCTCCAGCATTTTTTATTTCTTCAGGTTCCCTTTGTTCCCTATTTACACCTTACTCTCACAGGAGAGAAGACTGGATTTAAACCAAAGGCTGCTGTTGGCATCTCGTCCAGATCTTTCACATATTTCTAAGTCCAGGTCAGAATTTACACTCTGTACTTAAAAAAGAAAGATAAAACACTGGCAAACGACAGTAACATTTAACACAGGTCATGTCATGCCACACCATCTGACCTGGCAGCCCTCCCAAAAAAGAAATAGAGGTGAATCACAGCTGCTAT
Organism: Labroides dimidiatus; assembly: GCA_030710495.1. NCBI lineage: Eukaryota > Metazoa > Chordata > Actinopteri > Labriformes > Labridae > Labroides > Labroides dimidiatus. The sequence goes on from CM061147.1 coordinate 14,710,856, forward strand.
CTCATGCTTTCTCTCCCCTCTCTGCTTCCACCCACGCACAGACACGCATTACCCTATCTAACCAACCCACATGGGGGGGGCAGCACAGTCTTAGTTATCATGTTTAATTTGTTTCCTACTGTGTCTCTGGTGTTCTCAGCTGAATTATCAAAGCAGTTTGATCACTGTTTGTAACTTGCAGCATGTGTGCCAACCTAGAGAGGAGAAGAGCACAAAGAAGAATAAGAAAAAACAAAAATGATTTTAATGGTGTGATAAGCTTTTCATTTGTTTTTCCTTTTTTTTATCTGATGCTGGTTTGATCCTTCTGTGGGAGACAGATTTTGTGAATTCACATCTCTGAACAGATGAAAACAGTGGCCCAAAGCCAGCACATGTGCGGCATGCAAGCACACGGTGAACCTGAGTGAAGTGAGCGCTGACCCATAGCAGCCATTCTGCTTCGATAATTAAAGTTCACTGCTTTTCCATTGCACTTTTTTTTAATTTATAGAGTAATTTAATTTAGCATGGCGGGGACAAAAAATAAAGTGCACTTTAGACTCTAATTGATGCTGGTTTCTCTTTAGTCCTGCATCCTCAGCATTCTCTCTCTCTTACCAATGAAGTTAACTAGGCGGGGGATGGAGTGCAGATGGGGGTAGAGGGAAGAGAGACAGAGAGAGGAGCAAAGAAAGGGACAGGAAAAAGAGAAGGAGAAAATAAGGAGGTTATTGCATGGGGTATGAGTGGAGGGGGTGCAAATTTGATTCCTTCTACATCCATTGTTAGCTTGTGGCATTGAGAGGCGGCAAGTCCATTTTCTCGTTACTGTTGTGAGGGAGATTAGCAGGGGCTTGGCTTGTTTCTATTTCAGAAATAATGAACAGAGTGTCCCTACACAAAAAAACCCTACTCTACTATGCAGCTGGTTCTCTATTAGTCCCCCTATCCTCCACCCACTCTCTTTTCTCCCTCCAAACAAATTTAAAGTATGTGATGGTTCATCAGTTGTCATCCTCTTTTATGTAAGCTTTTTAAAATGAGACAGCAGAGAGGTTTAGTGATGTAGAACAGCAGTTACAACGTGGAAAAATAGTCATGTGGACATGACAAACTTCAGGGGTACCACACACCCGCCAGGTGAGGATTCTTGCAGAGAGGTTTTACTGTAGAGGAGCACTTTACTACACTGTGGCAACAATGTCATCTTAATTATGTGCTTGCTCAAAACCTGCACCGACACAAGAGCTGGATCCCTCCCTGGATGCAAGGAAGAGGGAAAGGATTACCTCACATCAGTCTCCAAAAGGCTGAACTCCCTTGCATATTTGCTGCGGCACTCTTATTTTTAGCATCTTGACTTTTTGCAGCCATGGGGAACCTCCCAAATGACTTGAATGTAAGGATGCATTTGACACCTTTGTTCATTAAGAGAAATAGGGAGCAGGAAGGCAGCCTTTCATGGGCTCCCACGACAACACCAGAGTGCCTGAAACGGGCCATGGAGAGGCGGCCTTACAAAGCCTAAGAAGCCCTACTTCTCTGCCTCCCAATAATTCACTCCAGTCCTGGTGGAGTAAAGGTGTCAGCCAAGACACTCACATCACCGGTTCATCTGCACACAGAAGTGGAAGGATGAAAGGAAAACACCAGAGGGGATGGGGGAGGACAAGTGGCTCTTTTAATGACTCTGGAGTGTGATGGGAATGCTGTTAATGAGGAGGGCTGGGATACGAAGCTATGCATCCCACGTAGAGACACACAAGCCTAGGAGGAGCCTGTAGAACAACTCATCTCAGCCTACTTGGTGCAGTCACAGCCGAGCAAAAGCCGAACAGAGCTCTGCAGACCACACGAGTGTGGGAAGAATCGAGTTTGACTGTGAGGCAGGCAGAGATGGCAGCTCCTCTTTTTAACTTCTCCTCTTCCCCCTTCTCCCAGAGAGACAGTGGCAGCTCTCCAGTGAAGATCAGAAAGGTGGGAGATGGAAAGTGAGCAGGAGAAGGAGGGAGAGGGAGACGAGAGAGACAGTAGCCCCCAGGAGGCTCCATCTCCAGTCAGTAATTCCACAGGGGCTGTCCCCCTACCCGCTCTTCAGATTCCATCTCCAGATGAAAAATAAATAACCTCTTCAGACGGTTTCCCTCTCCTTTGAGAAAGAAAGGGAGCTTTCCCAAGAGCAGTGTTCACTTTCCATGTGGTTATCCCCCTTTCTCCCGTCTTTAGCTCAATATTATTCAACAAAATACATATTCACTCTATTCATACAGAGATGAACACTGCATGCTAATGCTGAAAATGAAAAGGATTATTCTCATTTGAGTTTATTAAGTTATCTCACATGCACTGGCATGTAAACCCAAAGGACCAGCAGTGTAGCAAACATGCCTTTGGCATAATTCATTATTGTTTGTCAGAAAAAAATGACTTGCATAATATAAGAATCACAGACCAGACTTTAGATTACTTGTATCAGTGTTACTTTCTTTATTCCTTCATATGCATGTTCAGATAAAGTTTGACTGTGACCAAAGAAGAAGTGATGCCTCCACCTTTCCTGTGATGCCTAGTTCAGCCCTGTGCTATCATCCTGTTTTAAAGTACAATCCTGCCTTTTGTACACAGAGGAAACACTTGCTTATCTCTCTTGCAAAGAAGCATTCACTTCCAATGCAAGCACGACTAGCAGAGCATAGCAGCTCTCGTGTCAGGGACTGAAGCTAAGGATGGTCTGCTGCAAGATTTTTCTAGAAAGCAGTCAGGCTGATGGCCTCATCAGGAGAAAGACTCACAGCTGATTATGCATGACGGGCGCTCGCTGTTATCTGATTCTTTTCCCAGGGCTTTCATGCAAAAATATGATCAGTGAAAGAATGCTGTTTTGGTGTATGTATGTTTGAATGTCCACTTTTTGCTTGTCAAAACAAATACGTTGTATTTCATTACAAATAATATCCTCATGCTTGCAGGCAGAAGATGTATCATGCTTGCTGTTAATGCTCTAACTTGCAGGAATGTCTGAAACATTTTCCTTTCTCTCTTTGTATTTTTGGCTCAAGAATCTTAACAGTTTTTTTCTCTTTTTACTTGGCACTGGGAGAGCACATTTATATTCAGATTCTGACGCTCAGTCTCTCTTTTCCTCTCACATCCTCTATCTTCTCCTGCTTGTGTTTTGCATGATAATGCTCTGTATTTTAATCTGGACTTTATATTACCTCTTCTCTCTGCTGGCATGTCAGCATTTCCTTTTTTAAACTCTGCTATCAACTTCAACTCCTGATACCTGTAATGACTGCTCTGCTTAGTGCTGATACCATGCTTTAAATCCGCTTAGGATCCCTCGCGTTTAGCCCAACAGGGAACATGGTAGCTCCACTCCTGTGTGCTCACTCTTGTATGGTCCATGGCTATGTAGCCTCTAGTCTTTGATGTGCTTTGCACTTTACAATGAAATGTGTGCGGATGGGTTTTGGAATTTTGGTCTCTGGATGTGACCATCCATGTGTGCATCAGAAGACTGTTAGAGCATGGTCACACTGGCCATTCGTACCGTGCTGAGCTCAAGCACGGTTACCCTCCTGCGGCGCCGCTACTCTTCTGGCCAGTGCAGCCCGTGGTCTCACTTCTCCAACATGAACCAGACTTTAGGCACACACACGGCCCGCCTACGTCACCATAAAGCGTTTGGCTCATGTTAAGTTGTTTTGGTCCGACGCAGCTCTTCAACACCTGCGTTATTGCTTAAAATAACTGTTGAGAGGAGCGGTCGCAACGATCGTGTCAAGCTAATGCTCGTGCTCGCGCATGAAGTGTACCATGCTGAAGCACACCTCTCCGAAGTGTGCCGAAGAGGAGAAGTGTACTGCACCCAAGCACGGTACACTTGCAGTCAACTTGGCCAAACGAACTCCACTTTAGGGCTGAACGGTGTTTTGGCACAGAACGTTTGGCCAGTGTGACCGCGCTCTTATACTCACTTGGGTGTGGGGTTATTTTTTATGATGGTTAAAACAGAAGAAAGGTCAGAATCTTCAGAGCAGAGTCAGAGTACAGAACATAAAGCGTGACATGACAAGCATACATATTTATGCATAGCATAAAGGACGTGGTGTAGACACCACTGAATGCACCTATTGAATAAACAGTAAATTCTGCAGGCATCCTGTGAAAAAAGAGATGTAACATTAATATGTTTTCCTTGGGGTTGCGTTTCAGGAAAGCTCTCTGGAGTAGCATAACTAAGTTGATCTATTTAGAATCATGAAAGCATTTATCAAATTATATTATAGCATGACTCATAAATTATGCTTGATTTTATTTCTAAGTACACACATGTGCAAGGGGCCATGGCAGGAAAGCCTGTAGGGTCACCAAAGTCAGATTGGGTTATCATCTGAGGAGCATCAATGTGCAGTTAAGGCTATGTTCACACAAGTGACCTGAATCTGATTTTTTTTTTTTGCTCAAATGTGACCCGTATCTGCTTTGTGTCTGAAAGTCTGAACAGCAAAAGTCACACTAAATCTGACATTTTCCAGTCAGATTGAGACCACTTTCAAAAGGGGTACTGAATCGGATACATATCAGATTGTTCTGAATGCAACCATGCACACACACTCAGTAAAAAGAAACAAAACAAAAAAAACAAAAAAAAAAAAAACACAAAGCCACCCACTGTTTTTGGCATTAGGCTACCGGCTTCTGCCATGTTTGTTCGTATGCTATGTCATTAATGTTCAGCTGAGCACATGGGTCACTTCAGGACCGTGAGCTGTTCACATTGCAGTCCACAGACAGGCCACATTGAAAAACCTGATTTGAACAGTCAAACAAAAAAAATGGATTTGAGTAATAAATCGGAGTTGAGCATTAAGGCCTGCACTGCAGTGTGAACACAGCCAAAATATTCTTGATGTTCCCCTAGAAAAGATTGAGTTTTTATTTATTCAATACATGCCACCAGGATAAAGTGGACAGCAAGACTTTGGGGTTATATGGAGAACAAGTCATGAAAAACAGAGAGAACAGGATTCATCCTCTGGGGACTATGGTTAAGAACAGTTATTAGTCAATGATTTTTTTTTTAATCCTCTGGCTTCTCAGGTTTAAAATTTATTGATGCACAAAAAAAAAAAAATGGATGATGCAGTATACAGGAGGTTCATCCTCTGGAGGTCATTAATGTGATGGGTGGACTCAGTGGGGATTTTCTACTTTCTCACACTCAGTCTTTGTCGTGAATGAAAGGAGAAAGTCAGGGTCATCAAGAATCATCATCAACCAAATTGTCTAAAACTCTTACTTGAACTATTAATGTTCACAGTACAGTTGAAAAGATTTGTTCCTGAAATGGAGGTCTTCTGTGGGAACGGCACAAAAATGTCAAACTTAAGTGACAATGCTTGTACTGACACAATGCACTATTAAATTTTGTATGCAGTTTAGTCTGCATGCTCTCAGTGATTTAATTGTTAATGATCCAGATTTCCAGAGTTGGTTTTATAGTATAATTAGTCAGAGGCGTAAATCATAGAACAACCTAATTTGACTTTGCTTAAAAGTTTGATCCTAGATCAAAAGTTACACCAGTTTAAGCCCTTTCATCAAGAGTAAGAGTGAAAAAGTTACATCTGTTAAAAGAACCACAGAGTGAAATCATAGAGTACCACTCTAATTTACCTCTCGTCTTTGATGATGCAGCCTGCCAGCCACTTCAGTAGTGACTCATCTCCAGGAGATAGACACACCTAGTGAATCACAATGACGCCTATCATAAAATTAATAATAATCCAAGAAAATTATTCTTCCGTTCTCCTGTCCTGTCTCCATTTTTCTCCTCCATGTCTCTCACCTTCTTTGCTTTCACATCTCATATCACACTCATTTGCTGTTATATTTCATTGTATCACTTTTCATTCATATTCTCCTTGTCCCCCACTTGCAGACTTCATTTTCATCCTTACCTCAACCTGATTTTTTTTTTTTTACTTTTCATCTTACCCCACTCTATTTTTCATATTCTCTTTTCTTTCTCTTTTTACTTTTCTTTTCATTATGCATCCACGACCACAATACGTAAAAAATTGTGTCTTAGACTTAAATCATGGTTGGCTTTCTGTCGTACAATCCTTGGTTGTCATCACATAGGTTCCAATGTGCTTCTTTTATCACCCCATGGTAGCTTGGCATTCATTCTCAGACATTTTTCTTCAGAGGCTTTTCTTTTTTGCTAGCCCTTCATAACAGAGTCATTTATTTCAAGGTAGAGCTTCAATATTGGTAATTTACCCCTCTCTCCCTCTCTGGGATAACCATGCACTCTGTCTTTCATCTTCCATGCTTCTCCTCAAACTACCTTTAGCCCGACAACCCCCCCGTCTTTTAAGTTTTGCCATTGTGACTGTATTCGCCTCTTTCTTATCTAGCTTTGTGTCTTACATGAAGTCCTTATCCATGTAAGGATGTTTGTGTAGGTTTTTGATCCCTGCTGACAGGGTTATAATGAAAAAACAGATGACAAGGATCGAGTCATGGAGTCATTCATTTTTTTATTGGATCATCACAACCATCTCACCCATCAGGAACAACTGGCAGCTGGTGTGTGTACTGGAGAGCCCTCTGAGTCTAAGATCACAATGAATCTGTTTCAAAGACAGTTGAAAAGATGGAGCTTTTTTTTTGTCAAAAACAATTAATCATAGATAAGACACTGGCCTGAGTGAACCCAAGAGCTAAAAGAAAAATAGCGTGCAGAGAACCACTTCATATCAGTCACTTTACATCTGCTCCTTCTCTTCGAGTCTTTTTCACTTGATTTTCTCCTACAGCTCAATCTTCCAGCCTTTCCTCCTCTGTACAGACTGTACTGTATCTCATTCCTCCCCTTCCGTTTGAACTCTCTTTGGACTCTAAATGCTAATTCAGTGAGGCACTTAATCAGACATATTAATTCCATATCTCCCCTGATTGCACTAAATCCACTCTGCAGTGAGTTTCTCTATGGCTTCCCTTTGGTGCAGCACAAATTCAAACTGTCGTGCTGACCGAAGCTTTTAAAAGCATTTCTAAAATACAAACAACTTGTGTGCTGACATCCAGAGCATTGCTGTGATTATACAACTTGTATGTAAAATGTTGAGTAAAAACAAGGGTTGTAACGGTACACAAAAATTTTGGTTCAGCATTGTTCTCAGTTTTGAAGCTTGGTTTGGTACATTTTTTGTACAGCAAGGGACTCAAATGCAACTTTGTTTTTAACTTTATCATGAACATTTAGAATTTCATTTTTTTCCCCTCTAAAGTGCAGCATCAACAGGTTTCTCTTTAAATAATATTTTAAATTAAAAATAAAAAAAGAAAAGAACAATACATAAAGAAGAATTATGCTGCAACCTTGAACCAAAAGAGTGTTCAGTAAAGAAAATATATAAATTCAAGTATTTTAGAATAAAAGATTATATAGGTTTAAAACATATATGTGTGGTGCGTCTTCAGGTGCTTCAACAAATTAGATGTGTTTCCAGAACTGTAGCTGATGACCATTGAGCAATGTCAGCACACTAAGCCTGTCTTGTCAACTTGTCTTTGTCCACTATTGTGTTTCACTGGGAAACCAAAGTGTTCTCATACAGGAAACCTAAAAGATTGTGGGGGATCTTCCAGCACAAGCTGCTGATTTGTTTTGGCGGCCATGTCACTTGCCATTTGTTGTGTGCTTCTGCGTTGCGGACCATGTGGGAACACATATTAACGCATTTTTGTCAGTCTGTGTGTCCACTGGACCGAAGGCCCTGTCTGATTGTGTGTACCGTTACACCCCTAGTAAAAGCAGATATGAATGGTTCACATATCAGTTAAATATATGTAATTGGAAATAATACAGAGACAAAATGCAAAGCATTGAAACAGGAAATTTTGAATGTGCAATGGCAGTTATCTTCTCTGCACTTTAAATTTGATGTCGGCAACACCTGGAGGAACATATCTCTCCGTTTCCTAATCAGTATAATTTGTAACAGGTTAGTAATATGACTGGCTTTAATAAGGGCATTTCAGGCAGACTGAGTTTCTCATAACTAAACATGGAGAGAAATTGTCTTACTTTGTGAGAGACTACAAGAGCAAATAGTTAAACAATTTCAAGAGTCTTTGCTTCACATTGCTAAGAATTAGATTATTTCATCAGCTAAAATATACAAGGTCTTAAAAAGATTCTCAGAATCTGGGGAACTCTGAACATGACAGAAACCAAGACTGCATGAGAGGCCAAATCTTCAGGCTCTCAGCTGGCACTGCATTAGAAACAGCGAAGACTGTAATGGAAATATTGAATCGGCCAAAAATCTGTTAAACCATTTTCCATGAACACAATTCATCATTGCTTGAAGAGGAACTACAATTAAACACAATCCAGAAACACTGGCAACTGAGCCTGTTTAATACTTGTCATTGTTTGGGAATGTGTGTTTGCCCAGAGAATGCCTTTTTTCAGGGAAGACCTTGTACAATATTTCAAGAAAACAATACCAAACCATTGTTAGCATGAACAACAACAGCATGACTCTATAGCAGAAAAGTCTGAAAGCATTACTGGCCTGCCTGCAGTCATGACATTGAAAACATGGTGCATCATGAAAAAAGTAACACAACAAAGGATTGAGCAGATAAAATCCAGTAACAGGCAGGAAGGGACAACATTTTTTTTTTCTTTTAACTCCAGAAAATGTTCTCATTTGTTCCTGAATGTTTACACAGTGTCGTTAAAAGAGGATTAGATAAAACACATGAGCTTGTTTTAACTTCCTTGAAACATGCTGCTGAATAAAATTTGAGAGAAGTACTTTTTTTCATACTGTATAATAGCATAATACATTTTGATCTACATACCACTTTTGATATGTTGTCTTTGCACTATATCCAATTAAATAAATACGCTTATTTGAAATTTTTATTTTTTTGAATTTACATTTTAAGCAGCATCCTACATTGAGTACAAGTGAATTGTGGTTGAAGCCAGGCACAACTCAGCATAAGACAGCTTGTGCTGAGTCATTTTGTTGTTATCAGTCAGATCAATGGCCATTCCAGTTCTGCCAATCCTAAAAGTCATGTTTTTGTATATTTGTGAAGATCTATAATGAACCATTGTTGTAAAACTGAACCAGTTCATCCAAATGACAAATGACAACTTATGTCTGTGTCTGGTTATTAGTGGCGGAGTCTGTTGATGGTGATGGTGGAAAATTCTTACGCAGACACGAAGTACAAACACACAGACACATGATTACTAACACAGAAAGCCTGACAAACCCTGTAAGCTCTTGTATTGTCTACTGGGGAATGATGTACACATAGCAGAATCATGTATTAATTAAAATTGTATTAAAGTACTGATTTAGCCGCATTCTAATTTAATTAAGTCACACATCATGTAATTGAGAGAATTACAATATTGCATTCTTTGTTCCAGATAATTGTATTCTATCTAAATGCCTCTTTGAAAGTCCATTAATTTGTTTTATCTCATCCCCATCTTCTGCCTTTCACTTTCTTAGAATAGAAGATACTGCTTTGAATCTTGCTGTGCTTCATATCATGAAAAAGCAGACCTTGGAGATTTAATGGATCTATTTAAACTTCTTGATATCATCTCTGTCTCTACCAGAAAAGTCATGAGCCCATCTCAACACAAGAATCATCTATATTTGAATATATCTTGTGCTTTAATGTTTGACCCACTTGCTTCAGTCTATCCTGGTTTTCGTTTTTTCCTTCCTGCCTGGTTTCTTTGGCCTCTGGACCTTCTTCCAGACACAGATGGATTTACCATTAGATAATGACAAATGGCAGGCGCAGCTGAGCTGATTTCAGCACTTACTGCTCCTCTGGGAGCCCCGACTCACCACACCGCAAACCACACTGACCCACCCCCCACCCCCCACCCCACCCCCCCTCCAAGATCTTAATTGAACGAGTGGCTGTGCAGCCAATTGATTCAGCCTGATGTGCATTTCTGGTCATTTCCAGTGGGTGATGTATGGTGACCTGAGGGTCAAAATGTGCTGCTATCAGGAGCACAAGGCACTAGCATTAGTCTTGATTTGTTAGACTACTACTACTCCATTTGACTCAGATTTTATCTCTGAGATAAAGAGGACGAATGGTTGACTGTTGATGTTTGCTACTTGAGCTCTGATACTTGATTTTATAGATGTGAAAAGATGTGCATCCGTGTCCATGAAAAAATATGGAAATGTTCTTTTTTTATAGTAAAGTAGCTTCATTTTGTATTTTAACCATTTTAAATTCAGTGTTCGTCATATTTTGTTGATGTGATGCAGAGTGTCAAGGGTTCATCCCAATGTGCTGCATGTCCTCAGTGGGTGCCAGTGCCACTGATGCTCATCGGTGCCACAGTCTTCCAGAGTAGTCAAATGACAGAACGCTGCATATGAACCCAGAATCACACTTTGTCTCATCTCTTCCTATATTGTATAAAGAACTGACTATAAATGAAGCAGCATCAGCTGCGTCTCACAGACCCAGACTGCCTGTAAGTTTGAATATGGCTTCATTTCTTTCTTTTTAATTAGGAAGAACATACATCTTTTAGACACACTGTTCAGCACTGGCTCCAGACGTGCTTTGAAAAATGAAATAATGCGATGTTTTGTCAAAGTAGGAGGAAAGCCAGAGGGTGTTTTGTGCCGGTGTATGTGTGTATGTGAGTGTGAGGTGCAATATTGATGCTGTTGATAATAACAACAATGATAATGATTAGAGCAGCAAAGCTCATATCCATCATCACTATCTGTGGGCATAATTTGTCATTCTTTGTGAAGTTTTAGCCAGAGAGAATTGGATAGTTTTTTTTCTCTAACTTGCTGTGTAACACTTAATTTTTTTAGACAAGTTGTAGCAGTTTTATCAATTACATTACAAGTCATCTTGTAAATTTGTGTTTGTGCAGGTGGAACAAGGGAAAGAAGCGTGTGAATTGTTGAGTTCACCTTATAAGAGTTTACAGTCTGTCGAACAAGCAGAATTTCTGAAATGCCAGCGATTCACTGGTGGAGTGTATATTAGCTCATTGGTGCCAGTTCAAGTTGAAATTCTGCCTAACTTCAAAAATCGGTTGTGTGACTCGTAGACTGGGTCGGACCACCTTGTATTTGCACAGCCCATGACTGGCCTTAGTGTATTAAGAATCAGCTACAGCTACACTCTGAACATATAAAAAAAATCACCTCTCAATTTGAAAGATTAAAGTCTTTCCCTTCGCTTCAGTCTTTGCACCCTTTGCAAGCTGTTAGTATTAAATACTCCAAGAGGCTTACAACAAAGTTACCATCTCCTATTCTAAGTGTAACCTACTTAGGTGTTTGCTGTTCTCGAGTCTTCTCTAACCCACAGCACAGACGGTTATTTCTCAGTGTTTACACTCATTAGCTGTTGGTCATTTGGATGTAATGCAATTATAATGTGAAAACAGCCCTCATTAAAAATTCTGCATGAATGTGACAGCAAAAGCCCTTATCTTAAAAGAAAGGATGGGGTCATGATAGGCCAACACAATAATGTTCCGGTGGATCAAACACACTCTCAATTCCCGCTTTGCACTAATGGATGGTGGGTGAGACAGGAAGCTTTATCTCCGTTTGCTTTTGTCCCCTATAATTTATTCAGCAGGGTCTGTCCTTTCTGTCATATGGACATGTTGCTGTGTGTACAGGCTACATGTGTGTGTGTGTGTTAATGTGCCAGGTCTTATGAGGCTTCATGGCTCTGACTGTCCCTTCATCCCCAGGGAGTGAGCTCTTCCGGCCTACAGCACAGCAGCAGAGTGGAAAGCTCTCTCTGTTAGATGGAGGTTCTCACTGCGATGAAAAAAAAATCAGCATCAGTAGAGAGTGCTGAGGAAGCGGTTAAAAAGAAAACTAACAAGATGACTCAATGATTATTTAGAAACAGTAAAGAGAATTTGGAATTAGATGTACTCTATCCTGGGGGTTTTAAAAAAAGAGCTTTTTGGTAGCTGAGTAGATGCATCATCATCTTTCCAAAACGGTGAATTATTCATGGGCTGCACTCAGAGTGGCCACAAACCAAACCCCTTATCTGTTGTTAAGTATTCTCACAGTTTGCCTCTGCTCTGTGTTTCAGGGACGGCTTTCTGGTGGATTGAAAGTTAACGCGAGGATGAACAGAGCCTTTTGGAGCAGTTGTTGAACTGGCAGGTAAGAAATAAAAAAAAGACAGAACCAAAACCAGAAACCAGATCACCCCTGGAACAAACAGGGAGTCTTAACCTGGACCTGTTTGTCAGGTCAGATAGGAGATCAATCTTAACCCAAACTCTGACACCCCATGTTATATTCAGCCATTGAAAAAAGAACTGGAGCCACTGCTTCAGAGTGAATACACCTGGCTTTCTTCACTGCGTGTTCCCATAAAACAGACCCTTCCAGCCAAATAAATCATTCTTATTATCTTGTCACAAAGTGTGAGAACACAACACAGTCAAAGGTGTCTAATTCTGGTGGATTGGAAGCTATAAATCACCAGTGTGCGCCTCTGTTTGCTTCCCCATTTGGGCTGAGGTAAACCTCAGGCGCCCTGTGATCATGAGAGGGATTTAGCAGGCAAAGTAAACGAATGGCTAAATGAACCAGCTGTGCACATTATGCCTTATTTATTATAAATTATCCAAGGTTTGTCAGGACAAAAGCATTGCATACTTTTTGAGCTCAGTTCAATCTTTTTTTTGACTTTTCACCTGGTCATATTCTAAGTATTTAATCATCTTTCTACGTTTAAGATCAAACAACAGCTGCCTCCGGAGTCAGTTTTGAAATGTCATCACAGAAGTTCAGGGATTAAATAAATACTAAACAATGAATTCTGGACCACATTTAAAGATAAAGAAAAACCTTGTTCAGGAATACCTCTAGGGTTAATTATTTTAATTATGAAAAATGAATAGCTTGTATTCAATTGAGGGATCTTTGCAGCTTGTCTTGTTTCACATTTATTTTGGGCACAGGGGACCATATGTAAGAGCAGCACAGACACTATAGGGTGTACTAGGTGTTTTTAAAGAAGCTTGCTTGCTTCCTCACGTTATTTATTTATTTATTTATTTATTTATTTATTTATTTGAGATTTTACAATCATGATCAATTATTAAACCAAACTGCACCCATAGGAGGAATAACTATATAGTTACACATGCACAGTAATGATAAACAGACAGGGTGTTATTAATCCTTGAAGTGTGCTTTTACTTGGGGAACTACACCTTGAATGATCAGGCCTGACTATAATAGTAACAGACTGATCATTATTAACCGTGTTTCAAAATGTATATAATTGGTATCAACTCTGTTTCTTAAGGACAAAGCACTTTGAAGTAATGTGACTGATAGACAAGGACAGAGGAAGATTTCATAGGTCTTATAGGCTTCACCAAATCACAGCACAGCACTAAATTAGAAATGACATGCGGCTGCTTTTGGGCATGGGTGAGCCTATGGAGAGAATGGAGAGAAAGAACTATACAAGGTTATCGAAGTGGAAAAATAAGAGTAACTTTATGGCTCTCAGCAGTACTTTTATGCTGGTACCTCTGCTCACACAGTTGGAAGTCTATTTTCACAAGACATTTCACCTTTGTGTCAGCCTGTTTCTATTTTATTTTATTTTTTTAGTAAGGTTCTAAAGTGCATACAGAAATGTGCCTCTGGTGTGAACAGCCCTGCTGCAACTCATGCATGTAACTTCCACTACATGTCTGCTCTCTTTTGGTGTGAAGTACTGTTGTAGTGTGAGGCTGCTTAGGGCTGCATCCAGCGCTGTATGTCTGCACTGGATGTACCTATGTTTTCATAATTTTATTGTCTATTACATTTTATCCCCTTTCATAGTGAATTATTAAGTGTTATATTACTGAGTTGTTACAAGTTGTTACTCTTCCAACTTTAAACCTTTGTTTGATCCCCTGTGTTACTTTGAAAATGGATATATAAAAGTGGTGATATATAAAAGATGTCAGATCTTCTTAAAAGCTGATGTGAGCATTCAGCATATTTAAAATGGCATGGACAGCTGCTTTCATGATTCACTTCATTCAAAGCTCCTTTTCATGTGTTTTTTCTCTATTTAATCACCCATATATATATATATATATATATATATATATATATATATATATATATATATATATATATATATATATATATATATATATATATATATATATACTGTTGACCTAGTTGGCAGGTGTGTGTGTGTGTATATATATATATATATATATATATATATATATATATATATATATATATATATATATATATATATATATATATATATATATATATATATACATATATATATATATATACCTACCAACTAGGTCAACGGTTCCCAAACCTGGGGTCCCCTAGCAGGGTTGCAAAACACTGATAAGGGGTCACATAATGCTTTCAAAATCAAACACTATTTACAGCTGTGTATAGCGTCTGAGTTAAATTGTTTTCTAAAAATACAGAAACAGAAAATGTTTGATCTGTTAGTCCACATTTCTTTGGTGTTACAAGGCCCCTTAGGTGACTAAGCCAGTATAATGATGGTATCACTAGCAACAGATTATTTTAGTTAGCAAAATGTGCAAAACAGTTGTAATATTTTCTATTGTTCACCATAATTTGGTACCTAAGGCCTTTTTTCATTTTACTCTATTAGTATATTTTGGTCTCAGGCACCACTATTTTGTGGGTCACACAATGGAAAGTTTGGGAACCCCTGAATGAACCAGGTCTCATGCACATCTTGGCTTCATAAAAAAAAGACAACATGTCAGCATCCATTCTGGCAGTGTTTTGGCACTACATCTCACAACAGGAGGAGAATGAGATGCATTGTCTACATGATCAAATCAGTAGTAGAAATTAATATAGTAGTGTAGACTAAACAGGGATTAATAATCTTTACTGTATCCCGGATTCTTTTTTAAAAAAAAAAACACAAAAAAACTCTCCTTCTTTGGCAATTATTAGTGTATGATGCTAGTGATGTACATCCTTCTTTAATAATTCATTAT
Source organism: Labroides dimidiatus (assembly GCA_030710495.1). NCBI lineage: Eukaryota > Metazoa > Chordata > Actinopteri > Labriformes > Labridae > Labroides > Labroides dimidiatus. The sequence goes on from CM061147.1 coordinate 14,725,938, forward strand.
ACCTCTGCTGTTGTTGCTTAATAAATAATAACTGAAAAAGAGTTTTCCTTTCTAGCATCCATCTTTATTCCTTGAAGCCACCAGAAATCCCCACACTGTCACTGTGTGCCACTATAACAATGATTACTGCTGCTGTACTCACTGCTTTCCTCACTGTCAACCATCTCTCAGCACATCTTCTGTAGAGCTGACCTTCAGAGCAGCTGCTGTTACTCAGGTATACTGACACATCAATCAGGAAGACGTTATAAGCATGTGTCCTTGAACACGTCAACACTGAACAGATGTTAAGAGCAGTCAAGTGTAGAAGTAGAATGTTGGTGTTTTGTTTGTGCCAACTTTCAGTGCTCCTCCTTTGGCTCATTGACCCGTTGCAGCAGTATTATTCAGCTCTGTGGTTTGCTGTAAAAAACTACAGTGGTTACTGACCCTGTTAATCTGTCATTAGGCTTCTTTTAGATTGCAAAAGTCTGCATGGATTACAAAGGAACAAGAATCTAACTCAGAGCCCAGTGAATTAATTCACACGTTCAATCTTGACTCTGAGCCTGCGACTGTTAATTTTATTGTAATTTCCTGACACTGTAGCCTGAGGTTTTTTTTCTCCAGTTTGTAGATATCATCAGTGTGCTCCTCATGCTGCTCTTATCGCTCATGTTCCAGCCTGAAAAGTAATCACACAGAGCGTGTTCTTCCTGGATGTCCGGGTTCGCAGCCTCAGAATGACCTCTGCACGCCTCGGTCACACTCAGAGTGATGCATGCTAACCCTGACCTCAACCAGACACCAGTGACAGCTAGCTGGATTACAGACAGACCCCTCTATCTTACATCCTTGAAGAGTAGTTAGCAACCACTTCTGCCCACAGCCTCTCTGAAATATTCACAGGGTGAAGAATGATTTTATCAATACCTCTTGTCACCCACAAGCCCCCACCAACAACAACTGCACACTGTGAAAGCAGAGGGTTGTCACATACATGGCTTGTTAAAAGCACGCTCTGGCACATAGATGCACAGACTGTTCGAAAATGTGTACAGATGGTGGATTTTTTTTTTTTTTAAGGAATAACAGTGGAATCAAAGCACCGGCAGAAGAGACTAAAAGCTTATAAGAATGATAGACACCACAGTTGTTCCGTAGACATTTCTTGTCAGATATTTGTGTTGTTTATTCATGTGTTTGTTGTATGGTTAAAAAGGTGTGAACATTCGCATCCTGAATTTCATCATTTCTGTATGTCTGTGCGCCTGCTATAACAGATGCACATGTGTATTTATCCTTGCATGTGTTTTCAAGGCCAGCAGCCATAAACCAGCTCCTTGAAGGCCATCTCTGTCCAAAGAGGCCAACTAGAATTACTGCGGCTCATTTATCAGAAAAATGTGCTCCTCCGGGGGTCAGGCTCTGACTGAGGGAGAGGCCAATTGCTTTGTCTCTGTGTGGAACTGGCACGCACCTGAATCTAAAATGTGATGCTCTGCAGTAAAGTTGCTTAGTCCTTATCTCACCTCATCTAGTGACACACCATCGTCTCTAAAAGATACTCTAAGGTTGATTCACAAGTAGAGAATCATCCCCACGTCTTCCTAATTCAGACATAGAGGCACATAAGTCATTTTACATAATGAGGTATTTTATGTTAATGTAAGAAAGAGCTGGAGGGAGTAGTGGGGACAAAATCTGGCAGGTTACTCATTATGTGACAGCAAGCTGTGACTCACAACCAAAACTTAGTCACATGGAAAAAAGCAAGAAAACATCACTATCAGATCAGACTGAGTTCTCAGTAATGCTGTGAATCATTATAAAGTTTGATGCAGAGAGGTGTTTACACATAGTAGAGAAGTGGTGTTTTGATTCATATCCATCGTATTTTCATTTTATCAATTATAAACAGTTTTACAGATTGACATAGCAAAGAGAGCAGAACAACAGCATACTATCCTCCATTCAAAATTCAGAAACACTTTATAGATTCCCAAGGGGAAATTGCTTTTTAGTTTACAGTTACTCCCATTTAAAGAAGTGGAAATAAAAGTACAAAATATAAGCATAAGCATAATTAAAAACATTAAAAAATGAATATAAATATATGCAAAAATAATATATTTACAGTCAACTAATAAATATATGGCATACAAATAATGACATAAGTTATGGTTTATTGCAGAAATACTGATATAAATCATAGGTGTTGCGCAGGGGTAATTGTTGCACATTATTTTCTTAAAAGAGGCGTCAGGATGGTCAGGGCAGAAGCACTCAATATCACACCAAAAAGTGATAGTGAAAGAAAATGAAAAGTACAAGATGTTAAAAACCATAGACTGTGTAACGACTTACAAAGTAATAAAATTTAAGGCCCATTTGTTCTGCATTAAAATTCTGAAAGGAAGCCTTTGTGTAAAGTCTCTGCTATGACACAGTCAGAGTGAGTACTGAACATCAATATGCAGGGAGAAACTTTAGGCTGAAAACAAGCAAAAGTGTTGTTACTGAGTAATGAGCAAATGGATCACTACCTCCGTCTGTCCTGGAATGATTTATGTTAGCCTTAATAACTAAATAAGTTCATTTAAGGTTGTTAATAAAAACAAGCAAATGAGCAGTTTGTTTAACACACCCGTCCATTGAAAATGAGATTATAAAGTACAGTGATGATTAAAAGTAAGTCTGCTTGGAGGCTATGTTCATTTGTAAAACCTGAGAGGAGTCTTTAATTAGACGTTTCACCTTAATACCATAATAACTAGAGGTGTAAAAATTTGTATCATGATTTGTGGTTACCAATACAATTCAAGGACGAAAGTGGTTCATTTAGAATGATACAATCCGAAATGATTCAGTGACTTGAAATCAATTCAGGAACTTTTCAGCCAAAAACTCAACAAGTGAGAATGTTAAATAAAAATCTGGATACTGGACAGTGCAGGTGAAGTTTTCTTAATTCCTCCTGTTTCTTAGTCAGGTATGAAATAATAATGGATATAAAAAAAAAGACGAGCAAAAAATCTGAAATACAATATGATGGCCTATGACTGATATACCAGCAGCTATATGAAATAAGAACATTGAAACAGGATATATACTGTACATGAAAAAAAAAAATCTTATAATTCCCCAAATATGACTCAAGACAAAAAAACAAAACACTTTTTTAATTTAAAGAAGGAACTTTAATTAGTAAAATAATCTTAACTTAAACTAAATAACTAAAATAAAAACCTTCAATTTTTGTGAAAACATTAACTTGTGAATTTATGAGCCCCGCTTAATTGGCAGTATGAAGTGAAGTGGGGCACAGTCTTACATTAATAGTGGACATGAGAGTTAACAGTTGCATCGCATTTATCTTTGATTATTTCAAAAAGATGCAACCAACACAACTTTAAAATGCTTTACAATAATCTTATATTTAAAAATGGTGGACTTGTGAATTAACAGTTGCATATATCTTTGTCAAGACAATTCATACAACTTCATAACAGTGTAATACTTGATTTGTTTTATGTGTTATTGACTGATGTAGACCAACTAGTGTCTCTTGGTTATACTTACTTACTTACTTATTTGGAGGTTTTTTTTTCTTTAATCTTCTTGTATGGAAAACATTTGCCTGTACACATTTTGACATTTAGAGTCAAATGAATTTAGATTATTTACAAAGATTAATTGTGATATGTTTCTATAATGAATGTTGAAATTCTGTTTGAAAACCAAAGTTTTATCAATGTATGCTAACTACCAGCATATCAATCCAATTTCCCATATATGTTAGTAACAAGCTAGCATTAATTTCTTTTTATATTGTTTTGGGTACATTAGAAGACGCATAACATGCCCGATGTATTGATAATGATTTCTACATGTGTTCAGTTTTACAGTGCTTCTTGAGTAAAACTTCAGCAGATGGAAACTGTTATCCATCCGCTAAGCTGAGCCATTGACTGTAGGCTGAGTGTGTGCCGATGATGTCACAGACAGGGAGACTCAATCGAGTAATGTTTAACATCTTTTTCTGTAAAACTGCACATAAAAAACACATCCATATAAAGTTTGTTGTGCTTAAATCCAACGTGTTACTTCCTCGTAATGATACAATCGATTTATTACCAATTAAAACAATTTTAGATTGATTTATGTCGTCCGGAAAGCCAACATGCCGAGCACAAATCGATGTAGTTGGATCATAGGAATATGAACTGGGCCATTTTGGATATAACACAGACTTTTAGCTTCCTTTCTAACAGCTATAGGGCGCCTGTCAGTCGCATGAGCTGAGCTGAGCCTCTGATTGGACAAACCCATAATCCTCATATCTAATAAACAGCAGTGTTAGAAAAAGATTCTCCCCTTAACAGTGTATGCCAATAATGAAATAAGCATTTCAGACCCAAGCTGTTTTTTGAACCAGGCTGTAACTATGCTTTTTTATTCCATAAGTCTGTTTTTTTTTGGCTTGATGTGTATGTGGTTTCTGGTCTTTCTGCTTTTCAGTCGTGCTGAAACATACTGGTTCCAACATAATTCTTCCTGACAATAAACATGCATTTACATCAAAGAAGCTGTTAAATTGTCTACAGACATACCAGTTCAAACAGAACACCTATTCCTATTTGACATTATTCAACAGTTCATTAGGTGAGCTTGCACCATTCTTTCCTAATGACCCTTTCCCCCCCTTCCTTTGCTTAACCTTTGCTGTGTAATTTCCAATTCAGACTAAATGTTGATGTTTATGAGCAGGCTCAGGCCCTTTCTGCTCCTCTATTGTCATACAAAACTCATTAAATAACTCAATACAGCATCTAGAGCAGAGAACCATAAAAGTGTGTTTTTTCCACACACAGGAGATTAAACACACTGGTCATTACACGTTTTCTTCAGTACTTTACAAGGTTAATTAATTTCTGACAACCTGAATAAGATTTTACAAAAAAAAGAAAAAAAAAATTCTGTCACATTTCACCACTGCTTGTTGCCACTGAGCCAAGTAGCATGCTGGTTTCTGTTAACATTCTAAATTAATGAAAGTTTTACTAAATATTAACAGGTACCAGTGACAGATGTAGGAGTAGTCCGAGGAACTATTTGGCCCCAATATATCTGATGGGTAAAAAGGAGCAAAATCCTGTCCTGCAATGTATCCACAGAGCATGGTAGCAAACAAACGCACCTGTAAACCCTGGTTCACGCAAGATTCATAGACCTCTCAACAATTTGTAATAATTGCAGGTGCTGGTACTGTTTTCAATCTGTTGCAAATTGACCATGTTTTGATTTGTGAATATTCCTGTGCAGGTCATGTACCATGCATCAGAACACACCAGAGATCCTCTTATAACATCAGTCCAGTCAGAATCAGCAGTACATATTTGGAGATTAGGAGGAGGAAATTAAGCCAGGTCCTTTTGCTACATAGTCTTATATAGAAATCTCTTTTGAAGAAAGATCAAGCTAAAATTTTAAAAAGGTTTGGATATCTGAGAGTGATTAGCTTTCCTGTTGCTAACAGTGCAAACAGTGTTTAATTTGGATTGTTACACAGTCACTTACACTATAAACAGTTTTGACACCAGGAAAAACTTTGAGTTGTGACATGTCACAGGCCTCCTTTATGTTCAAAGGTGTGTCAGTTGTAAGGCTCAGAGTGGAAGGAGAGCCAAATGAGGACACAAATGTTACAGAAGTCCTTTTCCTTTTCTCAATTGTTACATTTCATGGCCGGTTCAGTCTGAAGTGAATCATATCAAATAAGCAAGCTAACTATAACTCAACCATGAAGACTGTGAATTAAAACGCTCAGTTTCATGTTGATATATATCCTTGGGGGTAAACAGCTGCTTTACAGTGGATATGTGTTAGTTGCATGACAGCTGCTGAATTTTCATTATAGAGTTATGCTAACAGAACAGACAGTTCTTACAGACTGACCCCTGAACTTGGTTAATTCACTAGCACAGCTTTTTATGTCCTCTGTACAGTTGCTGTGCAATCACAGTCAGGTTACACACATTTCTTATTGTGTGATTTCCCTTTTATACCTCTATCAGACTACATCCCTCTGCTCAGCTGGTGTCTCTTTGTACATTAAGTCCACAAATTACATGTTAAAAGCTTAATTCTTATAAACCACTGCTGCATACACAAGTTATGGTAAACAACATGTTTGGTGAAAACTGGTTAGTATTTATTTCATTCTAGTGTATTAGTTGGAACTTAAAGATCACCTGCCTCTTCCCCTTTTCCTGTAAACAGCCCATCCTGATTACTTCTGACTTCTTAATTGTTGGTAGTTAATAGATTTATTTCAGACATTAGAGTGATGCCTCGACTTACGAGTTGAATTTGTTCAGTTACAGATGGTAACTCAAAAAGAAAAGTGTACGAATAAATGAGGAGTATTGTTAAAAAAAAACAAAAAAAAAAAAAAAACAATACAATGAAGTGTACTACAATAAACTGGTTTTATTAAGTATAATGAACAGCATTTACACTGGAGATCAGGCAACTTGACGCTGATGGAGGTGGAGGAGAAAGGCTGAGTATCTGAATCTTAATTGCTGATTTTTTGCCTTTTTTGCCAAGCTTTCCTCACTTTCATCCACAGGTGTTTTCAATAAAAAAAACTTCTCCAGGGAGGTATGTGTAATCCTCCTTTTCAGAATGTTTCTAAAATCAGTTAGGCAAATTAAAAAGCTCTGTCGCACGCTCAGTTGCAACTTTTTCTAGGTGTTTTGAATAAAGTCTGAAAGTTTTGCAGAATAACTACAAGCACAATTGCAAGCACAACACTGATGCTTCTGCTGCGAGCTAATCAGTTAAAGTGAACGAGAGACACAGGATGCTGGGCGGATTTTGCAGCGTTCACAGTGGCGTTAGTGGTGCCAGCAATGGGGTATCTGAAGCTGAATGAATGAGGACTTTATTTCAATTACAATAAAAAAAAAAGAAACGATATTAACATGTTTTCAAGGAGCAAGAAGTAGTATCAGCATATTTAATTCTACTCTTTCTCCACTTCTTAATTAATTAGTAATTAGTTTAAATTCCTCCATATCCCTATCCCAAACACACTAAACATACTTGCCTATGCTAACAATAGAAAATAAATAAACAATATATGAGAACCCTAGGACTTTCCTTGATTGAGATTGATCAAGAACAGTCTTGATTGATGGATTAATACATACATACATACATACATACATACATACATACATACATACATACATACATACATACACATCATGTCTTCTCGTCCCTGTATCTTGCAAAAATCATTTGTTTATAATTGTTTTTAAACTGGTTGATTCTTGGACATTCTTTCAGAGCCACACTCAATCTGTTCCATTGTCTTCCTCCATGATTTGTTAGGAGATTTTTTTCATTGTAGTACTACATCTATGTAACTTAAAATTGCACTCCCTTAAATTATACCTTCCCTCTCTTTCATGAAACATTTCCTGTAGCTTCCTGGCTTTGAACAGGAATTGTGCCGTTTGGAATTCTATGATGTCATACAATTTTATTGCTTTAGATTTTATGAATAATAGATTGGTGTGTTAAAGAGAACTGGCATTAAAAATGATTCTGATGACTCTTTTGCAGTTTGAATAGTGGCTTTAATGAACTTTTATATATATTGCCCCACACCTCTTTGCAGTAATTTCAGTAAGATAAGACCAGTGAACAGAACAGAATGGGGAGTGATTTGTTGTCTACAAAGTGCCTTGCTTAGGCCATTGCAAAAATGCTTCTAGATATTTTAGGGCAGATGTATTAACTGTGAGACTTTCAACAAATTTAGCCATTTATCATCACATTTCACATAATAATTTAACATTATAACGAATTTTAATTTTGTTTATTCTTTCTGTCAGCTACCTCTATCTGTAACTGCGTTTGATGATTTATTGTTCTGTTACCTAAGATTTAGCAATAGCTTGTTCTTGTCAAATCACTGTTCTACTTTGATAAATTATGAAGTGATATTGTCCAAAAGTTGCTGTAAATTCTCACCTAAATCAATGTGTTTGTATCATAAGCAAATAAGATGAATTTGAGTGTGTGTGATATATTATATAGGTCATTGATGTAGATGAGCAATAGTTTGGGACCCAACACCAATCCCTGTGGAACACCACACACAATGTCAAAGCATCTTGACTGGTATTCTCCCATTTTCACAAATTGCTTCTTGTTTTCTAGACAACTTCTCACCTATTCTAGTGCCAGTCCCCTGATCCCAAATTGTTTTTATTTAATGATTAATATTTCATGATTTATTGCTTCAAAAATAAATAAATAAATAAATAAATAAATAAAATAAAATAAATACCCCAACAGCATATTTCTTTTTTTATCTATGGAGTTTGTGGCTTCTTCTGTTAGTTCCATTAAAACTTGTGACTTTGATCGGTTACTTATGACTACTTTTCAGTGAAAATCTGTGGATAATTAATCTGTCTAGATTAATTTCTAATTATACTGTTTAATGTATTCCCTACGACCTTTACGTTTTGTATCCTCCAGTAATTTATTATAAAAATCTTTCTTACAATTTCTCATGATTTTAGTTAATTTGTTTTTAATTTTCTTACATTTATCTTCTGCTATACTTCTGTCTTTTATGAACTCTATACAGTGTTTTTTTCTTCTACAGTATTGTTTAATTGGACAGTTTGTCCAGTTCATGCTCCTGATGACTAGGACTTTGGCTTGCTCTGGTGCCCCGTTTAGTTTAATGAATACTTTACAGTTTGATGTCCATGTGTGTTGAATTTTTCCCTGTTATTTTTCATGAAGTGTGCTGTTCTGGCGATGGGGTTTTGTTTGGTCCAATGCTCATTGATGAATACGTTTGATCCTTTCACTCTCCTTCCTCGTTTTATACGTGCCGTTTTGTGTTTTCCGCAGAGGGTGGCTTGCCTCAGTGTACCACTGTACTTAGTTAAATTTAAGCACATGCTGACAGCATGGAGCCTTTGCATATACCCCGATGGCACGATGCAGAGCTGTCTCACAGCCTACATTCACCCAATCTGAAGCAATTGTGTGAGCCATTTGACATAGAAGCATCACTTGCTGAAGAGTGAGGAGTTTTAAAACTGTGGATTTGTGTGGGTCTCTAGTTGGTAGGCAGGTTACAAGTGGGATCATGTATTGTGTGAACAGGTGGTTATGCAAATTAGAATGCCTACAGAGTGAGAAAACATGATCACTTCAAGCTGGTCCTTCTAAATCTGTCAGGATCAGAATTACCCTTAACCACTCTTTCATTCACTTAAGCATCTGCCTCTCTACCTTTACATTTCAATGTCCAGCATCATTCATATACTCCCAATTCAATATTTGGAATTATTCAAAGAAACAGATGTCTGTTAACAGTATATCTTCTTTAGTATTTCACCAGTGAATATTTTAAAGATGAAAAAGAAAATTGTGGGCTTCTATTGTACTGTAACTTCCTTGTTCCACATTTTCTAGCAGCAAATGCTTAAATTCACAGCATGTTAGATGAATCAAATCAGTCTCACCATCTTGTTATGGATGAGGCAGACAAGCTGTGAGTGGAAGCATGTCAGGCTGTGGGCAGGGGAGCAGCTGTCAGTTTGTCTCACTTGGCTAGTTAGCACCAATTCAAAGTACTCGGTTTGTCTGTTTCACTTGGCTGGCGAAAACAAAAGACACTGAAAAGAGCTACAGTATGACCATCTTCAGTTTTTTCTCTCTTAACATTTCTCAACACTTCATTTGGTGGTGGCTTAAAATAAGCAACACAGTGGTCTGTATCTGAAGCTGAGGGAATTAGGGGTAGTGGCACACAAGTTGGACAATGTGGTTATGCAAGTCCTAACCTGTGTTTTCATATTCTACATTAAAAAAAAAGTGTATTCAGGGGCTAGTGGTGCCTTCAAATGGGGTCTTGTTGGCTGCGTTCACAAAAAGTGAACAGGGAATCCTTTTCTGAAAGACTCAAGTTCAGATGTGATGTGTCTGATGACATTCTCAGAAATGGTCAAGTCCATAAATTAGATTTTATGAGGAGCCAGTGTAGATAATCTAACACTGGGAAGGTTTGTCCTTTATGAACAGTCCCAATCAGTACTCAAGCTGCAGTGTTTTTGTTACCATCTGAAGAGTCTTTAGAGACTTATCAGAGCAACCTGATAAAAGGCCCCATCCCTTTGGTTTGAAAGTTCCAATGTGGCAACAGAAAACTGGGGGCTTTGAAACCTCCTTTTTGAAAGCTAAAAGTGGCTACGTCCATGTATTTTTCATGGTCAGGTACTGGTTAATAATCATTACAGAGGGGAGCCATGCTGTGCATGATGCATGATGTTATATGGATTGGAGTTATCTGTGCTTAGCTGTCAATGAACTTTTGTAAGTTTTGAAAAAGGAGGTGTGTAAGAACTGCCTGCTTTGAAAACATATTGGTGTTAGTCTCTCATTATTTTTGCCTGACATGGGAAATATATGTGTGCTGCATTTCATCAATTTGTTGTAACACTTAAATGAACAATCTGTGACACAATTAGAAAGGTCAATACACATTAATAATATACATTCAATTTTATCAGTGAGGGGAAAAAATAGCAAGCAAAAATGCATACCCTTAAAATGACATTTCTCAGATTAGTATAAGATTGTGGTTGTTGTTTGTAAATACAAATTTGCCCTATATCAAATGGCTGTGAAAATCATAGACTGTAAAAAAAAAATGGACGTCATCTCAGTCGGCTCAAACTGAGGTCACCACAAAAACTGCCCCCTCCGTTGGCTGCCTGCAGTACAAGACAAAAACTCCACCTCTCTATTCATTCCAGAAGGGATGTGGTCAATTTTTGAAAAATTATTTCACCCCGTAGAAGGATTTCTCACATCTTTATGCTGTGGTGAAATTTAGATATTATTGGGCTGCATTGTGTTCAGGTCCCCCTTTTTTTTTGAATGTTTCTTTTTATTACTTATTAGCAGTTAATAAGGTTAGAGCTTCATAAAATACATCGGGGTGGACAGTTAAGAAGAGATTAGATGGTCTGAATAAAATATATATATATATATATTTTTGTCACCCGCTTCCACTCAGATTTTCCCAGAGTTCCTCGTAAGTCTATAAAGCGCAGACTCTGGCTGCACAATGGCGGCCAATAGCAGCTCCCGTGACAGAGTTTTTTTGGCTTCAGCACCGTACAATGGTAAAAGGCGGAACCACGCTGTCCATTCTATATACAGTTTACAATGAAAACGTGTATAGGATTTATTACATTGTTTGAAACCAGGGTTAGAAGATTACTTGGTTTTTTTTTCTCAGAAATATTACAGAATTTCTGCAGCAGACACTCAGCAGTTTCTGACACTGGCTCAAGGGCAGGATATTCTGTCTTTACCCAAGAGAAACTGATGGTGTAAATGGTGGCCAAATGCTGTTGTTCAAACATATATTTCATGATGAATACACTACAGAGGTCTACCCTGGTCCGTTCAATTAATGGTTGGAACTGTGATAAATAATGGGAGGAGAAGGCTAGTGATGGATGTGGTGGGTATTCCTCCCACACTTGACTCCATGAAGGATTCTGGTTTATATTTGGAATTATTGTAAGATTCCTGGCAGTAATATGATGTGACCTGGTTTTATTTATATCTCATTAACAACCCCCCCCCCCCCCCTCTCTTTTTATCTCCTTAGCCTACATGCTGACCTTCCTTTGTCTTATCCTCACTTTACATTGCTAGTAGTCCATCCCTGTTCTTGCCACACAGTGAGAGAGTTAGAAAGGGAAGATTCGTTCAGTCACTCCTCACTGCAAAGTTCATATTTATATAAGAATTGACCAAATGATGAAAACCTTAGCTGGGTTTCATTTTTGCCTCCATTCAAATAAGGCCACAAATGTGTTTGTAGAGACTTACGGCAGGAGATGTTTGTTGACCCTGGAAAAAGATCAGGTTAGAAAACCACTCGCTTTGACAAGCTATGGAGTCACCAGACTTATTTTAGGAACCTTAGCCCCAGTAGAATTTCCAATAGCCTTGCTAAATAATTAATTTGGCTTTTCTGGCTGATTTATAATGCAGAAAATATGATACTTTCCACAGAATTGCTCTAAAAAAGAGGCTGATAGCAGAACTTGGTGGAAACTTTTTGCCTCATGAAGAAAAAGAAAGAAAGAAAGATAGAAATAGCCATATGGTAAAACATGCAACTTATAAAAGCATAATGTATGCAGGCTCACTTGCAGAATAAAAATGGGCACATAGGTCTTGTAACAGGTTGCACAACAATAAAAGTCTGTGACTTTGTTGTATGTCATGCATCCAGTATAATTCATCCATTAGCATTATGTGTATTTTCACAACACATATCATGTGAAAGACCTACTTCAGTGTGTCACACAAACCTAGAGCCTCTGCATATCTGCATCACAATGCTCCTACACCCAATTTCCATTGGGCTATATCAACGCCTCTGGCAAAAACTGTCAAGTGAGTGTCATGTTACGCCCACATTAAGACGTGATAGTTGCATAGTGCTATTATGATTCACCAAAAGAAACTGTAATGCAGTGCATCCAGAAAGTATTCAGAGCGCTTCACTTGTTCCACATTTTGTTATTTACAGCCTAATTCCAAAATGGATTGAATTCATTTTTTCCTCAAAATTCAACACCCACAAAGACAATGTAATTTATTTAAAAATACATAAATAAAAATAAGACATCATATGTACAACCCCAATTCCAATGAAATTGGGACATTGTGTAAATAAAAACAGAATACAATGATTTGCAAATCCAGTTTACCCTATATTCAACTGAATACTCTACAAAGACAAGATTTTTGTTGGTTGATATTTATTGGTCAAACTGATAAACTTTATTCTTCTATTTTTTAATTCAAATATTCACTCATTTTGAATTTTATGTCTGCAACACATTCCAAAAAAGCTGGGACAGGGGCAGCAAAAGACTGGTAAAGTTGAGGAATGCTTTAAAAAAAAAAAAAAAAAAAAAAAAAAAAAAAAGCTCAGGATGCACCCGAGCTAGATTTTAATCTTTGTGGCAAAGGCTGTGGATACCTATGTACATAAAATGTATTAGTCCTTTTTTTTTTTCATTTTTAATAATTTTGCAAAAATTAAAAAGAAAACAATATATATGTTGTCATTTTAGGGTGCTGTGTGTTGAACTGGTTGAGGCTTTAGGTAATAAACTCAAAGGGTCTCTCCAAATGAGGATTTTTATACAAGCTGAAATGTGTTAAAATTGTCAGAAAAAAAGGAACAACAGTATTCTCCCTAAACTATAAAAAATGGCCCTGTTGCCTGAGTAAATCAGAATCCATCTGTGAAGTGTTGTCATTGTCCTGAATGTGCATGTTCTTTGGATGACAAAGATAGACAAGCATATCAGTGAAATGCACATGCACTGTATTTATGCTGTAGGAGTATTGATTAGCCGTGTCAAGCAAAAAGATGAGTCCCTTGTTTCTACAGCTGCCAAGTAAATCCCCATTCGTTACCTGTGAGTTTAATGGCTTGAGGCTTTTCTGGGAAACAGAGTCAGGAGCCTTTTGATGGAACTGCAACCTGATTCATGAGTAATTGGGCACACATGGGTCTACAATGACAGATTTATTTTATTTTATTTTTTTCTTACCTTGCCAGTTCTAGTGGAACATTTGTAAAGTGTTGCATTTTTGATCATCACTAGTAAAGAGCTGCATAAATCCATTAGTGGGGTAAATGTTTGGGGGAAAGCTGGTCTCTGTGTGAGGTTTTCGTGTCATTAACTTAAAATAAATTCAGAAATACTGCAGATCTTGCCTAGAAACACAATGTAAAACACAATGTTTTTTTGCTGAATGTGCACCTTGGCAGCCTTTCAGACAGAAAAGAAACGAATATTTCTTTTTGAACTGTACTGTATTCAATATTTGTTTGTTTTTGTTTTTTCTTTTAGCAAAATTTTATTTCCTGACACAATTAAATCTGCCCTGATAGGATAAGATTTTCAGGCTGCTGTGTGGTCCTTGTCACATTTGCCCGGTCCTTTGCTTGAACACAAATTTTTGCTCCACCCTCAGGCTTTGGCTGCTTGGAATTTGAATTTTGTAATTGCAGAATAAATGGAGTCAGTAATCAAGCTATTAATCAGTAGTTACAGTAATAGCCCGCTCGTTCTGAAGTGAAGAACTCTCTGATAGATTAGGCTGTATGCTGAACATGAGAGGCAGAAATGATATAATCCCACAACAGCATTCACATATCAAATTAATTCTATTTTGTCATACAGAATCACAAGAAGACTCTTTTCCAAGTGCTCATGTGCTCAATCACTTAAATACTTTGTACAATAATTCAATACTAAAAAACGGATCTGAGCAACCCAAAGTTAGAAGTTTTGATCATTTGAATTCTCAACAGAAATGCAGTGCTCAGATTATTATCAGATACACTGCTTTTCATTGACTGCAGAAGGCATGTTGGCCAAGCTACGGATGCACAGATCCAGCTTTTTAAGTCCTGATACTGGTCCGAACTGATACCAGTATTAATGTATCCTCTACTCCTTATCTCTGTCTCTGTAGTTATCTTCCTACATACTTAGTTTACCTCTTACTAGCAAAAATGCATCAACCTACCAGCAATGAAGTATTACACATACAACATTGTAAACACAGAGGAGCACTGAGTTGCATAGATCTGCCCTGTGGCATCATCCCATTGTTACAAATAATGGTTCTTACTTCTTGAATCTGTATCGATACCCAGTACTAGGAGCTGACTGGTGCATCCCTCAGCTAAACTCTATGAGGAAGCTAATGAACCATTTCAAATGCAAACTCACCACTGCCGAAGAACTGTCTCTGCCAGCCATCAAGCAGAGTGTGGTCACTGTGTTAATATTGACCGCTGAAAAAATTCTTTGCAGGCAGTTTATCAGAACAGTGTAGAACGGCTTTATCTTTTGTTACAGAGTTTGCATTCATTGTAACTGAAACTGATGACACTGTTAGGCCCTCTCTGTCCACAGATGTCTGAATTATACGCTGCAACATCTCAGGATTTTTGTGTAAACTGTCAGATCCCGTATTATCACTGGGAAAGATACTGACTGAGAAACTGTCTCATTGTGCTGCAAAAATTATGAGGTGCTCGAGGTCAGCAGCCTCGAGTTTTTTCTTCTCACACTGCACTGCTTGCTCATACTTTGCCTGTGAGCAGTTTGCCTGTACACATTTTTTTCTTTTTTTTTTTTTTTCTTTTTTTTTTTTTTTTTTTTTTTTTTTGTGGAATGCTCCAAACTCAGTTTCTAGTATTTCATTTTTCTGGAAGTGACCCGTTAGTTTTAGCTCAATACCACAAATAAAAAAGTACATGCGGGTTCTCCCAGCCCTGGCTATGTGGCAATGTGTTTAAAAATTTCTAGTTGTTTTAAGTTGGTGTAAAAAAGTTTTTATCATGGTTGCTGAAAAACAAAAACAAAACGAAATAAAGCAAAAATAAAAATGTCTAATTTTTTGTTCTATTTTTTCTCTCTCTCTCCCTCTCTCTCTTACACACACACAGCTTATTTTTTACACTATTGAACATAAAATCAATGGACACTATTTGTGAAAGCATGTGGTGTTGGAGAACTATTGGAGCTAAAGTAAAATTGACAGTCATATTTGTCCAAGGTCTCTTCGTGATAAATAAGGTTTAGTCTTTGTTATTTTTCAGTGACAAAGATTAATTCTTTCAGTAGCTGTTAGTAGTTTAATACGTAGACAGACAAGCTTATCACTGCCATTTTAGTGCTATTATAGCACTGTCTGGTATAACTTGACTTTTTTCCCTCCATGTTCACACTGAGTTCCTGAATGTGCTCCAGTTTCCTCCTGCATTGAAAACATTCAGGTCAGGTAGATTAAAGACTCTATAAATGTTTCTCCATATCTGTGTTAGCTCTGTGACTCAATTCCAACCTGCCTAGAGTGTTTCCTAGAGAGGGAAAATAATTTCCTTGACAGTGATGATTAACCATGTGAATGGATGGCAACAATACATCAAGCAAATCAAGGTGGAGACTTTCATTGCAGTACTTAAATGTCAATTCTGTTGTGTCCATTTAAGAAATTTGAAGCTACAACAATTAACAACAAAGCAGAAACTTGGTGCTAACAGTAGTTTGCTTTTGTCATAAAAAAGTCAGTTCTGATAAGTCTGGATTTCACTAAAGCTTATGTACTCAGTACACTGTTAATGAATCCAGCGTGATGGATCCATATTTGCAGAGAAAAGTTGAATTTTGAGATTTCATATGAGAAATCTTCAATAAAGTCCTTCCAGAAATGTATTATTCACAGCTTACTCTGCATGACTTGGTCATTAATGCACATCTGCTGGAAATTTAATTCAATCTGAAGCACCATTTCAATAATTAAGATACACTTAGGGGTATGATGTTCACTTGCAGTGATTTTTCACTGATGTGGACTGATTTGCAGTCATTTTTAAAGCACAGCTCCTATTACAGTTTATGACTTTTGAATTTTTAAGTTTCTGCCTTTCAAGTGAAAGTTTTTATACCAAGGTTTACTTCAACGAAGAGCACTGTCAGTCCACTGTCTCTTGTTTCATTTATAATGTATGACTTGAACATCCTTAAAATTATGACTCATCATACAACCATACAAACGAGGTGATACTAAGATAATTGAGCAAAAAACAGGAGAAAACATATTCTGAAAAAAAGTCAATGAACGTGTCATCCAGTTGAACTTCAAAGCTGCAATAGGCTCCTTTCATTGTTTGTATTCCCGTAGTTTCACCCAGTCAATGCAATAAAGTTGTACAACTTTCCGTTTTTTTGTATGTTTGTTTTTTCGACAGTCACATTCGTACCTCTGAGAAACTGTAGGTCGTGTTCAGACAACTTCAGGTATCTTTGCTCATTTTAAGGTCTGACGGATGGTGAGCTCTCTTATTATTTATGTCCCCCAGTCTAAAATATAAATCACAACTTGGCAGAAGTAGCTGCTTTTCTTTCCTACTTTCTTCCTCACACAAAGACACAGCCCAGATCTTTTTGACTTTATCGTGATTTTATTTCATGTGACAAAAACTGAGAGAGTGAAAAGAGCACAGTGTGCACCCAAAAACAAGCTTGGGGAAAATCTCATGTAAAATATTTACTGGTTTAACTGTTGACTTGAGTTGTTTTTGTGATAATGATATATAGAGTGATTGTCTAATGTATCTCCTTTTCTTCTCTCTTCTTTCAATACAGTGAGCCAGAATCCTCTTTCCAAAGAGTGGACGACCAGTCAATGAATTATGAATGTTAAACAAGATGACCTCTCAGCAGCAGCAGATGATGCGAGGTCCTAGGTGGAATCGGGCCTTGTCCGACCCTTTGTTTGTGCTGCTCCTGGCCCTCCAGCTGCTCGTGGTGGCAGGGCTGGTACGTGCTCAGACGTGCCCCTCCGTCTGCTCCTGCAGTAACCAATTCAGCAAAGTCATCTGCACCAGACGAGGCCTGCGGGAAGTCCCTGATGGCATCTCGACCAACACACGCTACCTGAATCTACAAGAAAATCTCATTCAGGTCATAAAGGTGGACAGCTTCAAGCACCTAAGACATTTGGAGATTCTGCAGCTGAGCAAAAACCACATACGTAAAATTGAGCTGGGAGCCTTCAATGGACTGGCCAGCCTCAATACCCTGGAGCTTTTTGATAATCGCCTCACTACTATCCCAAATGGGGCATTTGAGTACCTGTCCAAACTAAAGGAGCTCTGGCTGAGAAATAACCCCATAGAGAGCATTCCCTCCTATGCTTTCAATAGAGTGCCCTCATTGCGGCGGCTGGACCTTGGGGAGCTCAAACGGCTCTCTTACATTTCTGAGGGAGCATTTGAAGGGTTGAGCAATCTGCGCTACTTAAACCTGGGAATGTGCAATCTGAAGGAAATTCCCAACCTTATTCCCCTGGTGAAGCTGGATGAACTGGAGATGTCAGGGAACCAGCTATCTGTCATCCGGCCTGGCTCTTTTAAAGGGCTTATCCATTTGCAGAAGCTGTGGATGATGCATGCCCAGATCCAGACCATAGAAAGAAACTCTTTTGATGATCTGCAGTCTCTAGTGGAGCTCAATCTAGCCCATAATAACCTTACCCTTTTGCCCCATGATCTTTTCACACCTTTACATCACCTGGAGAGAGTGCACTTGCACCACAACCCGTGGAATTGTAACTGTGACATCCTTTGGCTAAGCTGGTGGCTTAAGGAGATGGTTCCAGCAAACACCAGCTGTTGTGCACGCTGCAGCTCACCGTCCCACCATAAGGGGCGATACATTGGCGAGTTGGACCAGAACTACTTTCACTGTTATGCTCCTGTTATTGTGGAGCCTCCCGCAGATCTAAATGTGACAGAGGGAAGTGCAGCAGAGTTAAGATGCAGAGCCAGCTCCTTGACATCTGTAAGCTGGATTACACCCAATGGCTCCATCATGACACATGGTGCATACAAGATCAGAATCTCTGTTCTAAACGATGGCACTCTGAACTTCACCAATGTTACCATGCAGGACACAGGCACGTACACATGTATGGTTAGTAATTCTGCAGGTAACACAACAGCATCTGCAACCCTCAATGTGTCGTCCACAGAGAACAGCAGTTTCAGCTACTTTACCACAGTCACAGTGGAGACTATAGAGACGCCGCATAATGAAGGCTTCACAACTACAGTGCAGCAGAAGGTGGGTCCCACTCCCTCTGCTGGAACATGGGAGTCTGTGTCACCCACCTCTACAACCACCACAACAGTCCGGACACCACTCACCACACGCGCCACAGAGAAGATGTATACAATCCCTGTCACGGAGCTGGTAGGCGAGGGCTCACTGAACGGCCTGGATGAGGTAATGAAGACCACCAAGATCATCATTGGCTGCTTTGTTGCAATCACACTCATGGCAGCTGTCATGCTGATCATCTTCTACAAGATGCGTAAGCAGCACCACCAGCAGAACCACCATGCACCCACACGCACTATTGAGATCATCAATGTGGATGAGGACTGTGTAACAGGAGGCCCGGGCATGGAGGGCCACCTGACTCTGCCTCCTCTTGAGCACGAGCACCTCAACCACTATAACACTTATAAGACTGCATACAACCATGCCACTATCAACTCCATACACAGCTCAGTGCACGAACCTTTGTTAATTCGGGCCAGCTCAAAAGATAATGTACAAGAGACCCAAATCTAACACTTTTTTTTTCAAAATGAGACACTATATAACTGAAGGAATTAGATAAAGACATTTCAACATTTCTGACTGGACTATACTGACAACTGGTTGGGAGAACTATGGCTCAGACACGGAGGACTATGGCTCATGTGTTGGGCAAATCAGTTGTTGGTGATGTGTATTCATTGACTTTGGGAATAAGGGTATGTCTACTGTTTCAAAAAGTGTCTTTACAAAACAGAAGTTATTTATTTAAGAAAAAAAACTATCATGGTTAAATCAAGAAAAAATATTCTGCAAATATTTTTTCAGCACTTATTTCATGTTTTTTTTTTCCTTTTCTTTCTCCTCTTGTTTCACGGGATTGGTTTAGTAATATGCCTCCAAAATATATGCGAAGACATCCTTCGAAGCAAAACTCCAGAAGCAAATTAATGTTCCTTTCTGGGTAAAAAGCAGACTTGAGATAAGATGAGAGAGTAACCTCATTCTGCCCATGTCAATCAAAGGAATCTAGAGCACATTAGTGATGTTCTCCAGCTGTGAAGGGATTGTATCTTTCATGACCACCTGTAACCGAGATAAATGAAAACGAGTCATTTATTTTACAATGAGTGATGGAACAGTTGGTCAGGAGATTGGATCGTAATTTTGTCACATTGGTATTTGGCTCTGTTCTCAATAAATGGAGGGAAAATGCCCTGCATTTTGCTGTTTTAGCTAAACTTAACTGTAATGATTATCTAAGAAAGAAGCTCACATTTGTCTTTGTGTTCCTGGTGTATACTACAAACACTATTTGGTACCTTTTTTTCACTTGTTTTAAGTCAAGTTGCAAGTTGAGCCATTTTATCCTGTGTTTGTTGTAAAGAACATTATATTAGTTGCATTAAAACTGATTGGATTTAAGGGATGCAGGAAAAGAATCAATCAACACCACTTTGACTGAACGTAACTTTGAAAAATCAGAAAGATTCCAAATATGTAGATCTTAAAGTGTTAAAATAAAAAGCCAGCCGGCTCAAATTGTTTCATTTATTATTATGGCCTTCCCTTTACCCTACAGTGCTTTGTGCTGTTGCATATGAAGATAAGAGCTTTGAAGCCACCTTTTCATGCTGGGAGCTCCGACTTCATCTGCAGTACTGTGGGACTGAGTGCTGTCAGAGCCCCACTGATGAGCTGAGAAAAGAGCATAAACCCTTTACGCAGCTGTCTGATCACATTGCCCATCATCTGTGTGCCCCACACTCACGTGGGCAGTGTCTGGCAGCCCCACATTCACACCCTGCCCCTGCCAACCACAGGACTTGGCCCCAGAGCTTCAGGAGGCAGCAGAAACCTCTGTGGGAGGCTTTAGAGGGTGGATATGTGGGATCTGGCATCAACCAGATGTTTGGGAAGCACCTGCCTCTCTCCTCCTCTCCCTTAGCTACAACACAATTTTCCATTTTAATTGATGTGCTCATGGGCTGTGGATGGACACAGCAGAGGTTAGGAAGACATCTGTCAGATCCAACAACTTTTGAGGTGTTCCAGGTTTTGTTTTAGATTAATAAGAACAAGTTATGCTTCACTTGAAAAGGACAAAAAGTTATGGTATTTACTTTTTAATTTCAGTTTTATATTTTTGATTACACAAGCTGTTATAAATGACAATGACCAAATAAAACCACCACTACCTGTCATGACGTGAGACTTCTGTGCAAATTAACAGCAGCAACATGAGACTTTCAAATACAAATTTTCTTTGCGCCTGACATTTGTTGGTACAGAGAACATGATTTAACTTTTCTTTGCCATGGACAGAGAGTGGAAGGTGAATAGAAGGTGGAGAGTTATTATTGGTGGTCATTGTAATTGATTTTGATTGGGGGGTCGGAAACAGAAATAAACTGTACATGCACATTTAAAAAACTTGTAAAATCACAACAGCTTTTAAGCTGTTAAAGTTGATTTAGAATTTTACAAATTTTCACAGACCAAAACAAAGACAACCCAGGAAAATATGGTCAGGTGACTTCAGCTTTTGGATATCTTTGGATGAATTATTCCTACCAAAAAATGACTTGAACCTCAAAGACAAATGAGCCACCTTCCTGACATTAATAGATTTTTCAAAAGCATGAATGAAAAGGTGAAGCTTTTTTTCGTGGTATCACATGACTACACTGTAAAAAAAGGCATTCAACTAAACAGTAAGATAAGTCTTAAGCCCTATTCACAGTGGAGAAGAATCACCTGGGGTTTTCTGTTGTATTTGATAGAATAATTGCATAGATTAGACATGTGAGCAATCCGTGAGTGTAATCTGCTGGATAAATACTCTGCAATGAATTACCTTCTTGTTTCATTAAATACAGGGATAATTGGATTATATAAGTCACCTGTGAAAGTCCATATCGTAAGACATTTTTTCTGTATATTTCAAGGCTAGGGTTAAAATAATGTGAATTAGACTTTTACAAAAATTGGAATGCAAATTATTGAGTGTATGTGTCAGGATCTGTTCACAGAAAAAAAAATCTGGAGATTACATAGAGAATAAGAGAAACGGTGTTTGTTTTTTTTTCACTTTTAATGTGCTGCACACAACACAGATGTGGTTGTTAGATTCCTTATTAACATGAGGTTCCCAAGTACAATTTGTTCAGACTAAATGACTTAATTTTTTACTCCATATTAACCTTTGTTTTTCTCACCTGGACACTATTGATCTCATAATTGCACTTTTGTGGAGTTTGGGACATATGTAAACCATAGAATGGCCTGGTTTTGTGTCATTTAGTCTGTGTTTGGGTTCCTAGTGGTGGGATGTGGATCACAGTTCTACTCAGTTTATGTAAGAGAGTGTAACCATCCTCCTTTTTTTGCCTTTCGTTGAAGGTAAACTGTCTGAAAATTTAAATCGTAAATTTGTTACATTTTAGTCCAGCTGTCTCATGTATGTAAGATATCTTAATATTTTGGTCAATACTTTTTATTTTTCCACATTCTTTTCGTTTGAATTCTGAGATTGAATGCTGTTCTAGTGGTAGATTTATATAAAAACACATTTTGAGAATAAAACAAAAACAAAAATTTTTAAATTTTGATTTTACATGTGCAAAAAACCTGTTCTAAAAGTGCAGAAACAGAAACAAGATGTAAAAGAATACCAGATTGATTTTCATGTAAGCATTCTTTGATGACCTTTAAAAGATATGGAGATCAATTATAGAGACCAGAGTTTGTAGTACATACACAAAATATGGTTAAAATAAACTATTGTTGTTTTTCTGTATTGTCTGATTCTTGTTTTCATGCAGTGACACACAAGTATTAATTAAACAGATCGACATTGCGGTCCATAATCTGAAGACTATATACAATACATGTTCTCTCCTCAGCATACACACTTGTTAGGAACTATCAGCAATGCCAGTGTTTATTAAAAAATAAATAAATAACATTGACTCTTGTTTTTACATGTTGAACAAACTCTTTTAATTTAAGATTGTTTTTTATTTTTTATTAAACTCTATTACTATAATTATATCAATACTTACATTTATAACATAAATAACACAGCCTTGTTTCCCTTATTGTGTTTTTTCTTCTTTGTGTGTGTGCAGATGAACATTATACCATTAATAATGGACAAACTTTGCAGTATGGCAAGCCCTCCCCAACACAGTATTTGGTTGGAAGAGCATATTGTCAAACCTTGGATACCACTAATAAGAACACAGATCTTAACAAACTCATGAGTCAGTATGTGAATGACATGGACTTTGTTGAGCTGGATGAAAACAATGAGTAATGTAAAACACATGTTCTATTTTATGTTAATCATCTCACCTATTGGAGCGTAATGAGTCAAGCAGCTATTTTTATTCACCCCCCCTCCCGTTACTTGGCTGATTGTGTTCTAACTGCAAACAAACCACTCCAGGATTCGATAAGGGCCAAGGAGAAAAACGCTCCCCATGTTGGAAAAAGTCCTCCAAACAATCAAGGTGTGAGAGCTTCATCTTGAATGCAATTGGATGTTAGAGAATTGCCCTCTTGTTATGGTCGTAGTGTTAGATTGTACTCCAGTAGGAACCACTTTAGCAGGTTAAATTGAACTGTTCAATGTTCCCCTGCTGTAAGAACACACTTACACTTATGGACATACAGCAGCTAAACAACTGAATATATTCTCTATAATAATACAGTGATATATTGTTTTATTTAGAAATCTGTTATGTCAGAGTTTTAAGTAGGAGTCTGGCAGTCCGTCTGTTTTGCTTACATTCTGTTTCTAAAGAAGTCTTCTCAAAGATACAGTTTACCAACCACTCTATGAAGATACAAGAGACAAGAGAAGTCGGATTTGTGTTGGAAGTGCACTCAAAAATGCTGAAGAGAGATGCCAGACCAGTAAGGTTCCTCTGAACAGGTGAGCAACCACTTTGCTGATGTGGCTTGTGGTAGATGTTTAACAATGACGACACATATCGCATGCAACTTCATGAATGATTTAAACTCCTATTGTTGTTATTCTCGGGACAGAATGATGTATGACAGCACATACTGCACAGCCTAAATAATATTTTAGTCCATTGTCTCCTGATGTAGTTTCTTGAGTACTTGTCTTTTTGATACTGTAGAACTGAAACAGTTTGCTTAACAGGAATTAATAATAAACAGTACATCAACATGACATCATGAGATTTGTATCTTATCCTCAGCAGATTACAGCACAAGACAAACAGGATGATTGCACTTCATAATTAACTTCTCCATCATTGGTATTCATGCCCTAATGCTCTAGCTGGTAATTAGCAAAATTAAAAAAAGTTTTGATCGTTATGTTTTTAATGCATGTGACTAAAAACAGACTAGAAGTAAACCCAAAAGTAATCAAGAGCAACCAGTACCAAGTTTGTTTTTCAGCAATGTGTCCTCATCACTGATGTCTCAAAATGTATTCTAGTTTGGTTTAAATAAATGTTCTGCCCATACCTGAGTGACTTACCATCAGGTAAGATACCTTTCAGGTAACACATCAATCAATCAAACAATGAGCCAATCCATAATGGTCCCTGCTTGAATCCCACCAGCCCATCAACCATGCATTTACGCAGCATCACTAATACTGTCAGCGCTTTCTACTTTGCATTTTTGTGGGAGTGTGAGTGTGTGAGAAAGACAAGAGAGGCTGAAATTAAGTTTTGCTTTTGTTTTCACAACAGAAGACTTTGATTAGATGCATCAAATGGGAGTAAAGCTGCCACACAAAGCATCAATCAAAGTGGATATAAATATATAAATGTTAGCGTGATGTGGGAATAAAGAGCTGTTTAACATTAATAAATTAACCAAAGTGAGGGGAATTTTTGTGTGGTAGAAAGCGTAAATGAAGTGAGAATTAATGACAAATAGATTGCTAACTTGGAAAAAAAAAAAAAGATCAGATTTTAGATACTATTCTATCCATGTTACAATTCCTCCAAGAAGTGGTGTCAAAAATGTAATTTATATCCCAAGATGGCAGCAAGACATTCATAAATGTCTCCTAATGATTGCCTTTAAATAAACATTTCTACAAAAATATGAGCTTTTGTATCCCCTTTACATTTACTGAACATTTTATTTGGCTAAAAATAAATAATATGTACTCCATATTACAGTGTATGTATGTCAACTGGTCTGCTCTTTCAAGTGTGAGACAGGTTAGTTTTTATAATAGTTCCTTATTCAGAACACAGCCCGGAGCCTGTTCCACTGGCTCCTCACTAATGCGCAATTAAACTCCTCATTTTCTTATTTATTCTGCTCCTCGGGCTTGGGGAAATTAATGGGTACTTAATGCCAGTGTGCTGTTTGTGTGCTGCTGTTTTTTTTTTTTTTTTTTTTTTTCTTATGAGTATAATATTTGAGTTTATGTAGAGAACTGTGAAGGAAAAGTATGTCAAAGACAAAAACAAAAAGTTGAGAATAAGTTGACTTTATTCCCTTTGTTTATAATGCAGCTAGACTGGAAGTGATGCTGTGATGTGACTCAATACAACCTTTTAAGAAAAGATATGAAAGGTTCAATGGAAGTTTTAAAGTATTGTGAGCATTTTTGGCAAGATACTTTACCCTTAAATTGAAACAGCTACCCTTGTGACAAAATATCTTTTTTTTTTTTAATGGCATGGGCACACCATCAGCTATCGTACTATTAGAAAATGCCTCTCTGCAAAGAGGCTGCTCTGTTTCTTGGGCCCTCTACTCTTTCCTATTAAGCTCTCTGTATGACGAGTGTGGTCAAACAGATGTATAAACTGGAAAAAAAAAAAACAGACTTATACATCACTTGTTTTGTACTATGCATGTCCTTTTTACATCCTAAAGGATATTATACACATAATCATTAGAGTTACACTGCTCTACCTATTACCTCAGAAGCAGTGATGATATTGTAATCACACAGAAGCGATAAGAGCATTACTGTCATATTGAGAAAATCCTGTATTGGTCAGAATGGTGGTTAAGAGGAAAACTAAGATTTTTTAGATTGGATAAATTACCACAAAAAGAAGAAATTAATGGGTTATTGTTTCATAAATTACTGCACTGAGACAATGGTTGAAGCGTAGCGTGATGCTTGATTGGCAGCTCATAAAAGACGAGCGATCACATCTAAGCCGAGAATATGAAGCGCTCCATACATCCATCTTCTATACCGCTTATCCTGACCAGGGTCAGGTGGGTGGAGCCTATCCCAGCTGTCTTGGGACGAGAGGCGGGGTACATCCTGGAGTGGTCACCAGTCAATCGCAGGGCTGACAGATGACAACCTTTCACGCTCACACTTACACCTACAGGAAATTTTGAATCACCAATTAACCTAGTGAGCATGTTTTTGGACTGTAGGAGGAAGCCAGAATACCTGGAGAGAACTCACGCATGCACAGGGAGAACGTGCAAGCTCCACACAGAAAGGTACATCTTGCCTGAACCGGGATTCGAACCGGTGATCCTCTTACTGGCTGCAGTGCTTACAGCAAAAATAGTTAATCACTTGCATGCTGGGTTTGAAAGCTGATAAAGGCTTTGTAAACCATACTCTCCAATTCTTTTTCAGAATTAGAGATATTACAGGAAATCAATATTTTGGGTATCACTCCAGTGAATGTTGACATTTTGGGGGAAACAAATGGTAAATTGACAATTTTGCTAAACAGTTAGTGCAATTGGTATAATAAGGCTGAAAATTCAATGCACATTACTTCTGAGACTTTCATCTTTTTGGAGGACACACACTACCTAGCAAACACCAGATGAGACTGTGCCATGAAAATTCGGAAGACAGTATGTGGCTCCAAGTTATTATAAGCATATCAGACAGTTGCATAAGTGGTACCTGGGAAGCATCAAGTCAGTGACTAACTGCTGACTGAAAACCTTAGAAAAACATGAGGCTTTAAGCCAGCTGATGTTGAAAAGTGAGTCAGCTCACTTTTGACAGATTCAGATGATGTGCTCTTGCTGATGCTAAGCACACTCTGTATTGTAGTCCGATGGCGTATACCATCCCTTAATAATGACCCAGCTCTCCCACATACTGCTGAGACAGTTACCACTTAAAGGGAAGGAGAGCTGCTTATTTTACCAAACAAGAACTGATGCAGGTATAGTGGATCCTCAGCAGCAGCATGACTGGGACAGGAGGGGGCATCACATGAAAGAAGAGGAGAGGAGGTGTCACTGTAAGCAGGTTGGCTCATTTGCTATGCTGCTCTTTAAGTCACTTTAAGAAAGTGCAAGATGGGTTATTTATGGTATAATGGCTATTTTTACTGTCTGAACTGTGTGTGGTTACTGAGTTCATGCTTGTAAAAATAGAAGATGCAAATTTTAGAACTTCACAGCACAGACCGTTAGACACTTGAGGTCTGTGTGATTCAAAACATGAGGAATATGTTTTTTTTTTCTTATTAAAAGAATGGAACCTGGTTCAGCACTGTAAGAATGACCACACTTTGAATTCAAGAAATCGACTGAACTGTGTTGTACTTCATGAATGGGCTTTGTCAAAGCAACTCAAAAGTTGTCCTTGAGAAAACACAGCATATAAAAATATGCTAGGACATATGCCAACTGAACTTAATGTGAACTAAAACAGGAAATGTTTTTTTGTGCAGAAAAAACTAACATAATTCAATGAAATGTAAAAGATTCAAACTTATGGCTAGTAAAATCTACTAAATTGTGCTCTCACATAAGCAATGAAAAGTCATGCAGTAAAAAAACAGAAAATAAATCTACAGGAACAGATGCTATGCCAAATGACAATGAAGGATTTGTGAGGGAAATCTGAAATGTAATCCTCTTTGTACTACAGAGGTTGAGTGGTTCCATTGACAAAAGGATGCTTTGAGAAATCCTTTAACCCTTAAGTACCATTGACAAGAAATTTGAATGCAAAGAAATGGATTTGTCAATGTTTTTTTTAAATACAATGTTTTTCAATGATTCAACACAGGGATTTTTTTAAAGTAGCTAGTTATTTTAAGGCTTAAACTACTAAGTGGGTATAATACTGTGTAGAAAAACACGCAAGAGGTCTGATGACAGTCACAGTGTCTTCCAGGCCTGATGGTTGACATAACAAGAGGCCCCTAAAAGTTGGCTGTAGCTGCCAGAGACCCTTTCTTTATGAGATAACAGACAACGGGTTAGGTTTGAACAGTGTATTAAAGGACGCATAGATGAAAACTATAGCAGCAAAGCAGGCTAAGCTGCCTGCTACTCAACAACTTTTTAAAGTCTTAGGACTTTAAAGAGCTCCATGTCAGACTCTGCCACATAACCAGGATGTGTCTGTCAGAGAATAACAGACAGCCTCTGTCATCATCCTTTCCTCTCTACCAGAGCTTGTCCCGAGGATATTCTCACCGTGTGTTCAACTAAGCAACCACCTAGTGTGGGTAACCAGCCATGTAAACTCTGACACTAACTCCCGCTGTCCCCCTCTGTTCCTTTTTTTGCGTACACATATGCACACATGAACACCAAACATTGTTATAATGGTCGGGCCTTGTTCTGTGTGGGCGATCACTGGAGGCGCCGTCAGCTGCTGCAGTGCTCTGTGTCTGTGTTCCCGTGGAAACTGTGATACCAGGATGCAATGACTAACCCTGTTTAGCATGCCAAGAATTAGCTATGCTTGGAAACCCTTTCTTTAACATTTTCACCATCCTGGTACAGCTCTGTATCACTGTCTTTTTATTCATTTAATCAAAGCAACATTTATATTCATAACGCCATCCAGGAAAACAAATAAAAGGAATGAAAAACATGTTCATGAAATTAAAAAAAAGTAATAATTAAAAAAGAGGATTGGATGAAAACTGAAATTTACAAAAATAAGACCATTAACAGTTGCACACTATAAACTATGATATACATGAGAAATTCACCTTGGGTCAACTTGCTGGCTGTTTAAGGAACACTAGAATGTAACATTGCTCCCCAGTAAGTGTTCCCAACAAGAACCATGCAGGTATGAAGTCTACTGGACGTTTGAATATTTTTAGCATCAGGCCTCACTGCAATGTAACATGTATCCAAATCAGTATTGGAATCAGAGAAATTTATTGATCCCAGAAGGAAATTTAGTTTACAGCCTACCAGTTGAACAAACATGCAATTTGATCATCTTCTGTAATTTATAGAGAGCTTAACTTTTGTAGCTTTTTCTCATCACTATCACTCTTAAACACCCATGTTTCCATTTAAAGAATAAAAAAGTCACAGAGGAATTAAATTTTGATTTTCAGTTGATGTTGTTCATTAAAGGAAATACTTGTGTCAGGGCGATCTTTTTCATTTGAACCAGACATATTAAGTAACCGTACTTTTGACTGACTCCTCTTGAAAGGGACCAAGCAATCAAGCAGAGGATAAAGGTGTGGGAATAAGATCTTTTTCCTTTCATTTAACTCAACAAAAAATATTCATCTTAATGTGGTTAAAAAATAAGCAAACTCTGGGCCTACATTAAAAGAGGCACAGCACATAAAAAACAAACAAACAAAAACACGTTTCCCCCCAGTAAAGTCATATCTTCCAGTGCCATTAGGTGCACAGTTCTTTAATCTTCTTGTGAAACTACGAGAATTCTGAGAAACTGAGCTCTCTGGTGGTCATCCAGGATTCATAGAACCATAGTCACATACGTAAGTGTCATTCTATTTCATCCCCACTGACTGCCAGAGGCAATGCTTTAGCACTGGATGACTCATATCAACAAGGTCCACCCACCCACTGAGTTGAGGGACAAACAGTCATAGTGACAGAATTCAGGGTCAGCCCGACAAAAGTAGTGAGCTGTGATGGAGTCAGGTTGCTTTTGGTGAAATTTACCCTGAGGCCTAGACGATCTGCATGAGCTAGCAGCATAGCCGTATCCTGGGTTACCTGGTGGAAGGACCCAAAATTGGAAGTTCCCACATTAAAAGAGGTCAACTCAGCAAAAAAAAAAAAAAAAGAAAGGAAAAAGGAAAGAAAACCTAAAGCTACAACCTAGCAGATACAATCAAACAGATCTAACCTTGGTGAAACATGTAGGGGGTTTAAATAGACAAAGGACTAGTCTTAGTTGCCCCTAAACAAGGGGCAACTAAGGTAACTACAAACTAATATCTAACAAACTCAGAAACACAATCAGATTATCAAACAACCTATGTACAGGGAAAAAAAGTCTTCACTAACTGATAAGAATATAAAACAAACAAAAGTTTTATGAAGAATCAAAAGCCCAAGCTTCTTCTTCCTTCCCCTTTAATGGTCTCTCCCAGTTCCTGTGGGTGGGGCTTAAAAGGCCATTTTGGAGCAGCAGACAGCCTGTTGTCAGGAGAGCTCAGGCAAAGAAAGAAACAAAGGTTAGCATGATTTTGAAACATAACCATAATTGCAAACTGAATCATGATTTAGAAAATTAAACCATGTGACAGCTTGTTAACTAAATTGTTGGCACTCAAATTAGAAAACAACTGCCGATGCAATAACAGTGATTTCATTTCAACAAAAAAGTGTGTCGTGTGATTCTTCCAAACTGAGACAAAACAACAGTTACGTATGTAACTATGTTTCCCCCAGTGAGGTTATATCTTCCAGTGTCATCAGGTGCTCATTCCAAGGTCACAAGGAATCATCGGGATGGGCGGACAATGATATCTGAGACTGCCGACGCAGGATTGCCTCAAATGACTTGGTAGATGCAACATTTACCCTGTAGGACCTAGTAAACCTACTGTGTGATTTCCATGAGGCTGCTGGGCATATAACGTCAAGCGGCACCCCCTTAAGGGCCACCCATGAAGTGGCCACACTTTTGTTGGAGTGACAGGTCCCACAGTGGTGCGGTGGGTTGCAGTAGAGGGCGAAATCTATGTGCCACTCGTAGAAACAGGGATACCTGTTGGTTGCTCCCAACTGTACTGCCATCCACGTCAGAATGCTGACAGGATATTGTAGCCACATAGACCTTCAGGGTAGACGGAGACTGCCCCTGATCTAACAACTCTTGCAAGAATGTCAATACGTCTGAGACTGGACTATGTCTCGGGTCCAAATCCCTCTAACACCAGTTGTTAAAAAGCTTCCACCTGTTAGCATACAAAAGAGTGGATGGGGCTTAAGCATTTAAAATGGTGTGTCAGACTCGTCTCTGCACATTAAGACTTTCAATTTCCCTTAGGGGCCAGACCCAGAGCTGGAGGTGACTTGGGTTGGGATGCAATATCCCACCACCGAACTGGGACAGGAGATCCTTCCTGGCTGGTGAGCTGTAGCAGAGCCTGTGTAGCAGATAAACCCAGGTCCTGGCTGGCCAGAATGGGGCCACCAGGAGTAGTCTGTGGCCCTCCTAAAGGATTCTCAGAGGTGTCGGAAATATGAGTGATAATGGGGGAAATGCAGACAGGAGGACATTCAGCCAGTTGTGAGCTAGGGTATCCTGTCCCAAAGAACTGTGATTTTCTGCCAGAGAGAACCACCGAGGGCAGTGGGTCCAGTCTCTGGAGGCATATAGATCCACCTCTGCTGGCGGAGAGGCCTAGCAAAAGGTAGGAAAGAGAATTTCCGATGCAGCCCATACGTGCCCTGGCATCGTAGGTTTTACAAAGAAGGTCATCTGTAGTACTCCATTGTGGCCAGGGGCACCTGGCATCCACCCTGAGAACCTCATCCAGGTTCTACTGCAGGCATGTGCCCAAACTTGGGTGGTGGTGGTGGCGGCGGTTGAGGCCACTGCACCTCTTCATGATGAAACACATGATGTAACATATAGAGTTTCAAAATGACACATGTAAAGTTATGAGTGTGTGTACAGCTATTGGGATAACACATTTGTGGCATCACGTTTGTACAGCTCATGCTCTTTCACTTCTTTGTAGGTGTTAAAGGCATGCGAGTCATTCACATTCTGTAGGTTGTCAAAATTGTTAGATGACTGATGAATGTTTTAATAACTGAAGCTACATCTTGCATCATTCAGCAATGAAAACAACATGCACCTCACCTCAGTGCAGCTTGACAAGACTTCCTTGACATTCACAAGTTGATGAGATCAATATGTTGAACCACACAGGGTGGAGATCTTTGGGTGGTATGGAAATGCACAGCTGCATGTAATCTCTATAGCTGTGAAAATCAATGTGGTGGTCCCAGCGAGGGAGCTGCAAGACACAGCTTTTACTAATCAGGTGATTAGCAGTTTGCGGGTGGTATCTTTTCTTTGTCTCATTATGAATCCCAGGATAACTATGGTGGATTATGTTGTAAAGAAAGAGTCTTTATTTCATGCTCCTGGAAGAAAAAGAGATCAAATTTCACTTAAAATAAGCAATTTAAAGACTTGAACAGTAGGATTCTTTAAGTGATTTTTCTGTTTGTTTATTTGTATTGTTTAACAAAAGTTTCACACTTTCCAAGTGCTTTGTAAATTTGAGAATTGACAAAGTAATTTAAAACGCAAGCGTTTCTATGAGCAGTGATGCATCCGCAAAAAAATGGAACTTTTATACTTATAAGAAGAAACACTCTGGAGAAAGCAAAATTAAGCTCCTGAAATATATAATTTTGGACTGTGATGGAGTTCCAGATCTTTTTTGGAGAGTGACTGGTTCATGCCTAATTGCATAAACTGAGATTCTCAGTCTTTTCTGCTGCTCCATGATCACTTCGGATAGTCTAACTAATTGAGGGAGGGTACACATCAGTGACATAGTGACAGCAGGTTTTCTTGCTAGAACTGTTTGTTCAAACAAGGTGAAATGGTCACTTTCCTCTGTCATTACAGCCCACCTGACGCCACACAAAGGCGTCACTCCTCTGCACGTTGAGATGCCTCATAGGCTACCTCTGTGACCTGCTAAGAAGAGAAGAAATTCCTGTCAGTAACAGTAATGGTATTGTAATGCTTGAAATAATTAGATTACCTATTACTTGAAAACAATAAAGGCATTAGTAACACCATTACTTTTAATTCTGTCATTCCCAACACTGCAAACAAGTTCCTATAAATGTTTGATACAAAAGGAGACCTCTATGTTTTGATTCTAAAATGGAAAAACAAAACATTTAGCCATCAGATTTCATCAGATTACCCTGAAGTACACTTTGATCAACGTTTTAGGTTTTTTCTTTCTTTCTTTTTTTATTATTATTTTCACAGTTTTGAAAACATGCAAAGATGTAAATAGCTTGTCAATAAATGGAGGTTGCTAATGGAAGAGTTTTAAGTTTTGAATATGAAATGCGGTCATAAAATCCATTTTCAGCAAAAGCAAATACAAATTTTGCATGATTTATTCTACTTGGTAAGTGCAAAAGCCTAGAAGATTGGATATCTAAAAACAGGTCAGTGAACATTAAAAAAGTTGACTTGACAACTGGAGTCATGCAAATTCGAAAGCACAGCATGAGCAGTAATGGTTTCTTAAAAGAAAGCTCATGAAAATAAATGGGTCATTGCCAAAAGAAAACTGCCAATACACTGAAATACAGACCATCTGTTTCTGTCAATGGGTAGTGAACAAATTGAACAAAATGAGAAAAATGATTAACTTTTGAGAATTCTGCCCATAGCATGACCTTGAATTTAGTATTCTAGGTGGAAATCAAGAATCCATTCCAAAGTGAATTTCAAAACACTAAATACAACAAAATTATGAGATTTTTTTATACTTAAATATAAATTGTTGTAATGTGCTTAACAAATCCAAATATGCAACAGAAACAAAATCTGGGCTTTCAAATAAATATTAAACTCTTCAATCAATACTCCACAGCCAGTGCAATGCACACATTCCTTTGTTAGCTACAATAATTGTCAACATCTGTCATCATTAGACCAAAGTCAAATGAGAGAATGTGTTATTGATCATAACAGAGAATCGTCCCTGGCTAGGAGAGCAACTTTAACCCTTTGGCACATAGTGGTGACTGCAGACAGCTATTTAAGTCTTTTTCTTTTTAATGTAATTTTTTCTATGGTGGAACTGCAAATTAACCTGTGTCAAGATTTACCACGTATACTCACTCACCATTATCTGACCCATAATCACAATAAAATGAGGAAGTATTTTTTTTTATTATTGTCAGTTTTTGGTCCAGATGCAAGAGAGCTTTGGCAACAGATTTACATACACAAGGACAGAAAAGCCCATCAACAGGTTGTGCAAAGAGAGCCTGACTGAATGAAAATTCATTTATTCATTTATTCAACCATTATTTAATCTTGAGATGCCATTGAGAGCATGCTCTCATTTACAGTGACATCGAGAGTACATTTAAACAGTAATTGCAAGACAACAAACAAGCAAGAGAAAAAAAAATGCATGTAGATATGAGAGAGTGAGAGGAGCACAGTTTAAAAACAGTTACACACATGTACATAGTGGTTCCTTATCATGTTTTGAAACTGTCCTTTCTTAGTTACTGATCTTAGTTTTAATGTTGGCTGTACAGTATTCCAGCTGCACAAAAGCTGAAAGATCTTTCTCCAATTTTAATGTTTATTTTTAAGACTTCAAGCATTATCCATTCACTTGAACGAATCTGATAGTGGCTAGTGGACACATATAAAAAAGAGGGGAGATACAATGGCAGATGTCCAGACAGAGCTTTATAGATGAAAAGAAACAATGCCTGTCTCATCTAACTGATAATGAGGACCAGGCCACTTTATCATACAGGATGCAATGAATGAGGACAGAATCTGTCACCAGTAATGAATCTTAGGGCAGAATGGTGTACCGAGTCTAGCGGTTTAAGCAAGCTAGCTGTGGCATGCCTGTAGATCAGTCACATCTCATAATCTAAAGCTGACAGAAAAGTGGCTTCAAAAAGCTGTTTTCTATTGGAGATGGGGACATTTTTTTTTTTTTGTCTGTATAAATATCCTGGTTCCTCTCTTAATTTTATAGCGAGAGAGTTGATGTCACATTTGAATGTAAATTGTTGATCCAGCTAGATACCAAGATATTTATACTATGTGACTGCTTCTGTATCATGACCTTCGAAAGTTGTAATGCGTGTATTACTATCAGTGGGATTTCTGGATCCTTTGAAAAGCATGTATTTGGTTTTATCTGGGTTTGATATTTATTTTAGTTTCAAGAGTGCATTTTGCTCTTTGTAAAGCTCTTGTTGCAGGATATCAGTGGCCAATTGTGCAGTGTTAGCGAAGCAGTAAAGAACTGTGTCATCAGCATAAAGGTGGGTGTTTTTTCTGTGTTTATTTCTGTTTGTGGACCTGAATGGAACCCCTGTGGTCACATTTGATCTAGTACTGTTTGCAAGATCTTGAAAGAAAGCAGGATATCATCAGAATTCCTCTTTGGTATCAGCACAGCAACAAAAGGAAGAGCTGAGGCTGAGGCTTTTGTGCTCCATTGGTGTTTAAGATAAAAGACACTGTTTTTATCTTAAGCCCATGTTTGCTCTGGCTGAACTGTGATACATGTGTAATGCATTAGGTAAAGGTTTGTACAGGGACATACTTACTTGCATACTTGTGCGTGCACCAATCAGGAGTGTGCTGAGTGGATTTTGTGCTGCAGCGGATCCTGTTAAGGCTGGGTTGTGTAGCTGTTTGAATACTGCCAATGGTATTGGCCTTGGTCATGCGTGCTAGGGCTATGCAGTGGTTACATTTCTGTACACCACTAACCGAATCTTTAAAGGAGTTAGGCTTAACACTGGATCTTTAAATAGAGGAAACCAACTAGTTGCTATGGGGTATTGTGCACACTTGCAAGCTTAATAAACAGCTGAGCCCAAAAAGGTGGAAAGACAACAGAGAGAACGCTAAACTCAAATTGATAAAACATGTTAAGGAGTAAGTGTGGGGCAGGCTAGACTGGAAGAATAGGCACAACTAATGAACAGCAGAGCTGAAAGATTGCACTGAAACAGCATTGTCACTAAATCTGCTGACTGCAAGGTCTGCAGGAAAAGCTTCTAATTGATGAGTGCAGGTTTTTCATTGTGATTGAATGGGATGAAATTCAAATTATAGCATTATTATTTTATATGTTTGGAAACTTTTTGTGTTTTGATCAAATCTGTCCACCACACAGCTAATGATAACAGTTTTTTAGTGCCCGTCTAACTTTATTAGGAGCAGTATTCTGTAATCTAATATGTAAAAAAGCATAAAGACAAGACACCTGGAAGGACTCATGCATGTGTGTATAGCTTGGAGAGATGCATATTTCTGCATTCAGAGTGTTTTTACCGGGTGGTTTGTGATCACGGTATGTATGGAGCTAAAATCCTGCCAAAACTTCACAACAAAGAGAATATGTTTTACAAAGACGGTTCTATTCATGTGCTAAGAATGTGTGCTTTTTTGTAAAAAATACATCTGTTTCCTTTAAAAACAAAACATTTTCTCACAAGAACAACAAAAACATCTTTACAAGACAAAACCTTTGTGTCGACTTTTTATCTACAAGTCCATCAAATTATTTCTTTCAGGTTTTTTTCTTCCTACATAAACGAAAAAATGCCACATGTGTTTTGGTGCAAATCTCTGCCTGCTCTTGGAGTTGTATTTGCTCTAGCTTCCAGACCACCAGAGACGTCTCAAACTCGCCTTTGGTTGCTCTTGTTGTTCGCTAAAGCTAGCCTGCGGCTTCAAACTACAAGTATCCTGTCCTCCTGATTGGCTGCTGGACAGCACTTAAGGTTCTGCTTAGACTGTCAGTCACATTCAAACTCTCAGTGCCAGTAAACCGAGCCACAGCGCTACCTGTTGGTTGGGAAATTACCCACCAAATCTGTGCAAAAAATCTTTGGCTTACACCCCAGGCAGAAAATTTGCACCGAAACTTGAGTGGTATTTTTTTCATACTCATAGGAGGAAAAAAAACTTGTAGTTAAAGGAAATATTTTGATGGACTTACAGTTAAAGAGTCGCACAAATGTTTTTCGTGTTGTAATTTTTTTTGGTTGTTCTTGAAAAGAAATGTGTTTTGTACTCAGACAGACCTATTCATGTGCAAAGAATGTGTGCTTTGCATAAAAATATGAGTGTCTTTTTTAAAGTGCAATTTCTTTGTTTGTGAAGTTAAGGCAGGATTTTAGCTTTATAGGTATGTTCCCAGACTTCTTATAGAGTACTAGCAACACTTTAGCACTCACAATTGTTTGCCATGACCCATTATTGATATTTTATGTATGTATTCATGCATGCAAAGAGCAATTTATACTAGTTTCACCTCACTTACACTTCACAGTTGAAATATTCTAACAGGGTTTTTTTTTTTTAAACCAAACTTATTTTATTTTATTTCTGTTATTTAATTCCTTAAAAGACAAATTTCCATCAACATACACAGTTGTGTTTTTAACATTAGGTCCTCATTTTGATGTAAATGTAATCTAGGCTACTCCATGTGACTGTAAAAACTGGATTTATTAGGCATGCAAATCTTTTAAGTAATGTGCACCAACACTGATGACCATTTTGCAATGTTGAATAATTCAAGCCCCATGAATTCAACTTAAAGGCTTTTGAATATGTGTGCATAATGATACACATTGAGTGACTGGATGCTGTGGGAGCTTATTGTCAGTGTGAGCCCATGGAGGGATGCTGCAGTGAGATTGTGTTTATTCTATAGCATGTGGCAATGACTGGCAAACAACATATTTAGTCCCATTTGAGGGTTGACAAAGGTGAGTTTTATCTTCTTTTTATTTGCTGGCCACTGGGAGATAGTCAGTCATTTTTATTCTACTCTGCTCAGATAATACAACTGGCTTACAGAAATAACTTGCCCCTTGGCAGCTAAATGCTGTATTGTATTCAGTGGCATACTCCCAAGCCTGTCTGCAGTTTGGTGCTTATCAGGTCAGCTATATTACCTTTTTCTTCTTTAAGATGAGTCATTTTGTGAAAATGACACACAACTGTACATTTATGACCCTGAAAACCAATGTCTAAGCTGCTATAATGGTTTTTTAAACACTGCATTTTTACTGCACCTTAATATCTCATTGCCAATAATTTGGCTAAACCTTATGAGGAGGCACCAAAGTGTTTTTTTAACCAGTTGTTCCAGGAACAAAACTGCTCTTTTGGCCCATTGTTGTCTGTGTTTCCACCAAGGCCTAAAGTATTGTGAAGATCATGCAAATCAGGTCAATGACATATTGAGGGAAAAAAAATAAAATTTGTCGCACTACACCACTAGACAAGTAGAAGCAATGAGAAATCAACAAAATCCATCCAGTGAAGATGACACCACAAAGGGCAAAGGCAGGCATCATTGTGTACAACACCAGTTACCCTGTTGGTATGGAAAATATTCAGCCTGCGTTGGTTTTGATGGTTCTTTTTTTGTAAGGAGGCCAAAGCCATCGAGCTAGTGACAAAGGCTTACGAAATGGCTTATATTGGCAGAAGACTGCTAGATCTCTGTTGTCTTCTTGCTCTGGAGGATATTTTGACTAATACATTATATCTAAAAAAAAAAAAAAAAAAACTGAACTAGGATACATTCTAACTGCTGTTTAAAACTTGATATCTTCTAATACATTTAGCTAAAAGTTTCCTGTTTATAGGGTCAACCCTTTAACCATATCAACGGGTATTCCTGTTATCAGTCTCAAAGAAGGGGATTGTTGGTTTTTCTTTTTTTTTTTTTTTTTTTTTTTTTTTTTTTTTTTTTTGGGTGGGGGGGTAATTTTTTTTGTTGTAAGATTTTTGAGGGGGCTTTGTATGCCTTCATTTTGAGAGAACAGGTCATTGGATGGAGGAGGAAACAGTAAGAGAGTGGGGAGTGCCAGAGAGTTGCCACAGGCCTCAAGGGCTTTTTTTGCCCGTATGGAGCGCAACTTTAACCACCAGGTTATCTGTGCTCCAAGAAGGGGATGTTTCGGATTTTTAAAAATCAAGTAAATCATAGCTGTGTGTGATATTATTGTAGATGGTGGGAGAAATAAAATCACGGGCACTCCCCGACAACAGTTTTCTTAAGTGATCCTGAGCCCACGTGGTAATATACTATGCACAGTGATGTCAGTTTTTAATGCAGTGCCGCTTGAGGGATCAAAGGTCATGGGCATTCAATGTTGGTTTCGGCCTTGCTGCCTAATTGCAGAGATTTCTCCAGATTCTCTGAATCTTTTGATGGTATTATTGACTTTAAATGATGGAATCCATAAATTCCTTGCAATTGTACTTTGAGAAACATTGTGAACAACTGTGTGAGCAAATAGCCCAACAGTTTAAAAACAAAGTGGGGAACCGCGCCCCATCCTTGCTTGTGAAAGACTGAGCCTTTCAGAGATGCTCATTTTATACCCAATCATGACACTTACCTGTTTCTAATTAACCTGTTCACTTGAGGAACATTCCAAACATGTGTTTTTTTAGCATTCCTCAACTTTCCCAGTCCTTTGTTGCCCCTGTCCCAGCCCCTGTTTGAAAAAAATAAATATATTATCTTTGTAATGTATTCAATTGAATGTGGGCTAAAAGGGTTTGCAAATCATTGTGTTCTGTTTTTATGTACATTTTACACAATGTCCCAACTTCATTGGAATTGGGTCTTGTATAAAATTAAATGTGTTTAGCTTAAAATAAAGCTCTTTTATCCTCTACATGCTGGTGTAGAACAGTGAAACGGCTGCAAATGTAAAGCACACATTTGAAGGTCAGGTCTTAAGGGGTAAAAACCTTCTTACTGTGCCAATTCATTAATCTAAGGCACAGTGCAGGAGCAAAATGTATTGGGATGATGAATATCCAGATCATAGGCTTTTGCTCCCCTAAAGGTATGAAATTAAACTGACATAAACCTCAAACAGCTCTTATTAATGCAATGTATGCTTTTAAGGCTGGTGATTTTTCTTTCAGATATACAATTTATCATGTCAAATCATAAACTGCTTATGTTTGTATAAACTGGAGTGTGTATGACAATAAAGCCAAAGAAAAGAAAAATGACTTATGAAGAGTTCCTCTCAGACTAAAGTGGTCTATCCACATGAGTGCAGCCCTTTCACATTTTTCACATTATTTATCAACAATAAAATTGAAAAAAAGGAGCAGATCACTGATATGTTTTTCCAGGAATGAGCAAGTATGGGAGTCAAAATGACCTCAAACATGCTTTCAGCAGTGATAATGGACTGAGTGGCAAGTATCCAGGATAGATAAAAAAAAAAAGATTTGTCAGAACTCAATCTCATTTAGCAACTGAATATTACTAATCACACTATTTATTATTGTCAGGTGGCTCTCAAGATTGCATCCATCACTCACAATTTGTTCTGTTCATATAACTAAACCTCCAACCTTTGGTTTCAGTATTATTATAAGGCTGTGTTAAATACATCATTCTGATTGGTTAACACTTCTTGACAATTATTTTTAACCC
The DNA here is from genome assembly GCA_030710495.1 of Labroides dimidiatus. Taxonomy (NCBI): domain Eukaryota; kingdom Metazoa; phylum Chordata; class Actinopteri; order Labriformes; family Labridae; genus Labroides; species Labroides dimidiatus. Next base: position 14,766,112 of record CM061147.1, read on the forward strand.
AGAATAGCAAGACCAATGCCAACTACATCATAAGCACCATATCAAAAAGAAGTACAGAGTAAAGAAGTCTGGTACCTTTCACCTCTGTGTTGACAATGTGGCCGAACATTTTTTTCCTTCTCAGTCTGGTCCTGAGAGTCAGGAAATAATGACCAAAGTGGGCACTGATGTACAAGCTGCCTGAGGAGCTACTGATTCTGATTATCTCTTGTGCATTAAACATAATCCTAAGGACCTGTTTTCAAAAACAAAACAGAAGAAGCAGACCATGTTTCTTAAAGTCTTCAGCTCACAAAAACAGTGAAAGCAGGATTCAACTATTTTATCAAATTATAGCACAATGGCTGTTTCACCAGCAGTGAAACACTTGTTCGTAAATGTATGGCTTGGCAATGTTCTACACTCACAACACACAAAGACACAGACACACAAGACAGAAAAAAAAATCATCAAACTTACATGAAAATAAAAGATGATTGCAATAAATGTTCCCTTTCTCAGCATCCTCTTGTAACTGATCTGGCCAATTTATCTCTGCCATTATATGTAAATGGCAAAGATAGTCACTGGCTAGTTCAAAGATGCTCATATCTCATGCTCTGGCAGCTAATACTGTATGCAGTTTACAAATAATATCGAAAAGTGGAGATTACCATAGTACGATTTGAAAATGTAATGCTTTACTTTTTCTTTGCACTGTGTTGCACTAAAGCTGAAAAACATATTTATTTATTTATTTATTTATTTATTTATTTATTTATTTATTATTAACCTTTATTGATGCAGTTTAACTTATTTTTCAAAGGTTCAAAGGTTTGGGCTCAAAGACTCTCCAAGGCTGTCAAACCAGACAACGTTATACCATTCTCCTCAGATTTCACAAACGTATTAAGACCTAAAGACCCTGATCCTTACAGCCCTGTTTTTGTCGTGGTCCATCCTCAGTTTTGTTGAACTAAACTTTTGTTGAACTTTCTTTTTCCTGTATTGCAGGTTTAATGTTAGATAGCTCAAGGTATCATTGGACTCTGTATTCTATGACCCATGAACTATACAACTGAGGCACACACAAAAGACCAATTCATTGATAAAAGGTGCTTGACTCATTCAATCTTAACAGTTTTTGTTGTGATTACAGACTGCAGCCTTTGACTGCACCATCCTTTACTCACGTCTGAGACTGTTATCAAAACAGTATTCATTAAGTTTATTAATCAGCAATGAACATTTTAGAAAAAAATCTCTTTAATTGAAAACTTAATCAGACAATAGCAGTCTGTATTATTGCTACCCTTCTGCTTGAACCCAAATCAATAAATGCTGTAGCATTAATCATGCATCCCTGCCAAACATTAATGCTTCCAACTTGGGGAATTGGCTTAGCAGTACAGATTGCTAACAATGTAATGTGCTGGTAAACGTGCATTTTTTATTTATTTTTTTTCTCAAAGAGAAAAGTACATAAATCAGTAATAAAGCACAACACTGCTTGTATTGCCAAATCCGCTGGCACAGTGTCTGCCTCCCACATAAACTGGAAATAATCATACATTATTTCAGTGAATTTCCACCTTTCGATTCATTAATATTCAAGTCAGTAAGTGCTGAGATTTATACTTGCTGCATCATTTTTTATCTGAGCACATACTAGATAGAAGGCAGAAATAAAAATGTATAAAACCTGTTTCTGATGTTTAAATCAAAAGAATATCTTTGAAAACCTTCAGCTTCTTTATGCAATCAACATTTGGCTTTAACCTTTTTAATCTTGTACCATCAATTGGTTGAATTTAAAGCTTTTTTTATCTCTTCAGTATAAACTGGATAGTTACTGCACAACAGTGTAAATGATTTCAGGGACTGCTGTGAGATATGTACCTGGAACACACTTTTTTACTCAGAAACAGACATTATTTTAAAATGTTCAAGCAATCATGTTAGGAGTTGGAATTAATATGATTTTCCACAGTGGTTAAAACATCGCATGTTTAACTGTTGATTCCATGACATTATGCCATCTTGTTGTCATCTTGTTTCACCAATATTGCTGACCTCAGTGCTGCTAAATTCATTCATTCTTTCCCCCTTGCATCAGATGGATTTTGAAGTGTTGAGAAAAGCAACAATTAGGGAGTGTTTTTGATCACATTTAAGAATATTTTCCATAATAGTCAACCATTTCGATTAATTAAACTCTGGGAAAAAAATCTATTTTTTGCATGGATGTCAAGTCAACAACTAATTCCCTGTAATTAGTTAAGGGTTGACCAATACTAATTTGCCAGGGCTGATACTGATACCCATTATCAGTTATTTATGTGGGCTTCAATTTATTAATGTTATCAGCACATATACAGATTTAAAGTTATTGTTTGTGTACAGTACTCTGTGTTCAAACATTGAAACACAGAGACATAAATGATATTTATAAACTGTTGTTGTTTCTTCTTCTTCTTCTTCTTCTTCTTCTTCTTCTTCTTCTTCTTCTTCTTCTTCTTCTTCTTCTTCTTCTTTTATTTTACATCTTTGAAAATTCAAATGTACTCCTTGTTTACAAGATCCTTACTTCACCCTGGTTGTTTCTTCAGTCAAAAATAGGATTTGCATGTTTTAGGAGGCAGAGATGAAAAATCTGGATTAAACTGGGTTAAGCCTATTAATGTTGAAAGCTATAGATCTGTTAGATCTGTAATAAGATGGATGGGCAAGGCTTTATCTTCATCCTTTTTTCTTTTATTTTCCAAACCTTGGTACCACACATAATCCTTCAGTGTACCTCTAGCCTGTGAAATGTAAACATTCTGAATAGATCTTGCAGGGCAGTTCTGACTCATGAGACATATCGGTTCATGGATTATTATATTAAATTTGTTATTTTATTTTATTCTTTATTTTTTGGGCTTTCTGACAAGAGTGCGGGGTTGCATGTTTCTGCAGTTAATGGGTAGCTTGCAAGTGTCAGTAATGAAGAGGCCATTTAAAAAGCCTTTCATGTATCAAAACAAAGCAAATGCAAATAAAGAAGTTAATGTCAGTTAACCCAGAGGACCAAACAAGGGGATATGTTTTGAAAGAATAGAGTCCCATCTCCCATAAAAAATGTAGTGTAGGTAGGGCACGTTAAAAACAGCTTTTCTAGAGAAATCTAGACTTCCTTATCTATAAATCCTCTTTTCTTAAGCACTGATTCTATACATATTCTCCATTCAAGCCTATTTAAATTACACATCTGAACCATCAGATATCTTGATGTAGCCTGTGTGGTGGCTCAAGGACAGAAATTGATGCTATTTGACACATATTTGCTGAAGATAAATTGGTGTAACAGGAAATTGCTAGGAGAGGTCAAAGACAATGTTGCTGAGGAATTCTACAACTGATGCTTTAGAGAGGGGCCACAGTGGTAAGTGCTGTTGCCACACAGCAAGAAGGTCACTGGTTCGAATCCAAGTTCAGGCAAGACGTGCCTTTCTGTGTGGAGTTTGCATGTTCTCCCCCCCTTCCCTTTATTATGGGAATCCAAACTTTATTATGTGTGGATTGTTCATCAGCTCAATTGGTGATTCTAAATTGCCCATAGGTGTGAGTGTGCGTGTGAAAGGTTCTCTGTTTCTGTATGTCAGCCCTGTGATTGACTGGAGACCAGTCCAGGGTGTACCCCGCCTCTCATCCAAAAATGGCTGAGATCGGCACGCATGAATGAATAAAGACGCTTTAGAGCAGTGTTTCCCAAATTGGTCTGCCTCGACAGTTATTTATTTATTTATTAATTGGAACATTTGAAAAAATAAGACAGGTTTGCCAGGATTCATTAAGGCACCCTTGAACTCCCCTCCAGAGAAAACGGTCAAGCTGACGTTACTTCATTAAGAGAAACACTGCTTTAGAGAATAATGTCACACGTAGAATCATTCTCACACATCTTGACCTAGTGATGACAGCTAATGGGACATGTTGAAATACAGTGTGCCATTGCAATGTTTGGAGCATCAGGTTAAGTATTCTGAGGAAAAGAGAAAAAGTTCTGTCCACATCTTAAAAGTGGCAAAAATGATCAGTGTTGTAAAAAAGGTTACTTATTTATATATTTTCTAACAACCAAAGTCTCATTGTGTATGATTGAGAACTATCAATAAACTCAGCTTCCATTGTATAATTTTGAACAGCCACCCAAGGCAAACAGGTGGGTGCTATATTTTGAATTTGAATGCATTTATTTTAATAGGGCGGATGCAGTTTAACATAGTTCCATAGCATAGCATGAATCTGATGTGCTGTACAGAGAGTTTATAGCAATGGCTAGTTTCCAACTCTTGCCCCTCATTGGACCTTTGAATAAATAGTTCATAAAATGTACCTTTAACAGCATAAAATGGTACAAGACTTTACAGGGTAACGGTACAATAAAAAACATGCCAACATGAAAAATAACAAAGTCTATAAACCAGTTCAAACAGGAGGTTAAAAATGTGGTAGACTAAGAGTGATTACAGCTCTGGTTCCCTTTCAGCCAGCACTTGACCTTTGTAGTGAGAGTTTAAAATCTGTGATTAGTTTGATTTCAGTTGGTAATAAATTCCAGAGTTTACTGTCTTTAACAGAGAAGGCTGAGTGACCAAATATTGACCTACATTCATGTATGTTAAAATTTCCATTCACTGTGCTTCCTGTTACTCTGCTGCTGTTCTTTTTTTGAAAAAAGATTGGATAAGGGGTAAGATTATTAATACATTTATAAACTAAGTTAAGGAAATAGAGGCGCATGAAGCCCCTAAAGTTGTATTTTTTCCAAGTGTTGCAGTGATGCCAACAGATGGGGGTTTTGTCCATTAATTTTAGGGCTTTACTGTACAAGCACAAAAGATTTCTAATTGTTGAAGTATTTTGTCCAAGTATGTCACTATTTTCAATCATGTGGAGGTTCAAACACTGAAAAAGCCATTTACATACTTTCCCATGGTAACCAAAAATCTTTTTCAGGGAACAAAATATGAACACTTCATTATATAATGCTAATGGCAGCCACTTGACCACCTCATAAAATCATCCTACATAAGACTTTAGCTGTTTTGTATAACCACAGTGAGGTCACTTTCTATTCCATTTCTAGATGGTATATAAATGGTTTTCATTCCTTTTTAATTCTTAATTAAAAAGGTTACAGGTTGGGTCACAGCATTTTATCACAGTCTGAACTGTTAAATTAATCTAACAGCATGGCTGTGAGTACATAAAGGATGAGTTCATGAGGCAGCTAAGTAGCTGAAATTAACATGATAAAATAAAGTTTGTCAAGAGACTCTGATGTTTAACTCCAAAACACTGGTTAGATCCTTCATACAGACATTTAGAATATGGATGCAGTCTCTGTGACAACGTTGGTTTATGGAAATGGGTCTGGAAGCAAAAGTTGGTGGAAGCCATACTGGAAATGTTATCTTAACATAAATGAATTCAACAAAACCAAAAGACAGGCAAAGAGATGGAGCAGGGTTGGTTTGAAGCCTCCTGACAGACAGCTACATCTTAGGTATGAGCTAGCTATCTGTCAGGTACAACCTCCCTGTCTGTCATGCTCTAGTTAGTTGTTTGTCATTTGTCAATCTGTCAGGTATGAACCATCTCTTGGGTAGATGCAATCTGTCAGGTGGTACCTTTCAATTAACTCAGGCATGTTATACAATCATGTATATTTAAATATCTGTCTTATTATCTTTAAAATGAAAAATAAGTTAAAAGAATAGTGTATCATTTAGACAAGGGCTTTTATTTTTTTCTATTCCAGGCTGTAAACATCTTTAATTACTGCATAACTCATTATTTTAACATGGGTACAAATAGGTGCTAATTGAGTGCCCTGCAATTGCATCCAATCTCAAATGGACACTCAAGGAACTGCAGTCGTTTTTGTTGTTGTTGTTGTTGTTGTTGTTGTTGTTGTTGTTGTTGTTGTTGTTGTTTGTTTCACATTGGCTTCATCTTTTCAGTAGCAGAATTTGCTGCTTAAATTTTTACCAGTTCACCTTAAGATGTGCCAGGCTTCATGTATCTCATACTAAAGATTGTCAAGGCATCTGTTGTAAATAGTTCCCAGTAAAAGCAAATAATTCTCCCTTAAAATAGCTATCACTTTGTTATTTTAGTGGAAGCCTATATAGATAAATATTGTGCAGTTCCTGCTGTGGTTATTGCCCTGTTTCACTTCAAAACTCCAGAATTCAGGGAAATAATCACTTGCAATCATATCGAATGATTACATGCTAAATGAGCGTTCATAAAAATACAGTGCTGTCCTGAACTCTTGCATGGACAGCCAAGATGTATACAAGTACTGAATTATTCAATGTATGGCATCCTATGTGGGTCAAACCCTGCCCTTTAAAGAGCATATTGCAGGCTCAAGACAACAGTCAAGCAATTCATAGGAAAACAACTCAAAAATAATATTTTGAAAGAAATTTCAAAATTAATAAACCACAGAGTCTCCTGGAGACATTTTAGTTCCTTAGCATTTACTTCCGCATTAAAAACTAGAATCTGAACGTGACATTGCAAAGGGGAGTCCTGCTGATTCTGCCTCTGTTTAACATAAATAAACATGGATTTGACTGTCACTCCTGTCAACAAAGAGGAAGAAAATCTGTATTCCTTTACATATGATGGTCCTCAGGCTTAAAATTTATGAACCTTTTGGGCAAGATGGAGACTGGGAACAGGGCAGGATGAGGAGGAATAACAGCCATAGGAGAGCAGTTGAGTTGTGGTGTGAGGAGAACCAGTGGAGAACGGAACAGGTGTCCCAGTGAGTGACCAGGGTTAGCTAGCGATATGTAGCCTAATGCTGTGCTCACATCAGCATATTTAAAGTCTGAAATCACATAAAATAACTTTTTAAAAAAGTAGTAAGTTTAAGCACTGATCATTCAGTTGTAAGGGACTGCCTTGTAAAAAGGCCATATCTGAAATACATTTTATTGCGTTGTGTGTGAGAGAAAAAGAGACTTGGGTGCAAATGCAGCATTGGTGTCTTTGTAATTTGTTCCTGATGCAGCCCAGTGCTCATGTTGTTTAAATAGAAAATAAATGTTTAAAGTCAATGATGCAGTATGCACCTGTTATTAAGAGTAGAATATAAGTTCACAACATAGTCTACATACACACAGGATGTACAACAGTGCGCATACTCTGTATAATCCATAATGAAAACACAGATCTCTCTTCTCATTACAAAACTTCATCGGCTGGCCTGTTGTTGTCATCCAGTCATCCAGATGTGTCATAAATCAGTCTGGTCCTGTCTGACCCGATCAAGAAGCTAAGAAATAGCATATAGAAATAACCTTTATTGGTGCTGATAATCTCATTTTAAATTGTGGATTACAATCAGTTATTACATTTGTATTCCAATGTTTTCTGGCTGAGTATTCAGGTCACGTGCTCCATCTTTCATAAAGCTCTGTGTTTACCATAGGAGGAAGATGCTGATATTCTATCTGTTCGAAGAGAGAATATTATTAATCTTGAGTAAGATAAACTGAGTACTCTTTCTGATTGTTTAAGGTATTTTCAAGGGCAGAAGAAATATTTCAAGTGAAGCCCACATTAATGGCTTCAGACCTAACACATTATCACAGCATTTGCAGAAAAGCTGTTAAGGCTTTTCTAGGCATCACACAAGCAGGGTTTCACTGCACCACAGCTTTTATCTCTCCACTTTCCACAGATCTATACATTTGAAAGGATTTTGTCCAGGGCGATTATGACTGGTAGAGGAAAATTCTAGGAAGGGAGATGAAGTGAAACAGAAACTTAAGACAACATTGGCCAGGAGGAGAAAGCTGGAGGGGGAGATTTGACTGCACAGGAAAGTATAAAGAGTGAACAAAAGGGAGTTTTAGTCGAGACCAGCAGCAATTTAAGTCACTCACTCATTTGGTCAGGGGGTCTTGAGATTTCTGAAGCACTTTATTGGACATGGCATTGTGGAACATAGCTGCAAGACTCTTCAAGCATTGAGGTTACATCATTTTATGTCTAACTTGGAGCTGCAGCAGTTCTCCCTTATGCTGGTGACACAGGGTTTTTCATCTTTATTCACTGCAGGACTGTGATTAGTGAGCATATTGGACTAATTCATGATAAGCTGCAACCAGGCTATCATAAATTAAATGTCTCTTTTAATTATTTTTTGAGAAATAGAAAAGACAAGGAAAACAAGACAGCTGTATAAAGCCAGGGTGAGTTAAAAAGAAAAGGCTTTGAACAAGAATGAAGTAGGGAATGTTTTTTATGTTCTCTTCTGTTACCAAGGAAGTGATATTTGCATCTTTTTCAGACAGCATAAAAGTCAACTATGGTGTATCAAAGTTTATTTAAATGCATGCAAAATGTAGTTTGGGATCGTCTTGCTGTATTATGTCTTCCCTCAAAAAGGCAGCATATGTTGCTCTCAAACGTGTGTGTGTGTGTGTGTGTGTGTGTGTGTGTGTGTGTGTGTGTGTGTGTGTGTGTGTGTGTGTGTGTGTGTGTGTGTGTGTGTGTGTGTGTGTGTTGACCAGCATTAATGTTGCCTTCTCGGTTTTAAAAGCCACTATGCCATGGGCATGCTTGCATCCCTGCAACAGGGTTGCTTGCTTTTGAACTGCTAAAACAATGTCTCTTCATTTTATGCCTTTATTAAGAGAGCACAGAACAGTGTGAGAAAAGAAGGCAAGTTTGAAGCCTATAGGAAGTCCCATCAACCAGTCAGTAGAACTGTGCCTCTGATTGGCAAAACCATTAATCTTAATATCTTCTAAAGTGCTGAGTTGGAGATATGAGCTGAATTTGACTGAAAGTTTTGAACCAGGTTGTCTTTATTGAATTGGTGAATATTTGGTTCCAGAGCCAGTGTCAACCAGTGTTTATTTGTTTATTTATTAATTAATGAATTCATTTATTTATTTATTTTAAGAAGAAGGAGGTTGAAGGGGAGCAACTCATAGTCCAAGGAGGGGGGGGGGGGGGGGTCTTAGTGAGGTGATCTGAGTAAGGCCTGAGGTGGGATTCGACTGATGACCTACTTGCTGTGAGGCTGCAGCGCTAACTGATGTGCCACCACGCAGTAAGTCAAGGACAAAGGGTGAATCTCCATGTGTTAAACTGCAGTCTCCTCCCTCCTCTCTCCTCAGCAGCAATGGACGAAGTTTCTGAGTCATGATATTGAATGGCATCCCAAAGCGATAATTGTGCACAGAGGAAAGAGGAGGGAGGAGACTGATCGAAGGAGCGAGGAAACACAAGAGCAGCCTTCGTGGAAGTCTTTTCACTGACAGACAAACCCTCCATATGAGATATCACACACTGATTGGATACTGCAGCGGTTCAGACTTCTCTGAAACTTCACATCACCAGAGTTCAATGAGAGCAAGAGAGGGAGCTGAAAACAGTCACAAAGGAAAAGCCCTGAGAGCTTGTGAGATTCGTCATCTAATGAAATAAGTCATATAGTTCAATAGCATGGATAGAAAATAAACATTCAGGATCATTTAGTTTACTTGTTAATTTTCCTGTTGATTCTCTACTTGTTACATTTCCTGTAGAGGTCATAAAGTTTTATTCATAAGCATGAGGTTTGCAAAGAGTTATTTGATCTCTCTTTTCCCTTAGATCTAATAAATAACTAACATCCAGTGTTCCTGAGACATCTTAAGCTAGGTTATATTAATAAGTGTCAGGGTTCATGATCAGATACACTTTAGATAAAGGCTAAATAATTAATGAATAATACAATAATGACACATTTACCAGTAAAGTGATCAATGTGCTTCAAAACAAGACACAGAATAAACAGAGGTCAGGTTTTCTTCATATTAAAGTGTTTGTTAAACAGGTTAAAAACACAGATAAAACTGTGTCACTATTTTTTTATTTTATTAGAGTTATTACAGCGCACATGTGCAGACACACAAACAGCGGTTAGAGCTGACTGACAGATGATCTAGCAGTGATTAGTTAACGCTTTCATCACTAAAGGACACAGCTTCATTTGACGCTTGGGAGGAAAGGACGTCTCATCTTTCTTAAAACAAATCTCCTTGTTTCCTCCCTCCTCTCTTTTCCTTGCATCTCTCCATCATCTCTGGTGGGAGGGACTAAGACAGAAGTGAACAACAAAAGTGGAGGAAGAAAGGATGAAACTTTGGAGCTTTGAGACGCACCCAGAATTACAAAAACTTGAAACTTGCAAATAATCAAGTATAACTCTAGCGAGTCAATCGTAATATCACTGGGATATTCTGGTGTGGTCTCTGAGCAGAGCTAAAGTGTTGGGTGAGCCACCCAATATCTGTAGAGGAGAGTGGTAAACTCCAAAGAAACACCGTTCAAACGTCAACCAAAGTCCAAACAGGTAGCAGTCCCTTCATGTAGGTCTGAACACTTCTACAGTAGCTGTACTTCTTGTGGCAGGAAGTTGCTGGAAAGGGGCCACAAGCAAGACTTGTACCCAGGCTGACAGGCTCATGGGGGCGATCAAACTGCTAATTTGACCATTCACACACAGATAACATGCAAAAGCTAGTCCATTGAATGGATGGCTGCGTGAAAACATGTTGTCATGTACATGACTGTACAGTCACATCCAGGATTAAATATGTAACTCTGCCTTTAAGAAATATGGAGTGGCACATCACTGAACTTGTAAGGAATGAAACATACAGCACTGACAAGTGCACTTGTGTTCATTGTGGCAGAGGATTAAAGTATGTGTGGACATCATGACACCTCCAGTGTTGGCTGACAGCAAACCATTATGAGGCGGTTAAAACTGTCAACACAAACAAGGTAGAGCATGACTGCAGAGTCAAGGGATGGGAGAGGGATTTTACTAATTGCTACCTATGTTACATGTCATCAGCAGACTATATTACAACAAGGTTTTGTGTGAGTGACTGACACATAGTGACCCTGCATAAATTACAGGCCTGCAGCTCTTTATATATATATATATATATATATATATATATATATATATATATATATATATATATATATATATATATATATATATATATATATATATAATTCACAATTGGGAATGCATCCCATCCTTATTTTTATTTATACTTGTCTAAAAACCAAAAAAGTTGCAGATGCTCTCTTGTTTCCTGCAGCAACCCAGCAGATCCAGAGGCCCGCTTGCAGAGTTTTGGATGCAATGCAGCTACAGTTGCTGATCCTTGGCATTCAGGTCACTGCTTATGATTCTGCAAGATTCACCTCTGCATTTTTAAGAAGCAATCCTAAGACAGCTCTCACATGCCCTGCGTGTTTCTTGTGGCGGCTGTTTGGCCACATTAAGCTACACAAAGGCTATGAGCCAAGTATGAAGTCAGACAGTTTGAATCCAGTTTATGCATGCACCATTTTTTTAAGATGAAACACACCTTGAAGACTCCAAGTTGAATATCACAATAGTCCATTGACAGTGAGCAGCTGACAAAGTCTTGAATATAATGTTAAACGATCAAGGACAAAAGTTTGGTGTGAAAAATGTGTAGCTTTCAAAAAACTTTTAGTGGTTTAAAGTAATGATATGAAGAAATTGGTGGAATCCTGGTGCTACAAAGTCATTCTGTAACATGAGGAGTACACTGTAAAAAGATATGAGATGGTGCTTTATTTCATTGCAAAATTCTAGAAATATTGAGCTGAAAACATGTTAACTGGTAGGTTAATACCTCTTGTCTCCTATGATTGACCCTGTGATCTCTTGAACTCCCTTGATGAAAACTGAGAGTAAAAATGAAACACTCATACTTGTTACTTCATTATTTCTGCATGGAAGTGTATAACATGTTAGAAGCAGTTTATGCAATTAGAATAATGCAGCATTTCAATTTAGTGGACAGACAAGGAGTACTCATCACTGTTCATTTTTGATGATTTTAACCCTTAATGTAATGTTATTGTTAATTCCTGTGAAGCAAACACTGATGTCATGTACTGATACTAAAATACCAAACAAGAGTTACATAAAGGGATTTTTTATTTATTTATTTTTTTTGCCTTTGGCAAGTACGTAGGTTTTAATAGCTGATAAAACTGCCCTTTATTGTTTGCTGAGAAAAGAGCAAACCTAATGACTTGGTCAGATAAATAGTTCTCCCTGTCTACAATCTCCAAATTACTCCAAATCTTGTGAAAATGCAGTGCATCTTGATGTGGATCAAGTCTTTGACATGAAAAACTCTGAAGGAGCTACAGCAATAAAATGAAGGATATGTAGGGACAACTTGCTGCATCCCACGCTCTGCTGTCAAAATCATTGCACCACCATCAACCAAACAGGAGGAGCCAGATGGACGCATAAGGGCTACAGTATGGGACACTCCAGATCGCCCAGACTGCTGCCACTTGTTATCACCAGCTCAAGGGTACCATCAATTTTCCATGTGCTAACAGGCCAGATGAAGTTAACATTTAAACCATGTGATCTGTTTATCTTCAGTATAAGAGCATGCAGTGTTTTCTTTATTTGAAGGAATATTTTCCTTCTGATAAATTCAAATGAACTCAGTTTTGATGGCATTTTGACACAATATGATTCTTGTAATATTATGACTTCTGTCATTTGTTTATTGGTATATTTGAATTTATTTCTTAATTTTATTTATTTATCACTCCTAACTATTCCTCATACTTTTCTTTTTAGACGATTGCTTTTCTATGACTTTATTCTTAAAATGTTAAGCCTTTTTACACTATTTTCTGTTTTTTTTTCTTTTCTTTTTGTTGATGAACATATTATGACTTTCATAACCAGCTTTATGGCTTTGGTTTCATTACATACATTTGTTTTCCTTCATTCTCTTAACATTATGACTGGTTTTTATTCCCCGCCACGACCTCTGTTCTAAGAACCTGCACGAAAAGCTGAGTTATATTTTTTCAATACCTTTACTGCACCATTAGTTTGTTAGAAACAACTGATTTGGAAATGGTCTGTCACTCTGTGCATGGAAAATTGTTGATAATTGAGTTAGATTTTTATAGAGGTTCAGTTTAAAAATAATGAGCACCTGCCTACAACATGAATCTTAGATGTGAAATGGCGCTGCTTATTTTTTCGTTCATCTCCCTTTTTGTATTCACTCTTGCCAGTCCAGTTGACCAGTGATGAGGGGATGATGAGCCACTTAATTGGTTCTCAGCACTTGCTTTCTCCTGTCTTCTTCCTTTACTGCTCCTCTAAGCTTGGTGATTCTCCTACCTACTCATTACAGTCATCTCAGTTCACTTGCTCAAAGAAGATAAGAGTATGGCTAACAAGAAGTCACAGAGACTCAACATCACTTCAAGTCTGTCAGATCTGTTGGTTTCCTTTTTGTTTTCAGTAGGTGACAAAATTAAATCTCATAAACATTCACATCAAAGATAACAGTTGGTGACATGGTACTGGGAGTAAATTGTGTGATCAAAACAATTAGTAACAACAAGTAATCTGGATACACTAGATATCTGTTACAAACTTTGTCTTAGTCTATGAAGTAGCTTTTATTCTCAAAAAATAGATAATTAAACAAACAAATAAATAAACTAGTTGTTTCTACACTCTGCAGTAACCCCTTATACACTCAGTTAAAGTAAGGTGATCTGGTAATCAGTTTGCTGTTTGTTCCCCACACCTGTTTAATGCATTTTCGGTCTCAGTTTGATAGCCCAAGCACAGTTTTCAATATGGAAATGTACATTTGGCTTAGCTTGATAGGATACGATACAGTTATAGAAGCATAGCTATCATTATTTTAACAATATGCTGTTTTACGTAACCACATTGGCATATCAGCCTCAAAATGGTCTGTGAAGTCGAAACCCAGAGCATAAAGATTATTTGTTGGTCCTTTGAAGGACTACAAGTCTACATTGGGACTGCAGAGAGAGAGAGAGAGAGAGAGAGAGAGAAGAACTTAACCGAGAAATAATTTACAGGTCTCTGGCAGCTGCATTTGGACTACTTAGTAAAACTTTGTCTGCTCCTTGCGACGTTTCAGTCAAATGATCTAGCTTTGAAACATCCAGCCCCTCAGCTATCCACATATTCCTTCCCACAAAGGTAGAAAGCGCAGTAGAAATCTGCAGAGTTGGCTGATAGTGCAGAGGTGATCATTAGCTAACATGCTCCTGAACTTGTCCTGCTATGCTGGCACTAAATCCAGGTCCCTGTTCTACAGAAAACCTAAACTGAAAGCATCTGCTGCTTCATGAATCCATCAATTCTGTATCGATGCTATCCTTGTTCGGCACAAAGCAGTGAGTGTGTGCCATGATCCATGAGATGCTGGTACTCTAGTTTTATTGTGCTTCAAAACCTCAGAAAAAGAAAAGATCAGTGTCATTCCTTAATTTGTCAAGTGAGAATTATTTCAGACAAAACTTGACAGTTTGCTAAAAGATATGAGAACAAATTAGATTATTCCACAGTCTGAGATGTTGTATTTTACTTTGCACAAAATATTTCAAGGCACCAGACTGTGATATAAATTTGCTCTACATACAAAAAAAGGGGAAAAAAATGCATCCACATCATAAGTCTGTCTGCCAGAAAATCTGAGCCTTAGCAGGCAAATGTCTAACACAACAGTTGCTGCCCTTTTTCAATCCTACACAGGTGTTCCATGATTCAATGGCCTCCTCTGAAAGCTGTTAGCAAATTGGCCACCCTGTTACAAATAGCATACTCACAGTCAAGGCGTGCTAGTTGCACTGACCCTAATCTGTCTGCACTGAAGCTTCCGAATTCATTGCCGATAGATGCCAGTTTTGGAAGTAAGTCAGCAATAAGGAGAGCCTGAATGAACATTCTAGTGTCTCTTTTTTGAAAAAGGTTAATTTTTTATTCCAAATTGTTTGTGGAACTTTACCCCATGAATAAGATCAGTTAATGGGTTTTTTTTTCTTCCAGATGGTTATTTTTGTGAAAATAGTGCTGCTATAAAGTGTAGAGTAAAAACAAACAAACAAAGAAATCTGTTAAGCCAATAAATGCTCTGTCAAACCATGGGCTGTTAGATGAACAAATGCAATATCTTATGATAGTTAACCGATCCAAAACTAGAAGAAAAAAAAAAAACATCTCCTATACTTCAGTCAGACAAAGACTGATGTCTCAAGAATATATCCTTGATACATACAGTATGTCTCAATTTTTTCCACATGGGTTTAAATAAAGTAATTACTTTCTTGAGGGTCTAACACAGAATGAGGAAAGACCTTCCCAAGTAAAAGATCCTTGACATTCTATTTTATGCACTTAAGACCCACACCTGTAATGCACGGCAGCATCCATGGTCTCATGTTACATATAATATGTGCTCTCTCATGTGTCTCTTGACTGTTATGAGCCCATGGACGATTGCCACCTGCTCAATACGGCTGACCGTCTGAATGATTGGCCTATTTATTCCCTAGATGTGCATTGATCTCATCCTGACACAGCTGCAACCCCTCATCTTGGAGCCTTATATTGAACATATCCTTTTAATGGTGCTCTCCCATGTCACGATTCTGAATTGATGGGATCCATAAGTGTAGCACTTCTATGCTACTTACTTTAACTGATACCTGTAGGGAACTTCCCTGTATCTGCAGTGAAAGTCTATGTACAAGTAGGGAGCAGCAGTGAATCTCTTAGTGAGTCTTGCAGATTATGCTGCTCTTCTGCTCTCATTCTCTGTTTCCTTGGTGTTTGACACTTTATGGCAAAGTTCTGCAATTGCAGAAAAAGTGCTACTGAAAAAAAAAAAATCCCATTGCTACCATCTGTGTGACTGTGATGTTCTCTGTGGTACCCATATAACGCATACTCTGTCTTATTCTCTTCATCTGTTGTCCTCTTCTTCCCTGTTGCCAACTGTTAGATGTATTTATAATGGATCTTATATAAACCATACATGGACAGCTTAAGCCGTAATGCATTCGTTCAACGATGCTACAAACTCAATCTGGTGGTTCATTGCCTGGTGGCAACAGTTTGGTGTCCTAAAAATGTTGTCAATTTTTAAGCATTTGTATAGAGAGATCATTTCTATAGAACTGATGTTTCAATTGCTGACCAGCTGCCCCTTCTCCCTCTCTGGTTACACTGTACCAACTTCAAAACAGGCATGCATGTTATGTCACAAAGAGCACTTTCAAAAAGTAAGCGGTATGTTGAAAAATGAGGTAAATTTGGAGCCCCAAGTGTTTGCAGAAAAGCTTAATCTGAATTTAAATTGATATAATGCTGTGAAGGTTCTAGTAATGTGGACTGACATCTATATAAAAAAGGTCTCAATAAACGTTTTTAATCAACCAGCACCATGTCCAAGCAATGGAGTGGCCAGACCTTGTGCAATTTTCTTCCTTTGATTCAGAGAAAAATAGACCACTTTGAACAAAGGAAAACAAAGCATGGCCCGGAATCAAATAAAAAAAGACCATGGATTTAATCATTGTCATCAGAGTGGATGCTAGCCTCCCTAGGGTCTTAAACACTGCCAGGCTATCTGTCATGGTCTTGACAACATTTGAAATGCTCCTTTGACATAGTTGTTCAGGGCCCCTTTGGGTAGTTTGAGAGACCTGCACAGCTGCACGCACAAAGCATCTATAAAATGAAATCAACGGAAAGGATTAAAGCTTAAGAGTGTCTCCTAATGTATGACAGTTACCCATGAACAGTGTACTTGAAATGTTTAAAAATCCGTCCAACATATACTTTGGGAAAAGATTTGCAAGGAACAACATAAAACTCAATGCTGACTCCATAATTTAACAGACAAATCTGAATGATGATTTGGATGTGGTCGTTTTTAAAATATTTACAGGTTCTTCCTTATTTCTTTTTTTTTCTTTCTTTCTGTCTTTGTTTATTTACTCAAAATACACATTTTTTAAATGTATTTTTTTTTATTTTATAAAGTACTTGGAGCTCAACTGTTTTATTGATGGCTTAGAAATTCAAGCCTGAGGTTTCTCAAGAACATGGTAGATAGATAAAACACAGGATACTGTACTCTTTTTTTTTTTTTTTAATTTAACTGTATGTAAAAGTATGTGGAGGATGACTTGAAAATGTGGTTAAAAGTGGACCATGTTATTGTTCCTTCCCAGGTCTAAAACAAATCTTACACCTTTGTTCTAAGCTGTAGGGTCTCAGTGTGTCTTCAGTCCATCTTCGCTGTGCTACTAGGGCTCTACTCCTGTTGGGATCAGCAGAACACATGTTAAAGCAGGTTGTACAAATCACCCTGGGTGGATGGATGGCTGAACAGACTGCTGGGCTTGCCCAGGGCTCCTGTACTGAAGCCTCAGGTTTATGTTAACATGTTTTATGGAAAGTAATCAGACAAATATAGATGAAAATGACTAGGATAACTACTACAAAGAGATTCAAAATTACTTACAAGTGAAACAAGCACTCAAAGAGAAAAAAAAACACAAAGACATTACATGTTGATAGAGATGTATGAAAAAGCCATTAAAAGAAAAAAAAATCAAGAAATACTGACAAACATTGTAAATATGATACATAGAGCAAAAAATAAAATAAAAAAAATAAAATGGCAATAGAAACTATTTCAAAGGTTATCTTTTTCTTTTGCAGGCAGTGAACATTCATGTCCAACTCACCCAACAAATGCAACATTTTTCTCAGATCAGTTACTCCTGTCTAAAAAATATAAAGATTACCCTGTTATATTCAAGAGTAATAAATGAATCAGGTACAAACCAGAAGGTTGGCAGGGCAACAGGCTCATCAGTGTTAGGTGTATGACAGTGCCTCCTTGTTATGCCTGGCAGAAGGCCTCTGCCTGATCCGTTGTCTGGGTTTGGAAGGTATGCACACAATGGTCGAGCTGATCTGAATACACAGATGTACAGACTGCTGAGTGAGATCCTTCTTCTTCAAGTTAATTCCAAAGCACACAATAAGCATATGTTAAATCAGATGGGCCATGTGTCATTTTCAAAAGTTTTCTACTCAGTGAGAGTTAAGCCAGGCAAACATTAAAGGGACATTTTACTCTTCCTAATGTTTGAAAAACTTGACTGCATAACAAACATTTAAAGGGAAGATTGGAAAGGGATGAAGTAGTGATTGTTGGCTTTAAGTCCAAACAAAATACAGTCCAAACTTCATTCATGTTGAAGTGATGCACTGTACAGAACCATCCTTCCACCCACCCATCCATCTATCCCGTTCAGGGTCACGGGCAGCTGGAGCCTATCCCAATTGTCGTAAGGCAAGAGGCGAGGTACATCCTGGACTGGTCACCGGCTAATCACAGGGCTGACAGATGACAACCTTTCACACTCACACTCACACATATGGGCAATTTAGTATTACCAAATGACCTAGCGAGCATGTTTTTGGACTGTGGGAGAAAACCAGAGTACCCAGAGAGAACCCACGTATGCACAGGGAGAACATGCAAACTACACACAGAAAAGCACACCTTACCCAAACTGGGATTCGAACCGGGAATCTCCTTTCTATGAGGTGGCAGTGCTAACAGCTGGGCCACTGGGTAATTTATTTGTTTATATATTTTTTGTCAAAGACTTTTTTAAACCTCTTAAAATTTCAATCTATTTTTTTAATCTCTTTCATCTAACATAAGAGATTTGACCTTTGTCTGGTGTTAATCTTTTATTACCAAGAATCTGCAACCACTGATAATGAAGCTGTTTGTTTGAAGGGCAAAAGCACCCATGTATCTCTTGGTATTTGTAACCTTTAATGACAGGAGTAAAATTCTCTTTGGTTGTGCTTGTTCAAATGAAATGTTTGAGTTTCTTTTTCAATCACTCCACTAATATTACTTTTAACCTATAGTAAGCACTTCAATGTGTAGAGCCCTTTGCTAATAATATAGTGTCATGAATTTTTGATATTTTATTGAACACCTATGAGGAAATGAGTGAGTGCACCGAGGGTGGTATAGGCTGACTAGATTCTCACTGGGGAAGCATGTTTGTAGGATTGGTAGTATATATGTATATATATATATATATATATATATATATATATATATATATATATATATATATATATATATATATATATATATATATATATATATAACATTAGGTTAAGAACTAACAAATAACTTCAAGCAAGATACAAAGACAATCATTTAAACAAAAGTTGAAAAAAAGGTCCCTATTATTTATACATAGCCACTAAATACTGAATACTAAGTGTATTTTGTAAACATGTTATAAGATCGTATTTCTGTGAAAAACCTCAAACAGTACTGCCAACTTACTAAAAGTGTTCAAAGTCATGCTATAGCATATTGTAAGTATTAACATGACATTCATACATTTAAGAATCAGAGAAATAAAAACTTATTACACTGAATGTCTTCTCACTGAATTTTAATACCTGGATAATGCCATAGGAGTTATAATGGGCTATTGATCTCAGATTTCAACAGATGCTATAGTTAGTTTCGAATCAAGGTATAGTACATTATAAACCGTACTTTTATAAGGCATCATGTTCACTGCTTATAATGCCTCATAAGCATTGCTATCATCCTTGATGATGCTTGTTGGGAGGATACCACTCAATACCATAAAGAGATTACTTTGAAATTCTATGTTTTTCAGGTAAAAATTAAAGTTAAAAAAAAAAAAAAAATTCCAGCACTATCAACAATCTCAACAATCTGGTCAGTGGCATTTCCAGTTTGAGTTCTAGCTCATAAGAGATGTAAAAAATAAATAAAATAAATAATAATAATAATAATAATTAAAAAAAAAAAAAGATTTGCAGCGGGCATCATAAACACAGGCAATACACAAATACAGGACATACAGAAGCTGTTTTTAGCATCTGATAAACATATATGGAAGCAGTTGAAAAGCAGTATGCACATCCTTATACAGTCTTTATCTTTGCATGCCATTTTTAATCTTCTTTCTTTGCTCTCATGGAAATGTGTATCCACAAGGACTTGTAGGTAGGGACAACAGCTGAAAGGCAATGCATCAAGAAATCATCAAAGAGATATGTCATAGTGGAAGTGTCATTAAGCATAAATTAGCATCACTGTTTAATGGGTCTAACTTTGAAATACATACTTTTACCAGTTACGCTGTAGCTCCACTTTCATTTATGCTACTCTTGGAAACCTTTCCCCTGGATACCTTCTTTACATAGCTTAGATTTCACTGATTGACTGGATGATGGGTGGTCACGGTAAACTGCCAGGGGTCTTGGAGTAAAGTCTTAATTGGTATTAATATTACATGGTCACAGTTAGACAACTGTGTCGACAATCTATGCAAAAACAACATTGAGGAGTTCAGGGTTGCATGTTCTAATTTTCTTTATTAAATTGATTTTGTATGCTAATGTATGTTTACATCATGGTTTACCATTTAAGTCCAGCTCTTCACACTGCGTCCTGTGCACTAAACATCATCAAACATTGATTCTTCCTGCTTTTACTTTTTAAACAGTCTTTTCACTTCTTATACAGACACAAGGGACTTCTTGGCATATTTCTATGCCTCTGCCAGATGCTGCTTTCTCCAGCTGGCTTACTTTCTGTGGGGTAGGAGGCAGGAAAAAGGCAGGAAGGTGACTCAGAGCAATGATAAAAAGGGGGGGAGGGGGCAGATATGGATTCTCTCTGTACATATAAGCTGCCATGGTGGTCAAAGTAAATCTTTCACTGTTGTTCCCACAAGTTAATCAATTAATCATCAACGGCACGCTCTGAAGGAGTTAAGGGGCAGAGGTTGAATCAGTTTCACAGTCTGTGGGAGAAAGATGCGTTATTGTTTTTCGTTCACTCATCCTCTGTGTGACCCTGTGCTCCTGCTTCATTTAAAGCACATCTCTCAGATCCTCTGTCAGTGCCCAGAAGAGTGAGAGCTAACCTCAAATATTTACCAAAAAAAAGGGGAAAAATATCCAGCCCCACATTTGTCTGGCTATACTTAGCCAGACATACATTAATATAGAGAACAATGATAAAAGTCCAACACAAAATGTTGTTGACTTTTCAGATTGAATGTTTAAAGGTTTAGTCTTTTAAACAATTTTCTGATTCCATATGATGAGTGGGTGATTGTGTAAAACAGAACTTTGTCAGGGAAGGATCTTATGTAGCCTGAATGGATTCTATTTTGCATAAACTATTTACTAACATTAAGTAAGGCCACTATGAGGCTAGTCATGGTAGAGTGGGAACTCTCACATGGGATCAATGTTTCTGGGCTGAGTGGTATTTATGCTATGCTGTTAAGACAACTCTGAACCACTGCAGAGCAGTACAGTCAACAGAAGTCTACTTTCCTTTCATCCATCCAGCAGTCTGTAATATCTCTGCTCATACAAAATTGAAGGTATTGAACAAAAAATAAGTTCAGAAATTAAATAATTCCTTTAGTCTACACTTGTTTCTCCCATCATCACAGTGACAGAGCTCAAAGAATTAATGGATAAATAATGTATGGTGAGTGGATTATTATGTAAAACAGAACATTGTCAGGGAAGGGTCTTATGCAGCCTGAAGGGATTCTATTTTGCATAAACTATTTAGTACCATTATCCCACTATTTAACTGGTTACCAGTAACTTTACACTTTTCTCAGCCATGACCGTAACTCTAAAGCCTTGTACTCTCCACTTACTGTAAAATGGGGTAAATGTTAAAAGAGGTAGTACATTGGGAGTTGATGTGGCTCCCCTTTTGCTTTTCCAAATTGATAACCATTGTTGCTGACAGGTAAAGTGTCAAACATTGATAGTCTCTTTTCAAGGGCACCTGTCAGGGTGTTGAATAGGCAGGGCAGCAAGTGAACATTTGGTCCTTTTATTTGATGTGTTTGGAGCAAGAAAATGGGTAAAGGTGAGAACTTGACAGCTGTTGCTCTTGTGCTTTTTTTTTTTAAAAAACCTGTACCTCAGTACCTACCAAAAGTGGTATAAGGGAAGAAACTGGTGAACCAGTGACAGGGTCATTGCAAGCCAAGGCTGATTGATGGGGCTGGCATGCACATGTTGTTCAGTCCAACAGAAGAGCTACTGGAGCTCAAATTACTGAAAAAAAAAAATAGTGATGGAATAGGGACCAGCCCTACGTCATTTTACATTGGGTGGGATGCATGTAGCTGTGATGACAGGATGCCCATGCCAATGCCCATTCACTATTGCAAGTGCCTCCAATGGCAACATGAGCATCACAACTGAGCTGTAGAGGAATCGTACAAAGTGACCTGGAGAAACATTATGACAAGCTCAAGGTGCTGAATTGACGATGCAAATGTCTTTATCCCAAGATACTAACAAGCACCTTCAGTGGTCTAGTGGAGTGCATGTCCCATTGAGTCTGGACTGGTTCAATCCTGATCTAACAGATGGAGAGCCCATTACAGAGTTTTTAGCAACTAGTCATAATGTTAGGGATAATAAGTGAATATGACATCAAAATCTTTTCTTTTCCAGTTGCAATCATGCAAGATACTATGTAAAGTTTGTGAATGCAACAGAAATTTCAAAGGATTTTTTTTTTTTTTTGCATATACAAAAATCATCTTCTCAAACATGTAATTCTTGTCATTCTACATTTGTAGCTATGCATGATGGAACCAGATCAAAGAAAAGAGTCTTAACTGGCTTTAAAGCTAGAGTTTGTGAGCCAGTGCAATCTTGTGCTGCATGCACAACATGCTGTCAGATATAAGTGCAGCACTATGGCCTGATGCTTTTTCCAAGGCGTCATGTAAAGGATGACACAACAAAAGCTTTGCATCCCTCAGTCCAAGTGAATTGCAGCTCCATTTTGTTTGTGCATTGTTGAATGTTTCAAAATTTTAATCAGTCATCATCTACGCAGGGATAATTCTGATGTATTGCAGTGATTATAACACATTACTTGAACTGATTTGTGTATTATATTTAATGTGACAGAGCTCCGACAACATGCAATAAATGTGGAATCTGAACATTATGGCATTCCTGGGTAAGATGCATCAAAGCTCGCACACACTAACAAGACAAATGACATTGTTAGGACATAACATTTGTCACTGTTGCATGCGTCAGTGTTTCTGAACACAAATTGGAATTAAAACTTTACTCATGCTTTAAAGGCTTGTACTAAAAATGTCAGCAGAGAATCAGGTCAATTTGCCGTTCTCTGCTTATTATTCCAGACATCATATACTCATGTCACTCCCATGCAACCAGAAGCAACCCCTTAAATAGTTGTTTTTACCCTGAAATGAAGTGATATCTTTTCATGCTCTTTGTAAACCACATTGGGCTAATTTCCTCCTGGTCTGAGCTAACAAAACTGGACAGGCTCTGTGTAAACAAACCTGTGGCAGGACATGATTACTAACCACCCAAGTGACACCTTGCGGGGAGGTTGTTGAGATGAAGAAGAGGTAGTCTCTTATGTCTCATGGTGACAGCACCCATGACCCATGACTGTCTGTGACATTTGGGTCTCTGTAAGGCCTCAGTGGATCATTTCCAGGCAGCCCTGAGGTCAGCCTCAGGGCTTATTTGTCTAATTCTACAAGCCAATTGGTTCTACAAACACTTGGCTCATGAGCAAAACACTGAATTTGCTGTTCCAGTTCCCTTATGTGTCTGCTTGTTTAAGGCTTTTTTTATACTCACACTCAAGGATACCAAATTAAATCTCTTACAACTTGTTGTAAAAAGAAGTAGTAGATATTCTGGAGTCGTAGAGGATTATTACAGGCCTCAGCCTCAGACATTTACCATCATTTTAATACAGATTTTAGGCATTAATCTTTCCTCTTGGCAAATCCTTCAGCACTGAGAATCTTTATAATGTCTACTTGTGATGATTCATTTTTAAGGAGCAGGTATCAGTCTGCATGTCTATTTGTTCTCATATACTTAAAGTGTTTTAAAATATCTGCAGAGCTGATGAATGTGACTTTTTCCACACTGACAGGAGAGAAAAGAACATTCTTTTGAAATGGGAAAACAAATCTCCTTTTTGCAAAACAGTTTAAGTTGGAAGTTGTTCAGCTGTTAAAATGGTGATGTAACACCTGCAAAGTCTCCTGCTGAGAAACAAATACCACTTGTCAAACTTTATGCCCTGTCAGCACTTCTGTTAAACAGGACACAACTACACAACTGCCTGGGGGGGTAGCAAACGTCTTATATCTTTCACTAATATGTCAAAGGGATTGCTTGGATGAAGATAATGCAAAGTGAACCACCACCACCCATTTCCCCTACAAGGTATCTGAAAAGATATCTGTCTTTGTGCCATGCAAAGTTAATTTTAGTACATCCTGTCAGGTGTCTTGAATGTGAGAGCTGAGGGATTATCAAAATTTACTGTCACTTGATTTTAGAAAGCTTTCTCTGTTGACCGTGAATTGTTGCTCGCATTAGGTTATGTGTGGTGTCAAATTACTCAGTACTGAGGATGAGAATTCAGTGCGAGGAGCATACTGTCTTGCAAGGAACACTTACTACAAGGATTCATTAACCAATAGTGGGGTTTTTTTTTTGTTTATTTTTATTTGGGCTACATCCATATTGTCATGGTTTACAAAAGAATGTCAGTTGTCAGAAGGCCTAAAGCAGATTAAGCGGAGGCAGTGGTCCTTGTTGCAGTCAAAATTGGCCATGAACCTTTGCAGGATGTCTTTTCTCACATTTCCTCATTTCCTTTCTCTTTTCAGCATTATTTTCCAACAAAGGTAAAATGCCCTAGAAAAATAAATAAAATAATAAAAATCAATCAATCAAACAATCAATCAATCAATCAATCAATCAATCAATAAATCAATTAATCAATAAATAAATAAATAACAACAACAAAAACAACAACAATAATAATAATAATTCCGCTTTTCCTGCTCAGGGTCGCGGGTGTCTGGGGCCTATCCCAGCTGTCTAAGGGTGAGAGGTGGGATACACCCTGGTTGCCAGTCAGTTGCAGGGCTGACACATAGAAACAGACAACCTTACACACACACACACACACACACACACACACACACACACACACACACACACACACACACACACACACACACACACACACACACACACACACACAAACACACACTCTACAGGCAATTTAGAATCACCAATTGACCTAATGAGCATGTATTTGGAACCCATGCATGCACAGAGAGAACATGCAAACTCTGCACAGAAAAGCACACTGTGCCCAAACTGTTAACCTTCTTGCTGTGAGGCAACAGCACTAACAATTATTATTAAGTTGAAATGCTGATACAGCATTTCAACTTATTGTTCTTCTACTTTAATATTATTAAACTTCTTTTTATTCTTCCGTACGTTTTTTGACAGTTTTCACAGCCTTCAAATTTCAACGGATTTTCACGAAAAAAAATTATGCAGTGTATCGTGTTCAGCAGAAGTGTGCTTGTATTTTTCACAGCTATAGCAGTTATACTTTTTACAAAAAAAAATATTTTATGCAGATTTTTTTGTATTGCAGTCAATGGGAGATTTCAGCAGCTCAGCAAAAACCTTCTACAACTTTCACATTAAACAGATTCAGCATACTTCATACTACAGACTTCATTCTTACTTCAAAATGTTCACAGATCTTTCACAGATTTTTTGAGATCTTCAGCAGTCTCCTATCTTCAACGGTTTTTCAGATAATACAGCTTAAGTAACACAAAGTTTTCAGCTTTTCCTCAAAAAACTCAGATTTAACAGTGCGTGACATCATCAGTCAGAGTGAAGCAGCAGCAGATTACACAGAAAAATCTTCCCGAACAAATTGCTCGTAGGACCACAAATTTCACTCTAGAGTCATAAAAATGGCATCAAAATGTTCCCTGACTCCTCCTGCTTCTAATAAAACTGCATTTGGTGGCAAAAATTGTACCCTTTGGTCAGTAGGTGGCCAAATCCTGGAGAAAGTCTGATTTTCCAGCCATAGAGGTCCATTCATTCTCTAGTCATCCCCCATTCATATGTAACCACTTTTTAAAAAAATGTTTTAAATACTTTCTCTTGGCCCTACATATAAAAATTTGACATTGAGAAATTCCTCCGTCCCTCTGGATTCGTACGGTGTGCTTGGTTTTCTGATAGCTATTACGGTTTGGCCACAGCGAGCATTTGTTCGGACCATGTCCAAAACCCCAAAATCCTGCCTGAGAGTAGCTGTCACAAAGAAGTGACAGTTAAACTCAGCAGCTGTCCTTTGAAGTCCCATCACCATGGAAACCACGCAGCTGTTTATAATTAGCAATCAAAACATTCCCTGACAGACACATTCATGTTAATCTGCCTCATCAGCCAGTACACAGTCACAGGGAGAACTACTGAAACAAGAACAAACTCACTCCTGCACAGCCACACGCACACACACAAGCACACACATGCACACACAAACATGCACACACACACATACTGTCTGTCTCTCTCTCTATTCACCACTGATGGCTAAATACAACCATATCTTTTCAGGGGAGTTGTATTTGTACTTGTATTTTTCCTCACACGTTGCAACCTCAAGTACTTTTTGACTCTAATAACTTTATTTAAACAATGTATTGGAGGAATGGAGGAATCCTCCAGTTCTGCTTTAAAACTTTCTTTACTTAAAGATTCTCAGGCTTCTGCATACTTCTGCTTACAGACTTAAGTCTTTCTTCCAAATGTTCTCAAATCTTTAAACAATTTTGTCATTTTCAGCCTTTTGCTCTCTTCAACAGTTGTTTAGATTATACAGCTGAAGCAACACAGTTTTCAGCTATTTTCTTTCACATGTTTTACATTTTCAGGTTTCTTCAGCTGCTTAAGCAATTTTTATTTTACATTTACCATTTTAAGCTGTTTCACAGCTTTAAACAATTTATATTCCACATGTTCCACATTTTTAATATTTTTTCACCTGCTTAAGCAATATTTATTTCACATTCAACATTTACAGCTTTCTTTTTCAGCTTTAAACAATTTTATTAAATATCTTCTCTTTTTTTATCACTTTTCTTCAGCAGCATCAGCATTTCAACGCATTTTCTTCAGGAAATGCAATCTTTCTAGTTATTATTATTATTATTATTAGTAGTAGTAGTAGTAGTAGTAGTAGATGTAGTAGTAGTAGTAGTAGTAGTAGTAATAGTAGTAGTAGTGGTAGTAGAAGTACTAGTATTGTAACAAGGATGTTGCTTATTCTTTTGACCTTGGGACTGTTTTCTGTTTTGCCTAGGGGGGCTCTTGCCCCAAGCTCAGTGTTTCTATATAAGCCATGTGGTTTCCTCTTTACATTGTACAGTTTTAACTTGTGGATGCACTTACAAACAGTCCTCAGAGACCTTTCTTCAGAGTTGGTTTCAGCCCATGCAGTGAGTTCCTCAACAGTCATACTGTGATGCTCAGTCTCTCCGAATGTCCCCTTTGAAATCCACCAAATGACTAGTCTGTTGCAAATTTACCTAATAGTTGGAACTGCATCTCCAATTTTTAAAGCAGTTGTCAGTTTTTTCTTTGCCGTGTTCCTTTTTTTCGTGTATGTTTAAGATGTTAACGTTTTTATGTATATAAAAAAATGTATAAACAAATAAACCATCTGATATATATTTTTGAACTATTTTCAAGTAATTTCATGGTTTAGGTGATTTACATACCATTTAAATTTGTTTTTGCTCCCATATTCTATGAAAGCACATTGCATTTACCAAATGGAAAAAACTCGACCCATTATCTCATAATGACAAGATCAGGATCTCATAATTATGGATCAAGATCTGCAAGCTACAATTGTATTTTCCTGAAAAACAAGCCGTCCACAGCACTGGAGCGCTTGGACTGACCTTTAAACAGAGCTGACCGAAAAATTATGATGCAGGCATATTCAATAACTCCACCCAGGAGAGGAGGTGTAGTGTCATCAAAATCCTTTTACACATGTGGTCACCTTTTTTATGTTATAATTATGATCAATAAAATCCCCTTTATAGGTGTGGACTTTAAAAGATAAAAGTAATAATAATTAAGGGTCTTCTTCTTTGGTGAATGCACTGCACTTCTATACTTTGCAAAAAGCATTCTTTACCAACATATTTTTTTCCCAATGGATATACTTGAACACAAGGACATGGAAGAAAAAACAGATAATTTGTGTGCAGTTTTGTGTTCCATTCCATTCAACCCTTCTTGTTGTATAAAGAGGTGAAAATGTGTTTCTCAGAGACTATCTCCCCCTTTCATCCTTAGTGTGTCATATTTTTAACACTGTTTGTGACCTTTAGCACCATTTTGTACAGAAAATCAATGGCCTCTCTGTGCCATGTTTGTTTGGGGAATTTTCAGCTTTGGGTTTTTAAATTAAAGATTCACACATTGATCTAATGTAACAATAATGTTGTGTAATTTTAAGAAAGTAAATCACTAAATGCCCTTAAAATAAAGGTGTTCTCACTTTTTTCTCTAAACTATTGAGAGTTGTGTGATAAAACTGGAATTACTTTTCCTTCATTTGAAAAATGAGGCCGGGTAGAACTAAAAGCTTCACTAAAGCTTAAATATAGTGAAATATACTACATATATCCAATTTTAAAAGGACATATTTGACATGACAAATAATTCTTTAGATTTTTATGTACAACCCCAATTACAATGAAGTTGGGTAGTAAAATGTAAATAAAAACAGAATATAATGATTTGCAAATCAACAGGATTGGCAAATCACTGTATTCATTGTAACATGCAGGTTTTGGATGGTATCCATTCAGTTGTCCATAACCATAACCTTTAAAACCATTATTTTCTGTCTGTCTTCTGTGTTGTTGTCTATGCCGTTGCTGGCATCAGTGCACAGGAGGGTTTGTTTGATTTTAACTCTGTGCTGGGACAATAGCTCTGCAGTGCTTATGTGAGAAAACCATGTTCCATACTCCGAAAGAAAGAAAGAAAGAAAGAAAGAAAGAAAGAAAGAAAGAAAGAAAGAAAGAAAGAAAGAGAAATCCTGAAGTCTATACATGTAGTAGTTTAAGAACTATACATACATCATAGAAATGTTAATTCTCATACAAATTTATAATTCAAGAACACAACAAAGGGTACAAAGAATGCAGATAAGTCCTTTCTGAACACATTTCTTGACCGCTTAGGACCAAGCCCTTGATTCTGACTACTATAGGTATTTTATACAACAATACCGGAATGTAAACACCAGCTGTTCCATTAAACACCGTCACCTCAATCTTCTTATGTATCTCTACTTTTACAACCATCTTCTCTTCAAAAGTTCAGTGAGAGAAGTAATTACTATCGTTACTCACTCAGCACAGATTTTTCCATAAACACAGGAAAGTATCATGTGTTTTCATTTGATAATTTTCTGAATATGAAATGATGAAATGTCTAATTTAAATAAACATTCAGGCCCTTAAGTCAATATTTTGTTCAACAAGCAGAACTGTCAGTGTTAATTTAATACTGAAAAAAAGAACACTTTGCCAGTGTTTGTACTTATCAGTTAATTTAACACTGGCAGACAGTTTTAAACAGAATCCCCAGAGTCAAACAAGGTCCATGACTAAACAAACAACGATAAAAACATCATCAAACAGACACTTATAAAGTGACTGTGGGTTTTATAATAAATCTCACAACACTGTCTATCTCCTTTGTTTACAAGAATCCAGGTACCTGCTGCTGACCTCCCGTTTTCTCAAAACTGTGCAGACACAAAGTAAACCACAGCAGGGTTGTATTCATGTGAGTGATGAGCCATGTCTATAGACACCATACAGCACTTTGCATTGCAGAGCTCAGTGGTTGCATATTGATGGAACCAAACAGTTTCTCTCCTGTCCTCTCTCTTTTTCTTTGTGACTTTTGTAATTTTTTTTCCCTGTAGGCCTTTAAGTGCATTTTAATAAACAATAAACCCCCAGAAAGCCTGTTTTATACCAATTAATTGACTTGGAACCATCTGGCTACACTGCTATACACCAAATGTACAACAGTTGGTTCTCTTGATGCTGAGCTGATTTACATAACATGGTCTCATAAATGTATATCTGACGCAGTTTAATAACATGACACAGATTATTAATTATGAGATAAAAAAATGCTTTTCTGTGATTTAGCTTTTAGATTTTTTTTTTTTTTTTTTTTTTTTTTTTTTTTTTTTTTTTTAGAAAAATAGAAAGCGTTTTATTGGCATTATTTGAGGCCATAGTTACATAATGTGACACAAAGGCCACTGTGATGTAAAATCATGCAGTAGGGTACAGCATTATCCTGTGGGTATAAGGACCATTAAAGGGTCTTATGTTTTATCAATCTGCCATTGTCCCTTTGGCCCTGCTTCTATTATTGCTGCTAAGATCGTCCTGTTTGTACTCTACCTTTACAAAAATCAATACTGAAAATGAAAGAAAAATGCCTCTGGCAGAGCTTTCCATCGGTATGTCTCTTCATGTTATTATATATGATGAAAGTGAAAACATTTCTGTTGAAGCAGCAAGAAAAAGAATCAGACAGTCCTGGAAAGACAAGTGTTTTTTCCCTCTTTGTTTCTCAGGAGGCCAGACCCCAGGCTCACAGTGAAGTTGCTCGGTAATGTTCTGCAGACTCCTCTGGGGAGGCTTTTTCTTTTTAATAGACCATCAGCCGCAGCTTTAGGGCAATAGGCTATCAGCAATCAGCCCTGCTGAATCACATTTTAGCCAAGGAACGGGACATATCGACATACTCTGTGCTGCTGAGAAAGCAAATGTACTTAAACTGTCAATGACTCGCAGAGGTCTTGATGAGAGCAATGTGTGCCTTGCAACAAAAGCTGCCACATAGTGATTGGAATGGAAGCAGTAACTTGTCGCTCAGACACTATCTTTGAAATTGAGGAGTTGTTTTTATTTGTCATGCCAAAGCCATAAGGAAATATATTTTCAACATCTAGCAGTGCACACTGTAAATCTGCTTGATGTTGACAGTGAACAGAATCCAGTTACTATCGCAGTCAGAGTTCAAAAGCATTAAGAATAAATTTTGATGCTGCTGACAGAAGATGTAAAGCTGAAAGCGACCAGTTCAACAGAGATCTACGTTGGTGCCATTGGAAGAAAAATTATACATCATTCTTAAACTGTAATAGCACAAACATCCTTGTTGTAATTAGGATCAAAAGGAATTTTTTACATTTCCTTTTTGCTTAAAAAAAAAGGGGGGGGGGGGGGGGGGGGGTAAAACAGAAGTCTGATTTACTACAAAAAGCAAACTAAGGTTGGCCAAAGATAACAGAAATGACCAGAATGTCATTTAAAAACATTCAAAGATCTATTTTGTGGGTAGGAGAGCTTTGAGTGAATGGAAGTATTTGATGATTATTCTATGTGGGTTTTGTAAGAGTGACACTAAATGTACTTTCTATAAATAGACAAAAAAAGTGCATCACCCTTAAAGTCAACCTTTCTCTAGAACAGATCTTCAACAGGTGGTCCACAGAAGTAGTGCATGGGGGCCCGTTACACTTTTGGTAAATTAGTCAATTTATTATACTTTCCAATATTTGTTACCAAATTACTTCTATTTTTATTCGTGTAAATGTCTTTAAACACACACATTACTGGATACATGGAGGCAGAAGATGTTATCTTTCTGTCAGAAATGCACGCATTCAGAAACACAGCAGTTCTCTTAAACTGCAGATTGGTTTACTCAGCATTCACTTCTAGCTCCTGAAAACAGAGGAGAACACACCTCCAACGTTACCCTACGATAGATTGTTCTACTGCATGTTTCACTCTGGCTCTGTCAGGTTCCTTGTGATTGGCTGAGGGTGTATCCAGTCCCCAGCTGGCTAAAATCCCACACACACAGGGCTGCATGTTGCAGTATTATTTCAAACGAAGATGGTGCTGAATTGTCACATCATGGACTCGGTGGTGAAATCTGCCAATGTAGTCAAGAAGAATGCTTTGCAAATGCGTCTGATTTTTAATGTTTGTGCTGTGGAGGGAGACGAACATAGTGTGCTACTGTATCATTCTGAGGTTTGATGGCTTTCAGGTCACACATTTTGGGATTCTGCACATCTGTTCGGGAAATTTTACTTTTCCAAAAGTGCACAGAGCTGGCCACACTTTTCAGTGACAACATCTGGATCACCAAACTTGCATATCTCACTGAAATTTTCACTGAGCTAAACAAACTTAACAGTTCCACACAAGGTTGCAATACACACATCATTCAACTGTGTGATAGAATGGAAAGCTTTATCAAAAAAATCAGAAGATGAAGGGAGTTTGTTGAGAAAGGAATATTCTCCATGTTTCCATCAGTGGATGAGATGGGAGATTCTGCTGCGCTCTCACCTCCTGTAAGAGTTAATTTAAGAACTGCTTTTCTAAGGCTGTGTCCTTGCGCAGGAACATGATATGGATACAGTTTCCATTCAAAAATATGATGCATGCCTGGCAGTGACAGAGGACGATCAGCTTATCAAACTATCTGCTGACAGTATGTTAAAAAACATTTATGAAACTAAACCACTCACCTACTTCTGGATTTCTTGTCACAAGACTTTCCACACTTGGCGGCAAAAGCTATGATAAGCCTTTTACCCTCTGCAACAACATATCTTTGCGAAAGTTGATTTTCCTTACTCACCTACCACACATGTCAAGACTACAGCCTGAAGCTGATAGGACCCTTTGCCTGACAACCTTTATCCATCCAAGCATCAGGGTCAGACATCTGACTAATGTTGGAGTATAGGCCTATCAGTGCCATCAACAGATGGCTTGAGGATACACAGTATGCATGCATGTATGCTAAAAAAAAACATGAATCTATTCATAATTTTAATAGCTCAGTATTGCCTGCCAGACAACAAGTACAGTATATTTATGTATGACAGTGGCACTATATAAGCCATCACTTTTGTTTCCACATTTATGTCTAAAATGAAAAACTGATAGTTTGAGTAGCTTGTATGTATTATTCTAATGTAAGCTGTAATGTAATCTTACCACAGCTACCACAGCTGTGGTAAGGCCACCCTACTCACTGTAAGGTGTAAATTTTTCAAATAACAAACATGAATATATAAACCCATGTATTGCTTGGATAGCTAAGTACTTTGAGGCTGTATAAATACAATTTATTATCATTGTTAATATTATTATCATTATCACTATTATTATCATTATTGAAATAAACAAAGAATGTTTATACATGGTACTAGGCCCTGTTTAATATAAAATACAATTTGATATATATATATATATATATATATATATATATATAAATATATATATATATATATATATATATATATATATATATATATATATATATATATATATATATATATATATATATATTTGGTGACTAAAACAATACCAGACGTTTGTGAGTTTTCCTTGGCAAAACGAGACTGGAGGAAAGTGTTAGTGTGTGGTCTGTCAGACGTTCAAAATGTATGACATTTCTGCCATTGTGTGTTTAATCTCTGTCAAAGATAAGCAGAGATGAGGTTGCACAGTTGAGGATGAAGATTTCATCTTCATGATGGAGACCTTTGATAAGAGGCTGACCGTACTCAAAAGAACAAAAATAAACACTTTAGTTGAGAAGGTTTATGATGACGAAAAAACAAAAGTACAAAGACAGGCTTGCTACAGCACACAAAATAACAATTGGGCTGGATATATCGTCCAAAAAAGGACTTTCAGCATCATTTTTGGCAATTAGTTTGCTGTTAATTAACATTTTCAGTAGGTCAGTCACATTGAGCTATTCTAGGTTATATTCACTTTTAGCAGTTTTTTATAGCAATTTTATTGAACGTCCTATATAATATTAATACATTTTTTCTTCTTCTCTGTGTTTTTGTCTTATCTATTTGGTTTAGGTGCCATAGATAGGACCCCCCCCCTGTTGTACACACACTGCAATTCATGGTGAACATGGTCAAGATGCACGTGTCCGACTGTTGGGCAGAGTTAGAGTGCTTGTCAACCTCTTCCGCAAGTCATCAGTGGCAACTGAGCGACTGTTGCAGCTGTGTCAACTAACTCTGGTCAAAGACTGCCCTACTAGATGGTCTAGCGCACATCTGATGATATCACAGCTTCTTTAAATTAAAGACTCAGTTGTTCAGGTTGGGATGAGCTGGGACTATCTACTGCCAAGTGAGTGGCAGAGGCTGACTGCTCTAAGAGATTTACTCCTCCCATTTGCTGAGCATACCCAGATGCTCCAGAGTGACACTCAGTCTTTATCCCTAGTGTTGCCTGCCCTTCTGGACCTGCAGGATCACCTGTCTGATTTCCCCCATACCCAGTGTTCTAACGTCAAGGACCTAGCTTCCCTGGCAAAGAGGATGAAGGCAAACATGGACAAGTGGTTCCACTGCTTTCCTGATCACACTGATTCTAAGTTTTCACCCCTTACTGCTGCTGCATGCTCCCTTGATCCGACAGTTGCACCTGAAGCACTCCTTGAAAACGATGATGAAACTGTGGCACTCCTAGGAAAAGCAGAAGATTACTTTGCTCAATTGGCACCACCAGTTGTACAGGAGGAGGAAGAGGCTGAAGATGAGAAGCCAGAGGAGGGAGAAGATGAATCCAAAGAGGGACCACAGAGAAAGCAGCCCAGATTCAAATTCTTGTCAAAAGCAAGCCAGCCATCCAGGTCTAGTCTCTCAAAGCCAGGTGTCAAGGAGGAAATTAAAAAAATCAAGGAGCAGCTGTCACAGCCTGCAAACCAAGAGACTGCCCTTGAATTTTGGGCTGCACAGGGAGATTTTGTGTATCCAGGACTAAATCCCATTGCCTTAGATCATTTGGCGATACCAACATCTAAAGCATTTGCTGAGAGAGCCTTTAGCATTGCAGGTGACCTCAGTCATGGCTGTGGAAATACAGCAAGAGTCACTTTAAAGAGGAGCGCTTCCCTCAGTCTGAATCGTGGTTGTTGGGCTAATTTTGCTAACAGCAAACTGATACTATTATTAGTACAGATGTTTCTGTGATATTTTGATTGTACTTGTGAGACTGCACTGGGGTAGGCCCTCCTTTGAATTCATGTTGTTAAATGTTGTTATTGTTTTGATTTACTTAATTTGTGGTAAAGACCCAATGCAGTGTTTACAGTATTCAGGGGTTATCTTATTCATTTTATGTTAAAAAACTTTGTTTGGTACTTTAAAGTATGCATAACTTACAACCTCATGAATTTTAATTTATTTTATTACTTTGTTTTAGAAGGTTTGCACAAGTTAGAGATAGACAGGTTGTATGATGTCTCTTTTTACAGTTATATGCATCTTAGTTGCACTGGCAGACAAGGTCAAGTTGAGCACATGTGTTCCTCATCCATTGCTCATATTCTGGCCTTGTGTATGTTCATTGCACTTTAGCACTGTTTGGGAGAAACCTTGTATGGCTAAAACCACTCCTTTTTTATTTTAATTATTGATGAAAATAGATGATCTACAAGCTCACAATGTGTTGAACTAGTAGATCTGCTGTTTTCACAACTTTTGTGTGACACTCTTGTGTGATGAAGTATGGCATCAATTCATGAAAAAACAGTATGTATAAGTTGAAATATGGTGATAAAAGGTTTCTGCCCAACATCAATGAAGTACAGCAGGGCAGTATTGTATCTCTATCAGTGGGAAAGTCTAGACTAGTGCTATCAATCTGGTTAGGAATCCGGTTATTACGCAAAAGCATCAAGGTTAACTGTTGTTCTATGAATTGCAACACTTGACACAACCTGTCAACCTTGATTCCAATTTCCAATACTTATTGACCTAAAATAATTTGTTAAAAGATTTTTTTTAAGACTAAAACTAGACTAAAGCTATCACATATAATAATGACTAAAATATGACTAGAACTAATAAGCACTTTCATCCAAAAGACTAGGACTAAAACTAAGACGACTGCCAAAAACAACACTGGGTCGGGGTCCTTGGTCTGAAAAGCTATAAAGCCCCTTGCTTTTGAATAATGCAGATTGACCGCTTATAGTTCTAATACAAGTACAAATATTACATAGTTTTGTTTTGCAATTTTCTTTGAACTGCCCAAGTTAAAAGAGTTTTGTTTACAAACAGGTGTATACTCTAAATCAGTCAGTGCATGATGTCTCCAACCAGACCTGCAAAATAGAAAAGCTGTTATCTCTCTGAGATGTACTCCCTGAATAGTGAGAGACTGTTTTACTCAGAGTCTGTACAAAAAGGCTTTGGGAGAGGTCAGCCTTAGGGAAAACTGAAACATCATTGTATTGC
This sequence comes from Labroides dimidiatus, assembly GCA_030710495.1. Lineage (NCBI taxonomy): Eukaryota > Metazoa > Chordata > Actinopteri > Labriformes > Labridae > Labroides > Labroides dimidiatus. Next base: position 14,802,399 of record CM061147.1, read on the forward strand.
TTTATTCAAACACTGGTGTTGTGGGAGCAAAAAGCATGCTGTGTAAACAAACACACAAACAATGTTGTTCGGTCCTGGCTGCTCCTCCATTTACTCTTTGATTCCAAAGCACGTATGAGCGTCAGGTCCTGTCTGCACCTAGGTTTGGCTCTGTTCGACAGTGCGCCTCATACCCTGCTGGCTTTCTGAAGAGTGAGGCAGCAATGGGCAGCTCAATATCTGAGCTCACAAGATCACTGGAGAACTACTAGATCATGCAAGAACCACAAAATCATACAATAAAAGCTTGTAAAATGGAATGACGTACTGACAACAGATTTTTACCATGTTTGATCCTCTGTTCATTTAGATATTCTTCTGGGATTTCTTTGCTTCTAAATTGGCTGAGGACCACTTGAACACTTCAGCCATCATTGTAATTCCCTTGATCCCTGTCTGGATGTCCCCCTCCATGAATAATTTCTGTGCTTAACTGGACTGCTGGACTTTACCAAACTCACTGTAGTAACTACGTCATGCTTTGAGTTCCTCAGGTTTACTCTGAACTTTGAATATCTTCCTTTAGTTTTAGTGCTACAAACACGGATTTACCAAGAGGCAACATCCAGTTTAAATAAACGAAGCCTATGCAGAAGTGCTAAAAGTTGCAGTTCATAGACTATCTGCTTAAAGCTGGCTACAGTCAGACTGGACACCAAATACACACCAAGAAAATAAATAAATAAATAAATAAAAACGTCTTTTACAGGATAAAAAAACCTACAACTTATAGCCTGGTTCAAAAATCATCATAGGTTTGTATAGCTGATTTCTCTGTCGGTGCACACTGTAATTTTTTTTTTTTTTTTTTTTTTCTAACTCAGCGGTTTATAAGATATTAAGATCACAAGTTTGTCCAATCAGAGGCACAGCTCACATGACTGACAAGTCTGGAACCCTACAGCTCTTAGTAAGTAGGCTAAATGCATGCCTCTTGAGTCAGATGAGAACAGATGGGTGATGTCGCAGAGACAACGTCCATGTATTATACCATCTGTGGGTATAATATCAACACTAGACTCTCAAGATTGACACTCTTGTTTCTACCAGACAAGTTAATTGTTTCAGATCACTTCATCTCAGTGTGCAACTGTTTTCACTGAGCATTGCTCATCTTGGTTTAATTGGGGTTTGTTTTAATTGTGTATTGACATAATAAATTATGTATAAAAGTTGATGATGATGATGATGATGATGATGATGATGATGATGATGAAAAACAACTTTGTCACAAGCAAAATCACAGCTTTACTACTACATTTATAAAACTTCTGTAGAATGTGTTTTAGTTTCATTTTGGTGTCCTCTGACTGATAACAGTTTTGACTCCAATTTAACTTCATACTGTTTGCACTTTAACTCTTTTTTTTCAGAGAAAAGGCTTTGGCACTCTTGTTTTGTAGACAACGGTCTTTTGCACCTGAAGGCAGACCATAAGTGTCTGCTCGGCCCTCTCTCTTTCAGTGTTTGCAGGTGATTTATTTGGCAAGTGAAAAGCCCAGCCAGGTGACTTATTGAAAGATGGGGCTTTGAATCCAATTTGTCTCCCATGTGCTTGGAGAGCACCCTTGTAATGTGCTCTGTCTTCAGGCTGAGCTGAACAGGAATTAACCTTTCCTCTCTTTCTTCTGTCTCAGTACTTAAAAATATTGTTGTACTCTTCCTCACTCTCTTTTCACTCTGGGATGTTCAGGACTTTTAGCCATCCTTTGAACATGTCTAATAAAATTTACTTTCTTTTATTGTGGCAGAAGTTCAACACAAATTGTTTCTTTGGCCATGTGGCCATACTTCAGTAGGATATACTTTTACCACAAAATGTCCCCAAAAACTTTGACATGTTGCCTTTTTGATTCATCTTAAATAAAAATCGAACCTTTTCGCACACAGTCTCAACCTTTTGATGAAAGGTGGAAAAGTACAGTATACAAGTCTCTAAATGTGAAGCATTCACAACAAAATGCCCCCATTATACATGCTAATTTGCATTCCTTATATTAACTTGAGCTCCCAAATTTACACAGAAACTACCATCTGGCTTTGTATACAGTAACAACAACGTTACATTGTAGCTCCACATTAATGATGGCATCAATTTATTAAGTGTATCTAAAGTGCTATCAGTCAAAATGTTGCCTGAATGGTGATGCTGTGAATGTGTTTAGAAGTTAAATATCAGCACACATCAACAAGTGATGTTTCTGTAAACTCTGACTGACTCAGGTAAAAAGAAAATTATAAGAAAATGTTGTCAAAGAAAGGAAAAAATAAAGAAGATTTGAACCCTGTTTATAAAGTGTGTTCCTTACCTCTTACTAGGAAAGTATCCTTTGTGACTGTTTATTTTGAAAGGCTGCAAACTTTTGTTTTTTTGTTTTTAAACGGACGGAAGTACTTAGCAGTCTCTATCAAACTCAATCTGTCTATGTACTGATCTTTCTAAAAACAGATGCTCTCACTCTGAGACTCTAAAAGCATGGCTGGAGCATTTTTTGCGCAATTTCAAAGCAAATCAGTGAGCCAATGAGTAAGTGGTTTAGCAATCACAGTGACGTTAATGGAACCTGATATGTCCGTCTGTGCTGAGAAGACAAGTATGCCCCTGCTGTAAGGCTGACTTATGTCAAAAAAATAGAAAAAAAAAAGGAAAGCAGGGCATTTTCAATGTCAGCATTATAAGCTTTGATGTCATGCTGTCATAACAGCATCATTTTGAAGCTGTGCTTTACCTTATGGTTCTATGAAATTAGTTTTGACCTGAAAACATGTTAGATCAAATGAATTTCTTTACATTCCAGGTTTTCATTTTATGGATACAAGGGTGAGAGGGAAAGTTTATAGTGATAGGAAACAGTTTGCTCTGTCATTAAAGCCTCTTTGCGGCATAGTTAAATATTTCACCTGTCACTCAGCCGACAGTCAACCAGCTTTTGATGATTCACACCACTGACTGCAAGTAAAACAGCATAATCAACATGTATTTTTTTGTTTGTTGAATAGCACCAAGTTTGGTGTATATAGTCAAATAAAATATTGTCAAAGGCTGCTTTGTATGGAGCAACCATCCTACCTCATAACCTGTATAAACCTCAAAAGATCTGTGCTTGTTTTTACTCATATTTGCCTGAATATAGTTTTTACATTATGGTCTCTCCTGACATCTGTCACTAAATGAAATATTTGTCTTTTAACAAATTCTTTAACAATACTTTTTCTTTACCCTGTGAGGTTTTCCATCAAGTCCAAGCATCAAGTAATGCTAGAGCATAAGCTTTTGCCAGCACTAGCATTGTCATCTAAAGACATCCCTGTTTAGTATATTGAGTGTTCAGGGGCTACTTTGGCTAGCTAATATGGCTTGCAAAGAAAAAAATACACTGTCTGTATTTGGACTGGGGGGATTTTGGTCAAATAAAATGCTTTTAATTTTGACTAAAACAATAGACTCATGCTTGAAGTTTTTCAAAAGGAAAATAAAGAACTAGAGGTATCAAAAGTAGCCTTTTTTTCCAATTTTGAAATTGTTTCAGGGCTTCTTAAAATGTTAATGAGTCCTTTTTGGGTTTTCATCTGCTGCATTTCTCAAATCCTCATTTTGCTCCCTTTTCATACTGAATCTCAGGTATTTGATATTGTTGCTGCAGTCTTTACTGGGCTTGTGTGAGCAGATGGCAACATCATCAGGTTATTATCTGAAAACAAAAGGCTAATTAAGCCTATGAATGATGCAGAAAAAAATGATGCAGGGATAAAAAGAAGCCTTGCCCTGTGCGTTTTCAAAAGGGGGAATGGGTTTTGGCCATTTGGAATGTAAAACAGAATTAGACCCATGAGTCATTAATGGCCGACCTGCATTTTTTAATTTTGCCAAGTCTGTGGTTCCAATAGAACTGCCAGAATGAAGAATGAGGTTTGCTGGACATGCTAAAGGAAAGGGCATCATTGACATTTACATCACTCCCTTCAGGTAATGACTTGGGAATGATGTTTCACAGTCTGTCAGCATATGTGTGCTCACCCACCACATCTGCATACGTTTGAGAAATATGAAACTCTCATTTGTAGAAGAAATTAAGCCCAACATGTTCTTGCTGCATTTACAAATACACCTTTTCTCTTATCATTACATTAACAATTTTTTTTTCATCCTTTCTTCACTTGCTCAGTGCAGCTTTTTCATTTATAAAACAAGCATCTTCAGAGTAGATATTTAGTCCTACTAGTGGTGATTTTATTTAACGTTTCTTTCCTTCACATTATAGTGGATTAAAATTGAAATCCTGTCTTCTAAAGTATATAAGCTGCTGCCTATTGTCGGTTTTCTGCTCATTCTACTAATCCCTGGTTGACAGCTCCTGCTTGCAAAGACCTTGTGTGTGGGTCTCTCTCTCACTCTCTCGCTTGAACAAATGCATCCCACTCCATGTTTTTTTTTTTCCCCCCCACAAATTGCTGCTAATTTTCATACCCGACAGACAGAAATGTGGAATGTTAAAAATAAGTATAAAGGCTCGGGTACATTACTCACATATTGAAAATTCATGTATGCTAATTTCCCCTTATTTTCTATTTTCAAACATAGACCTTTCTTTGATATCTCAAACATGCCACCACACTTTGCTCAATAAAATCCACTGAAGAATTCAGAAGGGAAAGAACAGGGGTGAAATTGGCTATGGTTTTGCTGACTAATTACTGCGAGAATGGCGTGCCGTCCTCCTTCTATAATTCTGTCTCATGAAAAATGGATGAAACCAAGGTCATGTCAGGGGAAGGAGCTCACGTTCTGCTCCATGTTGGCAGACACTGGTGAAGGGTTTCACTGCAATTTAAACAACGCCTGATAGAATGCTTTAACCTTGACCTGAGCTTCACATCATCTAATCATGCCTGACTGGTACTCGGCCTGACTCAACCATCAGTTACTTAGGATAGTCATGTGGGACCATGTAAGACCACATACAAAGATTAAAATTCAAACACAGTCATCATTCATCATTAATGACCACATGAAGGATGTCAGTGGAATTTGCTTTGGGTACGCAATGATAGCTAATCTTAATATCACACACTTATGGACAGTCAAAAAGAGTGAAATTAAGTGTGACATTCACACAGTAACAGTTAAAGGACCATGTGAGGGGGTAAGCTCTGATTCTGCATATTGCAACTCCTGCCCATTACCCTTCACTTCTACACTAAATAAGTTGAATTTTATAGACCCCTTCACAACCTGCTTCATCATAAAGATGCACACATATTTGGGCAATGGAAGCAATGTTTGGCTTCATTCATTCATTCATTCATTCATTCATTCATTCAGACAAGTTATTGTTATTTAAACACTAAATTTAAACTGTAAGCAGCATAAAAATGTCTGGTTGTTCTGTGAAAAAATACTACACCATGGAGTCAACTTCTGTCGAGTTCTGACGGTTACAGAGCAACCGGTGTTTTGGAGTAAAGAGTGACCGTGCTAACTGGTGACTCTCAGCCAAATGTGTCATTGACAGTCCACTGAGAGTCACCAGTTAACACGGTCACACCACTGAAACACCAGCAACAACTGCGGCTGTGTTATTAAATGTGTCTTCTTTATTCAACCTCAGTTAACCATGTTTGAGTGCATATCTTAAAATACAAAAACATTCATATTCTGATATATTACGTGCAGTTCTTTATCTGGATGTAGCTTTCTGGCTTCTTTATTATGACCTGGAGGCCTGTACTACGAAGCTGGATTTTCTCTTAGCAAGGTAACTTCTGGGTTAACCCTGGATTTTCTATCCTACAAAGCTGGTTCACTTCTTACTGGGATAAATCACCATGGTAACGTGTGCTGAATGGCTAACCTGCTGTGGAGCAGGTTAAGATCTGGATAAGAGATTAACGAGTAGAAAAGCAACACCTCCTAACCAATCAGCTCTCTCAGAAAATAGCCTACCTATTTTCAGAGGGTCCTGTCGATGTTGGTGTGTGCTCCTAGGAGAGAGAGTTTTCAGGGAGAGACACAATCCTTTTGATGTTCACGATGACATCTTGTACAAGAGATTCAGAATTCGATCAAATGGATTTTTCAACTGATGGAGCCATAAAGAAATAAATTTTGTTGATTTCATCCAAACACCAGTGAACAACAGAGTGAAGAAATAAAGCCTTGTCACTGACCGCTTTGTAGTATGCTTTTGTACTTGTTCCCAAGTCTAACTCCACTGTTTGCATCTTCAATAATGAGGTTAGTTTTTTGCAGTGTACGAGGGAGTTGAGGAATTAATATTCCTTTTATTTATTAAATTCCAACACAAAACGCACTCACAGCATTAAAAATAATAAAAAAAAAAATGTAGAAAGGACATTGAGGAAGAACTCTGCTCCAGACGTCTGTGCTGTAATAAAGTCAAACTGAGTGATCAGAGTGCTGTCCGTTTATATTGTCCCATGAATTAATACAGTTTAATCTCACAAATTTATGCATTATCAGAGTCAGCAATTTTCTACCAGCAAGCAACAAACCAAGGCTGGAAACACTGGATTCACTGAGCGAGTAAATATCAAGCTTCATAGTACCACTTATCAGGAATACAAAAGTCAACTCAGGTAATGGAGAGAGATCCTGGATGTGTTAATCCAGCTTCGTAGAACAGGCCTCGGGTCTCATACTCGGCTGACTGTGCTGTTTATGGTTTGGGAGGGTTTCTAGTTAACACCCTCAAGTCGCTTGACCAACCATTGTACTCTGCAGGACCCCTGTTGCCAAAATATGTGAAGAATGTGAAGAATTATGTCCTAATACAAAAACTAGACAAGTAAATTTTCAACCCCATTTTTTTTTACCTTTCACAAATAAAACAGACTTTTTTTCTGCTTAAAATATCTTAAAATAAGACATTTTTCAGGACTTCAGGACTTTACTTTGCAGTTTTTGCAGTGTAAGCTAAAGGCCAGTGTCCATTTTGACCTGCCTGAGGGAAATGGCAAAGGTGGTAGCAATTTCTTTTCAACTCCTTTCTCTGTCAGATAGATTGTGGTATGTTTTACAGGACACAATGTTTAAACAAATCATGTTGTCAAACCCAACAAAGCATCTGACCATAAACAATACGTGTTACATGTGGACGATTTTTGCTGTCGTTAATGATCAGGTGGGGACGAAAGTATGTCTCTACAGTTTTTTTTTCAACTTTTCTATGCCTTTATTGTGGACAGGACACTGGATAAAGTAGGAAATGGTGAGAGTGAGGAGAGACATGGGAAGGTCGCCACAGGCCAGACTTGAACCCAGGCTACCTGGTCCAGGTGCCCAGAGTTACAGCAATTAGCTCAGACTACCTGAAGGGTGGAGTGTAGAAGGCAAACAGGTTAGCAGACAGAAATTTCAAAAATACACCTCAAGGAGCATCACTCACAAAATTGAGTAAAATGTTTAATTTTTCAAATGAAGCATATTAAAAACATTCAGTCGAAGCTTAAAATGCTGTAATGGTCCATAAAGTGTGCTATACTGCAGTGGTTCTCAACCTTTTTATACAAAAACCCCACTTTATGCTGGCTGTTTCCATTTTTTTTTTTAAAGAAACTAAAGTTGACAACAGTTTCTTTACTGCATGGTCTATCAAAAAAACAAAAAACAAACAAAAAAAAAAACAAAAAAAAACAGACCATTACTCATTTCGTTATTTATTAAAAATGCTAAATAAATTACACATTTGTACTTCTTTTGTACATTTTAGCACTTGTATATTATAAACATTATTGCATTGTACCATTGGTCTACCACACCAGGCAGGACCCTAGATGCAGGCTGTGTAAAGAAGCCCCTGAGACAGTACAGCACATCACAGCAGGGTGCAAGATGCTGGCAGCCAAGGCATACATGGAGCGGCATAACCAGGTAGCTGGTATAGTCTACAGGAACATCTGTGCCGAGTTTGGACTGGAGGTTCCAGGGTCAAGATGGCAGACACCTCCTAAGGTGGTGGAGAACAAGCGGGCCTAGGTCCTGTGGAACTTCCAGATCCAGACTGACCAGATGGTGCTAGCCAATCAGCCTGACATAGTCCTGGTGGATAAGGATCAGAAGACAGCGGTGGTGATAGATGTAGCAATACCGGGTGATAGCAACATCAGGAAGAAGGAACTCGAAAAGCTGGAGAAATACCAAGGGCTGAAGGAAGAGCTACAGAAGATGTGGGGTGTGAGGGCAACAGTGGTGCAAGTTGTGATTGGGACGCTGGGGGCTGTAACACCCAGGCTAGGTGGATGGTTACCGGGAACAACATCTGAGATATGCATCCAGAAGTGTGCACTTCTAGGAACAGCTAAGATCCTGCACAGAACCCTTGGGCTTTCAGGCCTCTGGTAGAGGACCCAAGCTTGAAGGAGAAATATGTAGATTATAGTCCTTGCTGCGTGTCATGACACTTCACTGAATGTCATCTACAGTCCCTCTCTTCATATATCCTCTTTTTTGTCAGCTGTTTTTGGAAATCAAAGGAAAATGGCCTAACAATGAAGTGCACTTGCTGTGTCATACAAAAGCGTAGATGTGCCAGACACATCATCGCTTTGTTGTCGTATAACAGACAAGGACATATGAAAATATTTTTTTTATGTCCCTGAGCTGACATATACCATTGGCTGAAACAGTGTGAGCTACAAAGGTGTTTATGAATCATTTCAGCAGTTTGTAAAAAGGCTGTTTCACTGCAAACTGATTACCTCAAAATGCAGGTAATAGTGTTAAAGTGCAGACTGTACTAGTACATTCAGTTTCTACCAGTATCTCTTTTACACAGATTTGCTGAGAAGAACAACAAACAATTAGAAAGTAACCCAAGAAAAAGGGCCTTATTTTATAAAATAAAGACAACAATATGATTATTTACAAGAGTGGCTTTTAATCTTGTAGTATAATTGCATTCTGTGTCATTATATACCATCAGTAAATCACTAAATAAAAGAACTAATGAATAAATGTTTCTATGTCAAAGATCATACTTTTATTTGAAGGACACTGAAGAAAAACTCTTTTTGCTTGACATACATTTCTCGATATAACCTGCAAATTTATTGGAGCTGCTTTTGTACATTACTTTTTCTTTCAAGGACAAGTTGATTGTCAAGCATGAAACAGAGCTACTTGCACAACATCATGCTGAAAGAGTTGCAGGGGAAATAGAGCAGTCTAATAAAAAAAAAAGTATGGAAAATAAAGGCACCGTTGAGCTGATGCTTCCTGCACATGCATATGCAAACACACACACACACACACACACACACACACACACACACACACACACACACACACACACACACACACACACACACACACACACACACACACACACACTTATCACTTAGACATCAATTAGAGTGTATTCACACCTGGCTCGTTTGGGGCAGTTGTTATGAAACAAAACTAAAGTCTGGTTCATTTCAGGATATATGAACACAGCAATAGCACTTGGATGCAGGACAAAACAAGCAGGTCAAGATCTGCAAAACAGGGCGGTCTCGGCTCGCCTATTCGAGCCCTGTAGCTGTTCCTTTGCAGTGAGAACACAATCATCTCAGCAACTGGCACAACTGAATCATAACGGTGGTTCACACTGTAGTAGTGGGGGGCAATAATGTGCCCGGTTGCCAACCGTTCAGTCAAAACAATAGGAGAAGGAGTAGAAGAATCAGTAACAGCAGAGGAAGAAGAGAAGATGATATAGCGATGATTACAGTTTTGATCCAAACATAAGACAGTCCTGGATACAGACCACTCTTTTACCCATGACAGATTTTTGAGAAAAAGACTCTTCGATGACAAAATTTTGTTTTATCACGAAGAATGTTTGCACATTGACCATTCTCTTCTGTTTGTATCACGCTCAGCAAAGTTCTGCCCCAAGTTTCTGACCACTGAGAGAAAAATTGGATTTGTTTACAGCTGTGGACCATAAGAGACTTTGCCATGTGAACACAAACAAACCAAGTGACAACTGCATCAATTGTACCAATTTTGCTCCTGAATTGGAAGAAAGCAAACAAGCTACAGGTGTGAATGAAAATCTAAATCTAACAAATCTGAAATGAAGATAGAGCTATCATATTTAATCAAGACACTTCTTTTGCTTCTTTTCAGTATTCTGCCATTGAAAATGATGATATATAGATAATTTCATAGACACAGCACCAGAGATGTTTTAATGTCACTATTTCACAATGAACGCTTGTTTTCAGCCTGTGAACACCCTCCCCAATGCTTCAGTGAATGCCGCTGTTCACAGATTCCTTCTGCTCACAGTTGTGCACAATTGCTGCTCTAATCAAAGGGATTTTGATTCAGGAAAAATTGGCAGTTCCTAGACCTGTTATTTTGCATGATTGAGTGTGTTTTTCATTTTTCAAAATGCCCATGGAAACATGAATACTTAAGGTCTTCAAAGGTGCACAGTTTTATGCTGATATTACTAAACTGCTTAAGCAAACAGTAGTTTAAAGGCGCTGTAAATCTGCCACGTTTTCATTCAGTCTCAAGTAGCTCACCTGGATTAATGGATTCCACTGAATCTGTTCATGACCAGCCTTATAATGAAAAGCCTTTAACTAATGTTGATCTTTTATTCACATGGGAGGTTGAGTGTGACAGTGGAGAGCTGTTCCCTGAGCACTTTTTAAACCCAACAGCAAAGGGGAAGACGTTTTCTTCTTCTTCTTCTTCTTCTTCTTCTTCTTCTTCTTCTTCTTCTTCTTCTTCTTCTTCTTCTTCTTCCTTTAACACATTAAATAGCCCAGAGATTTGTGTCAGACTGCTTTGCATGTGAGGATAATAGCTGCAAAAAACAGTTGAGTATTCATTGCTGCAGTCACTCTTAGGAGCTGGTAAATGGAAAGATCTGATGCTTATAAAGCCTGTGAGCTCTGGATCTGACCACTTGCCACGGGCTGGGGTGTTATGTACACAGTCACATAGGAAACGTGACCTTTCATCACTTCTTTCAGTGTCCCTGAAAGCCACAGATGATACCAAGTGACCCTGGAGCCTTGTCTCTTTCCATCCACACAGAAAGGACTATTACAATGCAGGACCTTTTTCCTCCCCCTAAGACACAAACTGAAGCATTACTAAAACACTTGTCCGATTTGCAAATGCATTATGATAATGAAGTAAGGATTTGTGATGAAACAAAATTGTGCCCGATGCTTGTTCATCGCGGAGAAGGGTAAAACATGTGGTTAAGTGCAAATGGAATTTGAGAGTTAATATTTTAGCTCGGTTAATTATGACCTTGCCCGCAGTTGCGACATAAATCCATGGCAATTGGTTGCAGAAGGGGTGGCGTCTATTATATTAAACAGGATTCTTTGAGGGGTTTTGTTCACATGACTCACTTTTGTCACCATTTAGCACATGAATTTCAGTGGGTTTCCATTTTCAGGAAAAAGTTTTTATGTTTAGGCTCATTTGAACAGTTTATAAGATTTTGAGACACTGGAAGTGTAGAAGGTAAAACAAGGATCTAAAATCAGTTTCCATATGGTTTGTCACCATATAGACTGTTTTATTCCTCCATCTCATCATGTCTTACATATTTGTATGGGAATTAAATCTTTAAGACACTTGAATTCCTTCATTTTAGTCGCTTGTAATTTTTTATGCATGCCTCTTCACATCCTATTTAGTATGAGCCTGCCAAGTGTTAATATGAAAAAAAAATATATCCTCTTGCTTTTGTTGCAGGCTTTGCTGCCTCTCAAAGAAGATTTTGGCTCAAAGTGGGGCCCTGAATTGGATTATCTTAAATACTATGTTGCATTATTGATTTACTCATCCTTTCCATTAGCACTTAAGTGAAAGAGAGGGGTTCATACACTATGCCAAGTTTATATGGTGAGAAAGATTTGGGAGCAAGGCTATAGTTCATAACACAAAATTAAGCTTATCGTTTGGCAGACTGTGCTGCTAATGTAATATTACAACTTAAGTTGATGATTTATGCATTACACAGGTTTTGAATTATGGAGTATCTACACAGTCTCTACAATCAGCTTGCGTCAACCTGTCGTGCACCAACATTAATGCACAACTCTGAGGCATCTGTATAATAGATAAGCTTCTCTATGTTTAATTATCACTCTCACAAGAGATTTCATGTGTTATTAATCTTGTTTTACTGTCACTTTCTTTTGTTTTCAGCATCAATGTATGTAAGTTGTTCTTATCTAAAATTTACAGTATGTTGCAAATGATTCTCAGAATGAAAAGTGGCATAAGAAAAAAAAATGAAATGAAAAAATGAAAAATGAAAAATGAAAATGAAAAGTCATATCAGTAACCTCCCATTGGAATCGCAACAGAGCCTCAGAACGGATATGTAGAGCTTGAGCTAAACCATGATACTTGTGCTTTCAGAGATGATGAGCACTCAGTAATGAGAAACCCCACTACTGCCTCTTTAGGTTTGATGGCTACTTTATGGCTACTCAAGTCCCAAAGCCTGCAGACAGAAGAGCAACAAGAACTAGCACATCACTGGGGAGTTCGCCTCCGCTGGTGTTTAGTTAGGCCCACAACACCTTAGAGACTTAGCAGTTATCTCTAGCATCCTGGAGCAACTCTCCTCCGTGCCAGATATATATTTATATAGCGCTTTTCTAGTCTTACCGACCACTCAAAGTGCTGTGCACTGCTAGCTCATTCACCCAATCAGACCACATTCACACACTGATGGCAGGCTGCAATCAGCTATATTTAATACATGCACACCATATCCATACACCACTTAACAACAGTGGAAGCAACTTAGGGTTCAGGAGCAACTTGGGATTCGGCGTCCTGCTCTGTACCCCAAGTCTGCTACTGAAGGACTACTCTACCACTGGGCCACAGCCGCCCAGTTCCTACTGTCTATCATATCCAGTGGCAGAAAACCTCAATTAAGATCCCAAGTCATTTACTAACGACTCATTCAACAGACCCAGGTTCCATACATACAAACAATATGTAGCGCAAATATTGATACCTCCTGTCTTACCCCATGGTCCTTTGCCTCTCCCTCCACCCAAAACACAGCAAAAAATATGAACAATCTGCAGTAAGATGTAAGAAAGAAGACAGGAAAAGCAGAACCAGGACAAGGGGCCTATCTTGGCTGGAGCTTACAGGAATAGAATAGGATGCATAGAAAAGGACAAGAAAGGAATGGATAGGCATGTCAAGAGATGTTATGTTCTCAGTTATTTATTTATTTATTTATTTTCCACCTAAAGTAAATTATGTCTCCCCATACATCCGTTAACATGTCTTTACTTCCTGAATGTTTTTTTTTTGTTGTTGTTCTTTTTTGGGGTTTTTTTTTTGTTTGTTTTTTTTTATTGTTTTTTGTTTTCTGTCTTAGCAAATTTCAATCAGCGCACTCCCATTCCCATAGTAGTGAGATGGTTGATCAAACCCTCTGCATCCTGCTTTTACTGGACAAACCCTCACTTTTCAACCTAGCAGCCAATCCTGCTGCCTCTTCCAACCAACTAACTGTCTTAAAGCCCTATTAATTACTTTCATCACCATTGTGAACACTAGACTGGCCTCAGTACCATCTACTACCACAATAGCTGCATTTCCATTACACCTAGAATTGTGCAAAACCTAAATATAGCAATAAAAAAATGGTAAAGGAAACACCAAGATTTTGAAAATCATCTCAAATTTCTATAAAACTTTTAATGCTCTCATGAGGTGGCTTTTCAGAAGTTTCAATATTGAAGTTTATTGCAAAAGTGCAATGGAAACACTTTTTTTTTTTACAAAAACACCTCACTGCAGCAGGAGGGAGGAGCAGAGGTGTGTGAGTGAGAGAGTAGGCGAGCTGGAGGTGATGATTTTCATTCAATCTTCTGTTTGTGCCTGTTTTGAGTTGGCACGGCCGACAGTGACCAGTGAATAAAAACACAAGTGTTCACAGATATTTTAACACCCTCAGCTCTGACACCGTTTGGGATATACATGGTTACCGCCAGTTACAGTCCTCCTTCCTTCTTCCGCATCCTGCTAACTGACAAGATTAAACTCAAGTTGTGTGCAATTCTAGTTGAAACAGAAATACCAGGAAGGTGCAATTGTACTTTATTGAAACTTCAGAAAAATCGCTTTTATTTTTTGAAAAAGTGTAATGGGAACTCAGCTAGCGACAGGGCCACTGGAATCCTACACTCTGTGGTTTTGTACCTGTCACTTCAGCCAACTGATTCAACTGACATACTGATCAATGTGGTGACTCTGCAGTCTTTATAACACACTTTTTCTTTGCCTGGTGTGTTCAAGGCCCTTGACTATTACATTTTGCCAGACACAAGAGCAAATGTGCCTCTTCTTTCCTCTATTAGTTTTTCGTCCTTTATTGATGTTCTCATCCTAGTTATAACAATTATTGGAAGTCTAGTTTTGGAGGAAAGGTCAGTGCCCCTTTCCTTCACTGAATTACTCATTCAACCCTTGGTGTTATCCAGTTATCCTCCACCCCTGCTCTTGCAAACTATATGGGTATTGTCTCTGTATTGGTTGTAACATGTGTTTGGTTGTGGAGAAAATGTAAGCAGTTGCACTGTTCTCGTTGGAAGCTAACCCATGTGAGGCCTGGTGGGGTCTATTCCCTCCTGGCAGTTGTCTTTCCAGGCTGAGACATATATTTTTTATAAGTTGACAGCTGCGCTGTTCACAGTATGAAGAGAGTATTCTGTGTGTAATTTTCATCAAAAAAACTGAAATTTCTGGTAAATACTCTTCACGTCATTGGCACTGAAAAGAGAGCCTGCCAGTTATCATACTAATAATAAATTAAATTCCTTTTTGGGTGATTTTAAGCTAAGCCCATTCTTAGATCATAGTTCTCCATTACACCTTCATTAAAGTGCCATTCCAGGACAAGAGAGCTCATGTCTAATCCTACTATTCCACTCTTTTGAAAGATTTCTTCAGATTTTCATTCATTTCAACTGAGTTCTTCTACAACCATCAGTGATTAATTGCATAAACATTTGTATTATTATTGTTTTTGTTTTTTTTTTTACATAAAACTACAAAATTGTGTCTGGAATTACAAAAAATGCAAGCCCAATTCTTAAAATATTAGGCATTGTGTAAACTGTTGATGAACTTAGTTTTTGATTGTTTGCAAATCATCCAAAGCCTATTTCAGTTAAACATATTGTAAAAACAACACACCTGAGGTTGAACATTAAAGTACATGTGTCAAAATTTGGAACAGAGGCACATTTACTGTTGCTTTTCATTTCTTTTTCTTTTATGAACACTCTGTAAATGGTTAGTGAAAAAAGGCGACCATTTTCTGGAGGTTTCCTGATGTAGGATTTCAGCTGTTCAGGGTCTTTTTTCTCCCTGAATATCTTGGTTCATGATGGACTACATGTTTTCAGTAGGTGGAAAGCCAGGACTGCAGTCAGGCTAGTTAAGCACCTAGAATCTTTTGCTATGGAGCCATGCTGTTGTAATATGTGAAGAGCATGGTTTGGCATGGTCCTCCTGAAACATGTTTAAGTCTTTTTGTTTGTTTGTTTTTTGTTTTGTATGACAGCCTATAATGCTTCAAATCCTGTACCTGTTGTTCATCCTTCCCAGATATGTAAGTTACCTATGCCAAGGGAACTTAACCACCCCGGTACAGATGCTTGCTTTACAGGTGGTTGTGGCTCAACTGAACCTAGAACTGGTCATATCTGAATCCGATGGTTGGGGTATCGATCTGCGTCCAACATGCCAAGGTGTCCTTGAGAAAGACACTTAACTTCAAACTACCCACAGTGCTGTGCTAGGTGTATACATGGAAAATCCCCATTCACTGCTATGTAAAGCATGAATATGACATGTAATGTATAAAAGTGTTTAAACTGGTCATAAGACTGGAGAACACCCTCTATAACCACAGTCCACTACTTTGCACTGATCACAGTGGTTTCACTCTTCCTCTGAGTAGACTACATGATTTCCCAAAATGCTCTCATGTGGAGTCCCACAGTGCTCAGTCTTAGGCCCTCTCCTTTTCTCTCTCTATTTTAATCAGGAAACGTGGCATTACTTTCCACTGGTATGCAGACAACAGTCAGATTTATGTGCCTCTTAAAAAGAACAAGGGATACTCTTTTCAACTGTTGTTCGAGTGTCTTGAGGACAATGGCCTGGATGGCTCTGAACTTTTCAAATATTAATGTTTAAAAGACAGAAGTGGTGATTTTGGAGGTACCACTGGGACCCCCCCTGTAGATCTGGGTTCCTTGGCCCAGTATACCAAACAGTCCAACACAAACCTTGGGGTTAAAATAGACTCTGAGTTTAAGTTTGACAGTCAGATTAAATCTGTCATAAAATAAAACTTTTTCCATCTGAGGCAGCTGGCCAAGAAAAAAAAACAAAACAATTCTTTCAAGGCAGCACTTTGAGATGGTAATCCACTCCTTTGTTACCACTCGGCTGGATTACTGTAACACTTTGTATGTGGGGGTTAGTGGGTCCTCCATCGACCATCTCCAGATGATACAGAATGCAGCTCCATGTCTTCTAACACAAAAATATGACTTTATTTCCCCCATTTTAGCCTCACTTGTCTGGTTTTTGCTTTTAAGTCTCTTAATGGTCTTGCTTCTACACCCATACACACCCACCCGCTCTCTCTGGTCAGCTGATCAGCTGATCAGCTATTCCTGAGGGTGCCTAACACCAACCTCAGCACGTTAAAAAGGCCTCTTCTCTGCCCGTTTTTAAATCTCTTCTAAAGACCCATCTGTCTTGTATTTTATTTATTTATTCATTCTCTTGTACAGCAATTTGGTTAACAGCGATTGTTTTAAAGCACTTAACAAATATAGTTGGACTGAATTGGATTGGAAAATGCAGTGAGTCCCACTAAAAGTGTCTGGTTTTCATTAAGTGCCATCTCAAAGCCAGGAGATTATGGACATCCTGTAACAGTTATTGGCCTTTTCTCTTTTTTGTACAGAGATTTCTCCAGATTCTCTGAATCTTTTAATATTATGTTCTGTAAATGAATAAATCCCCCAGCTCTTGGCAATTTTATACTGAGCAACCTAATTCTGAGATTTCTGAACTATTATTGTAACTATCAGTGACCTGTTATAATTACTGAACTATGAGCTCACACAGTCTCTCACAAAGTGTTGATCCTCTTCCCATCCACCTAGCTCTTTAGAGACAGTCTCTCAGATATGCCCTTTATATACCAAATCATGTTATGAACCATTTGCAAATTAACATTTATTTTGTGATGTCTCTATAGGTTTTTCCTTAAGCATTACATAACCTTTTGTTTTTGATGTCCCTGTTTCAACTTTTTTGACACGATTTTTCAAATTTCAAATGACTATTTATTTCTCATTAAGCAAGGTGAGGCAAGTTCATTCGTAGAGCAAAATTCATACACAAGGCAATTCAAAGTGCTTCTCAGCCTCATAAAATCACAAGAAGGCAAAACAAAATCATTCCATGAAGTATAAAAGTAATCATTAATTGATGAAATTAAAAGTGGAGAGTGCAGGTAAAACACTTAAGATTTGATAAATTTTCTCTGCACTATTTTGATATAAAATGAAATTATGTGATGTTCCTTTTTTATGTTACCATAAAAGTATCAGTGTTGTATAAAGTTGATACACAACAAACATTGCCACACTGCTGCATTTTATTTAAAGCCTTCAACAGGCAAAACAAGCTGGATCTTTTTATTGTGAAGGTATTATTATTATTAATAGCCTCTGAGGTTTGTACTGACTGTGATGGTTTTTAAGAAATGCATCAACATAACAAAGCAACATTTCACAGAAGTTGTTTTGGCCCCTTTCTGACAGCAAATAAGTTTTAAATATTGCAGGAAGTAATGTAACAAGAATGAGCAGTCACAGAGCGCCATCAGATGAAGAGCTGCAGGCGGCAGGCTGCACACCTCCTACTCCTCAGGGTAACTAGCTCCACCGTGCCCTGCTGTTGTGTGGAAAACTACTTGCACTGTGCTCAGCATGAAATCAGATTGCGGCTGTTCACTGGAAGCTGAAAAAAATAGCAATAATTGACATTCCTCTGTCTGAAAAAAAAAAACAAAAAAGTGTTTGTTCAGTCACATTGTAAACACAGACCAGATGCTGTTTTGTTGTGTTTCTCAGATAGGAGTTTTATAGAAGTGTTTATATCCTCCAAATTTTCTTGAACCTGTGGTATTAGACTGCATTAAATAGGAGTGTGATTTCATAGGAAGGCTGTCAGTTAGATAAAAAAGAATATATTTACAAAATCCTAAGACCTGAAAATTTACAAAAAGGGTCCTTTATTGCCATTAAATTATGGTATTAGCCTTAAAAAAAATTTTTTTTAGCAGAGATGTAAAACAAAGAGGCAGACAAACACAAACAGTCAGGAATATCACACAAATGTTTTGTACCAAAATTTCATTTTAATATAGTACACCAAGAGGGAAATCATAACCAAACAGTGACAGAGTTCGCGCTACAGTCGCCGACACTACAGCTCGTTTGATAAGAATAATCAAAAGTTCAAGTAAACATTTTACTCAATTTATGATTCCTCCTCCATATCTTCTGAGTTCTTCACTAAACAACATATCCCCCTGTTCTTAAAAGCATATTTCTAAAAGGATATCATGGGTCACATGGGTCCCCTCCCCAGGGTTATTCTGGACGTATGGGCTGAGATTTTTGCAACTAGAAAATGAATTTGAATTGTTATATTGAACAGAGTCTTGAATGACAAGAGCTGACAGGCTGCTTCAATACCATTTTGACATCATTGGAATGAAAGGTAGTCAACTTACTCTTGACCCTATGAAAGAGTACAAACCACACCAACTTCCAACCAGACCCAACTGACATTTGCAGGTATGTTTACATGCTGTAAAATGTGCAGCTGAGCAGCTAATTAGCTGTCTGGCCTGCAAACTGACATTTGCCGGCAGCTCATCCCAAGTGAATAACTGTCAATTGTTCAGCAAGCTGCAGGACATCATGATACTCATGTTTATATGTTTCATAAGAAGGACCTTCAAAGGAATTATTATATTGTTTATTGCTCTGCTCTTGTATGTTATATCACCCTGCCTCTTACTCAGTGTGATTGAGCTTTAAGTACACTGCATTACATCAAGATTTCTGAACATACAAAAGGGAACAGAGGAGAATTGTGTTGAATGCAAAAGTAAAGAACTGCATTCAAGCCAAGTAGTCTGTGTCCATTCATATGAAGGATTATTATTTCAACTGGAGTTTGTTTTTAATGCAAAAGCATTATTCAATTCAATTCACTGTTGTACATAAACTGTCCTTGCTGTCAGACCATGTGTTCATTCCTTCAACCTCACCCCTTAGACAGTTGCTGTTGTCTGATCATCCACCAAAGGTGATGCTAGAGAACTTACCTGAATCGAACCTCATTGAAAAAGACTGTTCCCGTGAACTGAAAAAATCTAAATGTCTATATTGTGTACAATAAACAGAGTGGCTGCACAGATTGAGCTTGAGAGTGTCTTTAAAAATTCATTCTTGAAAACTGACAAAGCAATATAATTAATTTATATCTCTGTATACGATTCTCTTTCCCTGAACCGTTGTAACTTATTACCTGCAGTTTTCTGTGCATAACTGTGAAATCTTACATGCGTCTTTCGTCACTGGATTCTTGAATCTGGTCAGGGTTTGGAGCTTTACATCTGTGCCAGTCTCCAAACCCCTGACCAGATTCAAGAATCCAGTGACGAAAGATGCATGTAAGATTTCACAGTAATGAACAGTACCAATACAAGATCCAATGTCTCCTAAAGGAGCTTCTCCAGCTAACAAGCTGTAATTGTAATAGGGACTGCAGCAACTGGTGGTCTAGCTGAAAAAAAATGGAATTAAGTATATCTTACAAACGTGGTAGTCAAACAGTCCAAGTTCGGTTCACAGATGATCAATCCATGAAAGGCTAAGGTATCCGGCAAACATGGGACAAAAGACTTACAACGATACCAAGCAAGATTCAGAACAGCTGTGACAAGACTATGAAAACAAGGCTGAAACGAAGACGGTGAAGTACGATGATCTGGCAACGAGACAGTGAAACACTTTTTAAAGAAAAATTATTTACTTTTTTTTTTGACATGAGGTTAAATACAAGAGGTAATGAGGGATAATGACACACAGTTTGGGAGGACAATCAAGGATCAGGTGTGGCAGACGGAGGCAGGGCAGACAGGAACAAATCTGGAAGGCAGAGACAAGGGATTAGGATTTCAAAATAAAACAGGAAGCCAAAAACATGAAACAAGAATGTGCGAAATGATGAAACTTTACAGATATGACAGGCAGTGTATGCAAGAACTTATATCCATGATATAGTGCAGGGGTATCAAACAAATAGCCTGCATGCGAAAACCAGCCTGTGAGAGGGTTCTGCCATGGGGAATACCAGAATTCCTGAGATTCCGATTCCAGGGGGAAACAGAGAGGTTAAAGTTCCATTAATGACAGCACAAGTATGCATACTTTAGGTGGTAAAAGCAAAATGTGATAATAGACTGGTATTCATAGTCAAAAAAGTTAAAGACAACAATATTAGCCTTTATAGGTATGATGGTGATAAGGGGATAGAATGATAATTTTGGTGATAGCAGTCGAAGATGAGCAATCCTAAAATTTATATTATAATTGGAATGTAACAGTTAGAGGAAGGACAGGAGCTGGGGAAAGAACACCTAACCCTGACAACAACCGTGGGGGGGGGGGGTGGCAGGGAGACGTCCCTGTCACTGCTCCGCCACCAGGAGACGTTCAAGCGATCAAAGGAGCGAAACGTTGACAATTGGCGGTTCCTAGCTGACGACCCTTCAGCTGACCCGTGGGCACCGGAGGAGGTGCGACAGGCAGCAATGCCAAGCAGGAAAACACCAGCTACCTGTTCATTAACTGAACTAACTGAAAGGCACACAAGTTTAAGACTTGCATGGCCACAGCGGTTTGCAGCAACAATCCACAGGTGCCTACAAGACAAGGGATCTCAAAAAGTCCTCTGAAATTACTCAATCAAAATATTAAGATTTTAAAGTTGTTGACATGCTGACTGATAGAGGACAGATGGGGACTTAATGTGTCAGGTCCTCCTAGCAGGCTGAGCCTTATGCAGCATCCAAAAGAGTGTATTGGATAAAAGGATCCAGTGGTAAAACATCATATTCTGCTTTTACACAAAAAACTTGTCTGGAAATAGGATTGTTTGTCTTTGTCACAAAACAGTCTGGTGGGATTTTACTAAAAACTACATTAAGTTATGAAGGGCATGATGGGGTGTATTAATATCACAACACTGACTTTAGGTTTTCTGTGGTACTTTGGTGACACTGAATCTCCTGGATTTTTCATGCTTATATCAGCCCCCACCTCTTTCAAAGAACATGCTATAGGACTAATTACAACTAGGAGCTCTAGCCGTGTTATTTCAGTTGAATGGTTTGCATTTCAGTAAGCAGTCTTATGTAGATATGAAAGGATATTTTCTGTATGTCTTCAGAGCTAAGCGAAACCTGCTTTTTTCTATATAGCAAATCTCTGAGGCTGTTCAGTGCCCACCTTTGTCCTCTGTAACTGTAGACATTAGGGAAAAACTTGACCTTAGACTGGAATATGTCAGGATTCAAGAGGGAGATGTGGGGGAAAAAAGGTCCTGGCTCATGATATCCATCTTAATACCTGTGTGACAGAATTGAACCTGCAATTAAAATCCATCATGGCTACCTGAGTGACTCTCACTGCCAATATTCAGCATGTCCTTTTATGCTTTGTGCTTCCGTGTATCAGTTCATTAACTTTGCAAAAATGTTGGTACATCTCGGGTCATTTCAGCCGGTCCCAGCGTGTCCCCTGTGCCACTTGATCTGTGTGTCACTGATAGGCCTTCCTGCTGCTCATCAGGCCTGAAAACAGCTTGTGTCTGCAGCTTTTCGGTAGAGTGTGAACTGCTGCAAACAAGAGTGAGCACATATAGCAGCTGTAGGGGCGGCTGTTCAGCTTCATTCACTTGGCTTGACTTGCTCATTTGACAGATACAGTGGGCTAAGCTCAAAAACTATTTTTCTATCCTTTATTAAAAAGGACAAAAAAGGGCGGCATGGAGACCCTGTCATTCAAAAATGTCTAGACTTTAAAAAAAAAAAAAAAAAAAAATTACTCAAAGAGAAAACATGCTCCTTGGCTTCACCATTTAAGAATGAAAATAAGGACTCAAAGGACTGTACTCATACGTCAAAGCGAGAAAACTCTTTTAAGCCTCCATTTAAGCCTTGAAAATCAACATTTTCTCACTCCCAACTTTTCTTATATGAATGAACATTTGTGTCAGTAACTGACACACAGGGGCGATCCCTTGAGTCTATTTTCAACGTGGAGGGTTGGTCATAGATCTGAATGAGAGTCCTGCTTTCTTAGGTATTGACGCCTTGAGACCATGCACAAATCATGTTTGATGATTGCATGATGGGTAATGTAATTTTCTTTGTTGACTTGTTGATGTGGCTGAATTATTAGATAAATAAATAAACAGTCAAGTAACCTTGTTTCATTTTATTAATTTAAAAAAATGCAAAACTGCCAAACTTAACATACCTTGTTTAAATATTGACAAAAAGTAGAATAAATCAAAAAGTTTTAGAGTTAGAGATGAGAAAAGTCATCGAACACATGTCCTAAAGAAGCTGAACAGTTTAAAAGTTGAACGGTCAAAATCGGTGAGAATTGTGGAAGGAGATAGGTGCCAAAAATTGTACGGAAGAAGAAGAAGAAGAAGAAGAAGAAGAAGAAGAAGAAGAAGAAGAAGAAGAAGAAGAAGAAGAAGAAGAAGAAGATGTTGAAATTCTGAATCAGCATTTCAACATAATTACCCATCTGGCACTTCAAATGAGATCTTGGAGTGGATGAAGAGTGTCTATGATTTCCTGTTAAGTAAGAGTTATATATATATTTTTCAAGAGTAATGATTCTTCAGTATTCTTTGTTATATTTTAAAAACTGAAATTCCATTTACTTTGTTAATATATAGCCATTTCAGCACCAACCCAACCGGACATGTACAATTTGATCAACTATTGACAATGTGTGATGCTGTATAAGTGTGCTGACGTGCCCTAAATAAACAAACAAACAAACAAACAAACAAACAAACAAACAAACAAACAAATAAATAAATAAATAAATAAATAAATAAATAAATAAATAAATAAATAAATAAATAAATAAATAAATAAATAAATAAATAAATAAATAAATAAATAAATAAAAATAAACCCAAGGACCCCTACAGCAGAGCAGCAGAAAAGCTCCACAGACCTTTAGCCCAGAGCAGCCATAGACCACCTGCAGCCAGCCAAACCTCAGTACAGGGCACCCTCAGCACAGAGCAGTTGCAGACCCTCAACACTGAGGACCAAAAAAAATATGAATATATTATCCTTAATCTTGTTTCCTTGTCTCCCCCACAGTCTTCTGCACCCCTCACAGCAATGCTCCCCACTTCACCAAGTCCACCTACAATGACTCAGCCTCTGCTCCAGGGGAAGAGAGGCTCAAAGTCTTCAAAAGAAAAAGAGAAAAAAAAGTCATGTAGCCACATCCTCTACCTCCTCTCTCTCCATTCCCCCAGTTACCTCAATGGACCCACCATCTCTTTAGCCTCCTCCATCTCTTGCCACATACCTTGCCAAAAAGAGAAACAAGGGCATTTCATTTTACATGTTCTAATGTGAAACTTATCCTCATAGATTCACCACTGCCACGACTTCTAACAATAATAGATAACCAGATACATACAAGTCACGATCATCTGGATAGTTAAGTTAATGGGTTTAAAATACTCATTCCCCAGTCCTTTTTATGTCGCAGCTAAGACAGATTTTTCTTTATACATCATAATAATTAATTTTTCCTTTTGTAGATGCTTTGCTGGAAAATGTTCATGGTTTATGCAGATCTCTGACTGAACTAATCTGTAACGCTTTTACTTCCACAGGCAATAAATCTTTTTACATTTCTATCATGAAGGTTGCAGAAAACGCAGCAGGCAGAATGTCTTCTTATCTGACAAAGTAGCTGAAAGAAGAATTAACAAGGTAAGTACCAAGTCATGTTGTTTTGAACAGACTTTGCCCATCTCACTGATTGACTCTGCTCTTTTAATGGTACTAAAATATGTTCTGTCCTATTCCGTCAGAATTAATGATTACGTCTTTAATGTTGTGCACTGTGTGTCTGTGTGAAGGTTAAAGTGTGCTGGGTGCCCTGCTCCTTGTGGTAAAAACAACTTTATATAATAATGATGCTTGATATAGATAAATCTTAGTTTAGATTTCTGGGTATGATACCTGTGATCTCCATCTGTTTCTTTTCTGTTAAATGAAGATACCAGTTTATTTTAGAAAATATTCTCAATATTGTTCAAGTTAAAGTTAATATGCAATGTATCTGTATTAATAACACCCTCTATTTAAGTTTGGGTGCCACATAGATCAAGTAAAAGAAGTGCATAGATAAAATGTACACAAGCAGCATCTCACAGTAATAATTTACCTACTGGGGAAGGCAGGGGGATGCAAAAGAAAGGAATTGGTAAATATAAGGGAGAAAACACTGATGAGTCATCAGCCCTTTTTACACATTACTTTTTATTTATGTGGTCTGATCATTTGCCAAAAGCCTTTCTCTAGATGTACATTTATCTTGAAACATTTGGGATGTATTGTTGTGCCTTGGAAAGCTTATCTTGTGAGTCACATCTACAGTTTATTTTGTTGAATTGCTGTTTACGTTTAGAATCCAGAAATATTACATTCATTGCATTTCATATAAGCATGCAATATTGTTTATTGCAGCTTGTAATTTGTGCTCATGCTACCCTTTGTAATATTGCAGTTTTACAAGAATCACCAAATGTCTTTGGAAGAAAGATTAAACAGTAAAGGCGACTTGAACTTTACTTTAGCGTCCAACCTTCTCTTGAGGTTCTGTGTTAGCTATCTGACAACAAACATGCAATGATGACAGAAAAATTGTGATCCGGCCAGCCCACATATGGGAGTGTCCTCGGATGTCCTTCCCATTCATTCCGCAGTCCTTACATAAATATGTCCTGAGCCACATGCCACATCTCTTCATCGGTTATTAGTGGAACACTGACTTTAAGTGACAAACCAATCACCCAATTTAGTACCTTTTATGTTTAATATTTATTTGTTTATTTATTTGTTTGTTTATTTAATAATTTCTTATACCATTCAAAACATTTAGAATATGTGCATTGTTGACGGGCGCAACTTGTGTATGAAAACAGAGAGGAAATCATTGCTAACTACTAATCATAATTAGTTTACCCTTATTTTCACTAGCGTATGACCTGTGACCTCACTGATAAACCCTTAAACTGTGAAAAGCTCTTTTAATCATATTTACCTGATCCCTTTTTTCCCCTTTTTAGAGGAAAATCATGGAATGTCACATGGGAACCTGCCAATGAATTTGAACACCCCACTGTCTCATATATATATATATATATATATATATATATATATATATATATATATATATATATATATATATATATATATATATATATATATATATATATACACATATATAGATAGATAGATAGATAGATAGATAGATAGATAGATAGATAGATAGATAGATAGATAGGAAGAAGAATCAGGGTCTGTGACTTGGGCACTCTTTGAGCCTCTATGAGCAGTACTGAGGATCAAATCCAGTTTCTCGTTTTTCTACTTGGGCTACATACACCAAATTCTACATACGTAATCTAAGACCCAAGGGGAGCATGTGCTGTGCATGTGCTAATATTCCTCTGGCTTTCTGGACCGCTCATTCCTGCCAGAAGGAGCTCAAGTCCTTCAACTGGACTCCAGTAATCTTGGAGCAGACTTTAACTATCTGATTCAGACTGTTTGTGTTCCTTACAGATAATCCATTGAACCAGCAAATAAAAGAAAATGTCAAAAGACTTTCACTAAAAGATTGATAACATCAAAGGATGCCCTCCGAAACACTAAAAGATTCCAGCTTTTGCAACAAGTGGATCCTTTGTTGACCACGTGTCACTATTGATTCCGTGTTCTGAAAAACATAAGTTCAGAATCAAGCACAGTTCCAAGACAGAGTCAGCAATTTGTACATCTTCACTATGAGTGATGCTAGCTTCAGGTGAGGCCCCTGGCCAGTCTTTCTAAAGTCTATAACCAGTTACTTAGTTTTTTAGACATTAAGGTCAAGGAAGTTATCATGACAATATTTAACAAACAATAATAAAGCATCCCCATGGCCTGACTCAGAACCCTTAAGAAGAGACGGCAGAGCTGTATCATCTGAGAACTTAACCAGACAGCTGCTCTCTTGGCTAGCCCTACAGCTATCTGTATACAAGATAAAAAGCAGGGGAAAGAGGACAGCCCTGAGGAGAGAAATCTTGGTGTTATTATTGATGGTGCTTTTAAGCCAGACAAACAGGTGAGCTCAGTGGTCAAGTCAAGCGGCAATCTCTGGTCTGAAAATATGAGACAATGCGGAAGTGGTAAAATTTGCCGTTTGTGGAGTGACCGCTTGAGGCTGGCTCCAGAAGCACCAGAAGTCATGTACACACCAAGCCAAAAAAAGCTGTTTTCACAGCCGAAATGAGCACGTTTATGCACGTTTATGTACAAAAAAATATCTGAGCCAGAGAGACCTTAAAAAAGTCATCTATGCTTTTATTACATCTCGTTTAAATTATTGTAACTCCCTGTATGTCAGCATTGAACAGTATGAGCTCAGTCGCCTGCAGCTCGTACAAAATGCAGCAGCTCATCTTCTGACTGGAATAAA
This sequence comes from Labroides dimidiatus, assembly GCA_030710495.1. NCBI lineage: Eukaryota > Metazoa > Chordata > Actinopteri > Labriformes > Labridae > Labroides > Labroides dimidiatus. Next base: position 14,829,357 of record CM061147.1, read on the forward strand.
AAAATGTGAGCACATAACACCAGTGCTTTCATCAGTTCACTGGCTTCCAGTTAGGTACTGGGTTGATTTTAAGATTAGAAAATAAAATAACAGCCTGTGACTTCTTACAGATATGATTACATGATGCATATTTTCTTATCAACACCAAAAAGATATATGTAGTACCTTGCTGCATTATGAAAACAATAACTGACCATTGACTGATACTGTAGGCATGTCTGGCGTGCAGACAGAAAAGGTGAAGAGCTTCTCCTTACACGTGACGCACAGCCTCCCACTGAAAAACAAGGATGCCATGTAATAAGAGATGTCATAAACACATACATATCAGACAGCCTCTGCATCAACAAACAAAACATGCATTAGTTTGAAAAACAATATACAGAATACTCACATGGCTGAAGTGGACTGTTCTCTGATCAAACATGTTTTAAAATGTCTAGTAGGACAGTCCTTGAGCTACCATCTTCATTTCTTCAAATGTATGAAAAATATTGATGCATAAATTGTGGCAAACTTCACGGGTTCTTTGTATTGAAGCAAACATTGCTTGATAGGTGATGATGAACACTTTGGGAAGTCATTTCAGACAAAGTAAAGTTATTATTTTAAGAACGTTTTCAAAACAGTCAGTGATTAAATCTTATTTATATAATGCCAGTTTACAACAAAAGTTGTCCTGAGATGCTTTACAAAGAAGCAGGTATGGTGGGAACACACTTGGTTTGCAGGTTCCGGCTTACCTTGCTGTTTAACAGTGATGTTCCAGAACAAACCCCCCCACCCACCCAAACAGTGATTAAATTCATTGATTTTCCTGTAATTGCTATGGTCGCCCTCTTTCAGGAAGCAGAAGTACATGAGAACCATAGTTATTCAAAGGAATAATGTCTGAGTGCTGTTTACAGTGCTCTGTTTGTAAATAAAATGTAATTAGGCTGGAGAGAGAGAGAGAGAGAAATGCAGAGAGTATCTGGCTGCAAATGTGTGTGTGTGTGTGTGTGTGTGTGTGTGTGTGTGTGTGTGTGTGTGTGTGTGTGTGTGTGTGTGTGTGTGTGTGTGTGTGTGTGTGTGATTAGAAGGAACATCCTTGGATCACATATATTGTATTTCCTAAAGCCATTAATCACAGGTCAGAGTGATTACACTTTGTGTGCTTTGAAAACAGGCACAAATAAGAGGACAGTCATGGGCAGCAAAATGTGCTGTACATACAAAAACACACGATAACAACTGCAGGCTCCTGTCATACATCAGAAAGGTTCACATTTCAGCATGTCCTCTTATGAGTAATAAACAAATAAACTCTACAGAAAGCATACTTGCAGAAAATTCCTCAAACTGTGGTTTCTTTTTTTGGATTTGTTCTCATGTTTATAATAAACTCATTTTTGTATCATTTACTATCATCATCATACTATTATTCAAAGGATCTACCCTATAAGCCTGTAATGAATAACTTCATCAGTCCTGCAAATGTGCGCAACAGATTCATGTGGTAGTCTGTTAGTACCACTTGTCTATGTTAATGATTGGATCTCAAATTTTCTGCCAAAATCAAAGGTTTTTTTAATCTTTTTTTTTTTTTTTTTTAATTAAAATGAATGTGATAAAAGACTATGAATTGAGCAAGTATCATCAGATTTGGCACCAGAAATGGCACTGGGTATAAACTAAAAAATAACATTTCCTTTTTTCAAGGCTGCACAGAACTTGTCACTTTCAGCCAACTGGATTATCCTGAAGACACGGTAACTTTATCACTCCGGTCATTTGAGACTTCTCTATGGAACCATTTCATTGTAATTACCATGAAGACTAGCTCAATCACGCACCCATAATATAGAGTGCAGCTGGCTTGACCACAGTGGCTCACTCAGTAGGACAGAATCATGTCTCTGATTCCGATGTCCATGACAGAGTGACAATAATCATTGAAAACTTGGCAGAATACTCTGTAATCACTGATTTCAAGGTCAATCCGGTTGTGTTAGTAAAACTTCTTTCCGTTATTTAACTGTTAGCTGCTCCAGTGACGACTGGAAGGGGGCAACCAGCCATTGACGAACAGCTCTGCTATCTTCTTTGACCTTTAACTCATTCAGGAGATAGCTCTCCACTGCTTCTCTTGGGATGCTGCCACTGGAGCAGCTAACAGCTTGATAATGGCAAAAAGTTTTGCCAACGCAACAAGCTCGGTCATGGACATAACAATCAGAGACATGATCCTGCTCTACCGAGTGAGCCACTTCTAGTCTACCCAAAAAACTAATCAGTATATACCCCTTCCCTACAAGTCCCAGAAAAAATAAACATTGTCTTTAACAACACATTAAACAATGTTTGACAATGACTTCATTAATTGGTTACTTTGCATATGGCTAAAATCATAAGAGAGGGCAATAGTAAAGATTTACTTTCAAGTTATTTTCTGTTTCTTTCATCAAAAAATAAATGCATCAGAAGAGATGTAGGTTTTTTTTTTTTTTTTTTTTAAATGGCATTAAACTAAAGAGACAAAGTGGATTTTTAAAAAGCTCAAATCTCACAATCCTGATTTATCCAAGAGTCAATGCACTCAGACAAGTCTCTTTTTTTGTCTTTTGGAGCCCCTCTGCTCTTGAATGCTATATTCATCTTCCATGTGAAGCAATTGTATACATTCCCCAGGACAATTACCAAACCATGACAGCCCATTTCAGCTTTGTCTAAGTCCTCACTTACTGTTCCAAATACATCCATTACCATGCAGATTGCTCCATTATCTCCTGCAATAGGACACTTATTTTCAAGTGAGATGTTGTGATTTTCTGCGTTGGAATGGGTGGCTTTAAAACTTTGTTAAAAATTTTCTTGTTGTATTAAACTAATATCTATGTATTCTTTTACATTTGGTAGACAAAACTTTTGTTGTTGTTGTTTTCCTGTACTTTCAGATCAAGCCTATACTGTAAAAGAGATAGTGTGACTTTGATGAGACCTTGATAGTGTTTTAAAAGTGCATCTCTCAAGCTCCCACTTCTGACAAATAGCTGTTTCAGCAATCATAGTGTGTGGTCTTTACGCCACAGTGAATATAACCATCCTGTTTCCACTCTGCTACCACCTTAAACCACTGGTGTCCCTCCTCTGGCATGGTCACCTGATCCCCATCCTGACAAAGACCTGCCAAACCTCAGCAGCTTCTGATCCCCTGGTTGACAAGCCAATCCATCTTCACCTGCAGAGTAACTTTACTTTGTCATCAGCACACGCCCTTTATCAAGGAGACTAAAATAGACACACTAAAATGTTTACTGCTCCCCTGATGGTGATGACATTTAAGTTTTGATGCATTTTTTTTTTCAATCATTGAGATAATTTTGAATTAGATACAAACAATTTAGTGTAAAGAAGTGGTCTGAATCAGACCTCAGGATATTAAAGTCTATTTTTCCAACCCATGTTTCAGCAAACAGGCTGTATCAGTGTATTGGCACAAAAATATGACTGTAATAATTTAATTCTGTACAGTATATTTAGAGGGCAAACAGTTCGGTCCTGAATGTTCACACACCACCACAGAGCCAATAAGCAGTGTCAGGTTTGCAGCACTAACAGGATTAAGCACCAAGACTTTATGTCTTTTACAGCCGCTGCCAGGCACAGGCCTGGAAATAATGGGATCAGTTTTGAAGCAGTTCATCATGGAGGAAACCACCTCTCACCACATTAGCTCACTGTGAAGGGCCCTGCTGCATACAAGCACTGGAACATACTCATAAATTGTAAATAAGTCATGACATCAGGAGTGAATACACATGGAAACACCTAAAGATGAATATTTAACATATGATTAGCAATTTCACTAACAAGATTCACTGTTCAAGGAGGCACAGGCTTGTGAAAGAGGTTGCCAATCATTCACCCATGCACAGTTAATGACAGAATTAACTGAACACGGTTCATAAAGTCTCCATTAATTGAAACTGTCTCCTTTTCAGAGGGCCTTTACATCAAACTAAATCTGACTGTCATCATCTGTAACTTCAGAGCTGCTTTCTGTAGTGCATGTGATGTCAGAGAGGGTGTAGAAGACCTAAAAGCAACATGAAGGGCTAAGTGCAGGGATTATTATGGTAAGTGTGATACCCTCTGAGGCACAGTGAAGCTCTCAGTGATGAAAATCCTGTGCTGCTTAAATTGCGTAGCCAGTTGTGAAAGCTAAAATACTTTGATTAGCTTTACTGCAACACATGAGAATATATTTGTAAATCAAGCTATGGATGAAAAACTATATTATCATAGCTCACAATTTGTAAGGAAGATTTAAAGTACAGGAAAGCTGTGTGTCACATCTCTGGGTTAAGTTGTTTGTTATTTCCTCTCTCATTATCTTGTCTTGTTTGTTTATTTTGTTACTCACTCTTGTCTCTCATTTCAGGTCCGCTGACTTCCTGCTCTTCTGTCTCCACATCCCTGATTACCCTAATGTGTTTCACCTGCATCCAGTTGTCCCCACTCCCCAGGTGTTTTTTATTCTTAGTCATATCTCCCATCTGTGCCAGTTCATCTTGTCTTTTACATCAGCATTCCAGCCATTTTTTCCTCATGTTTGCTCTAGTATATAACAGATCCTTGCCTGTTTTTTGAGCCAGTCTTTGCCTTTTGTTCCTTGGATACCTCTGCCTGATCCCTGTTTCTTCATGTTCCATTTCTGGACTAATTAAATGAATTTGTACCTTTTGCCTGACTCCAAAGTCCTGTTTTTGGGTCCTTGCCCTGGTGTGTGTCCCTCCCTGTATTGTTTAGTCATCAGGAAAGATGTGCAAGCAATTATCAAACAGTAATTCCCATCTTAACACTTATTACTAGAAAAAAATAGAATTAAATAAAATCCCACAACAGCAAGCGTTTAGTATCACTTCTACTGCTTCTAGCCCTATAACAAAACTAATAATTTATTTATTCCACTCAGGGTTGAATGTTTTTCTAAGTTTGAAAACACTGTTGTGTACTTCACATTAAATGTTTTTTTTTTTTGGTTCTTTCTCAAGCCTGATTTATCAGAGAAGATGGGGTGTGCGGCAGTTGTAGAAATGCTGTTAATGCAATAATGTAATGCCACCCAGTGGACCAATCACAGGTTTTGTGGTCCCAACTTTTCAAAGTATTGTTACATTTGGAAGGAGGTGCACTTAAACCACAAGTTTAGACTTCTATGTTGGATAAGGCTCACATAGTACAACAGCATCGGATACAGCATCAAAATCATGAAAAAATACAGACCAGGCATTAAAGCCTAAATTGCATTGTCTTATATTTAACCAGTTTTTAAAGAAAACTAGGTATTTCTTTAATTTTTACCTACTTTTGTTCTGAAGTGGCTCTGAGGCTCTGATTTCTTTGTCACTTTGGGTTTTCTCTCTGTATCATGGGGGGGGGGGGGGTTCACTTCACAGACAGAAAAAGGGGTATATGAAAAAATAAAGTGTTTTGGCTGCCGGCCTTTCCAGTGCAAAAAAAGAAAAAATCTTGCAGAGTGCAAAAAAGGTAAAAAAAACATTTAGAATTATCTACCACAATATCGATGGCTGTGAGGTTAATCCAGAAAAACTGGTGGTTTCCTGGAAGAAGCCTATTTCCTATGAGCACTAGCATCCACTGTTGTGAGGACTGCTGTGACTCTGGCCAAGGCGTTTGTTTTGAGGCAAATAAATGGCAGGTAAATGACATACAACATGTTTATCAAATGTGCTTTTTCATGCGCAAAAGGTTATTTGGTTAAATCAGTCCAATGTGCAGAAGCAGATGTGCTAATAGCTGGATTATCAACAACAATTATTTAGAGTTCAGTCATCTTCAGTCACTAGCAGACACTCTAAACAATATTATATTATGAAAATAACACATTTATAATACCGTTACCTGCAACAGTCACATAAGCTCATTGTTTTAATGTCCAGACAGGTTTTTCCCGGCTATGATTCGGACAACTGGGAGTGCAACCTGAGCCCCCAACGAACAAAACCATGAGGGAGAGAAAGCAGGGTGGAATATGTTAAAAACTCCACATGGCCAGGCCATCAGGCAATGTATTATTCATCTGAATCCATAAAGTAATTTGCGTTCTCAGATTAGTGTGGTTACGTGAAAATTACAATAATTCCCCTTTGGATACAGAAACAGACAGGCAGAAATTGAAATAAACTTGGATTTGTGTTACTCAAATGTAGGAATTTGATTTTACAGGACCAGAGGAGGAGGGACATAAACATGAGCCATCTAACAGACTAATGATCATAAGATCACAATGGACATCAGTAGTTTTAATGAGTAAGATTTAGTCAGCTAGCCTTGGTCTTAGTAATAACACAATCGACTGATCTAAAATATAAAGCAACTAACACATTTTAGCAACTATGATTAGGCGAAGGATTAAATTTATTAATGTATACCCTATGTCTCTTTCAAATATTGAAAACTCAGTCTTTTTTATCTTGGAAGCATCATCACTCGCACTTTAAAATTAAAATAATTTAGATTCATCACAAATTAATTGCTAACCTAAGAAAGTTGAAATCTTAAAAACAAAAAGACAGGACAGCACTTCCTACAGCTTGTGTGTTTAATATGAAATGTTAAGCTGTGACCATTCTAAAGCATATAATCAACACTTGCTGAGAAACCTGTCTTAACCAGGTCATGAACAACTGGCTGAATTGTTATGTAATCATACAGAATTCAGTTTGAGAGCTGCATTCACAACACAAACATGCATTTTTCCTGTCAATTTGATACAGGTCTTACAGAGCCCCGTCCAATGTGACTGTAATGCTATGACTGTTATCACAGTAATTTAGGATTTTCATTCACTCTAGTGACAGTTCTGGTTTGAGCACCAATGTCGACTGAAGTAGTCCTATTTTATTTTGCATCACTTGCCTTGTCATCTGTCTTTTTCCCCTGTCTTCAGAGCTCAATACAAGCCCTCTGCTGCCAGCAACCAGATATGATCATCAATGTTGAGAGTGACATGAGACATGTTTGTATGAGGAGAAAAATAGTCAAACAGAGGCATGGTCTTTTAAGACGTGTTATGTACTATACAACAGTGTTTTACCTCCTAAGGACTCATAGGAGTAAGAGATTTCACTGATGTTGGCAGGAGGTCAATTCATACCTGAGCAAGATTGCAGTGTTGAGTTGCATCATTTCTACATGTCACATGTAATATCAATAGAAAAGCACCCCTGTGTCTACTTAGAACATTTTAATGTTATACAATATTCCCTGGCAGCTGCCATCATCATCAGCTGGCAGTCATGTAATCAAACTTCTGGGGATTTAGATGTGCATTTAATAAGGTTATCTTTTTTACAAACAGTGACCATGTCTTCTGGGGTTCACAAACCTTCAAGCAGCACTGTGTATATATATTATACATAAATTGTTCCTTAATTATTTTTCAGAATAAAAGAGTAAAGAGTAATTTCTTACTAATCACAGACTAAACAGACTTGAAAATAATGTGACTAGAACAGATGAAAAATTTCCTTAACTGCAAAAAAAAAAAAAAAAAAAAAAAAAAAAAAAAACTCTGCCACAGATACTCTGCCTCTTGATGAGGCAGAGTATCTGTGGCCAAACAAACCTGAAGCACTTCTTTGCACAAGATTTTTCCTTCCTGATTAAATTCTTGCTTGTGTTGTACGTCGCTTTGGACAAAAGTCTGAAATTGTAGAATTGTGGCATAAATATCTTAGACCGTAGAAGCTCCTTGGGAAGGTACCATTTATGAAACCCATTATTTGATATGCTGATGACTATATTTTTGGTGGATGGTTGCCTCCTGAAGTGTGATGCTGTAACTGAATCAGATACTGTTATTACCATGCTGTTCTTAAACTAACAAAAGTACATAGAGATCTGCTGCTTGAGTGACAGCTTGTTGCAGCAGCTCTCTCTTTTTTGTTCTTTTTTGTCCTTTGTTTCTTATCTTTCCAGTTATCTTTGTATTTTAAGCTTGTCATTACTTTTCATTTGTTGACCATTGACACCAAACTGGTTGCGTTTGCATTGGTGTTTTTACATTTTTTGTTTCTTTTTGTCTGGGGATCCTATGTGAAACCATGGCTGCATAGTTTACACACAAGACTTCAGCTGTTAGCAGCCTGTAGCATGTAAATGCTAACCGGGCCAAAGTTCTGTGAGCTGAGGAGACAGAGGCAATGACAATGTGCTGGTACTGCGGTGTGCTAAGAACAGACCCCATCGATCTGTCTTTCTATTCATTGTTATGGAAAATTTTAAATCTATCTCCAATAAGATGAACAAGCTACCCGGGCTAACCCAGCACAAGAGGGAATATCAGAGGGCAGAGTAGTATCATGCTATTCACAAAGACATGGCTAATGGAGCTAACACCGCACACAAATGCCACATTGCAGGATTTAACCTGCTGTATGCGGACAGGATACAGGAGAGGGAGACTGAACAGACTGCTGAAGAAGGCGAGCTCAGTCCCAGACCCTGTGGACCCTCTGGACCCTGTTGTGGTGATGCTAACACAAGAATTTTGGCCAAGCTCTGATGGACATTTTTTGTGACATTTACTATATTATACTATTTAAAACTTATGAAGATTGTGTATGCATTTAGAGAAGGACACCCAAATGTTAGTCAGAGATAGATGAAAGATGAATGGAAATCTCAGATGAAATGCCTTTCATAGATACATGACATGAACTTAGTAAAAAGTAAGATAGATGGGAAGCTATGATTAGAACCAATTCCGGTTAAAAGAGAGTTTAAAGGCATTATTAGTCACGTTCACATGGTGTTTGTAGTCTGCCTTTTTATATACTGGCTGGATGATTGGCTGATGAGTGATATCATATAAGAATAATGTAAAAGAAGGTGTGTTGAAATTAAGGAAGAACTCAACCACGTTTACAGTAAGTAGATGTTTCTGCTGGGAAGAGCGTTGTCGGAATAGATAGATATTCATGGTGTGAAGACTTGTTAGTAGTGACTCATCAGCCCTCGTGTGGGAATAAGATGTCATTAAAGAGTCAGGACATTGTAGAATTGCAGCCAGGTGGTCAAAGGTTAGTACAAGGATAGGGGAGCAACACACCCAGAAGACATATAGTGCAGCCATGGTTTAAGGCTGAAGGCAGCGTGAGGATGAGAGGATGTTGCTCCCCAGAGGCTGGACAGAAGACAGGGAGAATGTGAAAATGCATCAATTTGTGAAGGCCACAGACAAGGGCATGAGTTAGAGAGGGCAGTAAGAGGTGAAGAGAGAACATGCATATACTCATGCCAAGAATGAGTCACTGTAATACAGCCCTCTCATCTCACTCTAAATGTTTTATTTCAGTTGGATGGTGCTGTAGATGGCACAGGGGTACCAAAAGCCCTGGGTGGGTGGAAGGTGATAAGGGCATTACTGCGTAGTGTGGAGGCAGGGGATGATGATAGTGAATGTTATGTAAGTGATATTTTGAGCCTGGTTTGAAATTAAATAAATAATGAAAAATAAAAGGTGGTGATTCCTTCAGATTGGTCAACAGACCTCAGACAACTCCAAGAGTCATGGGAGGTGAAGGAGAAAGACCCACCATCTGTTGACTTTTTAGAAACGATTATGTGAGCTCAGCTGGAGCACAAGGCCCAGACAGGCAGTGCAAGTCTGAGGCAAATGGTTATATGAGGGGAGTGAGTGTGTAATTATGTGTTCTGTCCTGGTTCCAAACAGGATTTTGGCAGCACTTCTGGGTAAGTTATCAGTGTAATATTTAGGGTCCTCTTGGTACACCCCCGCAACACAGCAGGAGTCTCTTCTGCGTGTGACAACATTTTTAATCAATTTGTCGTCATCATGTAATCATTACTTCTGAAGCTGTAGTGTAGGGAGGATGTTTTTTGGAGGGTACACAAGTTCAGTTGTCTCCTGTGTTGGTACAGATAAATTTGGAGACCAGTAAAGCATCTTGGTAAGGTTTGAATATTGTTCAAGTTTTTCAGGGAAGGAAGCCAGTTAGTGTAGGACAATAGTAACTGAGCACACAACAAAAGAGTTACGGGCTTTAATCAAACAAAATTATGTTAATGTTTCTTTACAGTCAGAGACAACTTTGTACCCAATAAAGTCTGTCACTGATTTAACCAAATTTAAACTGTCAAACCAAACCATCATTAACATTGTTTATGCTTCATCTCCATCATTTGATTTGTTCATTGGACACATAAAAAGTAATACTCACATGTGCTTTGAAGCTAAGCTTAGAACTGTTTCATTTAGGCGTTTAACTACAGGCTTATCAGTTTATGTAAACCTGTCAAACCCAAATCCTGAGTCAAACAAAGATTTAAATATCAAGCTTAGTGAATCAGTTGGTAATGTTACATTGCGTCCTTACCTTGACATTGCTGCAGTAGAGCTGAAAGCGTTGCAGGGTTTTTCATACATAGACAGTGAAAGATGGTCCAGGTATATTTATGGCTGCCTGCCATTAGTACACTTTTCTTTTGCCCATAAGACCCTTGTCAATTAGCCCTACATTGTTTCATCACTACCTCAAGCTTGCATCTAATAACCTGTGGCACTTGACACATGTCCTGCATGTTGCATTCACTCATGGTGTATATAAACTTTCTCCTACTACTGTTTGAAAAAGTTGCAAAGGTAATTGTGCATTATTCAAGAGTGGGATTGTCTAAAATGGCCAAGCCTTAAAAATAATCTTCAGCCTGTTAATGCTGTTCAAAATTAATGGAAGTTACAATCAATGTTTATGTTACAACCAGCTGAACCAGCTGTAACAAAAGGTATCCCCATAATGCCAGTTTAAGATTTAATCCACCACAGATTTAAATTCACAGTTGACTGAAGCTGTAAACTCATGATATTGTCTGTGATCCATTGTACTATGTAAAAGTAGGGTCTGAACCCTTCTATTTTCTCTGGTGCACAACCCCATGCTTTTTTTGGTGATTTGAATTCCAAGTCTTTTCAGTGATCCAGATATTTTGGCTCAGCAGCAACTTCCTCTTTCAGCTCTCAAATGAGTCTTCATAGTTTTGGTTAACAAGAGCCAGCTCTTAAAGCTGAAGCTGCCTGACATACGCTCTTCGCATACATTCTGTGTAGTCAGGTAACACAAACAATTATAACATTAAAAAAGGTTAAGGTTTTCAGATATTTTCATAGATAAATGTCCATGTGAAAAGTTTGTTAATAAAGGTAATGCTGTTTAATAATGACTGAGCGGTTAATAGACATGTCCCCTGCCTGGAATGCTTCATCTGGTGTTCATCCAGTTTTCTGAGGAGGAACTGATAAAAACACAGCTTCTTTCTGACAGCTGATCAAGAGGTAAAGGGAGCCAAGACAGGACCATGTTGGATATAATGTTATCTTAGCTCACAGCACACTAGTTTAGGTGATGGTATGCAAATTATGTTTGACTTAAATATATCACATCCTTGTTGGAATAAATAGAAGTATTGACTGTTAAAGAGAATTAATCCAAAAGACTTTAAATCAGTCAGCAAGAAAAAAAACCCTGACCTGCTTACATTTTCATTTAAGATGTGTTTGTCTTTGTTTTATCAATGTTTTTATTGGTAGAGCAGGTACCTCTTGTACCAAAGCTATGGTCCACATTTCACTGGTCCCCTAATTAATTGCTGGTCTTGGCACGAGTTCCTACATGTCATTCTCCCTCCTCTCTCTCTCTCCACATTTTCTGTCTTCCTTAAAATTGAGGAATTGTGCTTTCCCATATTTTAAGAATGGATATAAAGAAATCAATGGACTGGTCTCTTCTAATTTTTTTTTCTCTGAATTTCTGAAAGGATGAGGGCATCACACAAGAATCTCCTAATTGGTCCATAACATGTTGGAAGGGTGGGCCTCAAACACCAAGGCATTTAGCTCTGCCCCAAACAAGCCTCCAGAGGGCTGGTCAAGCAGATGACCTTAAAGAGACAGCATCAAAAATGGAGCATTGCAGAATAAGGTCAACGTAAGGGTTTTCTATAACACCAGTTAAGGAAAAAATAGGACATATATTTTTAGCTGTAAATCATGTAAACACTAAAGGGATATGAGAGGGAGAGTACAAAGTCTAATAAAAGAACAATTCCCGTCTTTAAGCTCACTAATACAAAAAAAGACAAAAAATTCAAATGATTATCTTAATGAAAAGAGTTTCTGAGAGTCTAACCTTTGGCCATAAGACATGGTGTTTGAAAAAAATAAAATAAAATAAAATAAAATAAAAAACAAAAAAAAAAAAAACTACATACCAGTTGATGTTGTGATGAGATCCTGCTCATGGTGCCAAATTGTAGAGGAAATTTCAGGAAGCTTGACCACTTGAAGAAAAAACCCAGGTGGCTCAGATGGCATAAGTTGACATGGTTAATACAGCTCCATTGAGGAGAAGTGACAATCAATACACATGGATGCGTAGTGTAATGTAAAATCAATAATAACACAACACTCTGTGTGTTCAGAATTTATCATTTCTGATAAAAGCCAGTAGGTTCAGCTTAGCTTAGGATGTCAATGTAAACAACAGTGTTAACTGTTCAAGGAGCCAGGACTGTGTGTATCTGATCCAACTCAGGCTGGAGCCACACTGTCTCTGTATATAGATAATTTTAAGGCCAAATGCAGGTTTGTTGCAATTTTTGACCCATACAGAGGGAATTTAGATAGCTAAAGAGAAACATGTGACAATTGAAAATTCTACCACAGCTATGGAATGAAATGTGTAAATAATTGAAAAATGAAAAACAAAACAAAACAAAAAATGGCTAACATAAATTACTCTTAAAAACAATGTATTGGGAAATTGGGTCATTATATTTGACTATTCCTCATAAAACAAACCCCCCTTACTGTTGAATGAATTTCCAAAATGAGTGCTATGAAGAGAATTTAGTTTTTTTTCCTTTGTTTTCACACACACACACACACACACACACACACACACACACATACACACACACACACACACACACACACATATATATATGTATATATATATATATATATATATATATATATATATATATATATATATATATATATATATATATATGACCATGTACCATGTGAAATTATGTGGGTGATAAACGGGGAATTGACGTGTTAAGTGGACATAAATAAGTCAAGACCTTCAAATTCAGACTGAACCCCAGTGTTAAAATCAACAGATATGGATATGGGCCTTTTTCGTCACCCTCAGACTCCATTTCTCTCTCATACAACTTGTGTGAAAAATACTTTACCACAGCGTTCACTGGCGTGACTCTCACTTTGTCTGTCTGCAGTTTGGTGCTGAGCAGGTACAGTGGGATTTGAAAGCTTTTCTGCTGACAACAGCTTCTCTCTGTGGAGAAAAACCAAAATGGAGAGTTAAAAGATACTGAAACTCTCCTTAGAGTTTAGGGGAACTGCAGAGTTGAATGAAAATACTCTGTAGGTTTTTTATCCATGTGCAGCAGTATCAGAATAGACTGAAAACAGTCTTTTTGATCCATTGTTGCTATAAAAATACCCATTTCAACTGAAATGTAATATGTATGCTGTCCAAGCAACAGCTTGTTGTCCACATCACCTTGTGTGATCAGCAGATAAAGCTCCATGTGTGTCTAAGTAGTCTAAAAGCTCTGTCGTGTCCAGAAACAGAACATGTTTACAAGGTTACATTGTAATGAGTCTCTTTGCCAGGCCATTCTCTCATCTGATAGGTTTTGTGGCTGCTGTTAGAGGCCCAAATCATGCTATCATTGTGTATACAGACCTAGCCAGGTCCATCATTAATACTGCTCTTATCATTTTGTCTGCCATGATTTCCATCCCAGTCTTTTGTTATCAGCGAGACCCATATCAAAGCATGTCGGTCTTGCTGGGACATATAACGGAAGATTTGCTACTCGGCACACTCTCTGTTAGCCGTTGCCTGTCGGGCAGCAGAGCACGCACCACAACCTTGACATTAATGATTCAATGAGCACAGTAATTGAGTGCCTTTCTCATTTCCTGGCAGCCACAATACAAAGCGCTGGGGAGACTGAAGAGATACAGAAGAAGGAGGATAAGAGGGCAAAAGAGAAAAGGCTCAAGGAAAAAAATTAAAGGTATCAGAAAAGGATAGGAGTAAGTGAGGAGAATAGGACACTGAGGGAAGGAAATGAGGATGGCAAGTAAAGTATGGGATATGGTGAGGAGGGGATCAGAAGCAGAGGACAGCGAGGAAAGAGATTGCTTCGGCTCAGAGGACCTGGATGTGCTCTGAGGTTGACAGTCTTGAGAGCTCCAGTCCTTCAGCCTTTAAATGGCTGTGGCATTATCTCCTACTTACCATAGAAGGCCAGGCATTCATTGCTAGAAATCACAGTCTTTTAAACTTGCTGAAGAAATAACATAGGAGGTGTGATATCATTCCTGTCATAAGCTCCGTTAGGGGTTGCAATTGTTTCAATTTCTCATCTGAGCCGAACATGCTGTGAACACGTGCATTAGTGGAATTATAGTGTTATTACTCGTGGTCATGTTCACCTGTCAAAACTTGGTGCCCCTGTAATATCCCATCATTGAAATCCTCATCACTATTATTTCTTTCTGTACAAGCCCATATTTCCTTTCCACTCTAAATAAAAGACCAGCAAAACCTCAAAGCGGTTTGACTGGTGAATGTTGTCAAAAAAAAAAAAAAAAAAAAAAAAAAAAAGGGCATGGTTTAATTTGACCCTAGTTCAGGAGTTTTAGGCTTGAAATGTCTTGCAACCAAGGATGGTAAAATGTGCTAGAATAAACATGCCATTGGAGGCTTTAGATCAGCCTGTGATGCCTTAAAACTGTACTCAAGAAGGAGATGTATTTGGAAACATGACCAGAAATCATGCTTACGATGAAAATGCTGAACAGCTACATGTTTATATTTAGAAACCACATAAGTAAAGATATGTTGTTTTTTTATACATTGATTTCAACATTCAAAGCAAACTAATAAAACTTCTATGCTGACATCATGATGCTTCATACACTAAATACAGGTTACCCTGTAGGACACATGGATGCCTGTACCAACGTTTGAAACATTCAAAATACATTCATAACCACACATTTCAACCAGGCATATCAGAAGAGAGGTCACTGGATCACCTCAGTGACTTAAATATATTGGGCTCTTTAATATTGCCAGTTTAAAGGATATTTGTCCCTCTTTTATGCCTTGTCTGCGATGTGATAATGTACTAAGACATAATGGTGGGGCAAAGTTGTTTCGTCCCTGATGCGTCAAATTAGATCAGTGTGTACAAACAAAGGAATAGAGACAGCAGAACTCTGTCATAGCACTTCTGTGTAATTGAAATATGCAAGCAGCTACAGTAAGGAAAACATGAATGTATAAAAAATTACTTCAAATTCAGTGCATTAGATTTAAGATATACACTGAATATGTTAAAACTTCAACACCAAAAGTCAAAATAAATTATCCTCTAAATGTCATGTTCTGTGCAACTTTCGTTGAGGCATTTCACTTAAATATAAAAATGCTCACTTCAGCACCAAAGGAAAAACATTCCTTCTTCCTGGAGCTAAAATATCAGTATGAATCATTTTAGTATTCTGTCAATAGTTGCTAAGGGATACCATTAATTTGACTGATTTTTTTTTTTTAGATCAGCACCCTAAGCTGTACCCTATAAGCTTTTTGAGTTTGCAGCTACCCACGTTTTTTATACTGTGATATAAAATTGTCTGTAATCAGAGTTTTAGACATTCAGTGCAGTGCATTGTGTCACTACAAACATCAAATCAGGTTTTCTTCCACAACAGAACAAACAGCTTACAGGGCTCCACATAAACAACAATTAACTCATGGACTGGTGCAAATAATTGTTTGAAACAGTCTACCACATTTTGCTTCTCAAGCAACGTTCAGTCTGAGTTTTTATTCTTCAAGTGAGGAGCAGGTTTTACAAAGGTTGAATTAAGTCCACAGCATCAAACTGCACAGCAAGATACCTGGTATTAGCTGTGCCATGAGGCCATAGTCGCTTGTACATGTAATCCAATCTATAGAGGATATGAGAAAAAAAATGTTTTGGGATGATTGTACATAAGACCTCATGTAAACGGTTGTAGATTACGGCATGATTTTTCTGTTTGATCAGTCATATATTGTTGTGGGAAAACCTCATTTAACAGGACCACATTGTTTTCCTCCAAACTCTAAATAGTGTTTTAAAGTGAGAGCATCTTTCGAGAGATAATCTGCAAAGGGGAAACCACAGTATCAGAGAGACATTAGAGAATTTTCAGTTCTTAAAAAAACTGTTTCATGAAACAAAGGAACAGTTGGAGCAGCTGTTGGCTCCAAATTAAAAGGGATGCCAGTAGTCGGTCTGATGGGAAAAGTGGTTACCTTATGGTTGTATAAAGCATTCTTGTACTTGGTAATGTTTTGTAATTCACAAGTGAATTACATAATTAATTGATTGGAAGTACTAACCACTTTGGAAGACTCTGCTATCATCGCTTTCAATGTGGGTGGACTTTCTTGGTTTTGAGATTTTAGGTAGGTTAACCTGCTGTTGTTTATTATAGAGCTGAGACCATTTCAAACAGCACCTCATCATTTCCCTTGTGCATAGATGGTTAATCATGGCAGAGGGAGAGCATGATTTCTTTAATTTCCATATTACAAAAGAAAATGGTTAGGTCTTGTATAAATAAATAATGAAATATTTTGGCCATTAAAGCCCAATCATTCCCCATTTTAGAACTCATTTATGTATATGACCAGTGTCTGGTAACTTTTCAACCTATTTCCATATTGACACATTATCTTTTCCAAAAAACTCATCAACTTCAGTCTCTATTCATAGGAGACAATATTAAATGTTTTTCTGTTGCCATGTTATATTTGAAATGGCAAAAAGGGAATTTCATCAAGCATAACTACCATGAGACACAAATACAGTGGAGATGTTTGTAAGTTGTGTAACTGCTTGTTACATTTTAGGGTTTATACTAAGAGAAGATGAATTATCTTGACATTATTAAAAATTACAACCCTCTTTCACAGATGTTGTGTCTTTTTTAATCTGTTTTGTTCAGTCTCAGTGATGTCTTTATTAATTCAGTTCTATTACCTGCATCGTTTTTCAACTGTGAAACTAAAAGGTGAAATCTACCAACATCTGCAAAACTCAGGGGAATGAACTTACCCAGAAGCTAAATCAAAACTGGTCAGGGTTAATTGTCTGAACCATGCTTGTTTGCTTGGAGAATTGAGTCACAGGCCTAAGATGATACTGTCAATCTAAAGCCCCAAGAAGAATGGCTATTACAGGGAAAATGTGGAGTAGGTCAAATGACAGTCTGTCTATGATGCTGCACACTTTAGCAGTGTTGCTCTGTGTTAGTGGTTTACTTGAAAAGGATTAATTAGAATAGATGTCCTCTTCATGCACATTCCCTCATGTTTTTCCTGGCAACCCCACCACTTTCTCAGCCACTCTGTCTTAAATTGTTTTGGCATTTACAGTCTTCTGCAGCACCTACCAAAGAGGTTGTGTCCAGTGTGTAAATGATCTGAAATGATTTCCCTGCTCATCCTGTATCGCTTTCCCAAAATGAAGAGCAGTAATGAGTCTTTTAATTTGACACTTTAGAAGTATGCTAAATAGAGAGATTGTACAACCCAAGGGTCTTTTGGGGACCCAATCTAATGTTTTCACAGACAGCATTTAATTGACCAGCTGCAGCAAGCGATACGGTAGACTTAAGCCTGTCAAGATGGAGACAGATATTGGCTTTGGCTAATTTGGAATGCTGAACTTAGTTACCTATTAAAATTAAATATTTAAGCTGAAGAAAGTGGTCAAGTGAGTCCTTAATTGAAAGTAACTTTGACACAATTTAATGGCAGCAGATGGCTGTTGACCAGTATATAGAAACTATCAGACAACACAAACTGTAGCTTTAGGAGCTTTAAATCTCTTATTAAGAGCAACCATGGTCAAGGACAAACAACGTGTAATCAGCTGTTATTACTCAGTGACTTTTTTGTTTCAGCTCTTAGCTAATCATGCTAAGGAGCCCTGAAACTAACTTTTAAAGTGCCAGAAACCATTGAAAACAGTTAAAATGCTTGAATGAAGGACTGAAATTTAGCAGGCTGACAAACAGGACTCAAAATAACTGCTCTGCCCAATAGCTGCCGGTTATGTTAACAAGCAAGTGTTTTCAAACAAGTTTACAACCTCAACTTGAAAGGTGACCATAAGTTAGCTTTGTTTTACATCTTACTCTATGAGCTGGTCGACAAGAAGAAAATGTTTGACTAATGCATTGGAATTGGAAAGATGCCACTTTACAGTCAGATGGCACAAAAAGAGATACCAGCAACAACTTATTCATTTAACATGCATATGAGTCGAGTATAGTAAAAGGTAGAAATCAAAACATCTGAAGCTGCTTTTGAGCAAAGACGAAGGTTAAAAAATCATTCCAATTTTTTTCTATACTTAAGTTCAACTTACTTATCATTACTTTGGTGCATCTCCTTAATTAAGGCTGATAGTGTCGCTCAATAAACAAAGCTTTGACAGAATTTGAAGGTTACCAGATTGATATCCCACAGAAGTGATATATGACGTGAACTGTGCATTGTATAAGTGAACAAATAAAAGTTAAACGGGTCACTGAGTGTGTGTTTGAGCAGAGCGCTATGCATCCATTCTCAGGCCAGACTGTCTGACTCAGCCACCTGTCAGCAGGAAGAGGCAGATGGGAGACATAAAACGCTCCATGCCTTGACAAGGTAGTCTGTCAAAGTTAGGGAGAACAGTCACAGGGGTAATGTTTTGACAAGGCATTAAATGTCTCCTTCACAGACGTCCTGTATGTCATTTCATTAGATTGATGTACAGACGCAGATGGCTGTATAATGCATACCTACCGGGGATTCTGTAGGCTCATGTCTTGACTTTACTCATCCTTGTGCCTTCATTTAGCTTACTCCACTAATGATTAGCCATTAGTCGTGTCATTCCAAATGTCAGACATATCTGTTAGTTGTTCGGTGAGGGATCAAAATACATTGACGACTTTCAGTCTTTTTTTTTTTTTAATCACACAATATGCAGAACATTATGTTATGCTCAAAGAAGTTTAACTTGTCATGATTGTACATTAGTTGCCTGTTCAGGGCTCAACACTGTAGTAGTAGTGTTAAAATATTTCCTCACCTCTCTCCCGCTGTTCTCTCACACCACGCTCTCCTGGTTTAGTCCCTTATACACAGGTCTGTCAAAGATCAGATATCTCAATTCAGAACGAGACAATTATATCCAGTCTTTGCCACAGGGCATGCCCTGAGCTCCTACAGACCTTTTACCCTGCATGTATCTATAATGATCTGTTTGGTGAGCAGTTTTTTTTTTTCTTCCAAAACCTTCTAAATGAGTGGACTCCACCTGAGGCATTGCCAACAGAAATGACTTGCAGTCAAATGTGTTTATATTTTTACTGTAATGCTCTAAAATAAGCAGGCTAATAACTTCAATTGCTCAGAGCCTATGAGGTAACTAGTGATTGCAATCCAAACCATAGTTAAAAATAGGAGCAGAGATTTCATATCATATAAGCTAGGGTCCAAAAGGGGACATCTGGGGTCTCATTTGTGAATGCTGCGTATGCACAGAACAGGACACACATCCACATCATCATTATTGAAATTGATGGTTTTATTTAATCTGTAATCATGCATGTAGAAAGCTGTTTCCAGTAAGTCACATTTATTATGACAAAATATGAAAGGAGAAAAAAAGGAGAAATAAAATGCAAGTCTGCCACAGACATATTTCTTCAGCACCGTCTCCCCTTCATTATCCCAGATGGACTTCACAGGACCGGACACTAATGTAATCACTTATGTAGAGTTAAAAATTAGACTAACAGCAACCATAGAGCCACCAGTTTTCATTCATATCTTTCAATATCATGCATGTATCATCAAGTGGGGTAAATAATTCAGGTGTGGACGGGACATCTCTGCTGTGATCATCGCATGTGTTTACATGTATTAATGATAGGTTTATTTTATTGTTGTTGTTTTTAGTTGTTTTTTTAGGTTTTTAAAAAGCTACGTACTAAATATACTTTTGAATGTGTAATGATATTAGATGAAGAGTGTGTGTGAGAGAGAAAGTAAAAGAGAGAGAGACGTCACTGAGTGACTGTTTATTCTCATTGGATCGAGTTGCATTTGATTTCAAATTAATTGTGTATTTATTAAAATAAAACTGCAACTACTTTTGCAATTTTTGCTAATTGCTGCAATTTTATTGCAAAAAATATCTGACGTCCTGAAATCCAAAGTTCCTGTAACCACTCAGAGGGCAATAGATACCAGCACTGGATAAGGGAGGCTGTAGAGATCAGGATGCATGCCATAACGATGGTAAACCGGCATGAGGGGGCCTACATGCTGTCACACACTCGGGACATTGTCCCAATACTGTCAGACAACAGGGGGCAAATTATTGGAGACATGTCAAGCTGAAAAAACAAAGACAACACACTGATCCAGTTACAAGAACTGCCTAACTACAAAAGCTAGGCTTTAAGGAACTGACATTTTAGTTTTACTATTTTAATTTGGAATTGTGAGGTTAATGTGATGAACAGGTGCTGTGCGGCAGACCAATATTCTACACTGTTAGATTTTCATATACCATCATACCAGTGTGTAGCTGATGTGCCTCATCCAAGAAAATCACAGTATAGCTACTATAGGAAATGCACAGGAGGGAACTGCTGTTCCATCTCTACAAATTTACAATGCATGGCCAAGAGTGGTAAAAATGTTATAGCTATCCACTTTCAAGGTTATGAACCAGTTTACTTAAAACTGGTGTCCATCCTGAATGCTTAAGCTTAGTTAGCATTTGAAAGCTCCATCTCAGAAATGAAGTCATGTCAACCTTATACAAAGGAAGGAAACCTTCCTAACTTACTGTCTTTCTGCTATCATGGAAATGTAAAACCGTAAATCATAAATTTCTTTTTAACAACACTTAATAAGAGTTGGTGAACTGAGGACACTAACTGTTGAAGTTTTGGAGTTGGAATTATCTCCCATTCTTACTTGATGTACAACCTCAGTTGCTCAACAGTCTGGGGTCTCCATTGTCATTTTTTTGCGCTACATAATGTGCCACACATTTTCAGTGAGAGACCGGTAAGGACTACAGGCAGGCCAGTCTAGTACCTGCACTCTTTTACTACAAAGCCGCATATTCAACATTTGTGTGTCATAGGATAATTATAAATTGTATTTTTTTTCCAAGTGCTTGCAAAGCTATGCAAAATGTGCAAAGTGAGATATACAGAGCTAAGAATTAAGGTTGGTTAAAGCAAATGCTTATCTTCTCTACTCATCTCTCAAAGTTAAACATCTTGGACTTGCAGATTGGACTTAAGTTTAAAAATACATGAAATCCCAGTATTTGTCTGCACAATAACCTCAGTCAATGAGATGTTATTTCAAAGTGACATCCTTTTTGAGTTCACTCAGCTGTATCATGTAAAACATTGTTGGGATTCTGTTTAAGATTTATATCCAACCACATTTTTTTGACATCTGATACAGCTGGGTGATAAGTACAAGAGTCAGGTATCAATGTTTCTTTAACACAACCACTGAACAATAAATTCATTAATGACGTCTAACATGATCTTCAATTTTTGCTGGCCTTGTTATTTGCTCATGATTGTTACAGGTATTGCCTTTAAAGAAAATATTTTCCTTCCCTGACAATCACATGGCATGACACCCGCAAGTCCTCCCTGTATTACACACGGGGATGGAAGAGACTGTGTAATCATTTTATCTCTTTATCCTTAAGGCTAAGTATGCACCAGTGTGCATATGTAAACTCAGCTATAGTTAAAACGATGGAATGGTGACAATATCTAGAGGCTAAGAAGGTGAAATTTGCTTGATGTAAATTTTAATTTCCCTATTAGATATAAATACCAGTCCAGTTGCTCACATACTGATGTGTTTACCAGATTCAAAATTGGTATCATGCCAGCAACTATTGAGGGTACTAGTGTCATACCAGCATGAGGGTATTAAGAAATTACTGTTAAATGCATACTTGTGGGACATTTTTCTTTCAAAGCTGTTGAGATATGGATATTTTCCCCACTCCAGTTTTAAAGCCTCCAACCTCTTTTCAGCAGCTGTAGAGAATAATCTGTATTACCTCAATGTTGTGCCAGAATGTAGTCACTTCTCACCCTCATTCTTGATACAGGCCTCTGCAACACCACAGAGCAAATTGAATCTGCCAGTCAACTGAAGCACCACACTTATCTAATCCAACCTGTAATACGGGGTTATGCACTATTGCCTTTGCATAACACTGTCTCCATGTCTGTAACCCCAGCCCCCACTGAGCTGGAGCCCAGGCATTGTCATTTCACTTATTGTACACCACAGCCCACTCTACACCCAGGTAGCCTGCTTTCGTTTTTCAGTTGCTTTCTGTTATTGTCGGGAGTTCTCTCCGGGGCCTCAACGCTAAAGTTCACATTACTCACATAATCACAAGCGCTTACTATGTAAATGCACACAGATTCGATCACTCTAAGGGAGGGCAAAAAAGAAACATAGAGTCACTGAGAACTCATGGTGCCAAGAATTAATGCTTTTCTGCTGAAGTCAGCAAGGGAGATGTTAATGCTGCTGTGAGAATTAATGGAAGTATTGGCTTGAAAACATTTGGTAATACATTATTGTGGCTCCGAGCGACCAACTTCTCTGGGGTTGTTTTTCAATTGCGTAAGCCACAGGGGAAGTACTTCCTGTTTTAATTATATACTAGATAAGCAAATAGTAACTTAGATAAACTGAGGGCTCTGTGGTCAGCTGTTTCCTATTACACATGTAACCCACTTCCCTCTGTTTTGACAGAGAGGGGCCCTGAGTTTGTGTACCAAAATGATTTCACTAGTAATAAGTTGCTTAAAATAATATTTATGCCTCTTGTTAAATCTAAAATGATGGAAATTATCCTGGGTTTATAACTTATTTTTTAAAGAGCAGAATATACAGTAAAGTTTATCTTAATAAACCCTTAACTAAAGAGTTCAAAGTACGCTATAGTAAATATCACACCAAACCCAATTGTAGGAATAATAAACTCAATATTTACTAAAATTTTCAATGCAAAAAATAACATAAAGTTTCAAGCTTCTTATTACCAATCTTCTCCTTAACTCAAACAATCAGAAGTAATACTAAACCTTGCCAGCATCTTTAAACACTTAAACTAAATTCAGTGGGCCAACACACCCACACACGCACACTCACAAAAGCCGTCATATAAAGAAAACCTCTTGTTGCAGGCCTAATGCAGTGATGCTTGAGAGCGGTGAAATCCACAACAGTTCTCCAGTCAATCCTCGAGCAAAAAAAAGTTAGATCCAAACAGCAACAGCATACCAGTCCGTTTTCAATGTATACCAGGCAACATACAAGTGTCCAAAGTGATCTGGTCTCCAACTGGGCAGCAAACAATGTCCAAGTGATGACCTGTAGCTCACACTTACAGTGTGCTTGATGGCTCCTCAGAGTTTCGTGCAGAAATGATGATTTATAGCCAATAGCTTCAGCTGGGTTAGCTAGGCCGTGGCTAAAAAGTGTGTTCGTTTTCGCTGACGTATGCAAATGACACACACTGAATTAGCATGTGAGCTATACACACGTGGGCAACTGCAAAGGCAACTTTGCTTAGAAATGTCTCTAGCAGCTCACAAACTGGGTATCGACTGGGTAGCAAGTATCGACTTTCACAATGTCCAGCCGACAGTTTTTCAATACTAAAACTACACACTTCTTTTTAATAACTATACACTTTGTCAAAATGTGGCTTGGCAGTCTCTCACTCGAACCATCACACACAGAATCCCCTTTTTTCTGCCCCGGAGTCACACCCCTTCCACCGAATCTCTATAAACTGTTCAAATTAAAATGAAATATCTATCAAGGTACATTTACATTTTTTAACCTTTTTAAACATAGTTATTATACTTATTTAAAACAGTATTTTAACCCTCTATGTATATGATTTTTAAACAACATTCACAAATATTCTTTTAACCAGAAAATCAACAGGTATTCAAATACACTTTTCTATTTAACATCTATTTTCTTTAACAAATAAGCATTTTAACAGGGCTACACATGGATCATATTTCCATGGGGCTAAGACAAACTAATCAAACTCTAAAGGACAATTTATGTCAAGCGTTCAATTAATGTTCTGCTATTAAAAAAATACAAGCATGCAGCAAAGAAAAATAGATTTGATGATCTTACCTGCAGGAAATGGACATTTTCTGTCTAAAATGGTAAAAGAAATGTAATAATTACAGTAGTTTTAGACATGGATTCAGTCAGTTGTCTAGTCTTGAATGAAACCTGTAAAGATCCATATGGTGCCATATGTGATGATGTCACAACTGTCAAAGTCTCCCAAAAGACACAAGCTGTTAACAGCTCAGTTCAAGCTGTCAACAATGTGCCATGCTGTTTCCGATGTGCTGACTTGTGAAGTGACCAAAATGACACAGATCAGAGCAGTGACCTTATGATGCCCCCATCTGTGAATTGGTTTGATTCTCAGAGGGGTGATTGTAAGTTTGTCAGACAGCTGTGCAAGCTAACAAACATCAGGAACTTGAGGGAATGTACCTTCGGTGAAAGTGTGGAAATAAGTTCTCTTGTGGCTTTTGGGTCCAGGTTTATTAAATGTAAAGAGTTTGTTTACAGCCTGAATTTAGTATAAGTGACCATGATTTTTCAGTGGGATTTGGGATGGGGATTGCACAAAAAATGACAGGAATAAAGCGAACAAATTTTAGCTCATTTCAGCATGTCAGCATCCAACAAAGATAGGCTGTGACTTCAAAAACATATGGCTGATGTCACAGTGACGACTTCAGTTTTGATTATAAAGTCTATGGGAAGTATTTAGTCAAAAATAGCTTCTACTTAAGAGAAAAACAAGCATGGAGCTTCTGGACAAGTTTATTATGTTTTTTTTTTTCTCGCTCTCTCTCTGAATAAACATAAAAACACAAATCTTCAATAGATCAATAATATTCCAAAATAATTTAGAATCTGGCAGTGTAATAAGAAACGATGAAAGCTTCCTACCTTATCTCCTCATTTAGTCCTTTCCTGGAAATCCATTTTGCCTGTGCTTGCTGACTGTGTTTAAAAAAGAGACGTTATGGACTCCTTTCAAGCAGCAAAGGTGCCACTTGGCCCAAAAATCTGGCTGTAGATCCATCAGATTGCTGAATGAACAGGCAGTCGTTCCAGCTGTGGATATGGAAGACACAGGCTAGTGTTAAGATATGGCAGTGCTTTCAGGACAGAGGTTTGAAAGAGTGTTTGAGGGTAATACATGAAAATGTAAATAATATCTCAGCTTCTCCAACAAATACTGTGCTGAAAACAAAAAAAGAAACAAACAAAAATCGACCAACTACTGTGCAGATTCATGCAGTGCTGTTTACAGTGTTACTTTGAGTGGAAATGTTTAGTGTAATGTGATTTATAACAGCTAAAGTTTACTATTTTTAGAAGACTTCAGAGATAATCCTAACTGTTGACACAGCTCGAAGTGACAGTAATCTACCATATTCAGTAGAAGAGCTATGACCATTATATTTCATAAAACATTTTCAAATTGAAACAGCAACGTGACCACCTTGTGACCTACATTGTAGGTGTTCAGAATCTGTCATTTCAGCCCTCACACTGAAAATAATGGTAATATCTAATATCTTAAGATCTTGAGTGTTTGAAGTTATGTATACTACATTCAAGTCATGTATGGAGGCACAACCTCTCCCAGCAAATTCTACTTCTCAACAAGAGGAGGATTCTGTTTCCACCTGAGGCAATTGTCTTGGTGCTCCACATGAGAGAGCTGTGTAATACTTTCAGACATGGCTGTATTATGTATGTCTATAGAATACAGTTCACTGAGGATGGATA
Source organism: Labroides dimidiatus (assembly GCA_030710495.1). NCBI lineage: Eukaryota > Metazoa > Chordata > Actinopteri > Labriformes > Labridae > Labroides > Labroides dimidiatus. The sequence continues at coordinate 14,855,450 of CM061147.1, forward strand.
CACAAAATGATTTATCCAGTTCAGAACCATCCCTGTTGAAGCTCATGAATAAAGATTGAGGGTGATAAAGGAAGGTGCAAAGTGAAAATGCCAAGGATTTCACCACTCAAGGTTAGAAAGTTTCTGCTATAAAAAGCTACACAGTTAAGCCATGAACAGAGAAGAAGACACTCAGGCATACAGAGATAGAAGTCTTTTTCTATTTCCAAATGTCAAAAAAATTGACACGTTTTTTTAAATCTGAAATATTTTCTTGGGCAAGTGCACAAAGTGCTTTTGCCAAACTATGACAAGGCAGTGAAGCACTTTCAGTTCTTTTTCATTTATTTTTTGTAATTGCTAAGAGCAGGGCAATGCAACTGTATGCCATATGTCATGTTTGTGCATGTTTTTATTTCAACCCAGAACTACACATAAAAAAGTGATTTATGTGGAGGGCATTGTACCAGGCCTAAAATAAATTACAGTTGAGTACAGAAAATGCCTCAGAGTGCTCTCAGTAATTGGATGCAGTGAATGAACTTTGCTCACAACCCTTATATTGTTTTGGTAAATATGAGGGTTTGCTTTCAAGCAGTAATATTGTTCACAAAGACAAAAGTTCCCTCTTACAGTGAGATGTCATGCACTCGCTGTGAAAACCTCCTGTTGTGGCACTGCAATTTCCGTGCCGAGGCTGCTCTCATTTTTACACTCTGGCTGTCATTCAGGCTCGTGTCATGTCACAGAGGATGCCCAGTGAGAAAAAGGAAGGCTGAAAACAGTGGGTAAGAAGCAACCAAAACAGAAGGTGTGCAGGAGATAGAAAAATATAAAACAGCAGTGGTAAAAGAAGAAAATCATCTCCTTTTCTGACAACAATCAGAAATCTGACATGACAGCACAGATTTTGACAAGACCATGCATCGTTTTAATTTTTATTCAATTTTATTTTATCGTTTGAGAAAAGAGAAGAGCATCATTATTCTCTAACCTTGTGGTCAATTGAAAAATACAGTCATCTGTGACGTGCTGCACAAGTTAACTTTGGAGGTCTGGCTTGACAGCTTCTGACAAAAGACTTATCTGATGTCACTTTCTTTCTTTCTTTCTTTCTTTCTTTCTTTCTTTCTTTCTTTCTTTCTTTCTTTCTTTCTTTCTTTCTTTCTTTCTTTCTTTCTTTGGCAGGGCAGCTGTTACCATAATGATTTTTCATTTTTTGAGGAGGGATAGGAACTATTCTTTGATACAGGATAGAGTGTACAGGGAAATAATAAATGTGAAAGAACTCATGACAATGCTGATTTGCTAGTTAGTAAGATTGTTCTTTACAGTGTGAGGGTCTTCACATTTTGCCACTCACATGTTAACATATGTCAAAAAGATAAAAGCCATGGAACGTAGCAAGCTTGTTGGTAAAAATGTGTTTATCACCACAACTATTTGTCTATTGGTGAAGCCAACAAGAATCCTGACACCCATGTGACTTGCCACCACAAGTTAATCAACGTGTGAAAAACAATAAACAAGCTAATGAGCCAGTTTTGGTTGGCACAACCCACAATACACAATGTGTTGCCAGAGTAAAACTGTGAAATCTACTGAAGTGTAAAATATGGCTGTCCATAAAAATGAAAAGCTTGAGCAGACAGTTCTAGCACTGGAAACAAAAGGCTACCCACCTTTGAAGTGTAGTTTGCCATTGGAAGGCCTAAACTATGTATTGGGTATTTTCCTTCTAGGTTCAGTAAGTTAAAATCAGCTGTTTTGGCCATGCGACACGCAGCTAGCTTCTTCTTTGTATTTAAGTGATGCGGTTTTACTTAATATTTACTCCTTTTTTAAGTCCAATAAGATTCATGTGTCACCACTGATTTTGTTTTGTATTACATCTGGGAATCAAGGACTCGGATTCTGTGCCTCTCCACTCTCCCTCCAGACTCTAAGTAGCTTGAAGTCTAGTGTCAAGTTGCCAAAATCAGTGATGGTTTTGGGTGCCATGTCATCTGTCAATGTTGGTCCACGTCATTTTCTGACATCCAGAGTCAATGCAGCCATTTACCAGAATATTTTGGAGCACTTCTTGCTTCCTTCTGCTGACAAGCTTTATAGCATTGATCAGCAAATGGCAGCCCATGGGCCAAAAATACCTGGCTCCCCAGATGACACTGATTAAAAGAAAAAAAACAAGAACAAAAAAGGATAAAAAAGTATATTTGCAGTCACTAAATTACAATTCCACTCAGAACATTTATTCAAAAAGTGGTGAACTGACAAAATAAAAATGGCCTGATAAGTACACTTGCGCATATCCAGCGGTCAGTGCTCTGAGTTTCTGCTTCCAGGCCTTTGTTTGGATTGGGTATGTTTCTTTGAAGCTGCCATGCTTCGTTTCGTGGTGCCTTCGGATATTGTATATTGTATTCCTTGCAAACTGCAACATTGCTCAGGAAAATGATCCTCTTTTTTTATTAATTTATTTTTATGTAACCTTTATTTAACCAGGTTGGTCCCTTCAAGATTTAAAACCTTTTTTTTTTTCAAAGGAGATCTGGCCAAAAGAGACAGGCAGCAGCAAAAACACAAAGTTACAGAAAAACAGGTAAAACCTTGCTCTGGACTGTGCACTGCAAGCTCCATGAATGGTAAAAGAAAACTGTCCTTAGTTGTGGAAGCACTCAGGACACAGGGAGGTGAGCAGAGTGCTCTTTGTGCTGTGACATGGAGGTAGAGTCTTTGAAGATCAAATGGTCATGAGGGGGCACTGAGGTCCTGCCAGTCAAGCACAATGAAAGCCTCTGGAGATAACAAGAAAGGCCATCCTCTAATCCCACCTAATGATGTGTTGATGCATGTTGGATTGAAGAATAGAAGTAAGGAGATATATAATTCTCATATGGATGCAATGCAAGTCTGAGCAGACATAGCTCTCTCTTTGTACCAAAGATATGAAGTGAGTGTTCGACTGTGTTAAATTTGTTTCTGCAAAAATTGATAAACATTTAATATTCAGCATTTTGTTCATAAATTAAGGAAAAGACACTGTTTAACCTGAATTTCTTCTTCTGGAGAAAAAGAAAACAGCACCATTCTTGATCTCTCTCTCTCTCTCTCTCTCTCTCTCTCTCTCTCTCTCTCTCTCTATATATATATATATATATATATATATATATATATATATATATATATATATATATATATATATATATATATATACATATATATATATATATATAACTAAGAAAGGCATAGATTTTGTCTAGATGTGGGTATCACTCCCTCATGAAGCATCTGCTCAAAGATTAAATTGTTGTTCTGAGAGCAAAATAAAAAAAAAAAATTAGATTGGTTCAACCTCAAATCTTTTCTGAAGTTTGTATTTTACACTCTTCCTGTGATCTGATTTTCATAATTTAGGTTGTAACACAATAGCATCTTTATATAACAACTTGTATCTTGTCACAAAAGCATGATGGCAGATAGAGGACAATAATGAAAGGGCTCTGTGGATCACACATAGATTGATCACTTTGCAAGCTGCAAGTGACAGAGTTACATTTTAGGAAATCCCTCCCTGAACCCAATCATCTACTTAGTCTGAACAAATGTATCTTCAGACTCAAAATGCTGGCATTAATAATAATAATAATAATAATAATAATAATAATAATAATAATAATAATAATAATAATAATTGAATAATTGAATAATTGAATAATTGGGGTTGCAATGCTGATACTCCAATGAAACCTCTGAAGCTCTGACGTCAAACAAGCTATGAACAGAATATCTGGTGCATGCACTCACCGCTGTATCAGCTGTTGTTTTTGTCTTGTGTAAGCCCTGTTTTATCCCCGTTGCTCACAGCTTCTGGAGTATAGTGCTCTATGTTGAACAAAAAACGCAAGCTTAAACATGCAGAAAAGCAAATCATACTAGAGAAAGCTACACAAATATACAGAATCTGATTGATTTATTAATGTAGTTACCTGTTCATATGTACACACTCTCAAACGCTCTGATAACGTGGTTGCAGAGCAGCCCTTTTGGTCCTGAGGAAATAATGCTTTTTTCTCATTTGCCCGCATACACAGCCTGCCCCATGGCATGTTCATCCCCGCTCTGCTCCTCTTAAAACTTGACAGGATGACAGCTCTTATAGAGAAACAAAATGCCACTAGCTGTCAAGCAGCAATGAAACAAAACTGCCTATCTGTTTCTGAGTGCACAGGGGAAGAGTCAACACAATTTGGACAAAATTGATATTGACCACATATTGGCCACATGGAGAAACGGATCAGATAAGACCGTTCACTCAGGCAAATGCTCTCGTGTTCATTCTTTTAGCTTTACCTAGTTGTGTTATTACCATTTCAATGCCGGATGCTAGAGCTGCAGTGTGCAGTGTTTCTCCTGTCCATCCCCCTAGAGAAATTTAATCATGGATGTATACAGGAAACACTAATTAGGTTTTATGTCAATTTGAGTCATTCTGAGTGCTGTCCTTCAGCATAATGTGTCCTTGGCTTCATAGTGTCCAGGTCCTGTCTTCCAAACACACAAATAGCTTTCTAACAAGATGACCAACATGTTATTATTGGTGCTTAACATGGTAAAAGGCTGCTTAGGTAATCTTATTTAGCAGATCTGGTGTAGAGAAGGGTTTTTATGGTGGCTCGGTGGATTTAGTTCAACAGTTTTGTGATGTTTTATTTGCTCCATGTGGTAAGAGTTCGTCATAGGGTTAAAAAGCACATAGTTGATATTTCCTTGATGGTCTATTCATGATGTGTCCTATTCCATTATGTGGTCGGTATATTGATTTTCAGCTCAAGTTTAACTGAGACGGCAGCTCTGTGGTTTTTAGTCAATAGATGGCCCCTCGATTAGCTAAGTGGAATCCAGTCTCACTCTTGTCAACATACAGACGACATACAAGGTTTATGATAACCAGAAGATAAATTGGTACTCTTATTGATTGTGTTTTATATTGAAACAGACGCATATGTCTTGTGTATCAAATGTCCAAAAATACACATGCCTGTATGCATCATTTGAAACCTGCCACTCATCCCAACCTGTTGAGATAATACAACCAAATTTCAGTTAAGCCATTATCTGGACAAGCTGAAGCCATTACCAGCAATGATGGAGAGGATTCCCATGGGGACAATAGATGGACAGTTACATAGATGGCAGGTGATAGGGTGGACATGGGAACATGGGGAACGGTTATAGCTCCCATTCCTCATACTCAATTACAGTGCTGGGCTCATAGGAACCTAAATGAATTCAGCTTATGGCAGGGCTGTCATTTTGATGGTGGTTGGATGGATCAAAATCCTGAGAAGAGCAGGCTATAATAGTGTGAATGGACATTTGTGAGCTAGAAGTGCCAGGTGCCTCGAATTCTTCCAGATACCTGGGCTTAAATCAAAGGTTGTAGAAGAAATTAAGAATTTTTAATTTACCAATACATTTTTGATTGGTTTTTACAGCACTGTACAATGGTTGTATTTTGTTTAATTTATGACCCCTGTCAAATGAATTAACCGCACACTGCAGAAACAGCCACTTTCTTTGCTCCTAAAGTAAATATTCTCAGGGCTCTTGAAAAGGTTAAATGATCTAGCCTTTTTTAATAGATCAGTGTAACAGTTATATATAACTTCTTCATTTCCTTTGCCTTGTACATGTTTGATTAATTTGTTTTGCCTCTTCATGTTTCAGGAAACTTCACTTCCTGTCTTGATGTACTTCTCACTGTTGTGGTTGCTGTCTCAAGTTACTTCACCTCAGATACTGCATGTAGACAAACTTTCTTAACCATAGTTAAGGGAAGTACATCAGACTTTGTAGAATTAACAAGAACTCTTATTTTTATGTCATTGAAATGTTTAGAGTTTTCAAAGGCCCTCAACTCAGTAATAATCATGTCATCATGTCTCAAATAGCATGATTGTATTGTCGTTAATGATATTTTCCCCTCATGTAGCACAGACACAATTAAATCTGACAGGCAGCAATGACATCACTCATCAGGAATAGGAAAACCTCCTAATTTAATCACCACCAGAATTTGAAAAAACAAGTATTCTTTTCATTCCTATTTATATCCAATAAGAACTTCAATCTTAATCATAATATTATGTTGCTATGAATGTATGTTGTGATTTGCAGATGATATCAATGTCTGTGAAAAAACAATGCTTTGTTGATGTGCAATCAGATTACAAAAACCCAGATGAGAGAACAGCACAGTCTCAACAGCACTTGATACGAGGGTGTAATAGGCATTTGATTAACGAGGCTAGATGCTATGCGGCCTTTGCTTTTATCTCTTTATCTGGATTAAACAAGTGCCTGTTCATATGCTGTAATCAAAACTTAGACTTGACTGACTGACTGAGAGAAGAGAGTGACGTCTAAGAAGAACATAACAAAATAGCAGAGGGAGATATGCGCGGATGGACTGGTCAGTTAAAGCAGCCATAATCTTTTATGGCTGTAGGGTACAGCTTAAATTTTAATTTAAAAAAATACTGGCTCATGAATTAAGAGGCCATATCAGGATGGAATTAATGGACTAGAGAAACAATTCAACCCTTAAGGCAAAGCGTTGTAGACAAAGAGTAGGGGAACTGTTAATACAAGATCAAACTGAGTCATCTGTGTTTGAATGGAAGTTTCTATTCTCATGTATTAAAGTTCTCTGCAGCTGAAACAGATATGTTTTTCAACATGCAATGGGCCCAGATGCGAGAAAGCTTCTTTTGCAAGATAATCAGAAACTGGCAAAATTTAACACAGGTTGAATGGTCTGATGTTATCTGTGGAAAATTATAACTAAACAAGGACAGCTGGTGGTACTCGGAGAGCGGCTTCTACGGTAAGTTTTCATTCATTACATAGTGAGTCTCTGTGAAGTTAATGCACTGTTGAAGAAGGGGTTATAGTAGTAGTATAATAGTACACAATAGTGTATAAAGCAAGCTAACCTTTGTGTTGTATCTTGTATGGCTTTGTGATTTTTTTGGATGAATGTGTGATAAAAATAAATGAATGAGGACTCGACAGAAGAGGCCGTGTTCTGCCTTACTCTGCAGCCATCATCAGCAAGCAGCTTCTTTTACGTTGAATTTTGATGGCAGTTGGACCGACAAAGTCTCTATTAGTCTCTATTACACCCGATGGTGTATCCAGTTCTTAGTTCATTGAGTGTTTTTCAGGTTAAACTAATTTAGCATGCCAGCATGGATGCACTATTTGTTGTAGAAGGCGCCGACGCTTTGACCTTTGACAGAACCGTCAAAAATAAGTGGAGATGGGCTTGGTTAAATGAAGTGGAGGAGAATGGAAAGCCTGTCAGCACGTGGTGCAAAAAAAAATAATTGCTGGGTGTGTGCATGTGCGTTGTTTGCCACACACACAAAATAATAATAACTGTTATTATTATTATTATTATTATTATAAAAATAAATTGTACATGGCTGTGATGGCAAAAGTCCTAATGTGCCATCAGTCAGAGGAAAGACACAAAGCCACCGTTCATGCTCTGCAGCACTCCCCCACCCAGTACAACAACCACCACAATTGAAGCACATGCATCAATGGCCGACCGTGTGTGCAAACAGAAAGTCTGCATATGTGAATGACCTGTCATTTATCGTGTCGCAGCCACTAATGGAGCACGTGAAGTCGGTTGGTGAGGATCAGAGTGAACTTTACAGGATGACACTGTGTAATCAACACGCTTCCTGCCTCTGCATACATGGCATCGCTGCTCACTTCAAAACACAACTGTCAGCCAAACTACAGAGGAAAATGTTCTCTTTAATTGCAGATGAATCCACAAAAGCAAATATGGAGAGGATCCTTAATGTTCTTATCGGTACTTTGATGATGACATGGGCAAAGTATTGACCCAGTATTTGGTCTCAAGACAGGTGAATGTTGCAGATGTCACAACCCTCAGACACACACTGACTGATATGGAATCAAACAGTCTTACTGGGGACCAGGTTGTGTCTATCCTACTTGACAACTGCAAGTAATGAGATGGAAAGAGTCTGAAGAGGAGACCAAATTCAAAAAGGAAACCCATCACTTCTGGACACCAGTAGGGGCACAGTCCACATGGTCTTGATTGCAGCAAAGCAAATGTTGATTCCATTTCAGCGATATGTCATTGAGTTTTGAGCTGATGTCTACTATAACATAGAAAAAAATCCCCAAATAAGGGGAAGTTTTTGGAGAGTTACGGTCCTTGCTTCATTTTGAGAAAAGCCTAATGCGTCCCATCAGCAGCAGGTGTCTACAAACACTAGAGTGCGACAGAGTTTGGGAGCTTATTGATCCACTGACTGTTCACTACTACAGCATCCTGTCTCCAGCTGATCAACACAAAATAGCATTATTCTCTTTAATATCATATGTGTGGTGGCCTGGGAAAACCTTGATATATATAAGAGCTACTTCTGTCAAACAAAAAAACATAGATAGAATAATTAATAATTTGTGGATAAATAAGAATTAAATTGTCAGATTTTCACCATATGAAGGGTTTCCTCAGGCCACCACATATTTGTGAAATCTCATGAAATAAGTCAGAACATTTCTGTTGCTACTCATTCATCTTGCAAGTGTCCCTGTATGATACAGGGGACTGACTCCTTTAACCAGGTCTTTGAAAGATAAACTGTGAGAACTGTTGATTGGTGTTCTATCGCAGAAGATGGCAGAATCTGCTGGGAATGCAACTGATGTCCGTAAAATCCAGAACATATCCATCTGTATCCTTTTTTTTTCCAGGGTCTGACAAGCTCACTGCCCTGATTGATTTATACAGGGGTATGTTCAATTTAATAAAATAAATAATGTGCTTTTTTCTCTTGATATTTTGTTTTTGCATATTTTTTCCTTTAAATTGAGACTGTATAAATAATAAAGCCTTCCAAAAAAAAATCACAGGCTTATGCTTTTGTTAACTGATGAAAATATTATCCCATCCACTTCTAAATTGTGCTCTTTCATGTCTTTCAGGTGTACTTCCAACTATTCAGGTTTCCCTAAAGAAGCTGCAGCATAACAAGCCCAGGGTCCATGCACTGCATGCTTAGATGGTGCCACTGGTCAGGGACCTGCTCTCCAAATTTATGAAGCCTGCCACCATCCTCTTGAGTGTGAGGGAGCTGATCTTCAGAACGGAGACCTGCAGTGACCTTGACAAAGGGTCTGTGGGCAAATTCAGCTACTTTGCCTTCACCAAGGCTAGAGTGTTGGGTGCAAAGTGTCTGCTGCTCTCTCTAAAAGAAAAGACTAAATCAAGGCAGCAAAATCTCTTCTCAAAAACCTTTCTCTCAGCAACAGAAACATCACCTCTTTGTCTGCACTATCACCAACCTTTATTCTCCAAAAAACGGTCCAGGATGCATTCAGCACCTTGGCCAAAGCCTTGCCAAATGTGGTTACATCAGAGCTGGGAGCTGGGTCAACTGGATGAAGAGCTGAGAACCCATCTTGGAGAACAGGCAAAAGGCTTTAAAGCTAAAACAGCACACATTGATGTTGACAGGTGGAGTACACTCCTTGCCATGAGGATGCCAGCTGGAGAGGTAAGATTTCCTCTCACTGTTCACTGGCCCTCTTGTTGAACAATCATTGAACATCGTGGATGATATTATTGAAAATGACAGTCAGACTGAATATTGAAACATATGAAGGCTTCAACATTATCATGTCCCACATAAAGGCAAAAGGGAAGAAGCCTCCAACATGAAAATCTGCCCTGCAATAAGGAGCAAGTGCCTCTCTTCTTATAAGAGATATGAAACTCATTTGAAGCAGAAGAAAGAGAGGATTAAATGACAAAAGGAAATGAAACTAAGAAGCTGTAAAGCAGGGATGAATGATATTAGGGGAAAAATGACATGGTAATATTTTTGTTTCCTGTGATTTATATTGGAATATTTTTTTTAAAGTTTACTGCTTCACTCTTTTCAGCTGATTTTTCCCTGACTCTCCCTGAAATGATGAAAACAGACTCTCACCTTATTGTCTCTATCAACACTATGTGCATTTGCAAAGAGTCATAATCATGTCGATATCCATTAATTATTGATATTGATGGATACTATTTCCTGTAAGTGATTCTTCTCACATCAGGTCAGATGTTTTGATAACGTGCTTCAGCACAGAGGTTTCCAGTACAAGCACTGACTTACGATGTGACTATCCCGCATGTGAGCATCATAGTGACAATGTTAAACAATATATCATGCAGCCCTACTCTGCACGGCCATTAGAGTTGGAAAGGTAACAAAAGTTTCCTCCCTTTCTGCTACTAGAGCCTCCTCCTTAAACTGCTGGAGTCAGAGCCTCACGATCTCCAAAAGCCTCCTCATCCACAGCTGGAGTCAGAGCCCCAGAACTGGTAGCTCATTCAGAAAGACCCCAGAAAAGAGTTTCACTTGAAGCATTTGGTTTCACTGGGAAAAGCAGAAGAAATGAAACTAGAATAACTATTTAAAGCAACTGCACTTACTTTTCCTCATTTGTTGATTCTGCTATGATTTTTTTCTTTTTTTTAGTTTGTTCTGTAAAGTGGTGTTCAAAGTAAAATAATAACTTGCACTGAAAAGTTGTGGAGATGATTGAATATTTGCATGACTACAACATACCTTGGTTAAGCCTTCCAAAAAGGTGTTTTATTGAACAGATTTAAAACATTCAAATTAATACTCTTGGTTTTGAGAATCTTAATAGTGTATGTAAAAGTCTTTTGCAACTCAAACAGAGGACAGTACACCGTGTACTTGCCCTTGGGCTAAAGGCATGTACACATGAAAATTAACATACAACCACATGCTGAGCCCACGTGGTAATATCCTTTAGACAATGATGTCAGTTTTTAATGCAGTGCTGCCTGAGGGTCGCAGGCATTCACTGTTGGTTTCAGCCTTGCTGCTTACGTGCAGAGATTTCTCCAGATTCTCTGAATCTTTTGACAATATTATGGACTGTCGATGATAAAATCCATAAATTCTTTGCAATGTTTCTTTGAGAAACTTTTGGACTGTTTACTCACACTTTTGTTCACAAAGTGGTGAACCTCACCCCATCCTTACTTGTGAATGACTGAGTCTTTCAGGGATGCTCCTTTTATACCGAATCATGACACTCACCTATTTCCAATTAACCTGTTCACCCATGGAACGTTCCAAACAGGTGTTTTTAGAGCATTCCTCAATTTTCCCAGTCTTTTGTTGCCCCCAGCTTTTTTGAACATGTTGCAGGCATCAAATTCAAAATGAGTGAATATTTGTGGGGGGGGGGGGGGGGGGGGGGGTCCAATTTGAAAAATAAATATTTTGTCTTTGTAGTGTATCCAATTCAATATTGGTTAAAATTGATTTGCAATTCATTTTATGTTAATATCTGTTTTTATTTATGTTTTACACAACATCACAACTTCACTGGAATTGGGGTTGTATAACATTTATATCTTTATGTAGTTACATATTTTAAATAAATCATTCAGACTTTTTTTTATTTCAACTGGAGGAATATACTATATGACTATCTCAATAGTCTATATTTAATCACTTTTCTACAATTAAAGCTATGATGACCACTTACACTTTGAAAAATAACATGAACTAGAGTTTAAGATGACAAAATCTTATTTTCACTTCTATAAACCAGCCGCCTGGATATTGTTGGTCATGCTGAAAGGACTCTACCCATGACCAGCCTGGTGTCTGGTTATAGTTTGGGTATACTCCTCCCCCCTCAGTTCATTTTGTAGCTTGGAGTTCTGAAGTTCCGTTCAGGGATTAATAAAGTCTATTCTATTCTATTCTATTCTATTCTATTCTATTCTATTCTATTCTATACGTTTCTGTAAGTTTGTGGTGTTGCCATAGAACCTTATTAGTTTTCTAAAAACATTGCAGCTTGTAGTATTTAGGTCTGCAGCTGTAAATGTAAACACCAAATGATGTTCCTATCTGTCATTGTGGAGCTAGCATTGCCTGTTAGGGGTGGGCATATTAATCTAAATATCAATAGTATCTATATCAAGGTGAGTATCGGTATCGGATCGATACTAACATGACAAGATTAATACTTTAGTTGCAGTTTCTCTGTTATATTTCCAGGGAATTGCTTCTTCACAGCTTCTCCCCACATCTCCGTGCAAACAGTGCACCCCTCTCTCTATCTCTCTCTGCTGCTCACTCAGGCACACTTTGCCCCCTCCCTGCTCTGCTGGAGAGCAAAGAGTCAAAGCACTGAGAGCAGCCCATGATGGGTGAGAGAAAGAGAAGCGCTGTGTGGACTCTATTCACTGCAGCTGATAGGGACACTGCCTCATGTGATATGTACAAGAAAGTCATTTGCCACTGTGGTAACACCACCAATTTACATTAACATTAAAATCTCACCTTCAAACAAACTCTAAACTACATTAAAGGTTGAGGAAGGCGGACATCTTCACACCCAAACCAGACCCCCAATACAGCGACAGAGGTCTTTGGCAGAGGCTTTTCAGCCAAAAAAAAAAAACAAGAGTATCCAGGTAATCTCCTGCATCAGAGCGGATTGATTAAATTAAAGTATGTCATTTATTCAGCCAGTTGTAAAAGAATCTTAATTGTTTCTCTCGAACTTCAAAATATAGCTGCACTTATAAAAATCAGGTAAATATGAGGGAATTATTTTATTATTTTTACACTTTAACAGTGATTTCTGTCGTTTATTAAAAAAAATGTATTTGCCTAAAATCTTTGTCCTGTGATTTATCATAATCGTAATCAACTAATGAAAGGCAAAAATCACAAAAAATTATTAATTATGACATTTCAAATAAAAAGTATCAGTATTGGTGTTTGTATTGGTATCAGTATCGGCGATACTAGCTCTGTATTTACTTGGTATCAAATCAATAACAAAATTCCCAGTATCACTCACCCCACTGTGCATCTGAGTGATGTGACTGTCAACACTCACAGCTGAGCAAAGGGGGGGGAGGGGTAGAGTTCACATGAGCAAAGTGAGTGAGAGGAGCGCAAACAGAAAAGAGAAACTGAAACTTTAGTATCAATGTTATCACAAAAGTACTGAACAGTACTGATACCAACGTCACTGATATTTTGGATCGGACACTAACAAATGCTTGCTGCTAAGCGCCTTGCAAAGATTACAGAAAAATATGTTGTCCTTGACAAATCTGTTCCATCAAAATAAGAAATAAAGCCTGAAGTCTTCACGTTATGTTAATTCCTGGCCTGGTTTATGTAAAAAAAAAAAAAAAAGCAAAAGAAAACAAACAAACAAAAAAAAACGGCATACCTTGTAAAATGTTTACTGTTTTAATGTTGTATCCTATACAAATAAATAAAAGTATTAACTGATTGTAACATTTGGTCTTACAGGGTTATTTTATTGATTTTATTGTGCAAAAGTTGAAGTCCAGATTGACTGATGTATAACGTGCATTTCTTTGTATTCTACTTCCACCCAGTGGCATAGCTTGGGGTTTCAGTCAGGGCCGTTACACACACACACACACACACACACACACACACACACACACACACATGCACACACGCACGCATGTATGCACACACACTTGTCACAGATGTGCTGATAAAGCCAACATAGCCACAGATGATCTTCAGCAAACAGCCACAGATGATCTTCAACAAGCACAGCCTTACCCAAAGCATGCACACTCACCACTGTGCATTACTGCAGCATTGCCATCAAGTCTACCATTATGTCACTCAGAAACCAGATTGCACTCCGAGACCACATGATACAAAACAAGCTTTCACAATTTGTACACCAAGGTTCATTGGATGCTTGCGCAACTTCAATGAATCAAAGCAAGAAATTACCAGCACATTGCCATCAGTTCTATGACAAAATGAAGCATTGTAGTAAGGCCTGCTAACAACAGCTATTCAAGTTAGACTATTAAACTGAGGTGTAGTTGAAAGTGAATTCCCTCAAACGCTTACTTAACACCATCAATCTCTGTCAACACGAAGCTTTAACCCTGGAAAATAGCATCTCTTGACATAATTCTAGCAAAACCAGTCAGGTGCGACCTTAACAATAAACTAAATCCCAAAAATAACTTTATCTCCACAAAACAAAAAAAGTAACACTCACCTATCACTTGTAAATGAAATCCATCCTCCAATCCTTCAGTGTCCTACAGGATTGATGGCCATAGCATTTAGCATCTGCAGATAGCCAAGTTCACTGACAGCCCACTGAAGTTTTGGATGACAACAGAACAAAGTGAGTCAAGTTGTGATCAAACAGTAACTTCAAAAATACAGGAAAGGCTAGCAATATTGCTTTAGTGACTGTCAGATATGACAGAAGTCCCAGCTCGACCACACACAAAACAACTTGGAGACATTATTGTAATGTACTGAAAAATAATTGAAGCCAGACACATACAGACACAAATTGTTGCTCTCCGAATTACAGTAATGTGGTATCCAAGGACTGGCTTGTGATTGGCTGACTAGCTATTTGGAGGACAGCCATCAGTTTCTCCACTTTATCAATCTTAACTCAAACATGATAAAAAATTATGAGTGGGGCGTCACAGGGATCCGTACTTGGACCATTGTTGTTCATATTGTAGATTAATGATTTATGTCTGGTCTCCAGTTCACTCAAGTGTATTTTATTTGCTGACAATACAACATTTTTTCGTAGTGGAAAACATCTCAATGTCAACGTCTAGATACAGTGGAGAATGAACTTCAGATGCTTAAAAAAATGGTTTGATGTTAACAAATTATCACTTCATCTTGGAAAAACAAAATGTATGATTTTTGCAAACTGGGTATCAGACCATGAATATACTATTAAAATAAAAATGGTGTGTGAAAATGAATATAATTGACATGAAACTAAATTGGAAATCCCATATAAATAATGTGTCAATCAGAATGCCTAGATCCATCTCAATTCTGTATTAAGCTCAAGATTTCTTTAACCAGAAATCCCGATACATGCGCTATTATTCACTCATTGTTCCATAAATGATGTACTGTGTAGAGGTCTGGGTAAACACTTTAAAACAAATACACACCCCATTTTTTATTTTTGTTTTAAAAAAGGCATACAAAATATACATAAAAACCATATTGAGAATCAACCAATCCTCTATTTTTGCAATTGAATATATTTACAGACTTGGTTGAATACAGCACAATAATAACAATGTATAGAGTGAAAACGGGTCAATTACCACAAAGTATCCAAAAGTTGTTCATAATGAGAGACTGTCGATACAATACGAGAGGAACGTTCATTTTTCAAAAACCAAAAAACGCACAAATTTCAAATCCCATTGTCTGTCGGTGAGGGGGGTGATTCTGTGGAATTCATCTTCTGAAGAAGTTAAAAATATAATCAGTGGTAGGGCTCATAAGAATCACTTGGTTCTGAAATACACCATGAAAAAGGTTAATTAATATGATTGTTATTGTGCTCTTATCTCTAATTATTGTTTAACAACAATGAATCAGTCTTGTTTTATTTCTATGCACTTATCTTGTGAATAGAAGGGTAGGTTTTAAATAAGCTTTAGCTTTAACCTACTTCCTTTCAGTTACCTTGAAAATTTAGAAATTTTACTTTTTCAATTGTTGCAAGTGAACCAGAATAAATTTATTTTTCTTTTTTTTTTTTTTTTTTAATTTTGAGAGGACAGGACAGTGGATTGAGCAGGAAACAGGGTGAGGTTGGGGAGTGACATGCAGGAAAGTAGCCACAGGTCAGACTCGAGGGCTGTTTGCCCATATGAAGCACAAATAAATTTCTTTCTCTGAGGCTCACCACTACTTCCACCACAGGAGTCAATTGAAGAACCACATTGCCCATAACAGAGAAATAAGTCGACTGCTATTGCTTCACAAATACTGTGAATACGTTTTAAAAAATGGCTAAGCTTAGGGTTGAATGTGATTAAAATGTGTCTCATTCAAATGTGCTTTTGCTTGCATAATGGTAGATTCTGGGAAACATTCAGTTAGCAGGCCACCTGGTTCTCAAGCTCGCTCTGGCCCTGTGACAGTGATGCAATCCAAGGTCAGGCACTGCATCTGTGGCCTCAGCAATCGGCAACACTTTGCATTGGCAACAGTGTCTCAGCAGGATTTTAAGTGTTTCCATTAACCATGAAGATTTGTTCCTTTTGATCTAAAAAAAATGTATCAGTCATAAGCCTTTGTGCACTGAAGGAGTATTGTATTAAAAGGTAAGTTCACATTTGAACTGCCCACACAGCAACTGCTGCTACTTGGTTCTCTATCAGCTCTACAGTGATAACAGCATGTTGGCATTTATACACCACTAAAGCTGATTAATCTCAAGCCTGACGGTAAATATGCTTGCATTTGAGTCATGCACACAGAGGCGGGGAAAAAGCATGAAGGGCCATGAAAACATTTCTAAATGGCTCAAGTATATTTTTGAATGATTTAGCTTTCCTTCAAGCCCTTGCAAATAAATGGCCACTGGTGGATGTAGAAAGCAACTGAGGACAGGTATATGGTACATTTCATTAGACATGGAGCCTTAGAGTCGCTGACTACACTGTATGTTCGTCACAGAGGATTGATGACTGCTCTCTATAAAGGTAAATAAATAAATAATTGCTGTAATCCCAGAGATGTGATGGCCATAATGTGTGCTGCAGTAAGAAAGTTGCAGTCTGAGGCTTCTGATAGAACTTTAATTCAGCGTGGAATGTCTCATTTATTTATTTATATAGATGTGCTGTTTATTCATGTGCTGCTGCAAACATGAGGCTGAAAGACTGGTCTTTCTGACAACAAAGCTCACCGGGTTATCAGGTTTACAACCACCTATTAAAGTAGGCCCTGCTTTTAAAAACTGAAGTGATGATAGAGTGCTTTTCCTTCTTTATTTTCTTTTTCATACATACATGCACTGGCCACTTTATTAGGCCCACCTGTCCAACTGCTTGTTAACGCAAATTTCTAATCAGCTAATCACATGGCAGCAACTCAATGCATTTAGGCATGTAGCCGTGGTCACGACGATCTGCTGTAGTTCAAATCGAGCATCAGAATGGGAAAGAAAGGTGATTTAAGTGACTTTGAACGTGGCATGGTTGTTGGTGCCAGACGGGCTGGTTTGAGTATTTCAGAAACTGCTGATCTACTGGGATTTTCACACACAACCATCTCTGGGGTTTAAGGAGAATGGTCCGAAAAAGAGAAAATATCCAGTGAGCGGCAGTTCTGTCTTCAAAAATGCCGTGTTGATTCCAGAGGTCAGAGGAGAATGGCCAAACCAGTTCTAGCTAATAGAAAGGCAACAGCAACTCAAATAACTACTCGTTACAACCGAGGTATGCAGAAGAGCATCTCTGAATGCACATGTTGAACCTTGAGGCAGATGGGCTACAGCAACAGAAGACCACAGTGGGTGCCACTCCTGTCAGCTAAGAACAGGAAACTGAGGCTACAATTCACACAGGCTCACCAAAATTGGACAATAGAAGATTGGAAAAACGTTGTCTGGTCTGATTTGTCTTGATTTGTGCTGCGACATGAAAGCATGTATCCATCCTGCCTTGTATCAACGGTTCAGGCTGGTGGTGGTGGTGTAATGGTGTGGGGGATATTTTCTTGGCACACTTTATGACCATAGTGTACCCATCTTCTAATGGCTACTTCCAGCAGGATAACGCGCCATGTCATAAAGCTGGAATCACCTCAGACTGGTTTCTTGAACATGACAATGAGTTCACTGTACTCAAATGGCCTCCACAGTCACCAGATCTCAATCCAATAGAGCACCTTTGGGATGTGGTGGAACGGGAGATTCGCATCATGGATGTGCAGCCGACAAATCTTGATGCTATCATGTCAATATGGACCAAACTCTCTGAGGAATGTTTCCAGTACCTTTTTGAATCTATGCCACAAAGGATCAAGGCAGTTCTAAAGGCAAAAGGGGGTCCAACCCGGTACTAGCAAGGGGTACCTCATAAAGTGGCCGGTGAGTGTATATATATAAATGGAAATTAGTGCATTAGAATGATGGACACTGTCTGTAGTCCAAATAACCCTCTTTTCAGAAAGCCCCAAATATAACAGTAAAGCAGAAAAAAATAAAGTGGTGACTGAAAAAAAAAACTACAACATTTGTGGTGTTGTCTTACCTATACCCACAGATGTCGATTTTCTCTTTGTATTTACTGCCCCGGGCTCCATCCTGAGAAAGCATGTCAGTCTTTCCACTGTTATGCTAAAGACAGTCGGATATACAGTATGTGCCACTGAAAAATAATAACACTTTCTCCCTCACACCACTCCTGGCAGGTCTTGAAGACATCAAAGCCTGGATGGCTTTGAACTTTTTCAAATTTCAATGAGAAAAAAAAAGTGGTCCTTGTCAACCCCCTCCTGTTGACTTGGGCCCATAGACTGTATGAAATATGGAAGTGGTTCCTGCGTCATCTCGTGCCTGTTCCTGATACAGTCCAATGAAGCCAATTGTTGGACGGGGCCATCTTGGATGTGACGCGGATTCTAAACTTCCTGTCAGGATACGGGTGCCTGTCAGTCACATGAGCTGAGCCTCTGATTGGACACACTCATAATCCTAATATCGTCTAAAAATTCACCCCTTGTACAGTGTGTGCCAATAGTGAAATTAGTGCTTCAGACCCAGGCTGTTTTTTGAACCAGGCTGAAAATATCTTTTTTAAAAAGATGTAAAATTATGTTTTTTGGCTTGGTGTGTGTGTGTGAGATTTCCAGTCTTTCTGCAGCCAGCCTCTAGCGGATTCTTGATCAACAGCAACTTTTAGCACTTCAGCATAGGCTTCATTTTCTGTGCCTGAGATTCCGTTTTAAGCTTCTTTTATTTGTTTTTAAATCTTTAAATGGTCTGGCCCCATCTTAACTCTCTTCAGCTCCTTCACTCCCATGCTCCAGCTTGATGCCTCAGGTCAGCTGATCTGCTGCTCTTGGAGGTACCGAGGTCAAAATGGAAGCTCAGAGGGGATAGACCTTTTTCTGTTGCTGTTCTGAAATTGTGGAACAAGCCTCCCTTTCACATAAGACAAAACTCGCTGCTTACTGTCCATTTTTAAAACTTGTCTTTAAACCCATTTTATTCCTTGGCTTTTAACCTTGCTTAAAACTCTGCTTCTGTTTCGTGTTTTGTGGTTTGTTTTTAGTTACTGTATTATTCTTCTTAAATTGCTTAAAAAAGCAATGAAACCATTATTTTAGTGCTTATACCATTGTTTTGTTTTATGTACAGCATTTTGTTTCAGCTGTGGTTGTTTTTAAAGTGCTCCATGAATAAAGTTGTATTGTTTTGTATTGTGTTGTATTGTATGTAAGTATGATCACAGAGCTAAGTTTTTTAGTTTCTTTGCCCGTCAACTTTCAACCTGTGAGTTCCACAGCCATCTCAGCATTTGGCTGAAAGTTGCTTAAAACACCACTGAAAATGCTAAAAAGCTATGAAACTCTAGGCTCTAGCTATGGCCATGTTTATTGATTACGGTTCATATTGTACCAGGAGAAGTTTTATTACTCTAGAATGAGACATGAGTCCTTTATATTCAAATAATATAAACAACAAAATGCAGCCCTCTTTTCATCACTAACTCCCATCAACTCAACCTCTAGCTGTTGTCTGCTGATGTGCATTTCTGTGTTTTGGAGGCAGCACTTTGGAACAAGGCCAGTAAGGAGGGGATGGGCTTTTTTTCAGTTGTATCATTTAATAATTCAGTGCACTCAATGCATAGTCTCCAATTATCCTGCTCAAGCTTTAAACTATAGCTGATATATAAATCAATGCCAAATCTGCCTGTCAAAATTCAGCACTGGCTTCTCTGTTTTGCATCATGCAATTCTTTGCCAATGTTTGACCTCAAGCAACAGTAAGACACATCTTAAGATAATTTCATGGTTGCAATCATTTTTATAACTAGTGATCTAGTTTGTTTTTGCAGATCACGTCACGAAATCATGTTTAAAAAATATGATTATCAGTTAAATTCCTCTCCTCAAGCACATGTAACTTCAGCTCTGTGAATCACTCCTTGCTGTCTTTTTCATCAATAAATATGTTTGATGTTTCATGGATTGGTTTTAACATGTCTCCCCTTCTGGCCTGCAATCTGGAATAACCAAGTGCTGAGGACACTAGGGAGGCTGATTTTTGAGTTACATTTCATTCCATTCCTATCAGTGCAGCATTTCAGAGATCTCTCTTTATTCATTGTGAGAGTGTTCTCAGTTGACTTGGAAAGCTGACACAGTGAATCGGAGGAGGATAATGTGACAAACCAAAAGCTCATGTTTAAGTGACTTAAATTAGTGAGCTGACTTATTCAAACTGAAAGCTTATGGATATTTCACATTTCTGTTTATTCATTTGGTTAAATATGCATAGGAGGTATGCACGTGATCATAACATGATGTTACAAGTATGTTTAACCTCTTTAGTAACATATTTAGTGACTAGAGGGAAACAACACATCCATATATAATATAAAACCTCAATGAAAACTGGCCAAACCTCCATTTTAACCCCTCACAGGAGCTACACAAAGGGATAAATTGGATATAGGATTGCCTTTACGTTTATTTGAATTTCTGACAGTGTATTACATAAGAGACACACTCACTGCAGTTTAACAGACCCTAACCATAACTAGACAATGCCAATCACATTTGTAGCAATGTAAAATGTGGAAAAACTAAGTAACCAAAAGCATTAATATATATATATATATATATATATATATATATATATATATATATATATATATATATATATATATATATATATATATTTTTTTTTTTTTTTAAAGAATGATCTTTAAAGAAATGTTAAATTTAGAAGTGAATCAACTCTATTCAATAAAGCAGTAATATAGTAGCATGAGGCTATTTTTAATTTAAGTTACACAACACAGAGGTCATTTCAAGGTGAACCAAAAAATAAAAAATAAAAGATAAATCGGATTGGAAAACTCACAAATCACAGAAGCCAACACTTCTGGTTATCAAGTGGAAGAAAAAATTTCAGCGACATTATACTTTTGTCGAATAGAGAAAGGTTTTAAACGGCTCTACAGGAGCACTTCCCATGTACCAACTTCAGTGTCAAGTGTGACATGGAACTATTTGGTGTTAATGTAGAAAGAACCACTTCATGATTGCCTTGTTATTAACCCTGGTCTCCTTTTGTGTCTCTTTTCAGGAAGTAAATGAATTCAGAAGTGTTCTTTGAGTATGTTTCATTTTATTCAGTGATTAAAGTGTTTATTTTTCTCCTGGCTCTTTAGCAAACCATAAATCATGTCACTTACAGTATTACTGTTTGCCACTCATATGGAGAACACTGAAATGCATATTGAGCTCCATTAAGGAACTCTGGGTTAACCTTAATTGTTTGCCCCCAACACACACACACACACACACGCGCGCGCGAATACACACAATTTTTGCCACTACCGATCTGGATTGTTTTTGTGAGTAATACTGTAGGGATCTACAGGGGTCTGTTTTTATTAAAAACACATCACAATTTTGATGTAAGTTTCATATTGTTTTTAACAATCTAAAGATATTTATAATAATTTAAAAAAAAAACCTGTCAGGCTAGTTTATGACACTAAGAAATAAGAAAAATGACACTGTAATAAGAAAAATTATAATACTGACATTTCAGCGGCACTATGACTGACTAAATGTCAGAACACCACCTCTCTTACAAAGATAGGGATATCACTATAATTCATAAATCCACAAATGACCAAAGACTGCATACATTAAAATGCATCTTATCTTGTGATAGATCCAAGTGTCTTAGAGTGCAAAAGCAGAATAAAAACTAAATTAACTGGACACAGATCCTTGTAAAACTTGTGAACATAACAGACATCCTTTTCCCCCATGTTTAATAATGTCCACATGGCAAAAATGATGTATTTAACAATCTTGTCTCCATAATGAGTTAGATACAAAGGCCGCAGCACACAAGATGAGCTTCTCCAAGACCATTAGAAGCTAAATCTATCATCTGACCTGCATAAACATGGAGCTTTGTCTTACTCTCCTGCAGACAAATGGCCACAATAATGCTGCAAAACAACAGCAACACAAATCATCTATATGGGAATGGAACCACAAGTTTAGTCAGTATCAGGTCATTTATTTACACTTTGACCTGCTTACACCCATGCAGCCTCATCTTGTTAATCGAGTCTCTGCCTGCCCACATTGGGAAGAGGTATGGACAACGGCTGATTGCTTTTGAGTTCATCAAAGGGACAGCACAAACAGAGAATAATTTCCCTATCAGCAACAATAGTTCATTTATTGTCACCAGTCCACCTGACCAACAACATGGAGGTGATAGAGGAAACCACAGGAAGCTGCCTCTCACAAAATAGAAATGTATATGTATATAGTAGCTTTTCCATGTGTGTGTGTGTGTGTGTGTGTGTGTGTGTGTGTGTGTGTGTGTGTGTGTGTGTGCAATACAAAAAAATAAATGTATCTTAGTTACTGTGTCAAAGAAATGGAAATCAGTGTTGGGACATCAGCAATATTAATTTGAGCATGACAAAATCAAACTCTTACGCAGCCATATGACTGTAGTGTCATAAGCTTCGCTCAAAAGCTACTGAATTGTTTCATGCAGTGCAAAGACATTTCATTCATTCTTGTCAAATCAAAAGGAATATCATTGCCCAAGAACTTGCTTCCAGCTGAGACACATACACACAGGCATACAACACAGAGATAAGTGAGCTGACAGTTGTGGAATAGATAGAGGCTTTTACCACTTGGAAAGCCCAAAAACATTTTTCCAAACTTGTTTCATGTTCAAAGTGCTTTTGCTTATCAGAGTGATGATAATCTTTCGCCTCTCTTTATGTCCATTGTGGAGCTTAAAACATAGCTTAATGTTGCACACATTCTTGTTTTATAAAATATGTCACAATTTGCAGCCAAATTTTTGATATTGATAGTGATAACACAATAATTTGGAGTAAACCAAACAAAAGACACTTCACAATCCTAAACTCCTCCAACATTACAAACACAGATAGCTTAAGTCCATTGGAGGAACAAACAAGGTACTAGATGTAGCTGAAGTTTTTTTTTTTTTTTTTTTGTAGCTGAAGCTAAGCTGATAGCCTTGTCATGAACCTATGAATTGCTGCATGCACATCCTATTTTTTTCAGCACACTTAGATGGGCTAGGTGTTTTGCCCATTTCCTGCTGCTTTGCTGGTTCAGAAAAATAACCATATCCAATCAGAGCTTTGCTAAGATTAAGTGTGGGGACATTATTAGTCGCAGTGTTGCTAGAAATATGCACAGAAAAATTTCCACAAAAATTCACACATGCAAAGATGGCACTGAAAGAGCTCAAAAGTATGGTGGCCCTAAAGTGCAAACCACGACAGCAAATAACAAAAAAAAAACAAAAAAAAAACAGCAAATCGAAAAACACAACAGCAATTAGCTAAAGAAAAGAAAATTTAAAAACACAACAGCAAATTAATAAAAACAACAGCAAATCAAAAAATGCAAAAGTAAATCGAAAATCACAGCCCCACAAAGAAAAAGGTAAGTACTGGTGGGCGACATGAGTCATCGCAGATTGGACGAAGGTACTGTTCATCATTTGAATGGGAAGTTTTTCTGCCTTTAGCCCGACATGAGCGTTACCGTATAAGTGATTGTTAAACAGGTTAAAACACAGACAAAGCTCTGTTACCTTTTATATTTTATTAAAGTTAATACAGCGAATATTTGCAGACAGCAAAACAGCCATTAGAGCTTACTGACAGATGAATCAGCGCTGATCATCTGACACCGTAATTGTCGCTTCATGTGACGCTCCAGGTGAAGGACATTTCATTTCTCAAAACGGTCATGCTCCTTTCCTCTCTCTTCTTTCCATTTCCATACATCCCTTCATGTATCGCTGGTGGATGGGACTAAAACGCAAGTGAACAACGCAAGGATGAAACTTGGTGCTATGTTTCTATTTATGTTCTGAATCAAAATATTCTTTGACAGAAACAGCTATGTTTGGGTCACCGGTAACACTCATGTTTATAAATTGCGCTAAAGACCGAAAAACTTCCTCGTCAAACGATGAACTGTACCCTCATCCAATCAAGTCCTCCCTCTCGTCCAATCAGCGATGACTCACGTCGCCCATCAGTGCCTACCTGTTTTGGTAGCTTAATGTCGTTGTGTTTCATTATTTGTGGCTGTAATTTTTTATTTACACTTGCATTTTTGATTTGCTGATATGTTTCGTTATTTGTGTTTAGTTTTTTGATTTGTTGTTGTGTTTTTTAATTTGCTGTTGTGTTTTATGATTTGCTGTTGTGTTCAGTTATTTACTGCTGTGGTTTGCACTTCAGGTCCACCATACAAAAGGGTCTTCAACATATGCAAGCTGCTTTTTGTTGCACTATCTCACGTATTTTAACGTTATTTAGCAGAAATGGATAAAATAAAACGCTGAACTCATGTGATTAATCAAGAAGCAAGGGCCCTGTAGTGCATCCAGGTTTGCCTGAAATTTACTGTCATTTAAGCAATAAGGTAATACTCTTACCATTTATTTATTTTTTTAGTGTATTTTACAATTTTTAGTGTAAATAACCCTGATTATTTTTATGGAGCTTACAGAATAACCTTCCTCTAATCCATCATTTTTGTTGTCATGAACTGCTCCCAAAAACAGCAACTACAGGTTTTCTCTGTGAAACTGGGTGATCTGGCAACTTAAATTATTGGTATTTTGTCTAATTATGATGACTTAAATTGCTTCACCAACAGATAGAGATGAGAAATGTTGTTAAATAACATCATTTCTACACACTGTACTTTTAAACAGCAGTTGACATACTCAGAGAAAGATTAGAATTTTCTTTACTTGACTCTTATGACTTTCTTTTGAGCATGGATTTAAAACT
Organism: Labroides dimidiatus; assembly: GCA_030710495.1. Lineage (NCBI taxonomy): Eukaryota > Metazoa > Chordata > Actinopteri > Labriformes > Labridae > Labroides > Labroides dimidiatus. The sequence goes on from CM061147.1 coordinate 14,880,465, forward strand.
GTGCAGTATGTGATGAAGACAATCCATTAAAACAAAACAAAAAAACCCTGATATTCCTCCATCATGTCATCAATGAAATGACTGAAAAAAAAAATTGAGGACACTTTTTTGTGACAGCAGAACGGCTCCCTGTTTACTGGGCGGGTCAGTTAATCACCAGCATTTATCCTCATTGATTTGTTCCAGTCTCAGGGGCTCTTTTCTTTTGGTTCCTTTTTGGTTCGCTATTGGTAGTAATGGATGGGATTCTATTCATTGTATTTACTCCTAAAGAATTAACTAAAATGTGAAAAAAAGGCATAGACAAGTGTGATTTTTTTTTTAGATAGTGAAACAAATGACTCACTATAAAACACCTTCAAGCTGTACTGTGTACATGAGCAAAAAACAAGATTGAGAGGCAAAAAATACTTTTTCCTCAGTCAGTCTAAGACACTGATGCTCAAGCTGATTCCTGACCGTCAGATCAATACTGAACTGATGGATGAGCGCAATTGCAACCAGTCCCACCAACCCCCCAGAGGCACAACTACTGCTCTGTGCTCAGTACAAGCCTCCCTGATGACCTGGAGACCTGGCCCACGATTGACCTCAGAGCTAACCACCCAGCCAATTAGCATTGGCTCTCCCCAGGGCCTACCTATCCACACATGTAATCAGGGTGCCACACGGTGAAGCCTTGCTCTCCCTCAGGATGTGACCACAGAATCCCCTGAGCCCCGGGCGGCTTGTACCTGAACTGGTTCATTGATTTGAAGTGTGCGATCATGTTTCAGACAACTTATTAAATTTAACTATGAAAATGATGCTGAAATATACACAGACTACAACATGGAGCTGTATTTTAACAGTTTAGCTTGATTCATGTCCAATCTGGTTACATGGAGGAAGTTAGTTTTATGACCTGAGTGCAGCCAGTGACAGAGAGAGCTGTGAATGTTTTAGCTTAACTTTCTGGGAAGTTTCATATATTCATCTTAATCGAGCCACTATAAACTATACTTCAATATGAAGACCAGAAGTGTTATCTTTTTGTGAAGGCAAAAGATTCAAAGCTCCCCAAACAGTTCTTCTGGAGTGCTTTTTAGTTTGTTTGTTGTTTTTCTGACTCTAAATCTGTCAGCACCCTCCCCTCTCAGACAACGGTCAGTCACAGCATCCTCGCTCACTTAGATAACTGCATGAATATCAAGGTTAGAAATTGAGAGAATGCAAATCATCCACAGAAGACTGAATTCAAACTCTTCTTTAAAGATGAAAGGCGACATGTTGTAACAGCTTGTAAAAATCATGATATGGGACCCTTGAGTATTATTTGAAAATACTTTCAGGAATCCATGAACCCCCTCAGAATATCCAGATAAATGTAGAGGGCTTAGAGGTTGCATTGATGTGGTTACAAACCAAAGAAGTCAATTTTAGGCCAATGACGGGCCATGTCCAGACTGCAACTCAAATGACAAAACATCCACCTCAATTAGTCTGGCAAGCATGCCCTGTCAAGGCTAACAGTAATGTGACACACTGTCATACATTCCAGTTGGAGATACCGGAGGGGTCTAAGTGAAACAGCTGAACAGGTCCTTCTGCCCAGAGGCCTTCACAGCTGAGATGCTTCCAGAAAACTTAGCTTAGATGCAAGTCTATTTTATTCACCCATTCACACTTGCACGCACATGAAGGCTGTTTCTGTGAATTGGCTTTTGATCAATTCTTTCCTTCTGGGTGGTTTCTGCTGTGAGCAGTATTTGGAATAATGGCTCTACACACATTTACTGCTAGCAACCACAAATCCTCCACAGATAAATCCCCCCCATGACAGAGCTAGTATTGCAATCATGATGTAAGAGTAGTGACATCCAGACATTCTAATAAAAAACACTAACAAGTTCAACTTTAAAAAGTGTTTCTTTCAGACATATAGCAACACAAAATGTCATTTAGCTACGTCCCATTTTGTTTCTGACTAGGAGTTCAAAAAAACTAAAAAGTCAATTGTTTGGTTAAAAAAGTAAGTACACAAAAAAGTAAACAGGCAGCAAACAAAGACATCATACTGGTTGTTTCCATGGATTACAGTTGAGAGATAACATGAAAGACCTGCCAATTTAAGTCTATGTCCTGATGTGACGCAAAACATGCAGGACAAATTGTATGTGTGACAAAGCAATTCCATCACCAGCAACTGACAGTGTGTACAACACACACACACACACACACACACACACACACACACACACACACACACACACACACACACACACACACACACACACACACACACACCCTCATCCTCACTTGTTCTGTCGAACAGTGCATAAACCAAACACATTTACTCAGTTTTATTCTTTTTCAATTGTGAGCTCTACCAGGGATGCACACCTGGGCAGCGCTGCCTTTTTTTTGTCATACATTTCATACATACATCATATACATCATACATAACCCTAACCCTAACCCAAACCAACTTTTTCATGAAACAACACAAAGAAAAATGTTGCCAAAATGTGTTCGCATCTTTATGATGACATCAACACACAAGGGGTCTGTATCACCAGGTTTGCACAGCTGGAAGGAACAGCTGCCCCATGTCATCCATGCTTATAATTGCACTAAGAATGACACCATCGGAGTATGGAGTAACACTACCTGTTATATGGTAAACATCCAAACATCCTCACCTACCAGTACACATTCTCTTTGGTCTCATGTCAGAAGAAGATGCAGAAACACCACAAGGATCTGCTCAGAAATGGAAAGGAAAAATGACAGGGGCCTGCTGTATTGCAAGTGCAAGGGTTAAGCAAACTATGATAAAATATGCAAAGGAGGAACACTACAGTTAGGAGACAGAGTACTGGTGCATTTTTTAAGTGAAAGAGGTGGCCCTGGAAAACAACTAAGACCCTACTGGGAACAAACAGTCTATGGTGTGAGAGAGCAGGTTGGGGAAAGTGAGTCCAGAGACAGGAGGTCATCCCATCTGTGCCTTACACAGGAACCTATTGCTACAAGTGAACGACTTGCTGGTAGAAGTGAAAAGCCCACAAGAATGCCAAGAGCACCAAAGACATTATGAAGTCCTGAAGCCAGTAACCCGAATGAAAATGAACTTTCTTACTGGTTTCATGTACCCAGATATCTGCCAGAGAGTCCATGTCCACCTGAACCAGTTCACAGTGGGTCACAAAGCAGGCCTCAACCAAGCAAGACAAGAGAAAAAGAAGGTATACACATACAACCTGAACAAGAACGAGACAATGTTATACATGAACAAGTAAACCAAAGACAGAATGAACAAGACACAGACCTACCTAAACCAGACAACAACTAGCAAGTTCCTCAACTTCACCAAGAAGTGTATGTCAGAGAACCCAGTCCTGGACAAGCAACTGAATCTGAGTCAGTCCCAGCCCTGAGCCAGAAGGGACCTGCCATCCTGAGCCACCATCCCATCTCAGGCAGTCCACCAGGCAGAGACAACCCATGTGTTATGTTGGCAAAAAGTGGAGGGAAACCCCAGCCGTTGACTGGAGACAACACATTCACACAGGTAGATAACAAACATCCAACCAAGCAAATAAAAAGTGACAATATTATACCAAACAATCTTTTCTCAGTAAACGTACTGTATGAAAACCTACCACACAGGTGTACATCGTAACACATTATCATGGCTGCTGGTACGTCTGTGGTGCTAACTGAAACTGCGGGCTAACCCGTAATCTTTACATGTGGTCATATATTCAACCTCAAAATTCAACGGAAAATTTGAGCTATGTAATACAAACAATTTTTAGCAGGAATAAACATTCTATTATAACACCAAAGGCAAAATACACAACCCTTTGTATGAGCTGATACCTTTAAAAGGGGGAATTTGAATCAAACACATGGACATGAAAGATTCCTTAGCTTGTCTGTGAGGAAACGCAGCCTCAGCTTACATCACTCGCACCCGCAGCTGCACCCCCCGCTGGTGTATCCGAAATACTACATCAACATTACAACAGGTGTTAGAATAGCGACAACTTAAAACTTTTGTAATAACTATGTCATATATTCTCTTGCGTAATCTTTGCGTAATCTCTGTATATACTAAGTTTATTGCTCCTTCTTTTGCTTCTCAAAGCTCCTGATGTGACTTGATGTGTTGATGATTTCAGAGCACACTGTACCTTTATTCCATAGATATTGTTCATTTTGTTATTGTGGTGACCATTCCTGGGACCCATAATGTGTGTATAAATGAATTCAAGGAGTAAATGTTCTCTTTCTGAAACACCTTCCTGTCTTTACATTCTGCATTAACATTGTACATCAGCAACAAGCACTAATACTTCTCTCATGTGCCATGTGCCATGTGCCTGCAGGCTTCTGTTGGGATCTGAAAACTCTGATAAATGGAGTAAGGGTCTGTTGAAGGTAGCAATGCTATGTGGGCTGTAGTGTTCATAAATTATGATAGGGTAGAGTAGTTTGTTTCAGTGTTGTCAATAACTAGTAGATCACAGAAAACAGAGGGTCTGTTTAATAGGACAGCACTGTATGGGTTACACAACCAAGAGGCTGTCTTGCATTATGTAACTCGTCAGGTGTGCATAGAGGCATAATTAGAATGAGTGGTTTCTTCACTGACCACTTACCTTTTTAATTTTTGGTATAAGCTTCTCTTGCTTCAAACATAGCAGAACATTGGCTGCAGGATAGAGTTGTGCATTCCATCTTCAAATTATGTAAGGTAGCTCAATATTTTATGACTGCAGTCGTACTCCCTCTTGCATGTTTTTAACATGGTTAATATTCCTTCTGGTAACTTATTTCAGGATTGATGTTTCTTATTTGTAATTGTTGTCTCAAGGTTTAATTCAGGAAGCAAATTTCTCTAATAATATTCAAACAAAGCATTCTCAAAGTTCTGCAGCTCTGTGCATCTTGCTTTAGTTTTGCACCTGATTGTGACTCTGGTGAGCTGCCACATATCTGCAGTTTGGTCCCATCCTGATGGCATTAGATTCTATTTATATATGTGATAAGCTAAATGGAGAGGGAAAGTCCTGACTGATTTAGGAGTCAATTCATAACAGATCTAGAATCGTTGTGCGGCAAAGCCCTGAAAATGGATCGTTTAATGAGCACCATAACACAAGTTGTTAACTTTTTCAGTCTTTTCTGAAGGAGTTTGGCTCTGACACAAATGTCCCTGTTCATAAACAGCTTACTTTCTATTCTAGATAACTGAATTACGTCAAAATGCATGAAAAAAGAAAACTGCAGTTTATGGAGCATTTTACCCTCTGTGACATCCTTTTTGAATTAGACAATGTCTTTTTGGGTCTTTTGTTTACATTTTGCAGATGCAAAAAGCTGGACAATCCTTTAGTGAAACAGGCCCTAAGTTACCCTTTAGTTTGCATACAACTGTTTATGTTTTACATTCATTTTGTGCAATTCACTCTACACCAGAGATCACATTAACCCTCAAATGGTTCCGTGTTGCTGTTTCAGGTCAGAACTAACCAGATACGGCCCACTGTGTAACAATATTTGGCTCGTGAGATAAAATCAAGGTTTATTACAGCTGGCCTGGCTGTATATAGAACATGCACCACAGCTAAAAATCCCGGAATGCTTTGCTAGTGCGTTGGCACATCAATAAAGACCCACGAGCTCTCCTGTCCTTCTGCGTTTACATTGATTAGCATCACCTGCTACCAGTTATCTGCTCTGGCAAATTTTAGCCACCCCTCCCCAAAAATGATTAAATAAAAGGTAGAAAACAAGATCTTTCTTGACAGGTGGGAGGCAGATTATCTGTTCACTAATGTACAGGAGAGACCCGTTTGTCTTGTGTGCAGAGCCAATGTGACTTTAACAAAAGAATACAACATAAGAAGACACTATGAAACAAAATATCAGGTTAAGTACAAGGACCTGGACATGAAGCATAAGCTCCAGATAAGCTCCAGCTCCAGAGATGAAAAGAAGTCTGGTTTCACAGCAGACTGTGTTCAAATAAGTAAAAGTAAAAAGTGAGGCTGCTGTAAAGGCAAGTTTTATTGTGGCAGTAGAGATAGCTAAATCAGCCCGGCCCTTTAATGAGGGAGAGTTTGTCAAAAAGTGCATGATCAAAGTTTGCAATGTTGTGTGCCCAGATAAAAGGCAAGCATTTTTATATGTAAACAGAAACACCGTGGCTGATGATGCATGGGAATTTGCTACTGATCAACACAAACAGCTGATGGAAAAGATTTTATAGCATACTTCCTCACTGTGGATGAGAGCAATGACACATCTGACACTGCCCAGCTGTCAGTCTTCTTCCTTGGAGTGGACTGAAGTTTGTGCTAGAGGAACTTTTGGGATCAATATCAATGTATAGCACAACCACAGGAAAAGAACTCTTTGAAGAGATATCCAAATGTATGGCTGCCTTGGGATAAACTTATGGGACTAACAACAGGATTCGGGAGAAGATGTGGGAGAACCATGCAGGTGAGTTTACAGTTCATCACCAGGAATCGTTGTGTGGCAAAGCCCTGAGAAGGGAACATGTAATGAGCACTCTAACACAAGTTGTTAACTTCATAAGAGCCTAAGGTTTAAAAAACTGCCAGTAACTGCAAGTCTTTTCTGGAGGAGTTTGCGTGATAGGGAATGTTTTGTTGTTCATAACCAAAGGTGAGGTGGCTAAGCTGAGGAGACATATTGAACTGATGCTTCAAACTGCATGAGTTTATGTCAGTTTATGGAAAGCAAACAGAAAGATAACAGAGCTCTGGGATAAAAAGTTTCTGTGTGAGCTGGCATTTCTGTGCGACATCCTGAGCCATCTCGATGTGCTCAATCTGCAGCGTCAGGGGCGGGGCTGCATCATCACAGACATGTTTGCTGCTGAGAGCTTTTGAAACCAAGTTGTGCCAATGGGAGACTCAGATGCTGCAAGGAAACTACGGCCATTTTCTGTGCTGCCAAACCATGAAAAAGCAGATCTCTACCGCCATGTTTCCAAGTGCACAGTGTACTGATAAACTCAATGTATCCAACGCACCAATCAACCTCCAAATGGAGCTGATTGAACTCCACTGTGGTGACACGCTCAAGTCAAAATATGAATCTGTTGGCGCTGCACAGTTTTCACATTTCATCCTTGACACAATGCCCCAACTCCACACTTAAGCTGCTTAAATACTCTCAATGTTTGGCAGCACTTATCTGTGTGACCAACACATCACACAGGAGTCATCTCAGAGCTTGACCCCAGACATTGATGAACTGGCATCTAAGAAAAGGTGCCAGTAAAATGTGATTCTTCATGTGTTTAAAATATTAAGCTTTGTTTATCCCAGATTCAATGTTTAAGTAAAATTTAAGTTTGTTTATGAAACAGTTTATCAGTTTATATGTGGAGAGAAGGGAAAAAAACATGCTCAATTGTAGTCAATTTTTCAATAAATAATGAGTCTGGCCTGCAACTTTGTCCCAGTTTTAACTTTAGCCCAGTGTGTTTAACACCCCTGAGATACAGCTTAACTCCTTGATGACAATTTGTGACATAGTGTGTAAGGTCTTGATGCAGCTGAGATGACCTTTGTATCCCACTAATGCCGACTGATTCATATTCTACGTATACCAAGGATTGTATCAAATGCACAATGTCGTAATATATTGGTATAATCAGTTGTTTTCCTTTGTTTATCATCTCTTCACTACCAGGGAAATTTAATGTGCCAACACAAGCCTACTTTCTGATGCTGTATGCTTTTCAGAAATCATAAAGGAAGAGTTTAACTTGCAGTAGAATCAACCTTATACCACTCTCTTTTTTTCTATTTGGAGTATCAGTGTTACAAACATGATTAACTCACCAAAGAGCAGATCCACATACTAATGATGCAGTCAAATTGATCTTTCTGCTGTGCCAATAAGGCTATTCCCCTGGGCTCCCCTTCACCTGTTGTTAACAACGTTCTCTTAGGGGGGTTCTGTCAAATGCTGACAGAGGAAAAACATATGGCTGCCTTCATCTGTTAAAACCGCATGAGAAGAATCCCTGGGAGGCTAGTTTGACCCTCTCTAGCAGCCTTCAAACTGCAAATTAAACAGAAATTGTTTTCTTACCTGAAGGCACTCAGATTCCCTGATGCCTTCATGCTTAAGGGAAATTGTAAGACAGCTCGAGACAAGGGAGAGAGATAAGCTTCCAAGAAGGACATGAATGATTAACAGATCCTTCCACAGCTGTCAGTAAGAGATGAGATCATATCATCTGCAACAGTTACCCAAAAGCTAATGATCTACGTTTATCTTGTTTTGCAATTTCCTAATTTGTCCTAATTATGAGCTGTTTGAAGTGGTATTCAGTGCCTTTTAAACAAAATTGCATTGATGAAGCAAGGTTTGTAATTAATGTCATTGAAAATATGTACACTCCCCCATGATGTTCTTCCTCCTTGAAGTGACCCTGTCATCCTCCTCTCCTTGTGATGATCTGCATTTTACTGCTTCAAGACAGATCTACGAAGAGCGCGGAGGTTGTTTGACAGCTGATAGTTGCCCGTGGGCTGTACTGTTTTAGTGGTGCTTTCTAGCTATTTGAAGAGAGGTGCTTCTGTGAGAGATGAAAAATCTACGGAAATAATTGAGAGTAAGAGTCCTCTTTCATGCAAGGGTTAGTACAAAAAAGCATGGATACTTTCCACACCACCTGCACTGATCCTTTCTGTGTGTCATCTGCTCTTTTCTTTTTTAATTTGTGATATAGATTTTGCTGAAGAAGTCTGGGATCTTTTGGTCTGGTTCGTGAGAAAGCCCAGCATATTATTATGCTGCAATGATGTAGTTGGATGGCATGCTATCAGGCTTACCCAGGCCAGTACACACATTCATTTGGGCAATATATTATGGCTTATGGATGCAATGCACTACTCACACTAAGTAAGGTACATTGGTTTTTACATGAGTACCTTTCCTTTTTGGTCTGAATTTTAATGAAATAATTAATAGTTTCCTCTGGTGTTACTATTAATGAATGTGAACAAACCCCATTTTCATGAGTTCAATATTTCTTCCCCCAACTATTTAGACAATCACAAAGATAGCCCCAGATAACCAAAATTGACAAAGTAGCAGGTGTTTCCACCATTTGCTGCAATGACAGCTTGGCAGTGACGTCTCATGCTCCTCACTAGCTTCATGATGTTGTTCTGAGGTGATGTGTTTCACTCCTCCACAAGTGCAGTTCTGCACAGTTCTGCCAGGTCACATGGGGGTGGGGTGCAAGTATCCAGTCTCTGCTTCAGCTGGTCCCAGACGTGCTCTATGGGGTTCAAGTCAGGGGACATTGCTGGCCATACCATATGAGGAACTCTGACTTCTTGAAGTCAAGCTGTGACAATTCTGGCAGGATGTGGTGGAGCATTATCATCCATGAACAGAAAGTTGGTGGTGGGCTGGTGGAATTGGGGGATGATGATGGGTTCTGTGATGTCTCTGAGGTAAGAACATGCAGTGACTGAGCCATCTACAATCACCACATCTGTTTTGCACTGACTGGTGATGCCTGCCCAGACTGTTGTACCTCCTCCACCAAAGTGAACCCTGGGGACCATGTTGACCTCAGCTTAACACTCACCTTGCCTTATCCAGTAACACTGATGACCATAATTTCTATGCATGGTGATCCAACATTCATCAGTGAACAGGATGGTAGACCACTGCTGCATTGTCCAGGTCACATGGTCTTGTGCCCCCTGCAAATGGTCACAGTGGTGTCTTGGTGTCATTAAAGTCACCTGCAACGATCGTCTGGCTTTAAGCCAAAGTAGTGGACAGGGTTGGGAAGTAACCGATTACATGTAACGGGGTTACGTATTTAAAATACAAAACACGAGTAACTGTATTCTGTTATAGTTACAGTTTAAATTGATGTATTCTGAATAAAGTAACTTTCTAAAAAAATAAGGATTACTTGTCGGGGTTATGCTAAGGCACTACACGCATGTAGCACTGTGTAGATGCAGAAGCAGGACACACACTCACACACACACACGCACACACACACACACACACACACACCCACGCACACACACACACACACACACACAGCACAGCCCCACCTCTCACTGTAATTCAGTGTGTAGTCAGTGACAAAGCAGAGATCACTGATCTTATGCAGAGAGTGAGTTTGCTGTGAGTTGACAAAGTGCATAAATGATGTATTTTCCAGATTGGTAAAAAAAAAGAGAGTGAAATGTTTGAAACATTCTTGGTGTCATATCTAATTTGGCTATTTAAATATTAATCTGTGAACCTGTCTGTCTGAAAATACTCTGCACTCATATGATCCAATAATTCTCTGCAACAGACAGATTTTTCCTCGCTGCACTGCGTTCCCCTCAGACATGAAACTACTGTACACAAACTCCGCCCACTTTCAGATATGATAAATGCCAATCTGTGTGTGGAAATGAGCGTACACCCATTTTTCAGTCGTACGCACATTTAATAAATAAGGGCCAATATCCCTAACTTATTGTGAGTAGTGCATCGAAAAAGGTGATCAGACTCCCCTCTGCCTTACCTGTCAAAAGTGTGAGGAACACAAGAGGAGAGCTGACAGAGGGGGACATCATTATAAGCTGGACGCAGAAAAGAAACATCATGGTGACCTTGCTATTTGCTGTGTTGACCTCCAGAGGATCATCATGCTGCCTCGTGTCCCTGGAGTGAAGTCAATAGTCTTTACTAAGTGTATCTCTGCTTTCCATGAAACCTTTGCCACTGCTGGAAAAAAAGTCCCCAACAAAGAGGTAGAGTTTTTCTAATATAGCATGAAGGAATAGCTGGGAGAAAGGCACAGGAGGTAGCATCTGCTTATGTCAGTGAACTACAGCAGGAGCGTGACATCAAGCATGTTGTTCACTGGGTTGGCAACTGTATGACACAAAACGGAAACTGGTGCCTCCTGTCAACCTTGGTAGCTGTGGTGAGTGACCCTACATCAGAGCCTCAGTGTGACATTGAAGTGCTTCGAACCAGGCCACACTTTTAAGTGCAGATAGTTTCCACCATGGGGTGGACAAAGAGATGAGGAAGCAGCCTGCTGTGTTGGATTTTGAGCACTTCAGCAGATTCATTGCGTCCTCCAACTCAGGAAAAGTTAATGTGATAAAGTTAAAAAGCAAAAACATCCTGGCTCGGAAGGCTGGCCATTCACTGGCAAAACTGAAGAAGGCACCAAATCTTTTAGATATGCCAGTGAGGAGGGGAGGGGGGGGAGACCAAGGGACATATTCTTGCCCAGCTGCGACTGGGAAATAAGAGAATCAAAAGGCAAAAAATCATGTACACATATGCACACACTGTCTGGAATTAAAAGTGGATTCACCAATAACAATTGTTGCCATGCAGCTTTTTATGTGTAATTGTTATTGTTTTAGCTGCAAATGTTTCAATTACCTGAGTGTTAATATTTTTGAAAATGTTTGAATGAATTGAAATAAAATGTTGTCTTGAACATTGTAAATTAAAATTACTGTTCTCATTCAAGCCATCTGAGCAGTATTTATTAATTTTGTAAAAAGATGAACATGGTAGGAGGCTCATAATATTTTTAAGCGTAATAAATAGGGTACAACACTCCAAAAATAAAAGAACTAATGTCTTTGTCTTATTTCCAATGAAAAGTATCCTGTCAAAATAAATAGCTAAATTTGCCTGAAAATTCCTGATAAACATTGTTTAAATCAGTACTACTAGCAAAAAATAAGACCTGATTTGTTTATGAGTGAACAGATCTGCCCGGTTGAGTAAGACAATGCTTTTTCTTGGAATAAGAATAACAATATTTTTTGAAGAATCTTAAGATGTGTATTTTTTTTCATACCCCATATGCATATTTGTTTCTACCCATTACAATCAATATAGGTTTTATTTTTTGCTTATACTACCTAATCCAGTGAGACATTCCATTCAAAATTTTCTTTATCGCAATGTCTGTGATAACGAAAATTTCAGGAACGAAAAAGTCAGCAGAGAGTCACCTGAGAGTCCAGTGAGAAACCCAGTGGCAGTGTTTAGGGAAGATGGCCAGCCCAAGCCTTGTTGTCAGTTCAGATAGTTTTTTTTTCCCCTTTTTTTTTTTAAAGTTTGAGTTTCAACACAAGATCGATAACTGGTTTCACATCAGAAGTCCCAAGGGTGTGCGTTCTGTCGAGTCTCTTGTTCTAGCGCACCAAGCACAGCTGGAGCCACTTTTCTAGATTACAATGATGTCCTAAAGATAAACAAGCTCCTGCTCCAGGAATGATGTATTCATGATGTGGGACAACCCAGTGACTCTTGCACACCACTTATCCCATCATTTTATTTCCATTATGAAACCAGTCCAAGAGTATTTCATAAAACAAAGAATAAAGAAATAAAAACATGGAAAAGAGAAACAATAGGAGAAATTCTTTTATCATCTATCATCCTTAACAAATCACAGTTGCTACATTCATCAGCAGACTTGTCTAAATCTTTTAAAGAAATCAAAGAGATTTGGTCAGAAAGATCCCTGAAAGTATAATACAAAACCAAACGGAAATGGAATTGGTAAAATGGGGCCTGGAAAGCTAATCAGAGGCACACAGAGGACAGCAATAACTCCTCCAGGAAAGAAGCAGCCATTTCCACTGGCACTTCTTATTTCTATTCTCCACGCTCTAAAATCCTGTCAGCTCTCTCTCAGGCAGACAGCAACTGCATTTCACACTATTCTTTGTACAACTGAGAGGTGCCCACTCACTTTCTGTTCAAAATGAGGTGGTTTTATGCTGCATTTACTACTGCTTTTTTTTTCTTTTTCTTTTTTTTCTTTTGATCATGGTTAAAATTGAAAATGCTGACAAAATTTCTTGTAGCACAGTTTTTCTCTTTGTTTTTTCAGAATTTTTGAAAATGTAAAAAAATGATCCCTCTCATTTGATATTTGCCAAGTTTAAAATTATATTTCTATGTTCTTGGCTGTTAATTTCTTCTTCATTGTACGCAAGTGTGTAAGTATACCGCATACTAACACTTATCACAAAAGTGAGTACACCCCTCACATTTCTGCAGTTATTTAAGTATATCTTTTCAGTGGACAACACTAACAAAATGACACTTTGACACAGTGAAAAGTAGTCTATGTGCAGCTTAAATAACAGTGTAAATTTATTTTTCCCTCAAAATAACTCAAAATATAGCCATTAATAGCTAAACCCAGATACTTAAATATCTGCAGAAATGTGAGGGGTGTACTCACTTTTGTGATACACTGTATGTCTGACCCTTAATTTTCTGCACCATCATTATTAATAGCCAGTGGAAGTCTCTTGTCTGAAAATATGAGACAATGCAAAAGTGCTAACGTCTGCTGTTTCTCGAGTGTCCGCTTGAGGCTGGCTCCAGAAGTACTGGAAGTCACGTACACACCAAGCCAAGAAAAGCCGTTTTCACGGCCAAAGTAACCCCTGATTCACACATACTCCGTGGGCGCCGCGGTCCGTGGGCGCCGCGGTCCGTGGGCGCCGCGGTCCGTGGGCGCCGCGGTCCGTGGGCGCCGCAGTCCGTCAGCACTGTTTTAGAGCGCAACATCATACTGTTATAGAAAATGGGTTTGGTTGAGGTGGTAGACTACATGACTGTTCAAGTGTTGTGGTTCAGTTTATTGAAAAAGAAAAAAGTTCTCCTTTTCTTTTTAAACTTTTGTATTTGGTGGTTGTTTTGGTCATATGTTTGTGTTTTTTAAGCAATCATTTTTGCTATGCTTTTGCTCAGTGTTATTAGTTGCTTTCCCACCTGCAACATTTGAAGAAGTTGTTCCACAACAAGGGACATTTTCCCCCTCAGCCTGGGACATGTGAAAGGAGGCTTGCTTCTAACTGAACAGTATTTTAATGTAAATGCTATGAGCCTGGGGAAAGAATAAATAGTTGTTCAACTCATTACAATCATTAATCCAGGTATTCCTTTTCCAGCTCACTGAACCAGGAGCTCTTTTCCTTCTCACCACTGAACCTTAACATCTCTTAATGCAAAGGGTTAGCAGGACACGTTGCATTTGTATAACGTGCTGAAACAATAACAATATAAGGACAGCCCAGCAATGCTGCCAGTATTTACTTACTTTATAGTGGTACAGTAAGAGCAAAAAGGGGAAGAAAAAGAAAATGCAACAATGTATTATTTTATCATCTGACTCTGATAAAAGCAAACAAGCTCCAGGTGTGAAAGCACCTGCTTGGTGGTAGCTTCAGGGCTACCATGTTTTCTTTGCCAAGAGTCAAAGTCACTAAAAAAAAAAGGTGTTATTTGTTTCCAACCATAAAAAGAAAATTACACCAGACCCCCTGCAATTCTATGCGTCATTCAACAGCTGTGATCCATTGGTATAGGCATAAAGGCCTGTGGAGCCTATGGAGCATAAAAATAACAATGACAGAAGAAAGTAGTGGACTGATGAATGGTTTACAATCATCCCTACTCATTATCCCCCCAGCGATATATTTAAAGACTCACTTACAGTTTTAAAGATCCTTGAAGAATACAGTCTTACAGCTCATTGATCGTGATGATTTCTGCCACCTGAGTACATTTAAAGCAATGCTGTTATTATCAGAAAACCTCTGGGAAAGTCAGAAAATGTTGTGTTATAATCATTTACTTAATACATGTGAGTGTACGTCTTGGGCCCAGCAGATAAAGTACGAGTGTTAAATTTCATGATGTCAGTGGTAGAGTTGGTTGTCTCTCAATCAGAAGATCTTGGGTTCAGTCCTATTTCCTGCAGACACAGTCTTCACTAAGTCCCAGTTTGTTCCCACTGCTGTTTAGAGGTGTCTGAATGTATATAAATGACAATAACTAATACTGATGGTCCCTTACTCTAGTAACCTTTCCGACAGTATGTTAATCTGGTGTGAATGTTACTGGCAGGGTAAAAGTGCTTTAAGTGGTCAAAAAGACTAAAAAAAAAAAAAGTGTTTTAAGCACTAGTCTTTTTACCAATAAAACTGACAACTGTCAAAGGCAGTGAAAAAAGGAAGTAAAAACTGAAAGTTAAGAAGTTATATCTGTCAGACGTTAGATCTGTTCTCATTCTCCCCATACACTGCAAGAGGGTACAATTAAGCTCAAATATTGCTTGATGTCAAAATCAGTTGTATGTTTCAAAATGGGTCAGGATTGGCTTAAGTTGGCACAGTATATACCCAGTCTTAATCAGATCACTCTGCCCATCAAAAGTAAAGCCGTGGCTTAATAGTTGACAAGAATTAAACAAATCTTAATTCCTGGACCTGAACTTTGTGTGACTGATGCTTTGTGATGAAAATACAATGGTTCAATCATTCATTTAGAGCTCTTCATTTGTATTTTGATCAACAAGAAGCAGAGAAGCAAAGATTGAGAAGTCAGTATTAGACAGACATCAAATAGTTTGGGGAGGGGTTAGAGAAGTAAAGCTTTTTCATGCTAAGAAACTGAAAAGCTATTATTAAGAATATCTTTTGTTAAATGTGTTTTCTCCATTTTTCTTTTATTTATCTTCTTTGAAGAAGAACCTTCCTTTCAAGTACCCTCAGCAGTGTTTTCCTTTGTTCTGTGGGCCTCTTCTTAGGAATTTTGACATATGTAAAGAGGCTAATGGGTGTAGCAGTCATCTAGGCAGGCTCGGTGCTTTCATGCTTTGATGTAAACATTCAAAATGTCAACCTGGTCCGTAGCTCTGCGTGGGTAAGCTCCAACACAAATAAGGCTGTCAATCCTTTTGCCTTGTGTGTGTGTGTGTGTGTGTGTGTGTGTGTGTGTGTGTGTGCGTGTGCGTGTGTGTGTGTGTGTGTGTTAATCTGTGAGACATGCTTCTGCCTTGTTGTGGGTTTGTTTACTGTATCACCAAGACAGAATGTGCTCTAACCGCTGACTTACACTGCCCACAGTTATCCCTGTTCAGTTCTTATCAAAGATCCCTGAGGTGTGACACCTAACCATTCTCCTTTCCTCCTAACCCTACACTTTTGTCTTCATCATTCTTGCATGAAATTGGCTATTAGATGCTACTCCAGGACAGATAGCGAGACTTAACTAAAATACATTGGGCACATTGCAGAATATGTGCTGTGAAAAATGTTAAAAATATGAATGCCAAGCACTAGAATTTCTGAATGAGCTCACCCTAGTGCACATTAGAGAAAAATACAAAGAGGAAAAAGAAAACAGTCTCCTGTGATGTGTCTTAAAAATCCATAAAATGGCTCCAAATCACAGCAGGGACATATTAAAGAGAGACAAGGTCCTTTCAGTTTGATTTACTTTGAAGCCCTCACTTATCCCTGTGTGGTGATAACCATGGGTCTGTGCAGTCTCGACCTCACCCCAATCGCTTTTGCACAATCAAATTTCTGGGCACTCCACAAGTCACCACGTGCCAGCTATCTAATCATGAACAGTGAAAGGGGGAAAGAATTATCTCTGAGTAGTTAGCTGCTTGAAACCCACATACTGGGTCATTATTATCAAAGCCTGTCCTGGGCTCACTAGAGAATATAAGAAGAGGGGCTGATGAATGGGACAGGCAAGTGGGAAAAATAAAACAAAACAAAAAAAAAATAAGTCTTTGGGTGTCTTTCAAAGTTCAGAAGATGGATATAAATTGCTGCTTTCAAAATAAGTCTCCTGTCCTTTTTCTTGGTGTCTTGCATCAAAAAAGAGTTATTATTTTTTGATGGACAGAGTGTGACAAAGCAGCAAAGCTCCTCACAGCTGTTTGTCCATCAAAGGGGTTGTTAGAGAGGTAACTACTATATTCACAACATTTACAAGGGGAGTTTGAGTCTCTTTCAGCGTCTCCCACAGCTGCTGTGATATACAGAAACTAACTGCATTTTTTGCTGCACAATTTATTAACACAGCCTACAGCTGTGGGAGGTGAATCTGTTTCAATGTGATATATTCCAGGGTATAAAATAAGCCGTGTTACAAATCTGTCAGCCCCTCTTTAACCCGACTTCCTTTTATTTGTTCCCACCTGCATCACTAAAGCAGGTGTGGATTTGATGTATTTTTAGGTTACTCTTGGAGAAACAGAAACAAAGTTTAACATAAAGTTTGTGTAAAGGAGCCATCTGTTCCTAATTGTTCACATTCACAACTTAAACACACCTTCTGTTCTTCATTTTATACTGTCACCTCCCTTTGAGTTTTCCTGTTCCTTTAGTTTCATGGAAATGGGACAAAGCCCCTCACTATTGTCAAGATGAATTTAAAACGTTTGAATATATGAATAATATTCCCTATGGAAGAATACTGTATTATGCTTGAAATCATGTACAGCTAGATCCCTGTGGATGTGCTGAAACCACTTAAGTGTGCTTGCCCAATAGGAACATCTGCTCTGTTTTTCAAGTATCAGTTTCCCTGTTCACAGCATGCTAGACCTTAAATGTGTTTCAGCACAATAGTTAATTTCCAGCATATGTGCTTGAGCTGATGTGTACTGCTATCTCCAAAACGTACAGGTTGTGCAAAGAATCTAAATTCTGAAACCTTGTAACAGAAACTGCTTTAACCAAAATATTAGTTGTTTTCAAGGTTTCTGTGTCAAACCTGGAAATATCCCATCAGAGACTTACAATTCAAAAGGTGCTCCACGAGGCTCTAATTTTGGTCCTTTCATGTTTGACAGATTTGGTTGTATTTAATCTTATAACCTTTTGACTTTGTTTTGCTGACCCTCAACTTGCTGTTGAGAACCCATAACCTTTTGAATGCTCTTCAGTTCACACCCGTTGGCCTTAAACCAGAGCTTATCAACCAGTTGACCGGCAGCAGCCCATCCATGGGCCATTTTGACAGATATTATTATAGAGCCTGGTACAGTCGTGGCCAAAAGTTTTGAGAATTGCACAAACTTTGGTTTTCACAAAGGTAATTTGATCTTGGCAGGGAAGGACTTTGCAGTTAATTGCAATTTATCCATCACTCTTCACAATCTATAGTTGATAGAAAGCACCACCATAAGAACTAGGAAGCAAACATGGTGAAAACTGAAATTTGTGCCATTCTCAAAACTTTTGGCAATGACTGATTTTGATTCTGTGATGTGTGTCAAATCTCAATACTTAAGTGTCACCATTGTAGTTCAGGCACTCACTTTTTGTTTGAGACCTCATTTGACCAACTGGGATTGATCTATGATCTCTCAAGGGCCAACAATAGTCAACAAGCATGACAGGGGGTGAATGTGTTGCACTTCCTGTTTTTTTTTCTTTTTCTGTATTACATTATTATCTTGGTTAGTGGAAATTATCAAAAAGGGAGAGCCTGCACTATAGTGCTGACACTGTAGTATTGAGATTTGAAACACCTTGCAGAATCTACAGCACTTTGTATTTAAATCCAAGTCAGAACAGCGCAGGTGGGCCGCTACTGGTTAATGGGTTGACAGCAAACCAAACCCATGCTCCTTTTCCGGTCAACAATTATTTATTGTGCTACTTTGTACCCGTCTTCACCAAATGGAAGTACCAGATGCAACTCTGAAGTATTAACATTTTAGTATTTGACAAGGTTATTTGTTCATAACTAATTACATGTGGTGATTGCAACATGTTATGAATTTTATGTTGGAATTTCTGGAGTTGTTTTCTTGTGCAGAGTCTGTCTCTCTTCCTCAAAGAGATTAGGCAGTCCCCTTTCTGCACTGGCTCCACCTACATATTATTACTGCAATCCCCACCTGCATTTAAGACCTGCTGTGAGATGTCTCCTGTGCCAGATTATTCTCGCATCTGATGTGGTACCGTGGCCAGTTCTCTAGAGCTTTCTCACGAATTTGCATTTGTTTGAACCTTTCAGCTTTGTGTATTTTACCAAAGACTAATTTACCTGTCAGAGTTTGGAGCTTGGACATCCAGGAGAGGCTCGGAGTAGAGCTGCTCCTTCACATCGAGGAGCCAGATGAGGTGGTTTGGGCATCTGTTGAGGATGCCTCCCAGACACCTCCTTGGGGGGGGGTTGGGCATGCCCAGCTGGGAGGAGACCCTGGAGGTAGACCCAGAACACCCTGGGGTAGACCCAGAACACAATAGAGAGATTATATCTCTCAGCTGGCCTGGGAATGCCTTGGTATCCCCCAGGAAGAGCTGGCAGAAGTTGACGGGGACAGGGGCCACTGAACCTTGCTTATGACATTGCTACACCCGTGACCCAGACCCGGATAAGTGGTAGAAGATGGATGGATGGATGGATAATTATGCTGTCCCCCATCTCACTGCCTCAACAGGCCCGTAGTACTACTGCACAATCTCTGCCATGCTGCCACATTCTCTCCCTGGATTCACTCACCAGCCTCCTCTTCAAACCCCCATGTCTTTAGCCTTTACCTCTCCTCAGACACCCATGGGTTTCTGAAGAAACAGGTGGATACATTTTGAAGACATATTCTGAACGGTGGTGCAATGGTTAGTGCTGCAGCATCACAGCAAGAGAATCCCCAGTTCGAATCCCAGTTCCCCCATTGTACCTTTCTGTGTGGAGTTTGTATGTCCTCCCCGTGCATATGTGGGTTCTCTCCAGGTACTCTGGCTTCCTCCCAAAAACATGCTCATTAGGTTAATTGGTAACTCTAAATTGGTCATAGGTGAAAATTACCCATGCATGAAAGGTTGTCTATCTCTCTGTGTCAGCCCTGCGATTACCTCATGACCAGTCCAGGGCGTGCCCTGCCTCTTGCCCTAAGATAGCTAGGATAGGCTATAGCCATCCCCGACACAAAGGTAAATGAATGAATTTGCTTTTGTAATAAATGTGGCCCAGTTGTTTTTTACAAACACAACTGTCCTTCATTATAATTGAACAGGAAATCAGTACGCGCTTGTAGTGACAGCTTCGTAAGAAAAACTGTTTGCTCGTGTTAATAAAAAAGCAGCAGGGTGGTTATCATGGTCATCCTTTACATCCAACCATCACGTTAAAGTATAGTTATAAGGGGATCACAAGGGGCTGAAAGGCATGGTGATATGAGCCCCTGACATTTTGTTTACAGATGTAACCTTGGTGGTTCTCCTGTGTGGGGTTTGTTTTTGTGAAGATGTGAGCTCAGGGGAAATCTGGGAGTAGATACTGAGGAAAATATTTGGCAAGAGAGACATCTGACAATCCTCAAGCACTAAACCTGTCACACTGTCAAAGCAGCCGCACAACTCGCATATCTCTAGGCACTGAAAATGGGCCAAAAGTAAGAGCACAAAAATACATATTTATTACTTTCAGTGGAATATAAAAGTACAGAACTACACAACTTAAGATATTCTATTCCCCGTGAGTCTGAGGAGCAAACTAAGCAGCAGCAGGGTTTTGGAAAAGCATGGCCAGGCAGAGAAATGTTTGCAGTATAATAGCTGTATTGTTTTGTTTGAATGAATTAAACCTTGCCATTGATAAATCATTTATAAAAGCATCTCCTCATTCAAAATGTGTGCATGTCATACAGGCTCTTAACTCTGAGACTCGTAGGGCAACTTTCATTACCATCCTGGGATGAGCTATGTGCCCCATCTTTACTAGGGCAACATTTAAAATATTAATAAGTCTTATAAGCTATCCCAGAAGGAGGATGGATAATCAGGGAAGAGAATTGGGAATAAATTATGTAAGATAAAATTGTGGGTGCTTTACTTCAAATTTATGACAGCAGTTAAAATCTAGTCTGGCTCTTAAGATTTAAGGTCAAATAGACTAGAGACTATATAGCATGTGTAAAATTGTAATTTACATAGCACTTATTTGGCTAACAGTACTGTAAAAAGTATTCTACTACTCAAAGAACGTAGCGACGAATCATCCAGGAGGTCACAAAAGAACCCAGAACAACATCTAAAGAGCTGCAGGCCTCACTTACATCAGTTAAGGTCAGTGTTCACAATTCAACAAGATACCAGGTTAATATGGCATTCATGGGAGAGTTCCAAGGCAGAAACCACTGCTGACCAGAAAGAACATTAAGACCTGTGTTACATCTGCTGGTATACCAGAGGTAAACAGAATAACAAAAAGAGTCAATCTCACCCCGATCCAGAAGTAAAGCTACACAGAAGGCATTCTTTGTACTGCTCCCGACGTGTCCAGCGTCTGCACAGCAAGGTCTGGCGGGAAGATTATTGGCGATAGTAAGCTGCTGTCTGGTTTACTGTATAAGACTTTTCTACTTATTTCACAGACAACTAGTAACTTTTGTTTTTATTTCCGGCCTCATTTCCTCAGGTCTGCCTGCTCCATTGTTTGTTTTTCCCGGTCACCTTTTCTCCGCGTCTTCTCCCACGACACATCCTCCTTATATCATCTTGTCTTTTTCATTCATTTTACACACAGATGTGAACATACAAATTGACAAGTAGTATACCAACAGGTCCCACACTTCTACTCAAAAGAAGAAAAAAAGAATGTTACCATGCCCAAAGACTGTGGCTGATTACAACACTCATATGAGAGGTGTGGATTTGGCTGATATGATGATTTCCCTGTATTACACGTCAGCAAAGTCCCACTGATGATACCTTGCCATGTTTTGGCAGCTGGTTGATATAGCTGTAGATAATGCCTGGCTTCTCCACGTTTGTGACGCAGCCTCACTTGGTCAGAAACATCAGTGTATGAAGGACTTTAGGTTGGATGTTGGTTGGACTCATCTACCCTAAAAAGCAGAAAAGGGGACCTCCCTATAAAGAAAACGAAAAGAAAGAAACTCAGCTGGCTGGCTAATGTGGTAACATCAGTGTCAGGGTGCGAACTACGGGAATGCCGTGGGGGTCTCAACCCCCCTAAATGAGACATGAGCTCCTCTGAAAGCATAAATTGAGATTTTTTGTTTGTTTGTTTGTTTGTTTGGGTGGGGGGGGGGGGGTCTCTAAAATATTAGCAAATGCTAATAAACTTATTTACAGTTTTGTTGGTCTACAAAAGCATAGACTTCTGTTCAAAGCTGTTGTATAAACTGTAAGCGAGATGGTCGTCTTTAATAAAACATAAATGCTTGACTGAGGAAGTATGTGTTTTTTGTAAGCGTAACAAGTTGGTCATTTTTGGGTCTGGGGAATTATCTGAGCAAATAAAGGTTTGTAATTTGTTATAAATTTGGAAAAGCTGTTCTGTTATTGAGGGCATTCATTCAAAACATTAAATCAGCATAAAGAAATTTCAGAGCTACATGGTTAAATTATGCTTAATCTGAGATTTGTCTGTCATCTGGACATTGTTACATAGATGTCATTCCATCATTACAAGTAGAAAAGCAGCTATACAATAGCAGCTAACCGCTGCACAATATGCTGTTGTGATGATTAGAGAAGAGGTGTTCCTCCAGGAGGCTGTAAAACAGTGTCTGAAGGATTGACTCAGCTCAATAAGGATGACAACGAAGGAATAAAGGAGCTGTTCAATTTCAAAATTTCAGTTATTTTAGATGTGAAACTTTGGTGTGGAGATCATTAACAAAAGGATATTTGGCATACCATCACTGCAGGATGCCTGGCTAATATTACAAATTAATCTTACTGCAAAAACATTACCTGGTAGGTGGATTATGGTTGTTTGTTTCATTGTCAAGCAAGATCTCCCCCCCAAAAATGTGCACAGACTCATTGCTACTGGTGCCACTTACAAATAGTGTTTTTATACGGCAATGCTTTACCTGTTGGTGAAGTGCTTACAGCACAGTTCCATGCAGAGGAAAACATGAATTCTGCTGGGGGTCAATTTACATGTTTCTTGAGCTGCATCATCACATTTTATCTGCTCAGTTTATTTACAGATGAGGGACATATTTCCTTAAAACCCCAGAGTGTGTGTTAACACGGTTTCTGCATGCTGTGGAGTTATTTGCATCTTATTAATATGTGGGAGTAGTTTGAGGGCTGAAATAACATTACAGTCTTTCCCTACGTAAGATTAAAACACTCTGGCACCACTAATAGGTCTTCCCCTTTATCAGAATGTGCCACCTGAGAAATTGCTACCTGCGGGGTGACATTTAGCATCACACATTGGCCGATGAAAGGGACGGAAAGTCTGCACATCAGCAGGTTCCATGCATGTTGGGTCCACAGCAGCACCTCCGTCTGTTTCTGTGGTAATGCAATTTGCCTTTAATTTCCTAATGTTCCTCTAATCACCAGGCCGGGTGCATGAAGGCTAATAGAGGGGTCACAAGTTCGAGTCTGTCCCGAGGAATGGGTTTAATGGGGAACAGAGAATGCAAACTGCATTATAAAACACAGCTGCCTCTGCCTAACAGCCACAGTCAAAGTCTGTTGCTTAGATATAACGCACCCTTTGCAATATGAGGTAAAGTCATGTCATATTTATCTTTTATTATTAAAGGAATAGTGAGACATAAAGACTACTTGGGAGACAATAAGTCGGAATAATTACATACCCCTGTATCTATGACTGCATCATGTTATAATCATAGTAGAATAACAGCAAAAGGTTAAGACTTTATTTCTCATAGCAGTAGTATTTTGGTAATCCTACAACACATTTATAATCTTTAAAAAAGGCTCCAAATAAGGAAAGTGAGACCAAAAGTAGTGTTAAGGAGTACAGAAAATTACCCAGAACCAGGACTGCTTTGATGACATGATATAAAAAAAAAAAAATAATGTAACAAGAAAACAGACTCAAAGGGTCCTGTTATGAAACATCCAAATCATCAACCTGCTGCACTAATAAGCTCTCTGGATTAAAGTCACTGTGGGAACTTTCTCAGTGATCTTGAAGAAGTCTTTCTTCTAATATAATGCACACTGAAGTTTGCATGGCTGAAGCCTGCCAGTCAGGGTGTGCCTACCTAAATAAGTGTGTTACTCATAGCATATACTGTAGTGATGGGGAAAGCGGTTCTTTTTACTGTACTAAATTAACAGAATCAGTTTAGTCAAGTAATTTGTTCTAAAGATTCATTCATGTACTGTATCGTTCAGGACTTCTCCACATCTCTGCCTGTGAATCAGAATTTAATGACCTGAAACATAGTGGAACGTTTAGTTCTGCTCATGATTGTACTGAGAATGGCAGGTGTTGAATAATAAGCTGATGAGCAGAGAATCTAGTGGGATAAAACTGTAGTTTGCAAACTGAAAGCTGTTAAACCAGTCACATATATATAACATGTTCAGTGAACGACAGTCAGTGAGTGATTCGTGTCAGAGCTCCCGTTCAGTACGTTCAGTGAACGACTGACTGAGCTTGAGCGTGTGAGACTTAGAGTCCTCAGCCTCAATCACACACACACTCCTCTTATTGAAACATGACTGAATGTTAAAGTGGTCAGCTGAGTTAAATCAAGTTATATATAAAGAAAACATGACTAATATACTGTATTGTTCTGAATATAAGATATCTATTCCCAGGAATTCCCCTTTTAAAAGGTGGGGTTGTTTTATATTTAGGGTCTAGGCGCCATCTTCTCTTTCCAATCTCTCTCTCTCTCTCTCTCTCTCACTCGTCACTCCAAAAAACCTCCCTAAAATGACAGGTAACACACAACGTGGCAGAGACAGAGGCAGTAGTGGGGCTGTGATTGATTAAAAAAGGTTTTGTGTTTGTTTGTTTTTTTGTCAGTGTCAGTGGCCAACATTATCTTTCTTGACTCTCTATACCAGGGATCTGCAACTAAGTTTGGCCTTGGGGCTGATTTTTTTTTCTGAGCAACACAATGTTGGGCCAAAATTGTCAACAGGCAAAATGTCTTCTATAACTCTTATATCTTGTGCAAAAATGCAATTTGACAAAGTTATTCATTTGATTTTTTCAAGACTACTGCTCTGGCTCCACACCGTGTCTGTGTTATGAAACAGACAGTAACCTGATGATGATCGCAGCTGAAACCCGACTCCACTCGAGATCAGACACGTTTCTATTAATTTACCAAAGGGCAGATGTGCGGGACAGAATGTTTTGTATGGAAACTACCTAAAAACACCCAGTGACTTTCAAAATAAAACAGACCATTTTAAAACCAGATCGTATTTAGCTTGACAAAAACAAAACAGACCTATACGATAAGTAGAGAAAACAGAGTTAAAGGAGTCAAAGGGGCAGTGCAGGTTCAGCTGAATCGCACCTGGTGTATTTGAGCAGTTAGGCTGTTTCTAAAATTTAACGGTTAAATAACCATTTTAAATAATCAACCCTTCTCTGAGCCTAACAAACACATTAACTATTTTAAGGACCGTTACTGTAATGATGTGTCTATCCATTAGTAACGCAGCCTATTCTCACATGACACCCTGATGCTGTTATTGTTTTTATGCTGAGATAGCGTTGTGTGAAGTGTGTCACCCTCAATGAAGGCCCCTTGGCCCATCTCCTGCCACAGTCAGTGGGATGGTCAGAAAGCAGGAAGCTCCTGCTACGTGACAGGGAAAACACTGGAGCACTTTGCCAAAATATTCTGGTTGGGAGCACAGCTGGCTGCTGCTGCTTATAACTAAGAGTTGTTGGGTGTCCCAGCTCAGCCGTCATCTGTGGCTCGCCCATCATGAGAAAAAAGATGAGCCATCTCAGCACACAGCTCCAGTGAGGATAAGAGAGCTCTGAATGCTGGCTCCCCAGAGAGTTCATGTCATCTTCCTCCACGGTGCCGATTCAGATCACTAAGAGAGCGCCCTGGCAGCAGAGACCTCCTGACCGAAGCAGATCTGTAGCCCAGGATTGACTAGCAAAGAAATCAAGCCCCTCTGCAGTGTTCAAGTGAATTTTTCTGCCCCTCTGCTCTCTGTGACTGTCAATAATCAGTCCCTTCAGGATTTTGTGGACATTTTTTTGGATTGTTGCAGGCTAAAATCCCTGATATTCTGGCAGCTTTTTTTTAAAAAAAAGAATTGCAATGCATGTTGTGGGTTTTTTGTGTAAGACATTAGCGAGAGATCACCAACTAGCAAGACAAAATGTCACAAAGCAATGAAAAGGAAAGTTGACAGTGAAGGATGTAATAGTCATCCTACCTGATTTTATAAATTACAAGTCAGTCATCACTGGGACCAGGGGATAACGGTCTTCTTTTATCTTGACAACCCCATTATGGTCTGATCCAAGGAGTAGGCCACATTTCACACAGCCCAAGCTGATCTTGCACCTAACCAAGCTGGAGTTTGCAGTCAACTGGAATAAGAGCAGCCTGTCGGCTCTGTCAGCTGTGCTCAATGCTTGTAGCCTGAGAGCCACTCTTTCAGAACTTAGACAGAGGGCTCTGTGGATAGCAGTCTGCAAATTGCAGCAGGGGGTGACAGTGACAACCTTGATTTTCATGCAGACACTGGGGTGCATGGCAGCTGCCCATCAGGTGGAAAGGCTGTGGCTATTGCAAAAGCTCCACCTGCAAAGGTGTTTTGCCAGCCTTTGTTTGGATGCCAGAGGAACTATCATTTGCCATTCCCCCTTTGTGGAGAATAACCCACTTTACCGGGGCACCCCACAAAACCTGTTTATGGGAGCACTGCTGGGACAAGTGTCCTCTTACACCATGGTGTTCACAGATGTGTCACAGTGTGGTGGTGGGCTTGCATGGGAAGAGCTTTATGGAGGCCCTTAAAGCTGTGGCCCTTGACCAAGACCAGACAGATCAACATCTTCAAACTACAGGCAGTGTTCCTGGTCTTACAACACTTCAGACCCCTTGATACAAGGGAAAAATGTGTTAGTGGAAAAAAAAACACACCTTTGTGGCATACATCAATAGGCAGGGCTGAATTTTGTCTGTTGCACCACTGACAGTTGAGGAGAACCTTAGTACACATACTTTCTTTGAGGACTCTGCATTCCAGGTCTGGAGAACTGGGGCACTGACCTCATGTCCAGAGGTGGCTTCATGCCACAAGAATGGAAGCTTCACCTGGACATTGTGAAGCAATTTTGAACCCGTTTAAGGAAAAGTGGAAGTGGATCTCTTCACCAATTGGCACAACACCCACTGCCTGCTGTGGTTCTCCTGAATGCCACAGGACGATCCAGAGTGAGACGGAAGCAGTTATCAATCATCCTGATAGCCACGGCTTGCTGCTCAGCGCTGTGGTATGCAGACATAATTCGATGGTGGTGTCTCTGGGTGGTGTCTTTGGAACATTTCCCAGTTCTGGGGGGCTCTGTCTCAGAACAAAGGGACAATAGGCACTTTGCCCACTCTAGGCCAAGCTCTCAAGGCTTTGGATTCTGAGAAAGACAGGCTAAGGAGGGCCAGATTGTCTTCACAGGTGTGCAAACCATCCAGGTAGGTAGAGCGGGATCCACCAGGTCTGGATTGTGTAGTCACACAAAACATGGCTGCGCATGACTGCGGCTCCCGTCTTTTTCTTTTTTTTTTTGGTTCTGAGTTTTAAGTATATTTTATTGTATTTAAGTATTTTTTTTAATTGGTCAATCTTCATATGAAGATCTAAAGGAGACACTGAAGATTCAGGAGACTTTTATCTGTACAATTTGATTCAGATCTGCTGACAGCCTACCTTGCTTGTTACAGCAGGACCCAAGTGTGGACCCATTGGCCAAGGAGCATTTTCCACCCCTTACTGCAGACACAGCAGCTCCAATTGCAGGATGTTCCAGCTCCTGATCCACACGGTGCCTTAGGGAAGGTCAGTGGAAGTGGGAGGGTGACAGAGGCTGGCAGGGAAGAGAGAAGAAAAATCATCTGGCCATTGCTATCACAAAGTTGCATGGAGCTTAGGTCGGAGAATCATTTTTCAGCATTAAGCCGGGACTCCTGTGCCATGCCTATCCCTCAACCATCACTGGCCTTGACCATGGTGATTGGGGACTTGATTGTCCAGGGGTTGGTTCTCCTCTCCCAAGACTCTGCTGCTGTAGTCTAGTGCTTCTCCGGAGCCTGTGTAATGGACTTCAACACCTGTCCTACAGCAGTGCTTGGGAAGCACAAAAACATGAGTACTGTGGTGGCACATATTGGCGGCAATGATGTACCTCACTACCAGGAAACACTCAAGGAAACCTTCAAAACTCAGACTTTTCTCACTCATCTCATAGCATGTGAAAAAAATGGCATGTGACAATTTCCAATTCACTTTTATTGATAACTTTGATTTGTTTTAGGGCTGTCCTGCTTTCTTAAAGTTTGATGGATTACATCTCAACCACAGAAACCCACAGGTTCTACCCCAAAACATGGTTTGATACAAAACGCCATGGCTGACTTTTAACTCACTGACATATTCACATTATGATGTTCTGGACCTTGGATTCAATACCTTTTCCCTGACTGTACCTTTTTAAATTGTAGTTAAAAAAAAAAAAAAAAAACTCTTAAGTTAGGATGTGGAGCAACATCTTACAATGACTATACAATATGCAAACATGGCTGTCCATCTGATCTGTGGACTGTGTACTGTTGTGCACAATTAAAGCTCAGGGTAAATTTAGCAGGGGTTGCAGGGGCAGACTGCAGAGTCATCTGGGTGGCCTTGCCTCTATTTTAATCTAACTGACCATCTGGCTGCTATAACTTTCTTTTTATTTAAACATGACACACTTTATATTTTACATTTTCAAAGTCAATAGATTTTTTTTAATTTGTGATCATTCCTGATTAATCAGCCTCTAGTTCTGTAAATTATCAAGGTTAAGTATTGATTAAGTATTGACATCACTGCTTTAGTATGATCTTGTAAACATAGTCAAGGACAGTGCTGTAAGTAGGGATAAGGCGATCCAAATTATAAGGTCCCAGTACGAATACAGATATCGGGAATTTAGTATCCATCGATACTAATGCTAATCAAATATAATATAATCCATTCCAAAATATCAGAATTAATTTAACATTCTCTGTTCCTTAGTATAGAGATGAAACTAAATTGTGTTTTGGCAAATTCAGGCTTTTCTAACTTTGTAAACCAAAATGTAATATAAAGTATATTTAAACCAAGTGAATCAGTATTTTACAAGATTATAATTGTGTAGATTTGTGGTGAGTAAATCATCCAACCATCAGAGTTGTTTGAAAAACAAGTGTGAAATACCTCCAAACTGCTTGTGGTTATGTTCTTTCATATGTTTTCAGCTCAGTGGACTAACAATGCACATCCTACCAGAGATGAAGTAAAACAACCACATGGTTGTTTTAAATACAGAAGAGCAAAGAGCTGAGTTAAAGGACCTTTGTCACTGATATCCGTGGTAACTTAAATCTAACAGATGGATACCAGGATTGGATCAGTGGATCCCTAATTGTGAGCATGCTCTTACATGTTGTCTTTGTAGGCTGGGTCTCTGGATGGATTGGCCTACAACAACTGAAAGAAACTTAGACTTTAAAGTGGTACACAGACACTTGTACCATGGTGTTACAATACTGTAGGACACTCAGAATCACAAAGTAAAAATCAAAAGACAGATTTGCCTGCTCACCTCAAAAAGAGTTTAGTCCACAAACTTAGGAAACAATCATTGCTTTGTCCTTTTTGAAGAGGAACTCTCTGCAGTCTTACCAAATGTTCAATCATAACACCCAAGTATTCATATGAAGACTCTTGGTTTCTTACAAATAACAATGGCAGCTTTATGAAAGTCAGATGGTGAACCAAATACAAATTTCTCTCTTGTCTTTGTTCTTGTTTCAAGAACATTATTGTCTCCACACTCAACCACTAAATAACCATCTCAGGGAAACTGTGTTCTCTTATGGATTTTGTTTATTTGAGTATTGAAATCCCATATAATCAAGATTCTTTGTACATTTAAAATGTTTGACAATGTGCAGGGTGTATTGTTTTTGTCCTTGCATAACTACACGATCAAATTTGGGAAAATTAAGGTTACCTTGGTCATATTTATGCCTGCACATTATGGCATAAAGTCATGGAAGGACAGAGAGAAAAAACCCACTGTGAGGATTTAATCCTAAGCAGCTACATCTACTGCAAGCTTTCAAGCTCTTTGTGCCTTTGACTTGAGACCTCACGGCGAGACACAAACAGACATATCAGACATGTACTTACTGTAAGGTCTTTGCACTCATATCATGTTTGTCTATTACTATTTTTATAACTGTGTTTCAAGTGTCTGCTAGAGTTAAACCCTCAGTTGTTCAAACTTTATTGCTCAAGTGTGGCTTAAAGCTGTATTTGATAAACCCCCTCATGCACTCTTATATTTACATTTATACTTATATAACACTTATATTTGCCCTTTAGCTATAGTCAAGCAGGTGAGTGATGTGAAATTTAATCATACATTTCTATAGTCGGGTAAAATCAAGCTCACTGACTTTTAAATATTTTGAGGATGAAGTGGACATTTTAGTCACATTTATGGTAAACATCCAAGAGTGGTGGGGATTAAAAAAAATCACCATCATAACTTTTCAAAGAATGTTTTTCTTATTTTCTTGTTTTTCATACAGACACTGTCACACAACAGGTACAAGAAAACACCTTTTTTCATTCCCACTTCAGGTTGTTCTTGTCTGGCTCTTGTATTCTGAGCTGACTGTGACAGACTCTTAGCTGAGATTCTTGATTATCAAAAGCAGCAGAACTTGCACAAGTGGGAAAAAAACAACCTGTAACTTAACTTGGAATGATTGCAATAAATCAGCATGACAATATCAGTAAAATATCACTGTTTTGCAGTAATGACTACATGTAATGAACTGAAACTTTTCTTCTGCCTTTAAAAGTAGTTAGATTTTGGTGTGTGTATACAAAGTGGTAAATTGAGTGCGATCCAATGGGGAAATGGATTATTTATTTAGAAATGCCTGAGAAGGTGTGAAACTACCAGTGATAGCGTAACAAGTTTAACGAAATTTTTGATCCAACATTTCAAATACTAGTTATATTGATGTATGTGCAGTCCGATTTTGAAGCTGTCACACAAACATATGTATATGTACATCATGGTTTATTTGGAAATAATTATCCTTTTTTTCCAGCAAGTTTCAAATTTTGATGTTTAAATGTGTTCTTTATATAGAGAACAACTATTTATGTACTAACCTTTTTTTATTTAAGAAGAGTTTATGACCAGTTTAAGAAAACAAAGCAATTTTATTGATGAGAGCCAAAAGTTGCATGAATCTGTTCAAGTTAGAAGCAGCACATTTGCTGTTATGCTCTGGCAAAATGTTGCATCTAAAGCCTTGTTCTAAGAGGCAAAGCTACAATATTTATCTTTTTTTTTTTTTTTTTTTTTAACAGATTTCTTTCGAGAGCCTATTGTACTGGAGAGTGAATGTGCATTAAAGAAAATCATCTTCTCACATAAATATCTGTAATAGCACTTTTAGCTCTTCAAGTGTGTCCTCTCTTAATAGGTTTTTCAGTAAGTTATTTGTGAGAAAGTCTCCATTGTGCACTGTGGCAGTCGTTTCTGTACACGGTTACTAAAAGGTATTCTGGCAAAATGTCCATTTTAGTATTTTCTCTTCTTGATGCCCATCTGAATGAAAAGCAAAGCCTCATTATAAATAATTCACAAAGCCATGTTGAAGTGACTGCATTCATTTCAAAGTGATGATTTTGTGTGATTGTGAGTTTTCATCAGCAGGCTGGGCATTTGAAATGCTAAACGCAAACAGCTTTAAAACAAATTATGAGACATACAGCCTGAACTGATGATGAAAGTGTTAAATGCTAGGTTGCGCGTTGTTCATGTATTCAATTAAAAACATCTTTTACACCATCTTGATGAATCAACTTCAAAAGATGATGCAAATAGCTGCTGTTTTGAATAAATTCTGCATTTTTGCTGCCGTTGATGTTCTTGGGGCAGTGCTACTGTTTGTTTAGACCACAGTTTTATCTCCAGAAGGGAAGAGGGCTTTGGGAACCCCAGGCTCTTTAGATTGAAGGACTCCAGCTGAGTGAAAGAAGCTACAAACAGCAGGAGTCAATTTCATGTCTAAGCAGGGCCTCTTCCTGTGGATATAATGCACTTTTAGAATGCTTCAAACTCTGCTGGTGAGATTCTCTTCACTTTGAGAGCTTTTACCTTTTTTCCTCAAGTACAGTGATCACACCGCTCTAGATGCTCTTTCTGAATCAGATAAAAAGAATTTCCCTTTTGGTGACCTTTTATTGTAAAAAGCAGACAGGAAAAATATGCAAAACAAGAAATGACATTTTCTTTTTCTTGCTGTGGTTTACCATCAAATAGTGTAATTACAACTTAAGGACAATCAATACATTTACAGAGAATTTCCAGTTACACGTCTTTGTACAGCCAGAAACTGCCTTATTGAATGTATTTTATAGTGATTTGATTCCTGTGGAGCTGTGGAATGAGGATTGGGTATCAAGATTAGGTAACTATTAAGCTGCTGAAGTTCCTTTCAAAGCAAATTCCAAAGAAAACTTTCAAGACACTGCATGAAATGAAGGATATACAAATTCAGAGATGCAAGACTGAGTTTAGTGGTGATGTGGCAGTTCAAGGTGAAAGCCTGATGGCTGAAATTCACTGGCTGCATCTGCAGTCAGTCTCCACTCCGTTATGGCACCAGATTGGCACCAGATAGGTTTCCATTCAAGTCAATGTGTTTGCTTACACTGGATCCATTCTGTTGCGGTCCACCTATGTGGTTTGTCCAGCAGGTCACAGCTAAACTGTAGCCGTCCTATTTTTGGCGGATGCTGCGACTCGTCAATTCAGAGCAGAGAAGATGAAGAAGGGCAGGAAGTAGTGCATGAAAACTACTAAAAAAGAGCCTGAGACCTTCAAAATAAAACAAATCTTGTCAAAACCAGATCTTATTTAGCTTTACCAATGGAAGAAAACGTCACAATGAGTGAAGACATGCCTGGAGTCAACAGGTATTACAGCACAACATGAATGAGGAGAGGTTTCTTAATGGAGAAGGAAGCACGGGAAATCTTTGGTCTCACAACTGCAGCTTGCCGGACTGAACATGCAGCCAGTGTGAGTTGACAAACGCAGTCAACATGTAGCAGAGCGAAGCTGCTATGCAGACGCAGCCGATGTATTTGAGGCATTACAATTGTGTTGTACATTCCTTTCCACTCACAAACGGTACATAAGTGTATGCGTCTGAAGCCATTTACTGACTTTTATTTGGTGCCCCCTACTTTATAGTCTAGTTAGATTTTGATCTGTCTGCAACATTAAACATAGCTCATCAAGAGAAAAGTGCACCAACCCACCCCCTCACTACCTGCATTTTCAAAGATGAACCATTAAGTTGCGTAAGACCCTGGAGAGTGAGCAGCTAAAGGCAACCTCTGTTCCTGAGTGAAGTATTCATGATCCTGCAGCAGGAATATGATCTAAATGATAACATGATGTGATTTGATATAGTGGTCTATGCTGAACATCAAAATCACATTTATTTTTACATTTTAGTTAATTTTTTGAGTTCAAGCTGCAAATACAGTGCCTAAGTATTTACCTCCTTGGATGTTTTACCCTTTGATAAATCAACCATATTCAATATAGTATAGTTTTGTTTTTTTTTTGCCCCCCCCCCCCCCCCCCCCCCCCCAAAAAAAAAAAAAAATGATTGGATAAAACTCTTTAACATCAAAATGAAAACAGGTTTCAACAAAGTAATGTCAATCAAAAAAAAAGGTAATGAAAATTAGTTGTTTGCACAATTATTAACTTTTAAATTTAATGGTCTAATTCAAAAGAAGCCCATCCAATTGGTGCCAGTAGTCTCACAATTAGTGAGAAGAGGATCACCTGAGTGGTGTGGGTGTGTCTCAAGTTATTGAGGTATATAGAGACAGAAGGGGCAAAGCCCAGACTTCAATCCTATAAGAACTTGTAGCTAGACTTGTAAAGGGCTGTTCATGCCCAATACCTGCACAACCTAACAAAGCTTTAGCAGTTTTTCAAAGAAGAATAGAGCAAAATTGCAGTTTGCAGATGTGTGAGACTGATTGGGACCACACAGATTCAGTACTGTGATAGCACCAAAGGTTCATCTACTAAATACTGACTTGAAGAAGGTGAATGATTATGCAAATTATTATTTTGCATTATATAACTTTGTTTCAGTGACATTACTTTGTAGAAATCTGTTTTTACTTTGACATCAAAGGGTTTATTACAGTAAGTTTTTGTGTAGAAAAAAGCAAAATTTTGAGGATAAAATGTCTTCTTCTGTGACACCTGCCATAGAGCCTGTCACCAAATGTTCATTGTTTGTCTGAGTAAATGGAGGGGGGCGAGGCTTAGCCATAGGTCAGTTAAACACCGAGTTAAGCATCACCTAATAATTTAAGACACCATCACAAAATCTATACATGGTCTGCGAAAAACTGATCAATCTCATTTATATTTTTAAGAATATGGACTCCCAATCCCATTTATGATTTGTCTCAAAGCAGTAATCCCCACCAGCTAGGGCAACAGATTAATTTAATTAGGCTACTTGTTGTACCAGAGGTGGGACTCGATGTCAGTGCAAGTATTCCATTGAGTGCACATTGTAAGAAAAGTCCATAGAAATAGGTTACAGTGTACCCTAATAAAATCACAGAATTTTCTGTATTTGCATTGTGCACAAATCCCCCACATTGCATTGTGGGGGAAGGAACCTCACACAGAGCACAAAAGAGGGACTTCATTAGTGTTCAGTCAAAACTGACTGAGGTGCAGTATCAACTCCAGACAAGCTGCTGGTGACAAGGAGCTGAAAACTTTGAAACCTCATGGAGAGGAAGAGAGCAGCTCTGGGTGGGACCAGCAGGTTATCAGTGGGTGCGCCTTAAAGTGCCAAAGTTTCATCCTTCCTACCTGCACTTGCATCGTTTGCTTGCGTCTTAGTCCCTCCCACCAGAGACGCAAGGAAATGAAGAGAGGAGAGCGGAGAAGAGGAGATTCATTTTAAGAGAAATGAGATGTCCTCTCCTCCGAAATAGTACATTTTATGACAGCATCAGCTGATAGCCGGTGGATCATCTGTCAGTCAGCTCTAACAGCTGTCTGTGTGTCTGCACGTGCGCTGTAATAACTCTGATAAAATAAAAACAGTAACAGAGCTTTGTCTGTGTTTTAACCTGTTTAACAAACACTTTCACATGAAGAAAACCTGACCTCTGTTTATTCTGTGTCCTGTTTAGAAGCATATGGATCACATTACTGCTAAAATGCGTCATTATTAGATGATTTTTTAATATTCAGCCTGGAGCGTATCTGATCGTGAATCCTGAAACTTATCAATATAACCTGGTTTAATTTGAGTTGTAAAAAGAATTGTTGTTATTTAACATATGTTCTATGTGTTTGAAGATTGTCAACCTGAACCTTAACCTGATTTTAATTCTGATTCATCAAAGTGATTCTCCAATAAAAGAAATGACTCATGCCTTCAGTAAATGGAGAAAAGTGGAATGAGCTGTCTCCAATGTCCTTTCATGTGAATCCAGGCCCTTTTCAAGTTTGGGCAGGAACTAAACTATCACATACATAACTTTATTATTATTATTATTATTGGAAAAAAAGTTGAAAGGTCATTTATGTTATTTACTATTGTAAATTAATTTTATTTGAGTTCATGAAATTTTGTATCTGGTAATGAGTGACTTCAAAAAACTTATTGTTGAAACATTTTTGGCTCTTGAAATGACAGTTTTTATCAGTAATTTACTCTTCTTTTTTAAATTAACTTTTCATGATCTGTTCAGTCAAGAGTTTGTTTTTTATATAGACTGTATACATGATGAAAAAGAAAATTAATTCACCCAAGACAACATTAGGTGAACAAATAAACTTTGTGACAGATTGAAGCATATTTCATATGTATATAACATTACATTTTTGTTCTTTTTTTTTTTGATTTTGTGAAAATGATAAAAAAAAAAATCAGATTACAATGTATCTTTTTTTATGCCTTGAATCATGACATCGGATACGGATGTCTTTTAGTTTCACTAAAGGTTTAAAATAATAAGATTCAACTTTTGTCTATGCAGTCACGTGCTGATCCTTCAAGTATAGGCTAAACACAGAATTAATCGGAACGATAAAGCTCTTGAAAATTCCAGACATTTTCTTTATTGATGCAAAAAGTGTACACAGCAAAGTGAATAAAAACAGTACAACAATTCACATAAAGGAAATTAGGGTAAAGTGAAAGTAACAGGTGTAAGATCTTGTCTGAAGGTCTCAGCAGTGGCCAACACAGAAAGACAGATAGGTTGCAGGGTCTTTGTGTGGTTACACATCTATTCCTTGCAGCATCCACCAAAGAAGATAAAGAAAAGAAGTACGAACTTGAGAAATGGAAAAAAGTTCAAGCGCTGCCCTGAAATGTTAATGATGAGTTTATATAACACTGATTTACATGTTTCATTACATTAAGATGGACTCTGAACTTTGCAGCTGCATTAGTGTTCACCTTGGATCAGAGCACGAGGAATATTTACTGTGTATCGATTCTTGACACAATATTTCTCTCAGAGCCCATAGTGTCAAATGTGAGTCATTTACATTTTAAATTGTCTTTTATTCCTCTCTTTTTACCTCAGCAAGTAAAAATTGGCACTCTGTGTCAGTAGCCCTCCAATATGACCCCACCAACCTGCTTTAAACAGGTTATGTTCCTATTGATTGTTCACACGCACCAGACAAAGCTCAGGAGTAAATCCCACAGACAAAATACGACAGCAGGCAATTGAACATGAGCAAAGTGGTCTGAAAATAGCCTCGTGCTAATACAAGTAGTAGAAAGAGCTCTTCCCCTCAGAGCACAGGAAGAGCCTTGGCTTGTATATCTTTGCAGAGAAAGTTTGCATTTGCTTAAAGCAAAGTGAGGTCAGTGACCTGTGAGTTGTGGTGAACCATGCTGAACCATGCTGCACACCAAACAAATTGTAGGCTTTGTAGGATTGCAAGCTCAGGGCCCTAATTTCTGTTTCTGGCATGACAAATAGTCTGAGCTAAATAGGCCGCATGAACACTATATTTCAGAAGCAATAATCTGCATTAAACATCATTCCATCTTTTTACAACTAAACAGTGAGCAAAAATAAGGTGAGCTAAAAATTACACCAAGAGCCCTCAATGCTTGGAAAGTCTAAAGAACTCCAATCTATTCTGTATTCAGAGTACTGTTTCAAGCCTATTGTTGTAAGATTCATTTTTATTTTGCATATTATCATATTATGTGCAACATAGGACAGCACAAAAATTAATTTGCAGCTGTGTAGTGGGATAGTGTAACTGACTCATTTACTGACTTGTCCCTGCAACCGCTAGCTGGCTAACTGAGGAGACAAAACAATCTATCACTGTTGTGCAACTGCTATTGTGCCTGCACTTGTAAAAATATATCAAGCTAATCATTGTAATTGTGGGAAAAGGAACAGCTTGTGTTTCTTAACTAAACTCCCTATTTCCCTGGCAAACCATCATTGTTTCTCTCCATTATGAGCTGTGAACAGAAGAAAAATACTCAGTACAAAGCAAACAGTAGCCCAGCCCCACTCACAACACAACAGAATCACTCACTAGCTCACAGTTTGTATCATCGCTCGACTCACAGCATGTACAAGTAAGTCACTCACTCACTCACCTCCTCCTTCCCGGCTCTCAGCTGAAGCCACTCAAGCTCTCTCACTGCTG
The DNA here is from genome assembly GCA_030710495.1 of Labroides dimidiatus. Classification (NCBI taxonomy): domain Eukaryota; kingdom Metazoa; phylum Chordata; class Actinopteri; order Labriformes; family Labridae; genus Labroides; species Labroides dimidiatus. The sequence continues at coordinate 14,918,085 of CM061147.1, forward strand.
GGAGAGCCACTTCCTAACCTGAGCTGAAAGTTAGTCTTTACTCAGTCTTTACATAGTCCGAGTTACGTCATAAGAAGAAATTCTACATGCTGTTTGTCTTGCAAAGATAATAGGCAGACTAAAGAAAAAATAGATATTTAGTCAGTTCTGTCAGTTTGTTCTGAAGATAAACTATAACTTAAGTGTCCAACTCTACAACTACTTTTTGCTGCTGCAATGAATGATGTTATGAAAGGGCGGAACTTAATAGAAATCGGCTATTGAGTTCTTCCCTTTCATAACATGATTGGGATTAGGAAATGAGGAATATATATATACACTCACTGGCCACTTAATTAGGCACACTTGTCCAACTGCTCGTTAACACAAATTTCTAATCAGCCAATCACATGGCAGCAACTCAATGCATTTAGGCATGTAGACATGGTCAAGATGATTTGCTGCAGTTCAAACGGAGCATCAGAATGGGGAAGAAAGGTGATTTAAGTGACTTTGAACGTGGCATGGTTGTTGGTGCCAGACTGGCTGGTCTGAGTATTTCAGAAACTGCTGCTCTACTGGGATTTTCACGCACAGCCATCTCTAGGGTTTACAGAGAATGGTCCGAAAAAGAGAAATTATCTAGTGAGCGGCAGTTCTGTGGACGAAAATGCCTTGTTGATGCCAGAGGTCAGAGGAGAATGGCCAGACTGGTTCGAGCTGATAGAAAGGCAACAGTAACTCAAATAACCACTCGTTACAACCGAGGTATGCAGAAGAGCATCTCTGAATGCATAACATGTCGAACCTTGAGGCAGATGGGCTACAGCAGCAGAAGACCACACCGGGTGCCACTCCTGTCAGCTAAGAACAGGAAACTGAGGCTACAATTTGCACAGGCTCACCAAAATTGAACAATAGAAGATTGGAAAAATGTAGCCTGGTCTGATGAGTCTGGATTTCTGCTGCAACATTTAGATGGTTGGGTCAGAATTTGGCGTCAACAACATGAAAGCATGGGTCCATCCTGCCTTGTGTCAATGGTTCAGGCTGGTGGTGGTGGTGTAATGGTGTGGGGGATATTTTCTTGGCACACTTTGGGCCCCTTAGTACCAATTGAGCATCGTTTTAATGCCACAGCCTACCTGAGTATTGTTGCTGACCATGTCCATCCCTTTATGACCACAGTGTACCCATCTTCTGATGGCTACTTCCAGCAGGATAACGCGCCATGTCATAAAGCTGGAATCATCTCAGACTGGTTTCTTGAACATGACAATGAGTTCACTGTACTCAAATGGCCTCCACAGTCACCTTTGGGATGTGGTGGAACGGGAGATTCTGATCATGGATGTGCAGCCGCTGTTTTTGACAGATCATTAAAGAATAGTAATCACTCCATTCATTTAAGGAGGTGTTTAAAGGGGTAAATACCACTTGAGTCCAATAGGTGGTGCTGTTTTCAGAAAACTGTGCATAAAATTTAATAATGATTGGTAAGCTCATAGATGTGTTAAGAGGGGGACTATGATCAGGTAAGTGAAATTTCAAAGACATTGGCTCCTCTGACAGAGTGACAGTAATGTCCTCCTGGTCACTAAACAAATGGTAGGTTTGACTAATGAAATTGCAGGTGTCAATAAGCAATTGACAGGTGTCACTGAGCAACTGGCAGGTGTCCCTGTGCGATTGACAGGTGTCTTTATGATCGACAGTTGTCACAAACAAAATGATAGGTGTCACTGTGTGATTGACAGGTGTCAGTGAGTGATTGTCAGGTGTCACTGAGCGACCGGCAGGTGTCACTGTGCGATTGACAAGTGTCACTAATAAAATGGCAGGTGTCACCGAGCAACTGGCAGGTGTCACTGACAGAGTGGCAGGTGTCAATTAGCAATTGGCAGGCATCAATTGCTGATTGTCAGGTGTCACAAAGGGTTACTTTTGCAAAAAATGTATTGTAGGTATTTTTTTCTTATATTGCACTGTTCAAACATTTTATTTATTCTCAGTTGCATTTATATTTAATCTTATTTGTAAGTAAGAGAACGGAAAACAAATGTTCCCCCCATCAAAATCTGTTGAACTTTCACTCTTCTTTTCCACAATGAAATGGATTATTTTCCTGTTTCAATCAGTCGATAAAGTGGTATCAGTTGAAAATGGGAGCAGATGAAGCTTGTGTGCACTTGTAGATTTCTATACACTTTTTGGGTAACTGAATCAGTGACTGAGATGACCCAAAAACCCCATTCACTTTGGTGAGTGACAAATTTTAAACTTCATTCAATAAAAACAACCAAATTTACCATCAGTAGTGTGGGACCATGGGAATGCAGCTATTTTGGACCAAAGGATGAAATCTTGGACTTTTTTTTCTTCACACATTCATTATTCTACTTTTAAAAACAAGAGAGACAGAAAAAACAAAAGTATTTTTCTTCTGTGTATAATTATGTCTAGAGAGATGTAAAAGATAGTCTTACATAATGAGGAACTTGTAAAGATGGAAGTTTTTTCCCCTCTGGGCAGATCAAAGTCATAAAGATTTGATTGCTCTCCACACTTTAGACTTCTGTTGTCATTATTTTTCCAAGAAACACAAAGCACATTTGGTACACAATGCATCTTCACTCACACAGTGATGAAAATCCCAAAAAGGGAAATTTTGATCACAGGAGAAGTGAATGGTGGTCTGAACCCCTGCTGTGATTCTTCTTCACTGCAGGCAAGATTGAGAATGTTAAAGCTTCTGTTTAACAGAACTGAACACACCAGGGGACGCTGTGTGCTCCTATAAGGCGCTCAAAGATCAAACTGAGGCCTTGTTACTGCTTCATAATTAGCTATTCAGGATGCCCAAAGATATACTTTAGCTGCTGTTGATTCAGCATTAACTCTGTGGAACAGCTTATCAAAGTCTTCCTGTGGGCATTTGAACTTGACGAGCACATTCAGGGGTTTGTGCCAACAGCAGATGAACTGCCAGTAGACAAACATTAGGGGTGCACTGGAACACAAATTGAACGGTTTGATGTGTACTCTGGTTTTATGGGATCATTTTAGAACGTCAGGGAAGGCTTAACAGATGCAGATGATTACATGTTTTCTTTGAATAAAAATCAAACTCAAATCAAACCAAAAGTTGGATTTTGTAGAGACTGGCTAAAATGTGTGCTGCAAGGATGGTTGCATGTGTCTGGATGTGCAGTCTAAAATGGCTTGAATAGCTCTAGTAAAAAACTTTGCATTGCACTTCTTTTTTCCCCCCATTTCTTGTTGTACACATACAGACCTTGGATGATTCACTGTAGCTGGTCTGTCTCTGTACTGTGTTGTATACCAGCTAGAGAGACATTATTTGAAACATTAAACTTTTACCATTATTTACTAAAAGTTCCTGTGAAAGGATTTTGACTGGTTCTGAACCAGACTGGACTCATGTAAAAAGAAAAAAGTGAAGGTTTTATCATACTATAATATATATATATATATATATATATATATATATATATATATATATATATATATATATATATATATATATATATATATATATATATATATATATATATATTCATATTGGGGGATTCCCAATGGAAAAGGGAAAACGGGTCTTATTGGGTTTTTGCATGAAGACTTTTGAAGTATTTATCAATGAGCAGTTTCAATGTAGAAGTGCAACCTTTTTTGGTACCATCTTTAACCTCCACCTATAAGATAGTTGGTCTCTGCGTACTTAATTGTCGATAGTTGTGAGTTCTGAGACCCACAGGGACCATTTCAAGAGTCTTGCCACCCCCCTCTGCTGTTCACTTGTGGTCTTTAATTGGAAGATTTTTCAATCAAACCAACAACCCACATGGTTTGTTTCTTTAATTTCCATGTTTTCATTAATGCATGATTATGACCTAATGAGGGACTTTAGCTGTTAAGAAGTGGCACCTCTAGACTGATGATCCTAAATTGTCCCAGCATGCTTTGCACAGCTAAATGGCAGCTTGTGTATTCTTCATCTTCGTTAAAGTATTGCAACATAATAAAGTATTTCTTCAGTATTCATGTTTGAGATAGTGGCACTACTAGCCTGAATAAAAACATAACTGAATTTCTCTGTACCTATCTTGTCTCCTATCCTCTAGATTCACTTTACAATAAATAAATAAATAAATAAACGAAAGGATTATTTGTATTGCTAAATTAAAGGGGTGTTATTCAAGATTACATGAAGATTACCCAGGCATCTGTTACTGTTCCCTCGCTGTCAGCTCAAAGGTTCTTGTGCCAAGGTCTTCAACTCCTCCTATCTCTCCTGCTTTCAGCCTCAGAACTCTTAACAGTCTCACCAAAGCTCACCCACATGGCCAGGGTCACACACACAGTGGCATGCCTCAGTGACAGATGGAGCTTGGACAGGGAGAGATGCCCTGATTGGATACAGTACCCAGACCTGATGTAAGTTATCCTGTGATTACTGTGCGTGTTCTGTGGAGACTTGCACCCAAAGTCATGTTGTGTGGGAAAAATATCATGCCTGTTTATTTTTTTCTCCTCATATATCGTTTATAACAATATTTTAATAATAACAAAATAAAAACATATAATAACAGTCAGAAAACACAAGTGGAAAGATACTGTTACCCACATGAATTAAACCCTAAACCCTAAACCCTCAGGGAAGCATCAGCTAACATTATAGCTAAAAACAGTCAAGGCTTCCTTTGTGAGTGAAAGAAGTTGTTTAATCTGGCTGTCTAAGTGCTAAGTGTGAAGAAGGTAAAATGTTGCAGATTTAAACACTTTGTACAACATTTAGATTGATCTCTAATCAGCTGAATTGAATAAGAAAACGTTTTGACTAAAGTAAAGAAAAAATGTGCACTGACTCAAACTAGTCTGAATTGCTTTCATCCACAGGGTAGTGACTAAAATGTAGCATCTCAAATACTTGTCTATTCCAAGATTCTAGACTAAAAGAAGTAATTGCATAGCACTAACAGAACACTATAATTTACCATGTCAATTTTAATGCCAATAATTTATGCTATATTTTTCCACCAAGAGTTTAACAAAATGACTCAAGCAAGTGTTAGCATAGTGTTATTTTCTCTTGTCTTTGTTACTTATTAAGTAACTGTCTGTCTGTCTGTCTGTCTGTCTGTCTGTCTGTCTGTCTGTCTGTCTGTCTGTCTGTCTGTCTGTCTGTCTGTCTGTCTGTCTGTCTCTCTCTCTCTCTCTCTCACTCTCTCTCCTGTAGTTTATTAACAGTGCATGGTAACTGGAAAAGAGGAAAAAGCTCCACTGGTTTACTCACTCTGCTATCATCTTTGTGTGTGAAACACTGGCAGTGCATTGTTAACAGCAACACTTTACCTGCTGCAGGTGTAAAGTAATGACGTTACACAAGAGAAGTGAAAGGCCAATAATGCCCTCTGCTGTTTAAAAGGGACACTGGCATTCACATTTTGTCTCAGCAATTTAAGTCATTCCTCTTTTTTTATTAATTTTTCATCTGTCTGGTGAGACACTATTACACTGCAGCATGCCCTTTGTTTTGATTAATGACCACCTTGTTTGACACATGGAATTGTCACACAAATGCCTATCTGCGGACTCAGCATAAAGGAAAGGCATCTCATAGTCATTTCTAATATGATGCATAAGCAGTAGTTTGGATAATGGATTAATTCTTTAAGCCATTTTCAAGAGAAGATAACCAGACAGCATTGAGTTTCAGCTGCTCTGATGTGAGGATTCACCTTTTATTAGAAAAGGCAATTCCTGTAATAAATGATGCTAAAGTGAATATCTGGGTTTGGACAGGCAGGCCAGTTTTTAACAAGAAATCAATACCTTCACCTTGGATGCGTGGAAATACACAAATATTAATGGTTGTTTTACACCTTTTCCTGACATTTTACTTACTAAATGATAATCGATTCCTCTGAAACATATTCAGGAGTTCACTCATGATGAAGAGTATCAAAAACACAACCCTACATAAAGAACTTTGGTGTTTAATGCGCTTCACAGTTAGTATGTATGCATTTTCCTACTCTGCCACTCCAGGCCTTATATCCACCCACCATAAGTAAAATCATGACTGCATTCAGACATGGAACAAGTGGAAACCTGTGATTAACTGTCCTGTCATGACTTTTATTAAGCATGCCTTGATTTTAATATACCTGCAAAATTTTCCTTTCAACTTGATCCCCTATCTGGTGGACAAGATGACGAGACAATGCAAACTTAATTTGCATGAAAGTCTCAATGATCTAGTTGCACAATTGGAAACAGCTGCACCTGCTGTTATTTGAACAGAGTGATAATCTGTATCTTTACTACAAGTGGGACTGCATGTATTTGTTTTTCCACATTGTTATTTATTTATTTATTTATTTATTTATTTATTTATTTATTTATTTATTTATTTGACAAACAAAGCAATAAAATTGCACATGCATTATGCATTCTCTGTTATGCAGTTTTGTGGAGGGTTAATTCTGTGAAAGAGTGACAGCACTTTAAGGTTTAATAACTAGTTTTTTTGTGTTTCAACCAAATGCTGCAGTTTGACATTCGTTTTTTAATATTGTTTAAAATACAAAGCTGCAATTAAAAAAAAATTAAAAAGGAAAGGGAAAAATGTTGAATGTGTCTGTTTTTTTGTTGATGTGTTTTTATTGTTGGAAAGTGAGTAAAGGAAGTACTTTATCAACTGTTTCTTGTTGGGTCTGAAGTGATAAACATGAAAGTGAGAAAAGTTTCACTTTCAATGAAAGTAAAATAAATCATCAAAGGGATTCGGAAACCTCCTTCAACTTAAAAAAAAATCAAATATATTTACATGCCTGTGATCTCCATTTTAATTTTTGAGATATCATTCTTTCTGCCAAATCATTTAAATTACACTGTGTGCCCCCAAAGACTTGCCACACACACGCCTCCCTCTCTGCATCTTGTTTTTTCACTGCTCTTTGATCTTAAAAGTAAATTCTTGCACTGATGCTTTTATACAAGGAACACAGAGATGGATCCAATTTGTATACAAAAACGTTCATGTCACAGTATCTGAGCATCATTATTCTGGCTGCACTGCCAAAGTCTCACACAACATAAAGAATGTCTTAATACCTTTCAAGAATTCAAATGAAGAACTCTGTAGGGAAAGGGGTAATGTGATGTGATCTGACAGTAATTGGTGAACTCCTCTTAAACTGTGTTTTAAACTCATCTTTGTGACCAAAATATTACTTATTTAAAGTACTTACTTAAAGGAACTTTCAGGACTTTAAACAATCTTGAAAAAGTCTCACTTATAGTATACCCCTGATCCTAACCTACAACTTAAAATGAGATTATCAGCCCCAATACAGGTTATTTCTAAATGCTATTTCTTAGCTTCCTGATTGAGTCAGTCAGGACTGGATTGATTCATGGCATGTTGAAGTCTCTATGACGGCTCCAGTGCCGGCTCACAAAGTTTAGTAGTGAAAAGAGAGATCTGTGTTTTTCTCTGCTGAAAACGAATTGTGATTTTTTTAAGTAGTGATGGTGAACACTGGAGCTTAACTGTCTGACAGACACTAAAATTTACTAAATTTGAAGAGGCAGTGTCTTTAGAAAAAGTACTCAGAATTCAGTTGCCATGTTTAAAGCTATTAAGGGACTGTAGTTTTTTGTCAGTGTTGGTGCACCCTGTGCTGGGAGTTGTTCATAAAGATGGCCAAAATTGGTTAACAGGAAAATACAATTTGTATGATACATAAAATGCTTTTCCATATTTTAAACATAGATATAAAGTAACAATCCTGGATGTCCATGGTAAATGTGTTTTTTTTTTTTTCAAACCGTTTCATCTATTAATATATCAACAAAATCCCTGAAACAATCTATAAACTGCTCAAAATAGTCCATTTTAAAAACAACACAATATCTTCATGAGAATTGTTGAAATGATGAGGTCATCACATATGAATTTCCTAAGATGTTCATGACATGTTGTTTAACCGTAAATCATGTAATATGGGGGTATGAAGTATAAAGCACAATGACCTAACCCATTTCGCAAAAGCCTAAACATGCCTCTGTCCCTGTAGACAGGGATTTACAGCTTATCACTGTGTTGATCTTGCTCTGTGTGCCGAGGCAGTATTTTCTGAGAACTCATCCTGCTTTTCACTGTCAAATTTCTCTCACTGAATATTTACTGTTTCTTCTGCATGCTGTCAAATGTCCAGTCTGGAACTTCCCCTTTGTACTCTCACAGCAATTTCGGCCATCAAAAATAAAAAAAAATAGGGACTGTCAGTATTTTTTGTGGTGGTCTCATTTGCTTTTTTAATTCATAGAAATATATCACTATCAATCTGAATCTGTTTCATATCTGTTTAAAACTCCTAACAGGGGTTGTAAGTTAAAAAGGACCACTTAGAATATTTTGACACCATGAACTCCTGTACTCAGTAACATTAAAAAAGACCATTTATTACTGACCAGGGGAAATTATTTATTTATTTATTTGAATAATTTAAAAGACCTTCTCAGAGCAATGTGTGAACGCTTGGAAGTCAGGTTGACATTATTTTTCTATGGTGTATTGGCTTGTTTTGAAGGATATGTCATGTACCTGTAATTGGCCATTAACTTTTTTAAATAATGATTGATATAGGGAAAAGGTAAACAGTTGACAGGATAAACCAAATGTATGGTAAAGGTCTTAAAGCTACTTTAGTCCCTGACAAAAATATGTTTCAAAAAAATGTATCATAAGAATATTTTACAGATAGCTGTTTAAGAAAATAAAACAGGAAAGAAAGCATATGCTTTAAAATAAGGGGATTTAAGCTATAAGTGCTTCTTTGTCATCTCAAGGGAGCTGTTTATTTCCTTTTAGTGCTTCCAAGATTATGGCATAGCGAGACCAAAGTGGAACATAAACAGAAATAAAAGGCTATAGATGAGCTATCCAGTGTAGTAATCTGAGGTCTGCAGGGACAATGGCTGCTGATTTATTCAGGCTTTCTCTTAGTTAAAGAAAACATTATATTTCAGTCAACAGGGAGTTCAGGAGATGAATGTTTGTCCATCCTTGGTGACTCACTGAAAGAAAACGGCCTGAATGGTGACGTTCTTTGACTGGATGCAGGAGCTGCTTGATGCTGAGACTCAAGTGGAACATTTCAGAGCATAAAAAAAGAAGGTACTTGATGGATGATATTATTACTGGTAAAACATCCCTGCCTTATAGCATCCTCGCTGTATGGTCCTCTTTTCAGCTGTATACAGTACCTCCGTCCATGAAACCTTTTTATTCTTATTTTATTTTTTATTTTTTTTATCTCAAACTGAGTGTATGGCTTGCAGGTCAGAGAGAAAGCAGTTAGAGCTCAACCAGTCTTCTCTTGACCGAACTATCAGAATGATAAAGTGGCCTGACAGCTGCTGAATGGGCGAGGATACACACCATCTTGCCATGTAGTGCAATCTTCATTGCTGGAGGTTGGCGAATGAGCAATAAAAAGGGAATCAGTGTGGAAAGGAATGTGTCGCAGTCAGCATTTGAGATGCGCTCTAGCATGTGCAGGGAGTCTCTCGTATGTAATCAGGACAGAATCATGAACACAGGACAATGGAACAGATAATGTCTTCCTCCTGGAAAATGTCTCCTGTGAAAAGGCTGAGGCCACTGAAAGGTGGATTTTTTTCACTTTGTTGAGAAGACAGCTATATTTTTCCTCTGAGCTACACAGAAAAGAGTGCATCAGATGGATTGTAAAGGTAGGCTTTGTGGAGGGAGGGAGCATGCTTGGAAGACTATGCAGCGACGTCAGGCAGCACTGTAGAATGGATGGCCTTGAAAGAGCAGAGTTAACAGAAAACAGCCAGGGAGATGCATCATTGCGCAGTAGCTGCAGGATGTGTCTGTGCACTTCTGTATCAAACCATGATTGGCTTGGCCTGTTTTGTCATTTGTTAACTTCTATTCTCCCTCTCCTCCAAAAACACAAGTCAGCCCCAGAGCAGCACGGATAATCTTGACAAGAACCTATTGTAAACATCTGTTAACATGAAGCATGAAGCTTTGTAATTTAATGTGACTGTTGTTTATGCAGTGCGCTGAGCAGCACTCTAACAGCAGATAAAAGGAGAAGGAGGCATCCTTTAGTCCTCACACCTTTGAGTAAAGCTAAATAAAGATTTGTTCCAGTTGCTCCACCAGGGTAGTTATGAACAAGTGATGGGTCGACCTCATTGTACCATTTTGCCTCTGCAGTTACAATCAGTTCAGCTTGGAGGCAACAGAAATATGTTTCAAAGTACCAAACGATTTATAAGACTTTTATTAATACCAAAAGATATTTTAAAGTACAACATGGGCTGACAGAAGTTCATATGAAATATTTTGGGCCCTAGAGTCATATTTATTTGAACTTTGTGATCACTTTCACACCCAGTTCCCAGTTTGTATAAAAAGCAAATGAACCCGTTGACAGCAGCACAGCAGGGTATTACACTTCTTTAGGCTTTAAACTGCCCTTCTGGTACCCCTGTAGTAGCTTTATAGCTTTAAAAAATTCCTATTTTTTCACAGTGGTGTTTTAAAAACATGTGCGTGTGTGTGTTTGTGTGTGTGTGTGTGTGTGTGTGTGTGTGTGTGTGTGTGTGTGTGTGTGTGTGTGTGCATACGTGTGTATGCGTGTGCTTGTTTTGGTAGTACAGCCAGGTTCTTCCAGAATGTCCTTGTGAGTCATTATTTATGAACAGCTGTGTGGTTTCCATGGTGATGGAACATAAAGGAACACTTCTTAGTGACAGCTGAGCTCAGGCCAGATTTTTGGGTGAGTCTGAAAAAGCGCTCACTGTGCCAAAACCATGATAGCTATCAGAAAAAACAGCACACTGTGAGAATCCAGAGACCCTGAGGAATCTGTCAATGTGCTTTTTATATCTGGGGGGCAAAAATTTTTTCCCGCATGGCCAAGTTGAAAACAAGTGATCCTTTGCTGAAAACCCCTCAAGGATTAAAAAGGAAGTAAAGGGGGAAAGGTGGTCAGGTTTGCCTGACAGTTGGCCCTTTCCTGACTAAGAGCTCCATCCTTTGACTTCAAAAGCCACTTTGACAGAAGCACAACGGAATTACCTACGTTTTGATGTCTTTTTTATGTATGTGGAGAGAGGTTTGTGGATGTGAAAGCAGGTTGATCAGGGAATTTCTTGTGTGTCATCAGCTGCTGCTCCCACTCTGACTGATGATGTCATGTACTCTGAGAGCTGGGTTTTTAGTGAAAAAGCTCAAAAGTTTATGTTGCTTAACCTTTATTATCTCAAAAACAGTTAAAGATATTTAAAAAGTTGAAATGTGTAAGTAGTGGAAAGATCTGTGAACATTTTTCAAAAACAAAAATCAAGTCTGTAAGTCGAAGTATGATGAAGTTTAAGGAGTTCAAAGTTGATGGAGTTTTTGGAAGAATAGTCAAAGTTCTCAGTCATTTCAAATAGGAAATATTTCTTACAAAAAGTTGAATAAATCAAAAAGTTTAAGCGTTAGAGATGAGAAAAGTCATAGCACACATGTCCTAAAGAAGCTAAATAGTTTAAAAGTTTAATGGTGAAATCTGTGAAAAATTGTGGAAGGAGATAGATGCCAAAAAGCGTACAGAAGAAGAAGAAGAAGAAGAAGAAGAAGAAGTGAATAGAAAGTAGAAGAACAATATATTGAAAAGTTGAATAAGCATGTCAACATAATGAGCTCAACAGAATGAATGCGTCCACACTGAACAGTGTACTCTTTATTGCTGCCAATGGGATGGACGTGCGTTCGTTCCCTGCTCAGAAGTTCACAGAGATGTGGATTAAATAAAGGGTGAAACGCTGCAGATGACACACCAAAGAAAGCCGAAAAGGCCTCATGAGGTCCAACATCAGAGCACACTGTTTACATAGTCTAATTAGCTGAACTATTTTGACATGATGTGAAATCTTTATTGATTAGGTTTTATGTTGCATTTTGCTGCCTGATTGAGTTGCCCGTTCCGGTTAAATCCATGTTTGCTTGATTGGCCTTTTGCCATGGTGCAGCAACTTAACTAGGCCATCTCCCACATCACAGGTGTTGCAGAAAATGTTAATGTTATTAAATGTTTGATGTCTCTTAGTTTGCATTTAAAAATGATTATGTCTGTTGATTGCTTGTTTTTTCATGATAAAAAAAATTCCCAAATCCCCAGGGTGCAATTTGCCAAAAAAAAAAAAAATAAATTGACAAATCACACCCTGCTTAATATCCCTGTTTAAATTATGGGTAAGCAGAATCACACATCTTTAAATGTGTGGTGGTCTTAAATGGTGGTGTGGTCAGGTGCAAGTACCTCTGTCTTGAGGTTTTGGATACTGCCTGCACCGAAGACCAATGAAAAACTGATCTAACGTCTAAGCTTTATGGGTATGAAAGTTAGACAAATATAAGCATTCTATACATAGACAAGATCGTGGTGCATTTGCATTCTGTTTCTCTCTTTCTCTCTCTCTCTCACACACACACACACACACACACACACACACACACACACACACACACACACACACACACAGCGCTTCCACTCTTTAGGCTTGGAGACAGCAAGCTTTCATTTCCCAGTCTCCTGACATCTTTGATATCCTTTACGGTTAAGGCTATCAGTTGATTTGCTCACTGCTGCCTTTTACATGCCTGTTTTAACTCTTGCTTAGGCCTGTATGGGCTAAAAACTCCTGTTGACACAGACTTTAAACTCTCCATCATTCATGTTTCCTTTAAAACACACTCATACACACACAAACACTACTATGCTCACACACAACAAATAACAATATTTGTGACGTTATAAACTGATCCATCAAACTTTTGTTGTAGTTGTACAAAAAATAGCTAAGATATAGTTGATGCTGTGTGTAGAAAAAGCCGCTATTGAGCTGGAGAAGAATCTACAAAGAGAAAGAGCTGACCACAATGTCCTGGGGCTAACAAACCTAAAACTGACAACTACTTTATGTTTCAATTTTGTCCAGTTTTTTTGCCATGTCTGGGAAACTGATGACGTTCCACTTGGATGTAACTGACAGTGTTTTATGCAGATTGGAAAGGCACAAATTGTGTCAGATGTTTTGGGAGGTCTTTAATAAATGTAACTTAGATGTAACTTTCAGATGGTGTTTGCTCTAAGTGACATAAACCAGCCTATTGATATCTGACAAAAGCAATGAGAACTGATAGACTAATCTGTTTGAGTCACTTTATATTTCACAAACATGCAGGTGTAGAATTAGGAGGCTTGACCCAACATCATGGCACACATGTGCCAAACTTACACAGCAATGAGTTGTTGGATATGCCCTTGTACACTTTGATAACATGCACTTTAATTCCTTGAATTAAGGCCCTTTGAATGTACCAGAAAACTCAAGGATACAGATGGACACAACATGATAGTATCCATATCAACATGATAGTACGCATCATGATGTAATACGATATGAGATACGCCACAATATGATACAATGTGACACAATACATTACATTACAAAATGATGTGATACAGCCTGACCTAATGTTAACGTAATGTAAACGCAGTGTGATTGGATATGATGTGATACAATACCATGTGATACGATTCCATCCAACTCCATTTCACAGGTGTGATTCCATATCACATGATGGAATATGATGCAAAGCCATATAACATGACAAGATACCATACAAAAGATATGGCACAAAGGTTGTGTCTGTAATCACTTACTCATTCCCTACTCCCTACTCACTATATAGTGAATTAGATGTAGTTGACTATATAGTCCACTCATTCACCAAAGTTAAAACAAAATTTTGCACACCACTCACTCACTTGTTGGCAGCTGACAGTGACATAACCACTCTTACATGACTGAAACTGTTCATGGATGGCTGGAGATTTACAGTTCTCATTTTTACTTTAAAACAACATTAAATTCAGTGATAACTGACATTATACATCACATATTTTCCCACAATAATTGTTGTGGATGCACTCATGTTATCCTTTGGTATGGTTGCTTCCAACCATGTTATCAGAAATCTTGTAATCAGCCATCTCTTCTGTTTGAACTGCAATGCATGATGGTATATGTATTGCTTGTATAGTGAACATCGCTCATACACTTCTTTCAAAATGCATTGTGGGGTTCATTGAGTGGACTATATAAGGTGTGACCATGCTCACTCAGAATACGGACAGCACTATGGTGTATTTACTATCTAGTGCACTATATAGTGAACAGGGAGTGATTTTGGACTCAGCCAACGTGTAGGGCAGTGATGTTATGTGATGTGATACCATGAAATATGATGTAACCTATCTATATTTGATACAGTACTGAACAAAACATGACAGGAAGATACTGCACAGAGGATATGACACTTTACAGTTTTTAGAATTATGTGATATGATACAGGTGAAACTTAGATTACATTATTGGTACATTATTCACTCAGGGTAAGGAGGAAGCTGTCTGTCAGCTGTAAATCTGATTAACACAACAAACATGAAGCAGTTGTGTTGCTACAGTTATTGACTTCTCATGTTAATGTAGTATGCAAATCATTACCTATAATAAACCTAAGAATAGCTTGTAAGCCCATTTATGCCAGCATTACAAAACTGCAGCACATGGAAAAAATCCAACTGGAGTCTGAAATAAGTTGAAACCAGGGTCTAAACGTCAGATTTCATCTGCACAAGCACACAAAATATGAAGTCTGTAACATACAGAATTAACAAATACTGGGAGTTATTGGTGTAAATTATGCATTACATTAGCAGTGGTGTGAGAAAAAAAATCTTGGCTGGAAAAAAACTGAAAGTATAGAGATGTGAAAAACCAAGACATTTTAGTTAACTTGTATAACTTATTATTTTAAAACGTTTTTGGAACCAAGTCTAAAACAATAAATGTCTTGTATTTGACAAATTTCTCCTCTGTACAAAAAACCTCAAGGAGTGCATTGTGCCACTATGGACAGGGAAAAGGGGAAATGAAGGAGAAGTGGGAACTCACGTGGGAGTAGTATATTGAGCCGGACCTCAAGGTGCACCATGGATCAACCTCTCTTCGACCCGAGGGGCTAATCACAATTTTAAAGCATCCCTGTGTCCCATCTCGCCATGACCCTAAGGGCAGCCTCTCAGGCAACCTCTCAGGAAGGTGTCCCCACTGGACTCATTAGAAATGGATGCGGTGTTTCTGTCAGTCATGCAGGACATAAGAGTTTTGATCAGCTCGGGAAAAGGAGGGACTTTTAGCAGTGGGCTTGCACCTTGATGTAGAGATCTTGCTACAGTGTCCCCGGATGTTTTTGCTAGGGAGAGTAACCCCGAGTTCAGCGCCAAGCTCTGTCCTTTGTGACCGTGCAATCCAGTAATGATTATTCTCTCTTTTAAGTCTGAGAAAAAAGCATCTTCCATCTCCTCTTCAAGGTTAATACAGCGGGTCATTTCATTCTCTGAAGAGGAAATTAAACATAGAGAATAAGCCTTGAAATATCTGGGTGCATGGCTCCATTACTTATATCCAATAATACATCTTTGTATTTCATTATACCCTTTGCCTGCTTTTTCGTCCCAGTAAGCAGTCCAGGAGTCAAATACAAAGATAGCAGTTACTAAGCAAATGGGTCCCCATGCAGTGGCTTTTCATTTTATTTCCCCCCTCCTTTTTATTTTTCTCACTCAACCAATTGCTGCAGTCTGTGCGAGAGCATAAGAGCATCCTCTCTTTTTTCTCCCTCGAGGGATAAAAGTCACCTTCTCCAAATCTCATTGAACAAAAAGTCGCACAGAAAATAAAAGCTAAACTCTATATTCCGCCTGCACACAGGGTTCAAGCTTAGAGAGAACAGGGTTGGCACTTTTTAGTTCTCTCTTTGTCAGCAGGAATAGAGAGAGAGTGAGAGGGAGAGACAGTAAGAGTGAGGAAGAGAGGAGAAGAAAGGAGAGCCAAGGTAAGCATATGAACACTGGGGGATTAAAAAAAATGTTATTTTCCAATTTACTCAGAAGTGCATGTGTTCAGTTGGCAGCGCTTAGCTTCACAGAGTCCATCTCCTTAGTAGTTTGCTTCAACTCACTTACTGTACATAATTCACTGTCTCACACCTGGTGGTTCTCCCTTTGTGCATTGTTTCTCTTCCAAGATAAAGCAACAGAACAAGTGAATCAGGTCATTCTAAATCATTGATGAGATATGAGAGGCATGCAGAAATTTTAATCTGACAGGAGAGATGGAATAAGCTGGAAACAGGTACTGCTGGCAGGCCTTGATTGGCAGGTATTTATTTCTCAAGGGTTTTACTTAAAATGAGGTTGCCCCTTTAGCAAAGCAGGGTCCACAGCTGCTCTTGAAAAATCCTTCAACACCTGGTTGAACTTCAGAGGTATCAATGATTTTAATTTACCTAAGCTAAACCTGAAAACACTGCAGACAGACATGCCCTTTCCCCCCCCCTTTTTTTTTTTAACTCATTTTCTTTTTTTTTCTTACATCATCATGTTTTAATACTTCATTTATCTGTTCCCTCAATTATAATCTCTTGATGTACAAAGAAACTAGAAGCCCATCATAGGGGACAATCATCCAAAGGGTCCACAGAGAGCATGTGATTGATATTTCACTGTTTCAAAAGACGGTGGAAGCAATCATCAGCCTGACCACTGTTTCCATGGAAACCTGTGTCTCTGGTTTTGATTGACAGTTGACACAATTCAAAGGTTGACCCACCGCTGAAAGTGGAGAAACAACCACTTATTGAATCAAGATCACATGGCAAATATCCATGTGAATGTACATGATGTGTTAGATTCATTTGATTTTTGTCATTAATGCTTGATTGATGTAAATAAATCACTAAATAAATCAATAAATAAATCAATAAATAAATCAATAAATAAATGTTTAATTTAATTCCATCATCTCATTAAAACCTAAGCCTCCATCATTGTCGCTCACAGAAATAACCAACATTATATCTTTTGAACAAGAGATAACCTTTTAATTTACCATCCAGTTAATGCAAATCCTTTGACTGCCGCTTTTATTTTACACCAAAGCCCAGCTTATCTCGAGAGTAAAGGTTTTTGCATTAAAGAACAAACCTAAAATCAACAAAGGATAAAGTGAACTTCATTTCTGACACAGAAACACATGACAGAACACACACATCAACAAGTGATTAGACTTACAGGTTGCCTTGCTGCTGTAACTCATGTTGTGCAAAGTTTTCAACTCAAAATGATTGTAGGTCCGCTGAAGTTGTTGCTAAACCAGGTCCTAAAAAAAAATTTCACTGATATCTTAAATTTGTCTTTCTCCATTTTTGCATCTCTGTCCAATCATCTCCAACTCCCTCAGCTCAACCTGTCAGTCAGCCTCACTTCATGACAGACTGCTGTGACGTCGGCCTCATGGTGGGAGGTTGCTGGTTTGTAAACCCAGACCCAGCCGCTGTCAGCTCTGGGCACGGGTAGAGTCCAATCTTGGTCTATCTCTTGTATTGAAGAGGAGCTACTGAGCATGTACAGCTTTTAACGAGAGTCTATGGGCAGAGATTTTTGCACCCGAGAGTGGAAACACATCACCAATTGGGCAACACAGATGAACAAAACAACTTTACTCATCATTAACTGTATAATATTTATCTTTATATCTAAAAATAGGTACACACACAGTCCATAAGATTATCTTATTATTGAATATTTATGTATTTATTTATTACACTTTTATTTCTTATTTAAGGTAATGTGGTTAGTGGTGGGGGCAGCTGCCACTGGCAGTCATGATATGAGAATTTTACCTCATGATTATAATGGACCAAAAATTACATTAAGAATAAAATTGCATTATTTATTAAATATTGGGGGAGGGAAGTAATCAGTCAGATTGATTTTTAATTGTTTAACTCTTTTTTGGGGGGAAAGTAAAGTAAGAGGCTGTTACCATTTTCTACAAAAAATGTATCAGAAATATAAAGTACACTTATTTTGAACGGTAAAAAGGCAATCAGAAAAAAAAAGGAACATTTATCATTAAGCATCCACAAGGTGCAATATTAGACATCTTTATGCCAACTGAATCAAAATCACAAGATGATGCAGGGATGGAGAGCTTGTGTTTAAAAACCTCGGGCAGCTAACCAGTCTGATGTCTTTTGTTTAATGTCCACTGATTACAATGTTTTTAGCTTTTTCTCCATCCAGTTTCATTCTTAATAGGCTAGTTACTGTCAGTACAAGTTACTTTGGCAGCTTAAATGTGAATGCCAGTTTAACAGCAAAGCGTTTAATAGCCCCAGGAATGAAATCAGATTCTTTACTGCTCTAATAGGGATTTTTCTTCTCATTAAAAGCACCTGCACATTTATCCATCTAAATGTGGTGTGAATGCTTCTCTTCCAGCTGTAAAAGAATCTTCGCTGTCCTTTGTTAATATCCCCTTCCCACTTCCTGTTTAACCCCGCCTCCTCACAATCCTGCCTGTATGACCTGTATGCTCCAGTCTGCTCATTTATCCAGAAAATCTGCTTATCAACTTGTCCTCAACACTGAATCTTGATAACCTGCACAAACAATAAGTGTACAGTTCTAAATTCTCCCCGTAATGAGCTGACAGTAAGTACAATATTGTCCACCCAACAAGTTCTTGAAAGCAGTTAGCCATCTTTCTGAGGAAGTATGTTATCTTTGAAATAGGACTGTAATTTTGTAGTTTTAAGTGTCAGGAGAGGAGTGAGGAGTGTTAGGATGAGCTGGGTAACAGTAAGCAAAATTAAATAACTTATATTTAGATAGAACAAGGCAATGGAACAGCACTATTTATATTTCTTTGAATAAAAAAAATACCTTACACAATTCCATACAGTGATTTCTCAGATGATGACACATAGAATACAGTTCAGCTGTAGAACAATTAGTTTGTCAGCCGCCACATCTAAATCATATTATACTGTAACTTTCCTCAGTATGAAGATACGTTTCAGTTTCAGCTTTTAATTTCAACTCCTCATTGTTAAGGCCTGTTGACATTTGGTTGCAGCTCTTGGTCAACAGTGAACTCAAAGTGTTGTTTTCTACAAACACTGAGGAGAGCTCTTACATAAAGCCTGAAGCAGAAGTGCAAACCTAGAGTTTGTAAGAGGATAAAGAGGGTAGAGGATTACTTGTACGTTCCATCGCTCTCTTCTCTTGGTTTCATCTCTTTTCTTTTCTTCAGTGCTGCCTCCTCGAGCGTATTGACCCTTGAAAGACACAACAGCTGCAGTCAGGGACAATTACACCAAACAATACCAATATGAAATATACACAGATTAAATTTCTTTTCATGCTTAATTCCCCCTCTGTTTCCGCACTGTAAAGATATCCTCTGCTTTGCACCATTCATCTTAAATCACTGAGCTCTGCTTAGTTTTTCCACTGGTTGATGGGTTAGTCAACTCCCAAGCAACACTACCCTCACTCACCCTCCAGGTCTTATTCTCAGGCTTATCTGGTCACCCAGGTGTACAAGATAGTGCCCATTGTGCAGTGGCCCCTTTGTAATGGTTGTCTGCATTGTGTGCTCAGTCACCCTGCTGTTTCACAGATGCTTTGCTTTATCTGAGGCAGGTTGCAGTTATTATTATATGGTTGCTGGTAAGGGAAACTGGTGCCCTGAGTAAATGTATACTGTGCAAGTGGATAAAATCCATGATTGACACACCATGTGTCTGAGTTCTTGTGCAGCAGCCATGTGCATGGAAACAAACCTCTCACAAACACACATCTGAAAGAAAACATAAGCTAACATATAATGTGGAATCTCAACACAAGAGGAATTTTAATGTGCAATAATGTGAATGATCCAAATTATTTCACTATCTGATGGACACACATACACTGCTTTGTCCAACAACACACATATTTTATAACA
The DNA here is from genome assembly GCA_030710495.1 of Labroides dimidiatus. NCBI lineage: Eukaryota > Metazoa > Chordata > Actinopteri > Labriformes > Labridae > Labroides > Labroides dimidiatus. The sequence continues at coordinate 14,938,041 of CM061147.1, forward strand.
ACATGATTGTACAAGCTCTTCTCTGACGGTGTGATGTGATGGTCACATTGGATTAACACTTACTAAAGCATCAGGAGTCACAGTTACAAATATTTAAAAGATGTTTAAAAAAGCTATTAGTATTTTTTTTGTTTTTATTCTTACTCAAATATTCTCTTTAACCGCCCTTATTTAGGATTTACAATAACACAATACAATGCAAACTATGGTTGCAGAACTAAACACATTTTAATCAATGGCACAGTATAAACATAACCAATTTAAGAAACCCTCTCAAACACAACTACGAGTCCATTACACCCGGTATTCTAAAAGAAACCCTGTACAGTTCCCCCAGGATTTTGCAGACTTTTTGGGGGGATTGTTTTTAAAATTGATGATTTTGCGGCAGATGATTTTGTGTGTGTGTGTGTGTGTGTGTGGGGGGGGGGGGGGGGGGGTATGTTTTTTTTTGCAATAAAATTGTGGCAATTAGCAACAACTGCAAAACTAGTTGCAGTTTTATTTTATGTTAATACATACACAATTCATTTGAAATCAAAGACAACTTGATCCAGTGAGAATAAAACAGCATTGAGTGTTCTATATTCTTGTACTCAGTGATGTTGCTCTCTTACTTTCTCTCTGAAAAATTCAAAATGAGTGAGTGTTTGGGGGGAAAAAAAGTTTATCCGTTTAAACAATAAATATCTTGTCTTTGTAGTGTATTCAGTTGAATATAGGTTAAACAGGATTTGCAAATCATTGTTACGTTTTACATTTAGCAGTATAGGGACCAAGAATTTAAATTATTTTCAGTGCTATATATATGCCATGTGCAAACAGTGGTGGTACAGAAAAAGTCATTTAACGCAAATCAACACTGACACACAGTTAATGATGCAGAAATAACAAGGATTTCTATTAAAAGTGAGATTGGAATGAAAATTGAGACAACATTCTCTCTTAGTTATCATTTTGTCTAATTTAAGTGTGTGGTGGGGTCTGTATCTTCAGGGCATTTTCTCTCTTTGTATACCGTCTAATATTTCCATTATGTGGCTGTGTTTTGTGTCATTATTGTGAGACAACTGGTCTCAAATCAGAGGCTTAAACTTAGTGCAGTGTCTCCTCAGTGCTCTCTCCGTCTCTCTGTAACAGATGCAGGTATAACTTGTGCACCTTCTGGCGACACCAAAGGGACTTTATAAAATGTTATCTGCCAACCTGTGAATGAAAGCTGTTAGCACTGTAGTGACTGTAGATGAACAGCAGGTGTAACAGGCAGAGCAAAAGCAGGTATGCACAGCACGCACCCAAATCCCAAAAAATCCTGCTCATCCCTGCAGGTCTGGGTTTGTTACTTTATTTTGGTGGCCATCTTTCCAATTCTTGAAGTGTGATGCACTTTCTTACTTAAATTGAAAGGTTCTATATAAATCAACTGTTATTTTATATTATTATTATTATTATTATTATTATTATTATTATTATTATTATTATTATTATTATTATTATTATTATTATTTTGAGCTCTGTTTTGCTTATCAGCAGTCTATTCTATATCTCTCTGTAACTCTACTGACACTGCTATCTCTCTCACTAACTCACAGCAGCAGTTGGCAACAAGACTGAAGACCTGCAGTTTTTCAATCACTGGTGATGTATTGCATGTAAAAATCGCTGCGATTGGTTTTTCAAAACATTGTGCTTTTGGAAAATAGAAAAACATATTGAAAAGTCTCGCATTATTGAACATTTTGACAACCCTTTCATAAGCAAACATTGGTGTTTCCTAGTGGCCTTGTGAACACATTAAACTCTCATCGTCTTTTCTAACTGAGGAAAATGTAGTGCAAAGGGAGAAATAGAGGGGAAAATTAAAAGTTGTGATAAGGATAAGTATGTCTCCCAGTGAGTAATGATAAATGCTACCAAATACTGCACATTCACAAAGATTAAAAATGCCTTCAAAGCATTATGGTTTGTAAGAAATTGTTTATTTAATGCTAGTTTTATGGCTTGCAAATGCAAAATTGAGGAATCACACAGTTAATTATTTCTTACTGAAATGTTAGACAGGCATACACAAAGGTTACCATGACTTACAATTCAGCCTTTCTGCTGATCTCACAATAACAGACTTGTCTAGTTAAGTGAGATAGAGTTAAGTCCTTAGGCCCCGTTTGCTTCCAGCTAACATAAAAGGAATGTGATGCCTGCCAGCTGAGGGAAATAAAATGATAGCATTTTCTTTTTGCAGAGGTTGGAATACACACTGACACTCACTTACAATCACAAATAGCACACACACACACACACACACACACACACACACACACACACACACACACACACACACACACACGTACTGTACAGTACACAAGCTGGCTACAGTCAGTGAGCACATACAGTACCTAGATACACTGGTGTGCCCAGATAAATCCATCATGTTGAGCTATTATGCTGCTACTGGTGCTGGGGAAAATTGCATGCCCCATCCCTCATCAGTGCTTTATTTCCTGCTAAAAATAAGCATACAAATAAATGAAACTGAGCTCTAAGGAGACTTTAGCAGTCAGAGAGGCTCGGCGAGATCAAACCGACAGCTCAGGACGTTTGGTGAGGACTGCAGTCTCAACGGCTCTGAGGGTTAATTGGATCTTGAATGTGGGTTGTTTGTCATTCCATTAAACCATATTTGAAGAACACTGCATGACCCAGAGAGAGTTATCCAATGCAGTAAGGTGACATGACAAACGGCATTCAACTCAAAGGACGTGTGTTTGAGACCTGATAAAAATTCATGCTTGAGATGAACTCTCAAGCGTTGTGATTGGCTAATGCCGTTTGGGAATGCGTCACCACATCAACATGATGGATCCTGGTTATGGCTGATAAAGAACAAGCCTGGCAGCTAATCTTCCATATTCCCAGCTCACATTTTTGAATGGGAAACAAGAAAAGACACCACTTCAAGTTCACGCACACTGCTGAACCCTCTCTTTGTCAAACTCTTTTTTTTCTACCTCTGTGAACAAATCATGTATTAACAACAAAATCATGGATGAAAAAAGTCTGGATCACATTAAATCAGCCAAGTTTTCTTCTCACTGCCTAAATAATCAGTAAGAACATTGAACAATTTGTCTTCATGTTCAATTAGCTTGGGTGACTTTTTGTCTAAGTCCTTATTTTCAAAACAGAGTAGGCCTAATACCAGTGTCTAATATAAATACATAAAATTTATAAAACATCCTACTTGTCACACTTAGTGGACTCGGTAAAGCTGCAAGATGCCTCACTTCTCGGAACTTTATTTTGCTTTGGTTTGTGTACGTTTCTCTTCTTGGTCACTTTCTCACACACACCCCTCTCAACAGAGATAGTAGGGATAGGAGATGGCTCACACTACAGCAATTCAACTCCAGAAAAAGAAAATCACTGCACACAGCAAAAAACATGTTTTTGTCAACTACACGGATGAATCGTTACACACCTAATATGTATTATTAATTTGGTTACCAATTAAACCTATCAACAAATCCCAAAACCATCAGAAATTGGACAGCTTAGCATCTCAGAGAGATGGCAGCTTTTAGGACCTCAGGCGTAGCCAGTGGTATGGGCCAAAAGACTTGCAGCCAAGACTGGAAAAGCACTTTTAGACGTTGCAGCCCCCAAAGAAAAAGTTGAGATAAAACATGTAAAAACCAGTTGTCAGGTGAACTTCCATGCACTTGCTTGTGAAAATACTGATTTCAAATTGACTGGCAAAATGCAGCATAAATTAGTGTCACTGGGCAAGACACTCATGAAGTGAAAGTGTTTGCTTATCAGTGGCAGCAGGGAAGCAAGAGTCAGTTTTCAAAAACAAGCAACAGGAGGAAGGAAATTTTACCTTGAGCAAAAAAAAAGTATGGAAAAATGGAATCAACCTTTATCTTTGGATTGATGGTGACCACTGAGGATTTACTACTACTGTTTACTGGGTAAGGATATGTGTGGGTGACATGTTGGGCTTATTATGAGTAGGTGGATTCAAGTGTGAAGTAAACAAACTCTAACTTCCATATAAACTTAACTGCTCTTCTGGAATTTGTTTTATCACCATATGTGACACAAATCCTCCATCTGGAAATCAAATAGACAAAACAAACAAACTATTTGCCATCCCGTAAGATTGGAGCGTGGATGTGTTTGAGGAAGAGAAAGTCTACAAAAGGATGAAAGGCTGAGACTGGTGGTACTGTGTTTCTCTGCTGGGCTGGAGGACATTTGGTTTATAAGCCATGCAAGGTCGAGGGAACGTCTATCGAAGAATTCTCCCACCTCCATCGCCTCATATCCTGGCCCCTCACCCACCTCTTAAAAGAGAGCTTTACTTGCATAAAAGCACCAGCTCCAAGCTGCAACTCTGTTTATTTCTTCCTTTTTCTCCCTCTCCCTCACTTTCTCACCCTGTTTCCCCTGATACCGAGGACCATGAAATCTACACAGCTTTCAAACTAAATGTGAATGAAGGGTATGTTTCCTTGGGATTGCATGGCATGATGGTTGAAATCCCATAGTAAATGTGACTTTGGAACCAACAGTATCTCTCAGGCTATAAGCTGGGAAAAATTCTGTGCTCTTGCACTTCATACAACCTCTTCAAAGAATCTGATCCATTCCTGAGGCTCAAAGAAGGAGTCAGTACAGAGTTCTCCTTCTTAGCAGTGCTTATATAAATGGAGGATGATAGGTTATGGAGCAATTTGTTCTCATATTAGTAGTGCATGCATACTTATTAAAGCATTTGCACATTTTGTGTAACAGGACTGAAGGTATAAACATTTTTAGGTTCTCAGGTGCATTCCAGGAATGTAAAGTAAAGGTTAGCTTTACTAATACCAGGTAGCAACCTCTGAAGTTAAAAACTGAAACCAATACAGATGCTAAAAACTGCAATTGCTTAAGTGTTTAAGCCACTTTCTCCTTTCTTATGTACTAGGGTGTAATTTTTATTTGTCTGTTTTTTACCTATTGGTAAGGGCCTGACTGAGTTGACTGACAGGCAAGAATGATAAAGCTGTTAGAGAATAGGCTAAAGGCCTGCCTCAACCTCACATCTTTGACCCTGGCAAGGTCAACAAAAAGCTAGCCTGAGTTAGCAATTCCAGGATGTCTTTCCATGCGGGATCCAACAAAGGCAACTGGACTTTCAGAGGAGAGGGCAAACATCTTCAAGAGCTCTACTAAGTCTAGTTGCCTTTTTTGATTTAAAAAAAAAACAAACTTGTTTATAAAATGTGTTTTTTGTTTTGTTTTGTTTAGTTGGTAATTCTAAATTGCCCGTAGGTGTGAGTGTGTGCGTAACAGGTTGTGTGTCTCTGTGTGTTAGCCCTGTGATTGGCTTGCGACCAGTCCAGGGTTAACCCCATCTCTCACCCAAAGACAGCTGAGATAGGCTGCAGCCACCCACAACCCTGAACAGGATAAGTTGTAGAAAATAGATAGATGGATAGAGCTTAGTTTTTGCAACATTAGTCTCTGGACCCCTCCTGTGATTGGTTTTGGACTGTCTGAAAGTTTTTTTTTTTTTTTAATACTGTTTGCCACAAAAGATTGATTAATTTAAGTTAAATTGTAAATACTTATAGGTTTGATAAACCTATAAGTAATCACAGCCTTTGCCACAAAGCTCAAAATTGAGCTCAGATGCATCCTGTTTTCACAGATCATCCTTGAGATGCTCCTACAACTTAATTGGAGTCCACCTGTGCTAAATTCAGTTGATTGGACATGATTTGGAAAGGCACACACCTGTCTATATAAGGTCCCAAAGGTGACCTATGGATGTCAGAGCACAAACCAAGCATGAAGTCAAAGGAGTTGTCTGTAGACCTCTGAGTCAGGATTGTCTTGAGGCACAAATCTGGGAAGGGTCCAGAAAAATTTGAGCTTCTTTGAAGGTCCCAGTGAGTACAGCGGCCTCCATCATCCATTAATGGAAGAAGTTCAGAACCACCAGGACTCTTCCTAGAGCTGGATGCCCATCTAAACTGAGCCATCGGGAAGAAGGGCCTTAGTCAGGGAGGTGACCAAGAACCCAAAGGTCACTCTGCCAGAGCTCCAGCAGTCCTTTGTGGAGGGAGGAGAACCTTCCAGAAGACAACTATCTCTGCAGCAATCCACCCATTAGGCCTGTATGGTAGAGTGTCAAGACAGAAGCCACTCCACAGTAAAACGCACATGGCAGCCTGCCTGCAGTTTGCCAAAAGGCTCCTGAAGGACTCTCAGACCATGAGAAAGAAAATTCTCTGGTCTGGTGACTGAGAGATTGAACTCTTTTGCGTGAATGCCAGGCGTTGTATTGGGAGAAAACCAGGCACCACTCATCACCTGGTCAATACCATCCCTACAGTGAAGCATGGTGGTGGCAGCATCATGCTGTGGGGATGTTTTTCAGTGGCAGGAACTGAGAGACTAGTCAGGATTGAGGGAAAGATGAATACAGCAATGTACAGAGACATCCTGGATGAAAACCTGCTCCAGAGTGCTTTTGACCTCAGACTGGGGTGATGGTTCATCTTTCAGCAGGACAACAACCCAAAGCACACAACCAAGATATCTAAGGAGGGACTTCAGGACAACTCTGTGAATGTCTGTGAGTGGCCCAGCCAGAGCCCAGACTTGAAGAGATCTGAAACTGGCTGTGCAATGACACTTTCCATCCAACCTGATGGAGCTTGAGAGGTGCTGCAAAGAGGAATGGACCAAACTGCCCAAAGACAGATATGCCAAGCTTGCGGCATCATATTCAAAAAGATGAGGAAAATATGAATTATTCCATTCTGGAATGAGGCCTTAGCAAAACAAATTTGTGGAAAAAGTGAAGAACCTTGAATACTTTCCAGATGCACTGTATATTTACAATTGTTAAATCATATTATTATTATTATTATTATTATTATTATTATTATTATTATTATTATTATTACATATTTTCCCAATGCACACTGGCCTATTACATCATCCAGTGTAAACACTGAAGGTTTTTAATCGGTCAGTGTTATGTAGTGTTTGGCTTAGCAGCATTGGTTAGTCTAATCATACCCATTCCTCATGTTATGTTCTGACTTGAGCCCATGTTTTGTAAGTAGCCAGTCTCAGAACAGTCATCAAGTTGAAAGTCTTGCTGCCTAACTCACAGAGGGTCAGCAGTGCGCTGGGGGATTAGGCAGAAGCTGGGGTTTGAAGATCGTTAGCCAATTAACTTATCATTCCCATGCCTGAGAAACACGACAAGAACAGGCCACATTGATTTTCTTTGGTTTGATGTTCTCTATCGCTTCCTCCATCCCTCTCCTCTTGTCCCTCTTATTGCCCTCGCCATGTCTTTCTGTGGGGATCCATCACTGAGACCTGTGCTTGTTTCTCACATTGACAGGTCTCACTGATAGTACCAGCTCATATTAAGGCTGTTAAGGCTCTTTTGCTGTCTGCATAGAGGGTGTTGTCACAATCTACAGCTGTTTAAAATCTTGTCAGAATGCACAGACAAAAGAGGCACTAAAGAAAAACACAACAAAGTGAAGGCACGTTTCTCTCTAATCTACAGCAGCACACAACTGGCAGTTTGTGCTAATTGTACAGATTATGTCTGTGTGTTTAGAGACAGGGCAGGCTGACCTTGCCTTTCTGATGAACAGGCCAGGATTGTTGTCACTGAAGTAGAGAGACAAATTGCCCTCGAGTAGGAACTCATATATGTCTGTTCATAAACACATACATCATTTGATATCTGCACGTCTAAAATTAAACATGAAGACACTGTGTGTAGAGGAAATGCACAAAGAAATTCTCACAAGCTTGTACTCCAAAACACCCATACATTCCGATGCACGAGACACTATCAGGCTTTTGTCCTTGTGTGTTTTTATGTGCTATTAACTGAATATACATCAGGACATAACATCTCTCTCTCTCTCTCTCTCTCTCTCTCTCTCTCTCTCTCTCTCTCTCTCTCTCTCTCTCTCTCTCTCTCTCTCTCTCTTTCTGAAGCTCTCCACATGCTGCAGGGCACATATAAGCACTAATTTCCCTTCAAATATTGAAAAATAAAATCTCTCAGACAAAGTTTGAACATTCTGCTCTGTAAATGAATCTTTATCTGTCATAGATGTTCTTTTGATAACATACTATTTGATTGAGAACATGTTCCATATTTGGCAGTATGTGCACCCACCCCGATACACATTAGATGTTCATCCATCCATCCATCCATTTTCTGCTGCTTATCCTGTTCATGGTCGCGGGTGGCTGAAGCCTATCCCAGCTGTCTTTGAGTGAGAGGCGGGGTACACCCTGCACTGGTCGCCAGTCAATCACAGGGCCAACACACAGAGACAGACAACCTCTCATGAGCACACTCACCAACTAGCCTGATGAGCATGTTTTTGGATTGTGGGAAGAAGCCGGAGTACCTGGAGAGAACCCACACATGCATGGGAAGAACACACAGAAAGGCACACCTTTACCAGCCAGGATTTGAACTGGTGACCTTCTTGTAGTGAGGCAACAGCTCTAACCATTGCACCACCATGCAGCCCTATTAGATTCATGTCTAAGTCTTCCCCCAGCTATTGCTGTCACACTAAGTAAAATACCTGAAGATGTCTGCCTGACAGTAAGCCTGATACCCATTTGAGGGCCAGTGAACCATATGAACACATTTGAACAGCATATTGGTTACAGGGTTTTTTTTTTTGTTTGTTTTTGTTTTTAATCTACAAGAGAGCACGCTCTTCGATGAACTCTTTAGCTATGGTGGCAGGTCAAAATTAACTGAGGCACAATTTGTGGTGTTGTTCCCATGCTGCTCCTTCACAGGACCTCCACTCTCAACTTAATGCACTTTTCAATTTATGAAGTGTTTTCCTACCTTGGAGCAAACATGACAATATCCTCAGGACTGTATCTTTAGCATTTTGTCATCTGAGCATTAAATATGGTTGATCATCCACACCATGCAAATGTTATTCCACACACTCCAAGTCATTTTTCAAACTGCACACATGCTCCAGCCAATATCACTGAAGTTGTTGCTACCAGTATAAGCAGCTCTTGTCATTTCTTAAGAAGGTGTCTCATGCTGCCATTGCCCTTGTAATTGATTCACACAGCTCAGTCTTTTCAGAGTCCATATGCAACACATACAAAATGGACAAGCTCTTTGGATCACATACAAGTTCACATTAGGCTCACTGATGTGTTTGCAGCATGAGAGCAGGAGAATCTGTGCTGCTGAGAGGATGTGGTTTGCTGGACTTCTCTAAGGGCCACAGTGACCCCTGCTGGACGGGTCAAACTGATGAGATCCAATAAACTAAGAGGAGCCTCAGGGAGGAAAGTAAAGACGGACACTGAGATGAAGAAAGTATTGGAGTGATTTAGTTGTTTGTTCTGTGAAAGCAAATTATCTTTGCGAGGGTGAACAGGGTCAAAAATACTTTAATGGACTTCACTTAATGTGTTCTATTGATTGTGGGAATGTAATTAATACACTCACTGCTGACATTTGGAGAGATGGTAATGGATCTTTATTTCTAGAATACTCAGCAAAGAAAGTGAGAAGGACAATCACAACAAACAAGTATAACATTTTGTCAAATAACATGATTTAGAGAAGCTATATTTGTTAACCTTTTAATGCGCTGAATGAAACAGAAAGAAATAGAAGCAGAAGGAATCATAAATCAAAGATACAAAATGACGAAACAATGTGAACTGTCAATTACTAATTTCAACTAAAGCTTTATATTAGTACTGTTTGTTTAACTCCACTGAACTGGTGAAGAATACAAAACAGTGAAACTAGAGGAGACTATGCTCCATTTTAAAGGTTACAAGAAATTGGAAAACATAACAAAACATTGGTGGAAACATCAGACTGCTTTCACCTAAAAACGGCTTGAAATGGTGTGAAAGTAAGCAGCATTTCCTATCAACCCCAACTCCCTTAACATTATTCAAATGACTGACAGGGCCTGAAAAATTGACAGCAAAGAGCTGCTTGATCAAATGTGATCTGACTTGTCGCTAAATGTGTAATTGTGGCATCTATCAGTGCAAGGAGGAAGAGAGAGCTGTCAGAAGATGTCTCTCCCCCATGGGAGGGCTAATGGATTTACAGTAGTGCCTGACAGATTTTAGAGACCTTACATCATGTTTTTCAAATATGTATTTCTGTCATGACTTTTAAAAGTGGAAGCTCAGACTTGGCATTCAAGCATGAAATGAGTCAAATCTGTTTGCCTTTCGGCTCTGCTCAGATTTCTCTAAATGGCTCAGATGGTTATATTTAGCTTTCAATGTTCACTGTTTTTAGGAGTTTTCTTGAATGGAGAAGAAGCAGAAAAATAAACTGCATCCTGCAAATCATCAAGCAGATTACTGTGTGGTGCATTAACATTGCCACTAATGAAATGATCAAATTTATGATTTTTTTTTTTTTTTTTTTAATTGTTTTAATCTATCTTTCTTTCCTAATGCTCTGTTTCACTGAAATTATATCCAAACCTGATATATATATATATATATATATATATATATATATATATATATATATATATATATATATATATATATATATATATATATATATATATACACACCATGCACTGCCTTTGTAAAGCCCTCACTAACTCAGATCACTTGAAGATGAAGCTGAAAATGAAATTTATTGTGAAGTTGAAGTTTTTCATTGAGCTCACTTTAAAATGCCTTTGGTGTTTTAATCAGAATCACTCAGTTATCATGAAAACGTAGAAGAATAATGAAACTCTTGGGTCTTATGAGTGGCCAAACATTTGCACACTTATCAGTATGACGACAAGTCTCTTAAAACGTGTTTCCTTCATTTTATACCATTTTTTTTCATTGGATGAATGTGATTTTGGTATGTCCCAGACACTGCTCTGCCAACTACAATGTGTGTGATAAGTGGTTAAATGATATTAAATCAAAAAATGACATGGTTTCATTGTCCACAGCCAGTTATTTGATAGAAGGGGTCATTTTGATCATGTATATTCTATTTTCATAATCATATTGAATATTTTATGTCCCTGAAATTGCTGTCCACCCTGTCATTATGGGATAACTGCTCCTTTAAGAAACTCTCTAATGTTTTCAGTGACATTGTTATCAGCAATTTGTCTTTCTTTAATGGAGGCTGCATACATATTTACGCTTATGTTTTGTAATTTTTTATCATATTATGTGTGTAGCTGGATGTTGTAAAGCTTAACATGTCCACTGTCATTGTGAAATATCAGCTGATATTAAAAGCTTTCAGAAATTAAAGTATATTTGTTAAACAGTACACAGTCAGCGTACTAAATGAAAACATGTTTCTAAGTGAAGGTCCATTATGTGCTCATTAAATGCTCACATTAGCCAAAAATGTCCACCCTGTCAGTAAGCAGATGTAATTACAATGTATGTACTTGGAAACTGTCCATGACAGGGTGGACACATTTTTTTCTGTATGCATGTACATTTTCTGCTTGCAGTAACACCATAAGATCTTCTTAATACAATGAATAGATTTTCAGTACTATAAAGGTGGTTAACTTATTACAGGGATAGATCAATGAGCTAACCAATGCTGCCCACTTTACATACCTCTGAGCAGGGTTAAGTTCAAGATAAGAGAAAAGTCTGCTTATACTAGGTGAGAGGAGTTACAAAGTATTGGGAGAAACATTTGCCTTATTTGCATAATATTTCTTGTGAAATACAGTACATAAATATCAAATAGAACCACCAGCCAAAACATTATGACCACTAACAGGGGCTGTCAACAACTGGATGTCTCTTTACATTGCCATCTGTCGATGTACTGAATACATTAGACAGCAAGTGATGATGAGGTCAGAGCATCTCTAAAACTGCAGCTCATGTTGAGTTTCTAGAAGTAAAATTGCTGAAAGAAGTTAATGATGTTTTTGAAAGCTTTAAGAACATACAGTGCACTGTGGTTAAATGCATATTACATGCTGCATCATGGCAGAGGTCTAATTCAAATTCATGTCTCCACTAGAAATAGGCAAAGGACTGCACAATAGTATTGTAGTATTTAATAGCTAATACTATGATATTTCTGCCTTCATTTTATTCATTCTTGTTCATCTGGTATTATAGCTCAGCAGAATTAAATAATCAATTTTCACCAGGACCGGGATGATCTGATCACACATATACAGTTTCACACGGAAACCAGTTTATGAAGTATTCTACTGCTACAATACACCTGTAAAGAGCATGTTAACCTTGCTTTGTAATGCAGGCCTGAAATCTGAGTAAGACTACACTGAATCACACATGGATAGGAAAATACTCTGTTGACTTAATCACCCACAGTAGTTTTCAGGTGAGCAGCTTCACCAGCTGGAGTCAAATTAACATTCAGATCAGTCAGCTCATTACTGTAATTCCCATGGCTTCAGACAAGGTTCTATTATAGAGAGCAGGATGGCTGTCCATTACAAATCAAGCATGCTTATGTCTTTACTTTGAGGTTTTCCAATGAACATAATGTAAATAAGAACACACAAGAACTCCCCAAATACTCATTACCTCACATTCACAAGCAATGCGCCTGTGGATATTGACTACATTATTTCCCCTGCAGGGCCTCCAAAAGTTTATTTGACTAGTACTCTCTTGCATTCCTTATAGAGAGAATAAAAAGGACTCCCAAACAATCCAAGAACTGCCCCACTAATTGGGTTGTGTGCTTGTTCAATGTCAGATATTATCTCTGAATAATGAACTCTTTGTTGGAGGATTCAACCGCCAAACAAACCTGAAACGAGGGTAAATGAACCTTTATGGCTGGTGTTGTTGTTTGAGCCCACAGAGTGCAGCCTCCTTTACACCTTCTTGCTGAGAGACTGACGAGGCTTAGGTGCACAATGTTGTCCAGTGATGCCTTTGTTGTCTGGGCTGTTGGCTTGCTCCTAAAAATGTCTGCAGTAATAAAGCCTGTGAAATTGGACATAGTTATCTCTTTTGCACTTGAGCTGCACTTCAATCATGTCCCTGTCAGCTTAGGGTGTTTGTATTGTTATTTAACATGATCTGTGTTTTAATCTACAATGTCTCCTGTCTTAAAAGAAGTTTAGACACACTGACATCTTGCATAGTGGTTATTCATTCTGGCATGCAGCTTGTTTGAGTGAGTAATCACACAGCATATCTAGTTATCATAAACTTCACTGGAAAAAAAAACAGTGTCAGATATTTCATCTTTAATTCAGATTCTCTCTTTTAAGACGTCCAAATTAGTTTCTTATAAGGATACTGAATTTGGCATATAGAATAGCATCCAAGCTACAATATTCTTTGCTGTCAAACGTTGACTTATTGCACAGAGTTTTCAACTCTCACTTAAGAGTTTTATGTCATTTTTGCTGTGATTGAACATTAAAGTTATCCCTCTTGTCACCAGCCAGAGTGTAAATTTGTCTGCTCTTTCACTGTCTTGCTCCACTTGTGTGTACAAAAATTCCACAGGGGGCTGATGGATTGTGCTCACCTTCAAGTTGCTTGCATTATTTATCTTTTTGTCCTGGGTACTACATTTTCATCAAACAGTTCTCCCTCTATAATTTGCTACCATGTATCCCTCAATCAGAGGAGCATAGCTTAATGAGACACTTACAATGAGGACAGATGTAATTCACACCCTCGGACTGTGTTTATTGGACAGTCGTGTCGCCTCACAGCCTAACTGGGAGCGATGAGATGCTCACTCATCCATCTTTATAGGAGCAAAAACAACATCACTGCAGCATTAAAGTTTTTTCCTACATCCTATCTGGATGCAGGCTACATAGCGAAGCTTCTGAGGTGTATTGCAGTTTAATATTCATGTGAGCGCGGCCATTCTGGAAAAGCAGATGCCTTATTAAAGAGGTAAAAAATGTGTTTTCAAACACTTTTGAAAACAGAAAGTGATGGTTTATTGTCTGACCTGATGTCCTCTGGATAATGCATAATGATGAAGGTTCCCAACCTTTTTGACCCTGTTCAACAGGGTGTGTGCTATTTTCACTGCACATAGGAGGCGCCTTTCCTTGCCTGGCACCAAACAGCCCTCTGAGAGTAAGCTACCAGCTGTTTGTTGTATTCTTGAGCTGTTAACGTCAACACAGTCATCTGAAAATGTAAATGAAAATTAATGCTGGTTTTATGTTATGTCTGCTGAATAAATGCAGAAACATATCTAAACATATCTACAAATACTACAAAAACTAATGGGCTTAGCTAAGCTAATGGACGCCAAAGTGCAGTACCAACGTATTTAGAAGCAGTGCCTAAATTTGCAGTGACATAGTGTGGTTTTGTTTTTTTGTTGTTTGGTTAGGGTTTCCTTAAATTAGCTGAATTACATGGCAGGACTGAACCTGTCTGCAGTGGTTGGTAGCTTGGCCTCTGTCTGGTCCTTAAACCAGTTTCTCAAATAAGAGGCCAATTACTGGGACTTGCTATTGACAACTGCCTTATAGGACCACAATCAACTCCTCATCATCCCCATTATCTGCTAAATAAATAAAATATCATTTGTGTATGTGGTGTAACAACACTTTACATTAGTTATGGAAATTCTGGTGACTGCTGACTACTGGAAACAGTTTCTGTCACTGTATTTGACATGGCAGTTTAGTATAACTTCAAAAGTGTAAGTTATGACCATTTCAGTTGTAAACCTTGTAAGCATAATCTCATTTTCAGACTGGTGTAAAGGGATAAATTACAGGCTGTCATAAAAGAAACTTTTAAAGTAACAATTTATAGTCTTTCTATTTATGCTCATTAAATTTATCTTGTTATTTTCACACATATTCAGTTACATCAAAACAAAGCAGCTGGTGGTTGTGAATATTCCTTCTAATTTCTTCTGGCCTCATCTTAATCTATTTATCACTTCATCCATTTTCCACTCTGCACCTCCCTGCAATCATTTACACAGCAGATTATTGCCCCTGTCCGCTTGTGATAAAATACTGCGATAAAATGAATTAAAGCTTCAAGTATTTCGTCCCAATGCTTATGAGTGAGGCTGGTATATTACCATGTTTATATGACAGTGTCCTCCTGTAAACCCTGGTGAGCAGAGACAGAGGCAGCCAGCCTATAAAAGAAGCTGGCCTCCAGAGATCCAAGTATTTATGGGAATAAAAACAGCAGGCCTTAAATCAGACCTCAAGAGGGACCAAAGAATAAACTGTGAAAACATGTTGTGTTTAGTCCTTCACTGCAACCTCCTGTGTGTTTACGTGGCTTTTATAAGTGCTTCTCATGTGTGATAAAACAAACTGACTAAATTCCTTTTCTCATGTGGAGAAATTGGTGATTGACAGTTTTATTTTGGCAAGTAGGGACATATTAAGAAGTCATTTCAAGCATCTATGTTCATTTGTTACCATTATGCATGAAGTAGTTTTTTGATAGTAGAAAAAGGTCAATCCCAAGGTCAAAGAAGTGTTTTATCCCTGGGTCTGTTGACATATAATTTTCTGATACATTCAATATACTGTGGGCGACATCATTTCCCCCCACTGTTGCCTTCTTGTCAAGATGCCTTTTGTTTAAAACAGGAAAAATAATTTGGTCAGGCCTCTAAGCAATTTTTGCCAGTAGGTGCAGAGAGAGCAACACACAGTTGTTATTGTTGTATTTGTTTTCAGTGTCTGGGGGAATGGCATCAATCAAGAGCAAGAGGAAAAAATAAAAATAACACTGGAGTAAGAGTGTTACTGTATATATATATATATATATATATATATATATATATATATATATATATATATATATATATATATATATATATATATATATATATATATATAGCCCCAGTACAGGTGAGGGATACACTTAGAGTAAACAAAAGTCCCCTACTTCAAAGCAGTTAGCATGAATATGAAAAACATGGCTGTGTGGATTCATTATACCACTTAATAACTGGAACACACCATTTCAAGTACTAAACATCCAGATTATATCATCATAAATGTCATTTAACGGTTTGGGCTCTGCTTCTTTAATTATAGAGAAGAGGCCCAAATTTTAGTCAGTATTGTTTGGCATAAGTGAGTAACACATGGCAAGCAAAGCTTTCTACCAAAAATGTTTCTTTGGCATAGCTGGACACAGGCTGGAAGAAAATAGTGTACAATAAAACTCTGGCATTAGTGATCAATAACCATATCGCCAAGCTGTCTTCATTTTCACTCTGTTCTTCTGGAGAAAAGCTGCAAAAGTACAGCCCTAAAGTGTAAAGGAAACACTATTTTTATTCATTTATAAATTGGTCTTTAGTTCATAAATGTGGTCTTTTTGACTAAAAGTTGGTTTCAGTTACCCTTTTGAATAACATGCTGTATACTAATTCCAGTTTCTGTTTGACCAAACCTCAGGGAAAAATTCAAATCAGCAAATTGTGCAGTAAGATTTGTTCACTCTTTAAGTACAAGAAGGCTGAACTTAATACTTTGATTAAAGTGCAAATAAAGCCATTTTAACATCACCCACTTGTGTTTGGACAGACGTTTTTTAGCCTGAAACATTTAACAAAATGTTTTTTAGCCTGATGTGACGATGATTGATGAATCATCAAATGAAAGATTGGGTGAAAGAGAGGCAAGAGTTCAACATTCAAAAGTTTTTGCTGAATCAGCTAGTAAACACGGTATGTCACGTTTGTGTAACCATGTCTACAAAACAAAACTAGACTTTTTTTTTTACTGAAAAAGCAAACTTTTTTATTCTCACAATGTAGCTATCAGCATTGTGTATCTAACTGTGGGAGGGGAGAAGAAAATCTGTCTGGAGTTACGTACTCATCTTAACATTGAATACAATTATGTTTTTTGTTTGTTTGTTTTACTTAAACTTGAATTTTGTGCCTATTGGTAGAGTGTGGTATTTTGTAGTATGTCAGATTTAAACTGCAACATGTTTTCATTAAATAAATTTGAAATGTTGAACGTTTTCCTTGATATGGGTCACAGCTCGTCTAAAAGAAGTGATCGTGGTTCCTGGAGCCAGACCAATTGAGAACAATTTATTAACAGCAACCACACATAATAATAATAATAATAATAATAATAATAATAATAATAATAATAATAATAATAATAATAATAATAATAATAATTGAAAGACATTGTAGCATTAAACTCTTTTAACCAAACAAAATTAATGTTCCCCTTTCCTATAAACAGTTTATAATGCATCTTTACTAATGTTCTACATCAGCTCTAAAAACTGTATGCATTAAGCATAGGGATTACTCACTCTCAGTCCTGCGCTGAAGTTGCCACTCAAATTACTGCAGATTTAGGCATTGGTCCTTAACTTAACTTTAGGACAGCAAGGAGTTTGGAGATGTTTAATCAGTGTATCATTTGTTCAATTAATATTTAATTATGAATCAAAAAACAAAATATTGAAAAAAAGTTCATTTTTTGTTTTTTCCTTTGCTAAATGAAAACAAATAAATGAAAAAAAATTGAATGAAACTTTATCCCATTTGTCAATATAGATCAAATAAAGGAAAGTTGAAGTAGCTTCTCAGTCAAGAGATCATAGACGTAGCCAGCTTGATGGTAGTTGCACACTCAAGGATGGACAGTTACATTTTATTTAATGGAGCTAAACAGGTGATTCTTAAAGTCTTTACACTCTGAGTCTGTTGTTTCCGATGCATTTTTTGGATCCTTAATCCAAAAACAAAAAGGTCACACAAAGACACCTGGCATACTGAATCAGATGCGTTTATTTTTCTATTAATTGTGAAGATTCATAACACGATAAAAATGAGATAATTGAGCAGCAATCAAGCAACTGATCATGAGCAGTGGCTATCAGTATATTTGAGGTAGTCCCACACACCAACATACTCACACACCCACACATACACAGGCACACAGACACATCGAAGCAACTCCGTCAACAACAGTTGGGTTGTGATGATCGGAAAATTTAAATAATAAAATCGAGATCAGCCTGTGGTCAATTATTCAACTTTACTTTATTTGATCTATACAAACAAACGTGATTTTGGAAAACGAACAAATTTTCATCTAATGATCAGATATTACAGTTTTTCTCTGTGCCACCTGTGTGAATGTGAAAGTTCTACATTACAGTGTTTCGAGCGCTTTTATGTCCAATAAACCAGAAATCATCTGAAACTGCAGCAAAAATTCAAAAAGCCTGAGCGGTTTGCTGAGAATGCAAGAGGGGAATTTGTTGATTGCACAACCGTACGAGTAAATCTGCCTTAGGTACATTAATTGTATAGTTGTTACACTGCTATTTGGGTCTTAACACAAAGTTGATTTTTTTCCTGACACAAAGGGAAATGGATATAATTAAGGTTGTGGTTTAGGGAGGCAGACATAATGCTGAAACCCAGACATGTCCCTTAGCCAGACTATAATTAAATTGCTGCTGGGCAGTAACGTCTGGTGTCTGTAAAACTGATTCCTCTTCTTTAAGTTTGTCTTACTTTACCACATATTGAAAGACCTGCCATAGTTTTGTTCAGATTTTGGTTGATGCTTTTGGCCCAATCTGTCTCTATACCTGTTATAAATCCACATTTAACATGACCTCACTTTGTCTGGGATATTGATCAATGTCTGCAAACTTGTAAGATGAGAGGGAGTTTTGCACTACACATGATTAGACTAGTTTTTGAAATTCCAGAAAGGATTTAACAATGAATTAACTCAGTGGATGCCCTGACAAATTTCCCTCAGGTGCTTTTATTCACGTGAAGGTGAGAATCAAAGGAAGAGTGTGAAGCTGAGAGCAAAGGAAGAGAAAGACACAAGGCCGTTTTGCAGCCACAAAAGAGGATTATATTTATTTCAAAGAAGAAGTGGAAGTGTAATCCAGTTAACATTTGGGTGTCTCCGCCCTTGGGGAACAAGGGGCCTTCACAACCACAGTGTTTAAGCAGTCATCATGGCCTTACAGAGCAATGTTCAGTCTCATTACCACTTAACGGCCTTATTAAAGTCCAGCTCCAAACCTCTTACATGACATCAAACGTGTTCCATTAAATTCTGACATCTTGTACAAAGTTGTAGAAGCCATTAAAAGGCAATGGTGAGGAAAGCACTTACCACAAAAAGTGAGTGAAACCTATTGGATGTTTTCTAAAGCTTTATTTGAGAAATTCAAGCAGCTCTAAGAGACTACGTAAAGCTTACCAGTGGATATTCCCCTTCCCTTGAGGGAAAGGTCTTATAGTAAGTGTGCCCCCCGCATGGTCATTAACCATCAACAACAAAGACACTAAACCCAATCATTTCTGGTATGGTAGAGCTAATGAAGCTTAATTAAAATCCTCTTTAAGGATCACATTGGTTGACCTCTGAATTAGTGTGTGGATCAGCACAAGCAAACTTCTTACATTCATCATACATCAATATTAAGTTCTCTTATTAATAAACCAGATATTCATTCATTTGTCCTGCTTTTTTATGGCCCTTTCAGACAAACACTTGCTTTGGGAAATGAAACATTTAATCACCCAAAGGCACAACTAAAACAGACTGTGTTCATAAGAAAAAGTATATAAAACCTTCTAAGCACTTAAAAAAACTTACCTAAAGTACTTCCATTAGATGGGTGAGTGGGTACTGCCTCTTTTCTATCCATTACAGCAGGAAGTGCTGCTTGGTAGTGCTGCCTTACGTAAAACAAATTGTTTACCCAAAAAGAGGTAAACACGTTATAGACCCCTTTCCTGTTTGTAAACAGTGACGATGTTACTATTGCTGCGCATGCATTTTGGCAATGGAAGTGCTGTGGAATACAATGGCCGGTTAAGCAACATGAGGGTGTTAACCATCAAATAATGTATTTTTTACCTACATAACACAAATTTGACAGATTATAAACAACTCCCGGGTTCGTGAGAAATCAGTGAGTGGATAGAAGACATCAGCAAGTGGACAGACATTCAGTGGACAGACATTTTTAGTGGAGAAATCCAGCATGTACCAAGAGAGGAGTTTAAACACACAAGTCACTCGATGCTTATGACTGCATTATCCATTGATGCTGACTAGACTGAGTCTGAGATCTACATCATATTAAAGGATCCAGAAAACTATGTCCAGACAGAGAACTGCACCAAATCTATCAGAAAATTAATGGTTTTATATTTTCAGGTTACTAATCAGACTGCTTCATAGTTTGATAATATACCGTAGTTTATCCTTGAACTCTAAATCTGTTTCTGTTACTCATAATTTATAGGTTCACTTATTATTTACTCTTCATAGTGAGTCCATCTTTGGTCATAACCTCGGCTCCAAACCAACTTTTTCATGAAAGACACAAAGTAAAAACTGGATTTAGAATATCATCAGTTAATACTGATTATTTGTGGTCAAACCTGGTTAACTGAGGTTGGATAAAGAAGACACATTTAATACCATGGCTGCAGACGTCACTGGTGTGTCAGTGTAAAGCGTGACCCTTTTAACTGGTGACTGTCAGCCAACAATCACTGACAACTTCGGCAGAGAATGCCCCGTAGATGTGGTCACTCTTTACTCCAAAACACTGGTTGTGACAATAGAGAGTTGGAAATGGCTGATTTACAGCCTAGTCCAAGCACCCTTGGAATGAGCAAAGTGGCAGTGTTGGCAGCGTCACTGCTGTCTGTGGCAGCCATAACCACAGCAGCACAACCAGACTGAGATGACGGTGACCACGACCGTGTTGACAGGAGCTGTATGCTGGCAATTCAGGCTAACGTCCCAGGTCAAAATGCTAACGTTTTCAGAGGCAACACATCAACCAACTGGCTTTCATTTCCCGGAAGGTTATTTGGAAAAGAAATGTTTTTCCAGTCATTCAATGTGAGCTGCTTTACCAAATGGAGGTGTCTGCATTATATTGAAAACGGTGATCATGTTGTTTGTTTCAGCTGTGTCAAAGCAGTAAACAAAGAGAATGCACACTTAGACAGCTGCTTTGTTAAGGGAGGCTTCACCAACTGGCAGAAAGCTGCAGAAACATCACAAAGAATCACGAGAGGTCTAAGCTTCACAGCGATGCCATTCAAAAACTCTCTGCTCTGAGAAACACCCCAATTAATGCACCGTTATCTGACACTGCCCAACAAGCTCAGAACACAGTGAGACATGTACTGATACTGATGTTCAGGTCAGTGCTCGACCTACAACCTCCCAAAAGAAAGAGAATGGATTCTCAGGAGACAGAACTGGCTCTCGGACACAATGAGGAATAAAGTCATTCAGCAGTATGCCCACGCCATTCAGTGTGAGATTGTGTCCTGTGAAGAAAATAGTCCCACTATGGACTCACAGCCAATGGTACCACAGACACCAGTACAGAACAATTTTCATTGATGCTGCAATAGAGGGATGAGAACATGGAGACTTGTTCTGATTTCCTTGGATTTTACAATTCTCCTGACAGCAGTGGAGAGACACTGTTCAAGTGCATCAAGGGGATGTATTTCTCGGGCTCTCCAGAGATTCTGTTTTGATGGAGTTAGTGGTTTTGGGCTGTTCAGACGCGGCTGAAAGAACTATGTCCCGGATCTCTGTTCAAGCACTCACTTGACCACTCACTTGACCTAGTTCTTCAAGAGGCAACCAGAGAAGTTAGTCTGATTGATGACTCCATGAACTTGGTCCAGGGCGTAGCTGTGATAAGCCGTGACAGCTCAAATACACCGGCTGCGTCTAAATTGCAGCTCCGCTCCACGTTGACTGCGTTTGTGAACTCACACCAGCTGTCTGTCATTCCGACAAGCCGCAGGACTGACAGACAGCTGGAGTCGTGAGAACAAGGATTTCTGTGCTTTCCTCTTAATTAATAAACCTCCCTTCCCTCATGTTGTGCTGTTAGACGTCAAACTTGTTGACGATCTAGTTTTGACACAACTCGTTTTATTTTGAAAGTCTCAGGTTCTTTTTAGGTAGTTTCCATGCACTACTTCCTGTCACACTCGATCTTCTGTACTCTGAATCGACACGTCACAGCTCCAGTGTCCAGCAAAAATAGGATGACTGCGGATTAGCTGCGACCTGTCGGACCAGCCATGCAGCTGAACCACAACAGAATGGATCCAGTGTAAGTTGACACATTGACTTGAATGGAAACCTATCTGATCTGGCGCAGTGACAGTGCGGAGCTGCAACGCAGTCGCTGCCAGTGTTTTTCAGCTGTTCGTCATCAAAATGGAGGAGCTCTACGAGATTAAGTTTGGCTGTCATGCAGCGGTAGTTACCAAAATGTAGTAGTTACAGAACACACAGCAGAGCCAGAGGCAGCAGTACAACACTCAAGTTGATGTGAGTTTTATGAAGCAGTGGACTTGATTGCAGAAGAACTAAAGAGGAGATTTAACCAAGATGGCATGAAAACAGCTGCTCTCAGAGAGCAAGTGGTTATTAAGTCAGCCAAAAAAGAACAAACAGTAAATGTGGAGTCCCTGCGCCTTCCCTTACACTTGACAAGGACCGACTGGAGATGCAGCTAAAAAATGATTGGTGACATCTTCAACAGCTCTCCTGGTAACACTGTACAAGACATAGCTGCAAATATGTCTAAAAGCCATCCACAAACAAAGGCCATTTTCAGAGAAGCTGAAGACCTCATCAAACTATATCTGTGTGTCCCCATCTCAGCTGCATCATAAGAGGGAACATTTTCCACAAATATGATGCAAAAAAGACCGTCACACTTTGCTCTCATGCATGTTCATGGAGATATTTAGACAAACTGGACGTAAGCGACCTTATGAGGAGCTTCATTAGGGCCAACCTGGAGAGGAAGTCCAAATTTGGAGTTGTGTGACGCAGGACACTTTACTTTTTCAAATGCCACTGCCGCCACCACACAGCATGCCTTTATGCATGTCTTTACACATGTTGTTCAGCTCCAGCTTTGCTGGAGCTTTCTTTTCCCTCAGCACCCACTGCTGAGAAATGATCCTGCAGCTATGTTTCTATCAGCAAAAATACTGAGATGCTGTGACATGATCTTGGTCCACCTCCACAAAATCTATAAAGAGAAAGTCTAAGTGGATGGTACAACCAAAGAAAAAAAAAAAGATGCTAACTTTGACATAAGCAGCCTACAAACAGGAGTTGATGGATACAAATATTGAGTGCCATTGTTGTATCAACAAAAAGTGGATCTTTAATTTTAATTATTGAAATTATGAGAGTAAAATTATAAAAACAGTTTAAACATTTTAGAACTACAATGAAGAAAAAAGAGATGTAATTTAAGAGTATGATAAGTGAATCATTATTTTTAACGTGTCTTTAGCCAAAAAAGTCAGGATACTACGAAACACCTCACACTTGGAAGAAAGACAAAACTGTCAAGGATTCCACATAAAAAAAAGCTGAAGCTAAAGACATGACCAAATTTGTGAGAGCACATTTTAATAGCAGTATGGAAGTAATTAAAAAAAACAAACTTTTTTTCTGTACATTAAAATAAAAATACAACTTTCCACCAAAATCCTGTCAGAAGACAATCCATCTCCCCTCACTTTTTAAATGATGGCTACACGCCTGAGCTAAAGGCCTTTGCTGCAGCTGCACCACCCTTAGTTAAATGCCAACCCTCACGGTTTCTGCATGCCTTCATCTACACTGTAAGAGTTTGATGTAAATTTACGGCAGAATCCTAACAGTAATGTACTGTACTTTGATATAAAATTATAATACTTTTATAAACAATGCATTTTGGGAATATCAACAGTTTTCTATGATCCCAGTGATCAAAGCTTAGCTAAGTACAGTAATTTAGAGTTTGCAGCTGAGGATCACTGTCAGGGGTCTGCCTCTGCACCACATCCCTTTCTCACTCACTGCTGCAATAACTGTTGCAGTTCACACAGGCAAACCAAACCCCAGTTATCTGACTGAAGTGCAGTTTGTAACAATGCTGGAAAAAAGCTGCCCACTAACACTTTTTGTATATATTTACATAATGTATCTACACACATGCATATAAATGTGAGTAATATAAGAACAGCATTTTTATCTTGCTGATGT
Organism: Labroides dimidiatus; assembly: GCA_030710495.1. Taxonomy (NCBI): domain Eukaryota; kingdom Metazoa; phylum Chordata; class Actinopteri; order Labriformes; family Labridae; genus Labroides; species Labroides dimidiatus. The sequence goes on from CM061147.1 coordinate 14,962,139, forward strand.
TGCTTTTTATTTTATTTCTTTGCTGAGCTCACACACACACATTGAAAGAGGCTACGTAGGCGCAGCACCTCCAGCTAGTACACATCCTCTGAATGCTCTCCCAGCTCTGACCTTCAAGCAGGTCCTCTGAGCCACACTTGTACCTCCACTTCCAGCCATACATCTGAGAGTCAGAGAATGTGAGCTGGAAAGACACAAAATGCTGAACCAGGTGCTTCATCTATGATTCTTTTCTTAGATTCTCCCTAAAAGTGTATCAGGAGGATCTGAAAATGGAACGATGCCCGAGAGACTTTTCATACCATATATCAGTAGACGTCATGGCATTTAAATGTCACACTGGATTAGATACTGGTGCCAGCATCACAACTGGAGCTCTGCCTTACACATCCACCCATAAGCATAAAGCTCCGCTGTCCTTTTGTTAAACAGGAGCAATGTAAAGAGATCCCAGAGGAGAGCTGGGATTAGCACCACAGAGCCCCCATAGCAGTGCAGTCAATGTCCAGCCTGCCAGCACCTTTCTTTCTGCAGCCTCCCTGGCAAACCATTTGGAGAGGGACGGGATCATGTGGAGCCAAACCCCAGTTATCTGGCAGAGGATCACACAGATGGGCCAGACTGAGCCAGCTGAACCCACAGGCAGCTGGGAGTGATGATGCACAGGATGCTTCCTATCAACAGGATGTACTGTAGCGCAGAAGCTTCACAGGCTGACACTCACAGACAGAGCCACTAAAGGAGGGCCTGTAAAAAGAGACCAAAGAGGACACTGGGATGTGGGGGTGGGGATGGAGGGCAGAGAAAGCAAAGCCAGATCAAGAGGAGGGGCTCCAATCCACAGAACTGAGCGCAGAGTTGAAGTGGAAGGAAAAAAAAGAGGGAAGAAAAGAAGAGAAGCAGGTTTGTGGGAGTACAATAAAAAAAAAACAGTGATGATAAAGAGTGAGCTTTGAGGGAGAGGAGAAGGGAGATAAGCTTTGTGGTGAGTTGTAAAGAGTGAGGAGGCAAAGTGAAGGAGATTGACAGGAAAATTGAATATGTGAGAGGACAAAGGACAATCTTGAAAGAAGAACGGAAAATATATTTGGACTACAAAGGATTGAGCGTTATGTCTTCTCCCAAGGATAATAAAATGGCGAGCAGGAGGGGTATGGAGGTCCAGGTTGGGGGTGAATTGTTGTTGACATCTTATTTTATTCAACAATAGGTCATATTAAAGCAAGTCCTCTGCTCCTCTGTTACATAATGAGGCTCTAATGAGGCAAGGGCATGAAGCTAGCTGCAAACGAGGAAGCAGTCCTCAGAACTGTTTTCATTAAGTGCTGTAACTCTTATTTCTGAAGAAACTCTTCTTTCAACTCATCTGTGTCCTCTTCACTCTTTCCTACTGACATTTTCTTTTCTACAACCATAACTCGTGGGAGAAAAAAAAATGGGGCACAAAGATGATGGCAGTGGTCCCCATGAAGGCTAAGATGACCTACCTGTTATAGATAATGCAGGAAATGATGAAACACAGATGGTGCCCTGGGAATGGGTCTTGTAGAAACTAATTAATTGCTAATAACTGCCACATTAAAGACGTTTCTTGATATTCAGACAACTGGTTTACTCTATGTTGAGACTCATTGCCTGTAAACATGAACCTGGGCTTACAGTACCCTAGAAACCAGCAGACATGGAGTTGAAGCCACCATGTGTTACCTGACAAACAGTTTCAATGCACACACCAAATCAGCTGCACCCCTCATTATGTTTAATTATGTATTACTCACAGCCTTATTACAATAAAAGAAGATGACTTATCAAATAGTCCACCCCAAGGACAGCAGGGATGCAACAAAATGGATTGCACATGTATTCAATCAATTACTTGCTGATGTCAGTGTTTTCATGTTGCTATCGCCACTGAGGATACGGTATGCGAGACAGCAACCAGGAAGCGATGGATAACCAAAATATGGCAAAATAAATTCTTCCTCCCAAAGAAATCCTCCTTTCTTATAGTCCCTGCTCAGTGTGGTACATGCAAAGCAGTGACTGAGAAGTGACAGGTGAACAAAACACAGCAACATGATGGCAGCCAATTTAACTCCATCATATCCTAAGACTTCTCAAGTCCACAAACTAATTTACACCAAATGCAGCAAGAAAACCAGCTGCCTTCCCACTTATATCAAGTGGCCCTCTTTTATCTAGAATGTCATTTAATAGCATCCAGGGATTTGGAATACAGCTATTCTAAAGATAGAGGTTAGAAAGACCTGTTTGTGAGAGCAAAAATGATGGTATACAGCAAAGTTGCAGTTGAAACCTTGTTAGCCTCCTCCCATAAGTAATCATCTCATGATTATGTTGCCAAGTCTAGTCGACACTTTTGTTCGAGACAATAATACCCTCTAAAGTCCTCATGTTTGTTGAAAACCAAATGCTTGTATAAACAAGAACTTTGCTGCTCTTCAAGAAAAAAAGGACACCCTCTGTTGGTGTTTTGGTTTCTCTCCTGACTGTGTGGGATGTCACAAAATAATGTCACTCCATCTGTTTTTTGCATACTAATCTTTAATGAATTCAAATAAAAACTGCTGCACATCACCCAAAAATGGGCCAAAAAAATTCAAGGTAAAACTCCGCTAGCTGTATTAAGCACCTTAATCCATCCTTTAATCCACCCTTAAACACTTTCACAGTGCAGGATGGATTTTTTTTTTCTAAGAAGCTGCTGCAGCAAAAGGTAAAAACAGCCAGAGTGCACAGCTTTTAGAAGAGAGTGAATTTGGATGGCATGAGTCTAACAATATACAAACACATTATGCTTGACAATCATATGGACTGAAGCATGTAGTCTAGACTGTTATGGGCTAAGTAAGGCTGAGGCACCTGTCAGGAGCCCTTCTGAAAGAGGAGGAGAGTGTTTCGCCTGCAGAGACGTAAATTATAAGATGATGTGAGCTGCACAAGTACTTTGCTGTATCTGTAACAGAGCCATGATGTGATGGGTATATAACATTAAAATGCAATATGCTTTTTTTTTTTGCTTGTGTGATTCATCTCCATAGACGTTTGGGCTTTATGCATCCGACTGAGGCATTTTTTATGCAGTACTTTCCCGCATTACCTTTGAGAAATGAACCCTTTTACAATTCTTTTTGCCTCTGTCAGATGGTCTTGCAAACGCTCTGTCCTCAATACCTTCTGCAGATAATATGTAATCATGTCCTGGCAAGCACAGCAGTTTGGAGGAAAGGAAAAGCTCGAGGATTTGCACAACACTGTATGTGTCTGTGTGTGCAATGCAAAGAGCTGACATAACATTAAAATATTTAGTGAGGCTGAATTCTGGCTAAACCCCTAAAAAAGAGTACAACACCCACATTTGGGATATTATACATGTATGAAAAAATACTATTATAATAATAGTAATAATAATTATTAGTTGAATACTTGCATGGTTTATAAATGTTATTGAACTTGATTAAATCAGTGGTTAAGAGTGCAGTGACACTTTTAACCTGTCCAGTGGAAATTTGTTGCAAAGATTGTAGTTTGCTTTTAGTCTTTTGGTAAATGGTTACATTTTTGTTGTTGTTGTTCTGTCTTGTACAGGTGTGTTTGTTCACTAGCAGCACAGCTTGGAAAACATCTGTCAAGAGTGTAACCATTGAACTAGCTGGAGATGCTGCAGTACCAAACTGGGCTTCATGTGGGTATGGGATTTCAGGGATCTATGGTTTTCGTGTTTTTTTTGATTATTCATGTGTTCATTCGAATTTATGACTAGTTCTTACTCAAATGTCAATCATCAAAAAAAAAAAAAAAAAAAAAAAAAAAAATTCAGGAAACCAATCCTAACTAATACCCCTTGTCCATACATTGATATACCCTTCAGGGGAATGCACAAATAAAATACTGGCTTACCTTGGTGAAAGGAAAACATTTTGTATGGTATTTTTTTATTAAATGAAATAAATAAATAAATAAATAAATAAACAAATAAATAAATAAAAATCATACAATATCTACATGACCTCATTCACAAAGCCTGAATCTTATAAAGAGATGACATGTCCTGTACTGGAACAGCAGACAGTATGGATGACTTGTCTCCATCTCCTCCCATTATATAAATATTCTTTCAAATGTGACAAACACAGTCACACTGCAGTACTGATGCAGTATTTTGAAGCCAAGACATGTGCTAAAGCAATCTGGCTGGAGGACTCACATATTTGGCCTGTTTTCAGCTGTCCAAAGCACAAGTTTAAGACACTGATTAAAGGCACATTTGGTAGTCACGAAAAACTAGTATGAATTTGAATGTAGCATCTCCTCACGACTCCATTTCATTTACCCCCCCCGACACACACACACGCATACACTCCAAAACAACACCCCCTCTCAAATGCACAAGCACAGCTGATTTGCAACCATATGATCATATGACTAATTCAAAACCACATTGTTTTTTGTTTGCACTTCGTCAGCAGTAATCGGGTATAGGCAGAGTTTATGCCATTCTCCAGTGAACTTAGTCCCTCTTTGTTATGAATAAATCAGGCCTAGTGCATGCCAGTGAAATGCACACACAGGAGGCAGAACAGCAGGTCGGGATAGGATTGGTTCAACAAATTGGCTGACAAGCGCTAGGGTGTTGATGATAAATGAATATTATTGCAATATAGCAATATAATTGCTTTAACACTTTACAATAGCTTATTTTCAGGCAGTTATTGTGTGCCCACTTGTCTCATGCCCATACATGGGTACAACATGGGACTAAGTGAGAGCAGCATTAAGCACATACTCCAACTGGTGTCCAATGGTAAATTCTGAGGTTTAGACATAACTTAAAGACTTGTGATCCCTCTCTTTGGTTTCATCTATGCATACTAATGTATCAATGTCAGGACTAAAAACGAGTACATGAGCTTCATATCAAAACCGGAAAAATAACATTGACTAAAAAAAACAACTTCAAAGTTACTTTTTTTGCCCTGGTTCATGACACTACTCAAAAGTACTATTTTAGTGTTTATATTTATTTGATTTTTTATTTTTTATTTTTTTTTTTTTGTGAGAAACAACTGATGAGGAACAATATAGACCAATTTGGTCACAGGTGAATTTGGTTGAGGAGAAGGTAACTTGTCACATTCACATGTCACATCTCAATAAAAGAAATGTAACTGTCATTCTGTTTGCCAAAAGAGGGAGCAGAGCTGGCATATTAATAGAGTTCGAAAGGTTAGGAGTCCGCAGGGGAATTCTTTAGAAATAAAAATCACAGAAGAGTCACACTAAAAGCTTGATTACATGACTGCAATAATGAGAGAGGAAATCACTATTCAGCATTCGGTGTTGTTGACATTTGTAATGTCCCTGGCATGAACTGAAATAATGTCTGATTTTCTAAAGCTTTCTTTGATTTACAGGCTGTGAAGTTGACCATTGTTGTTTGTATTTGTGTTGATGGCTGCTCAGGGAACAAGGAGGACCAGTAATTGCTTCCAATACCTCATGCAGCTTCATTTCATGGGCACACTCGTATTAGCAGATGTTTGATAGTGTCACCCTGCTTGGAGGAAGATATTACACAAACAATCACACAGCAGAATGCACAAAAATGCATGGAAAATCCTGATCAAATGCCAAAACACGGTCATCCATTATAGGCCTAAAGAGCCATGTCAGGTTACATGATTCCAAACTGTAAATATAACCCAAAATGCTAATATCTTTCAGTATTAGACAAACACTATACACTCTCTCCAGATAAATGTGGCAGAGTTTAACAATGTGTCTCTAAAGTTGATATCTGCCTACATAGCTGTCTGACAGTCTAATTATACCAAAAGCGTTCTCGTCCAAAGAAAATACAGCCTGTTAAATAAAAATGACATGATGTGAAAGTTTGTCAAGTCCTTAGTAGAAAAGTTAACGTGCCTGATAGCAAGGGCATCTCTTGCAGCTATAGATATCTGCTTAAAACTCTATTAGACAGAGATCAATAAGTGACAGGACTTAATAATTCCTCACACTAGCCTGACATTTATTTTTGTGTGGCCAGAGCTCCAGCATGAATACAGAGTAGACAAAGTGAGGCCACAAGATCTTTCAACTTTTCACATTCCTTATTTCAGACAGACTGATAACGCTCATACATAGGCAAATCTTTCAAGTCAAATTTCACATCAAGTATGCTTCCTTATATATCTTACACTGGCTCTGATTATTTACATAGTGAAGGTCAAATCACAGCTTTTGTTTATGTTTTTATCCCAGATGAAAAAAATAAAAAAAAAAATCTCTCCTTTTTTTCTACACCTCTTCCTATTAAACCTACTTTACTCTGCACCTGAAAACTTGTGATAAAAATTCACACAATACAAAAGTGGCGACAAAGGACAAAACTGCTAGCTTTTCTTTCTTGTGTGCTTGAATAGATTCATTTAATCATGTGTGTCTGTCTCTTTATAAGAAGCAGGCATACAGAAATACACCTACACATTTGAACCATGAATGTGAGGATCATTTGAAATAAATGGTTGGATCTGTGTTGCCATTACAGCCCTTCTCTGCTTTTACAATAGGAACCAGCTGTGACAGTGTGCAAAATGACAATAATTGAAAGCTGAAATGTTAAGGACAATAATATGCTGGCCAGCTACGCTGAAGCAGCACAGCCGGATATGAACAGGCATGGCAAACATTTTCTGATCTCCTACTGTTATAAATACAGAGGGTGATGCATGTTCAGGGAAAAGCAAACAACCACAGACGAACACAAAAACACAGTGAAGAAAACTTCAGGGAGATTACACGCAAGCTTATTCAATACATAGTTTCTTACCAATGCAGATTTCACTTCAGGAAAAAAGAACTTTTAATAATTAATTAACTTTCCATTTTCTCGGTTAATGGTAAGTTCAGTATGACCTTTAATATACAGCCCACTCACCTATGATTTGTGGGGTACACTGAATACATTAATAACATTAATATTTCTTTCAAATAATCTGTCTCAGAAATATTCAAAACAGTTGTGAGGGAAGTTGTTAATTTTGTTATGTTTACTTCTTTGATTTGTGTTTTACCTCTATTGTTAGTTTCATAAAATAATGCACTGAACTAATGTCACGCTCTCTTTAAAAAGAAGCACAGTGGCAAGCTTTAAGACAGAGGTAACTTAATTCATTGAAGATAATAGTACTTAAACTGTTGTTTTCCTCGCAACAAGACTGGATTTAAAATGTCATGCTGAATTCTTTCATTAAAATGCATAATGTATAAACACTTAAAAGGACATTAGTCAACCAAGACATTATTGTGTACAGTGTGAATTTAAAATTGAGTAAGAAAAAAAAGCAGGAGAACCTTCATAGATCTCCCAGGAGGGAGCTGATTAAATAATGTTATCACACATTTATTTTCTGCTTTTAACAGCACATAAATTAAAAGAAAACTTCAAAACATCATCAAGACAGGCTTTTCCTCTAAAGTGGTTTAATAAGGTGCCACGTCTCTTCACTGCATTAAAAGAAGTGATCAACACTCACTGAATAATGGGATCTGCAGACTCGAGTAATTCATCTTCATTCATTCATCTTCTGTACCACTTATCCTGTTAAGGGTTGTGGGTGACTGGAGTCTATCCCAGCTGTCTTAGGGTGAGAGGCGGGGTACACCCTGGGCTGATCGTGAGCCAGTCAAAGGGCTGACACAAAGAGACAGACAACCTTTCACGCACACACTCACACCTACAGAGTCTACACAGAAAGGCCACCAGGTGAACTGGGATTCGAAATTGGTGACCTTCTTGCTGTGAGCACTAACCGTTGCATCACTGTGCAGTCCTTGTTTGTTTTTCAGGGTTTGGAAAATGATAGAGACCCCCCCCCCCCCCAAAAAAAAAAAAAGAAAAAAAAAATTACAAATTATTTAACTATCTCATCACTAGGAGGGCTGTGAGTGAGAGAGCAAAGTTTGTGAAAGAGTGTAAAGGAGATGTAAGACAGATGTTCAGACATTTCATGCATTGGGGGGAAATGAGGAGAAGCAATAGGATGTACTAGAATAAATGAAATATTTATTTATCTTTGATAACGTTGATGACATGCTGGCTCTAAACACCTTGAACTTGCTTAGGTCTGTGAAAGGTGGCAATGGATTGACAGCTTGGATTGGATTGAAATACTTCTTTAAACCTTACACCAGAAGAGATAACACACGTTGGTCTGTTTCAACTGGACAGCCCAACCATAGAACGTTCAGTAAGAAATGGATCTTTTACAGATTAAGGACTGCACATGCCATATAACCCTGTTGATCAATAATTTTGGATCTGCTGCTGTCTTGGGAACTGGCATGATCGAAGGACAAGAATTTGCATCTCTCTGTACTATCCTGAAGAGAGGGTGATCAGTCTTCAGTCTGAACTTTCTGCCAGGACCTGTCCCAGCTCAGCTCAATTCTGGGTCCTCTTGTGTTGGATTTCCACTAGCTCATTGTCCACTCTGTCTCTGCTGCATTTTGGTTTGGCTCCAACCTCTCTTTCATCAATGCCTACTACTATGCCTATTGATATAGTCTTACATTCTTTCACCCTAAGACAGCTGGTGCCTATCCTAGCTGTCTTAGGGTGAGGAGCGAGGTACACCCTGGACACAGAGACAGACAGCCTTTCACACACACTCTCACACCAACAGTCAATTCATCAATCACCAATCACCAATTAACCTGATGAGCATGTTTTTGGACTGTGGGAGGAAGCTGGAGAGAACCCATGCGTGCAAGGAAAGAACATGCAAACTCTACACAGAAAGGTTCACCGGACAAACCAGATTTGAACTGCTGACCTTTCTTGCTGTATGGCAGCAGCACTAACCATTGCAACACTGTCAAGCCCATAATCTCACATTTAATGGATTAATCAAAATACAGACAGATGAACAAGTAATGTTTAATAAATGTGTAAAGAAAAAGAAAATTAATCAATTAAAAAAACAAACAAAAACAATTCATAAATAACTTCAACAGTAGTGGCAGTTAATATAAAGTGAAAATATAAAGTGCGATCCAAAAGCATCATAACCAAGTAATTTGGAATTCTAAGATGATTTTTTTTGTGATGTCCCAGAATACTAGGGATGAGCGAGTACACCATTATCTGTATCTGTATCTGTATCTGTTTACCCATCCATATTATCCGTATCCGTACTCATAGAGGCGGGGCCTAAACCGGAAGTGGGCGTGTTTTGTCCGAAAATGGGCGTGGCTTAAATCCGAACTGACAAGAAGTGATTTGAAATGGCTATATTTATTTTCAGCTATGTTTTATGTACAACTGGTAAAATGTGTATGTAGTGGTGTGAAAGACTTACTCTTTATTTATATGTGTAAATTTAATAGGTGATTTGTGCAAACATTCAGTGGCAAAAAAATAAAAAATGCCTTGTTGTTCACTGTATTTTCAAAAACACTGTGCTCAGAATGGGCAAAGCTTTCCAACTAACTTTCTCACCAGCCAAACTAAAATCACGCAGCCAGTTAAAAAAAAAAAAAAGAAAAAAAGACCGTCGTGGAGAATCTAGGGGGGCACGCGACACAAAGAGTTTACAGCTTTAAGCCTTCAAATGCGTTGCATGTATGTTGCAAAACACTTAATCAAGTAACTTCAAATATAAAAAAACAACTAAAGAGATGCGAGACAATGAAAACCTTAAAAAAAAAAAAACGGTCCCGAATTGAAGCAAGAGGCACTGACCAGCGCGACACGAGCCATTTTCAGCCCCCTCTTGTTACATGCATCGCATATGACACGAAATAAGTTCAAGAAGTAACTTTAAATACCAAACAAACCTCAATAGAGACGAGCAGAAGAAAACTGAGTGAGTAGTAGAGATTAGAGCAACGTAAACTACAGTCAACTCAAGCAAGCAAGAGAAGTAGTCGCTGTCACTCGCTGCCTGTCTGCGTGTGTGGAAGAGGAGAGCAGGCACCTCCTCGCTGCAGCATGTGGGTGCAGGGAGGGGGGTGTGCTGTGTGTGACCAATGAGGATTCTTTTAGCATGGATATGTACAGTGGGAGAAATAAGTATTTGATCCCCTGCTGATACTAATATACTTTTTTCACTTGATAAAATGCACAAAAATTTATAACTTTTATACTGTGTTTTTATGCATTTTCAACTGATATTCTGTCTATACTTATAACCAGTAAACAACCATAAAAATTAGAGTGTGTTAATTTCTATGGAAGTAGGCAAACGTACACATACAGCAGAGGATCAAATACTTATTTCCCAAACTGTATAATCTTAAAAAAAACTTGTGTTGTGCTCGGACTCGGCAAAAATGCATTATCCGTAACGAGTACTCGTTTGAAACGAATATCCGGCTCATCCCTACAGAATACACTGCCATATTCTCAAGTTTCAGTACTTTTTCTCAATCAATAGCATGCTCACAGCTGACTGACTTTGGAAGAGGGTAAAGCACCTCTTCGTTACAGTATACCCACAGTTTTTGCTCAGGAATGTTGGTAACTAATTTTAATGATTTCATGCTAGCAGGAGGAAAGAAATGCCACCAAAGAAGGTTCTTACTAACAACTTCATATTTGTGCTCTGGCATCACTCAGAATTTGACATCTAACAGTGTTATCCTTCCTCCCAAAGCTGACAATGACATATAACAAGTGCACTAACAAGTGCTTTCACCCTCCCGCCCCCCAAAAAAAGAGAAAAAATAAAGAAATCAAACTTTCATGGGCTGCCTTCATCAATCAGTAGTGAAGATGTCAGATGTGATCATTCTAACTGTGCTTTTAGTGTCACTAAAACAGCATTTAGTTTGACTCTGCCTTTGTAGTGATGGTGGCATCACTGGAGAGCACTACCCATGAACCAGCCTGCAGAGTCTGTAGACAGTAAATCATGGAAGACCTGATAAAGACGATAATGGGAGGAATACTGAGTCAACTTAAGTGTGTATATCTTTTAGTCAGTGGATTTAAGTTCCATATAGAAAAAAAAACATGTTGATATAGGAAAAGTACCTAAAACAGAGCTGCCAGAGGAATGATGTCACATTCACACCAAACACAAACAATCACATGATTTGTATGCACAAAAGCGCGCACAACTTTTGTTGTTATCAAGTGGCTAAAGGTGCAGAACTCTTCAAACACCACTCTGGTCTCTTCTCATCCACCAAGGTTGTGCTTTACTACATTATGGTTGTGATTATAGAGGCGGTGCAACCGATAGCTGAACTCAAGTGACAGACAAGGGTTTTCACAGCTTCCAAGATAACTCAACCTCTTCACCCACTTTAGAGCTCCTTTTCATGCCTTTACTAATAAAAAAACTTCAGGGTCGCAGAGATCAAGGAAGGAACACACAGATATAATCAATTTGCCTCACATTATACAAATTAAAGAACCTCTACCGGTCCATCCAGTTATACATTGCTGGAGCATAAACATGACGATTCACCATCATGGCACAAATAATTTTCTTCAGATCTTTTTAGAACTTTTTGGATAAGCAAATGGAGCAAGTAGTGCATTTAATGTGTCAACAATTCGTACAAATTTATGACAAAAATGTACGTCTACTTGCGTCTTTATGTTGACTTAACATTTTAATTTTCTTGCACTAATCAATTTATTTCCATTTACTGTGAACACAAAATTAGTTATGATCAAAAATGTTTTGTAGCCCAGTGCTATCAACTTTATTGTTTTACGGTACTTGGGCCTTACATCTCAGTAGGTCCAAGTGGACACAGTGTACTTAAAGATATAGCCATTGGGGTCAACAACTACAAAATGTGCTCATAAAAAGAGCAAATAGACTCCTTTTTCTTATGCAGATGTATTCACAGAATTAATTTTGAAATCATGGACTTTGATGGGACATTTTCAAAGGAAACATTTCAATCAACAGCATGATCATTAAAGGAGGAAGTGCCACTGAAGCTACAGGGATACTTCAACGAAAGTAGATAGTTTCAAAAGATGATGTGGAAAAAGATGAACGCTTCTGTATTGCTTTCAGAAGACTTAACACATTAGCTTATTGAGTGCTGCTAATGCAGCAGGTTCCAGTGGTTAATTCTCAGCTCTCCAGGAGTCAATTTCAATGATTCCCATTGTAAAAGTCAGTCCAAATCGACTCTAGAAATTTGGGTGTCATGCACCACTAATCTGCTCATTTTCATTTGTGGGTGGCAGCAGGTGCAGAGCTCAAACTAATGAATATGCAAATTGACAATGAATGTGAAAGAATTAAAGCTAAAAGGACAGAGGGCAAAAAGTAGCAAAAAAAAAAAAAGAAAGAAGGAAAAGAAAAAAAAGAAAACATGACCGGTATCAATAACATACAACATGTATAATGATCTCTACAACTGCAGCTGGTAACTTCACTGTCCAATACCTAGTCTCAGGAAATATTTAACAGATATTTATTTATTATTTATGTATTCATTATCATTCATTCATCTTCTATACCGCCTATCCTATTCAGGATCGCAGGTGGCTGGAGAAAGGATCAAAAAGTGATGTCACTACGAACACTTGCCCACAACAATCCAATTATCCCTGTGGTAACTTTCACGACACATCCTGCTTAAAGCCCCAAAAGTCAGAAGGATTGTGAGGCCCCACTTTCACGGTCTGTATTCCTACTGAAAATCAAGATCAAGCAAGGTTTTGCCCTTCCACTTTTACCCTGGACTGGTCTCCAGTCAATCACAGGGCTGACACACAGAGACAAACCACCTTTCATGCTCACACTTACACCTACGGGCAATTTAGAATCACCAATTAACCTCGTGATCATGTTTTTGGACTGTGGGAGGAAGCTGGAGTACCCGGAGAGAACCCACGCATGCACGGAGAGACCATGCAAACTCCACACAGACAGGCCCACAGGGCGAACTAGGATTCGATCTTGTGACCTTTCTTGCCGTGAGGCTGCAGACCTAACTGTTGTGCCACTGTGCAGCCCTATTTATTTATTAATTCATCCATTTTCTTTATTCATTCATTCTAATTACTTAAAACAATATTTAGCCTGCAAGAAAAAAGGTACAAAAAAGATAAATTCAGGCTCCAGGACTTTGAGCCTTTATAATGAGACATCAGCTACTGTTAAACAGATGACATCAAGCTTTGAAATGCTGCAATGAGATCAAATGTGTCAGAAGCTTTTTAGATGTGGTAAGAAATGTCCAATTTCAGTTAATTATGATGTCTACCAGGCTTTTACGTTTTATCCCCGCTGTGTCATAATGGCAAGACAAATATTCAGATTAATACATCACTGAGGTCTGAATTTTCACAATAAATAAAAAGAGTCAAACAGCTGTGCTTTCTCACTCCACATTATTAGATTTGACCTGTTGGTTAAAGTCCTAGGGTAAGCTGCTTTTATACTATTTCCATGCGTCATATGGAGATTGGGATTGATGGGATATTTTGTTAATGCTGGTATTTTTTAAGACTTTACAGACAGCAGTCAATCAGAAACAGTCTCATAAATGAGACAAACAGATGTGTACAGTGATACCGGACGGTTGTTCAAGCTGTGAGGGGTTGTGGGTGGGGGGTGGGGGGGGGGTGCAGAGATGAGATGAGAGGGCTTCGAAGAAGAGCAGGGAGAGGAGTGGGGCATCCGTGTACAAACAAATACCTCTTTAGAATTCTACACAGCACTCCGCTGCAGCGCGCTTGGTTTCCAGGCAGCACTGCATTATTAATGCGCCCATCCACCCCGCACTCCTACCCCCAGAGCACAGGAAGACGGGTGGGGACAGGGAGACAAGGGGGGAGAACAAGTTGGGGTGGAGTAAAAAGTAAGAGATCAAAGTTAAACGTAGAGGTTTCTAATCAGCTCGTGTTTCATGCAATACTGTTTGACATTAAATGCACTGAATCAAAGTCAGTTTAGTGGGTTCAGATTAGACTGACAATATGATTCAATGACTTGAACAAAGGGCTTCTTACAATTTTATACACACAAATATAAATGTTGGTATAAAGTATATATATATATATATATATATATATATATATATATATATATATATATATATATATATATATATATATATATATATAAAACTTTACTTTTTTGCAAGTGTTTTACTTTCCACATTAGCTATATTTAATGCTTTTGAAACCTCTCTTATTAAAAATTCCTGTCCTTGTTTTTTTTTTCCTTTTTTTCCCTTCTTTTTTCTGGAACCAAACGTGGCCAGGATGTAAAGACAGGATGGATAAAACTGTTCTCTAACTTTGTTGACATGCCAGTGGCAACTTGTTAATCTCAGGTAGCCATGCATGAAAACATACTGTTTAATCTCTAAATTAGCTACAAATGATGCCTGTCAACGTGTATTTACACCATTTATTTTATAACATTCATGGCCTGTGCAAGTCACTCCTCTGCTCTTTTCTTTCTTCCAGAAGAACAGTTCTATAAGCCAAAGTTAGGCTTAGCAGACTCACTCTGACAGCAGTATCATTCATTTTCATTCATTTTACAATTTATAAATATAACTAAAGTTACAATCAAGTTATACTGCGAGCTTTAAAATAACAGGAAATGCTGTTTTGAATTTAGAAAAGGAATTACTTCCCAGCAACAGCACTCTGGCAGAACTGCAACCCTAAGATCATTATCTGATGATATCTGACTTCATAAAACTGGCTAACTGTTTAAACTCACAGCAAGACTGTCAAAAAAGGAATCCTCAGTAGGATAAACGATCTCTCTCTCTTTATTTCTCTATTCCTAATTAACAAATCCAGTCATATTGGAACATGAGGAACCTGGCAGCTTGTGAGAGAGAGAGAGAGAGTGTGTGTGTGTGTGTGTGTGTGTGTGTGTGTGTGTGTGTGAGAGAGAGAGAGAGAGAGAGAGAGAGTGAGAGAGAGAGAGAGAGAGAGATAAAGATTCCAATTTCTCCAGTCGCTCACATCATACAGTACACATTTTGTCTATTCACAGATTGGCATCAAGCATACCTTGAAGCTGCAGCCGCCACTTGGAAAATGTTAAGACTTAACCTTTGGCAGCCCAAATGCAGTTATGTTTTTGAAGCCTGCCCATTTTCCTCAGGTCTTTTAATTCCACCTTTTTCCAGGGACTTCATTCTCTATTCAAGGTAATGGGGTTGGAGTGATGAATTCTTGCAGAGTCCAAACTATGTCCCCCTTGTGACCTCCTTTCTGTAAATGAAATAGTCAGCAGAGCACCGGGCATGAGGTTATTCTGGTATACAGCGTTGGCAGACAGCTCTGAGGGGAGCATTCAGGATGATTCTCCTCTCCATCACCTCCAAATGGAACGCTACAAACCTTTTGTTGTTTTTGTTTTTTCCTCTCCAAACAGTTTTTAGAACCCAGCTCAATTTGTTCTTATTTTTCTTGGCAATGAAATTGCGAGGTTATCCACCAAGAATGTCAATACCCATTATCTTTTTTCTTTTAGTCCATTTGAGCAAACAAAAGAAAAAAAGGCACTGCAGTGTAGAGCACAGAGACTGACTGTTGTCTAGTGTCTCTGATGTGCTACTTGACCAATCAAGCTGTTAAGCCGACACTATTTCCCTCCAGTAGAACTGAATGCTGTGAGAGGAAGAAAGAGAAGTAGTGAGGTGTTGGCTGACATTACCTTGTCAAAGCTGACAGCCTGAATTTGCCTAAGGGGGAATACACAGCGTTGCAGATATCCCAGCAACACGGGCTCCCAAACCCCCCACAGTCAAGTGCATCTTTGTATGAATTGTCCCAGAGTTGGCAGGTGGGGAGAAATGAACAATTCTCCAAGTAGCACAGTTCGGGGGTTTTTTTCAGTGATTTTTTTAGGTGATTTGATTATCTTATGAAAGACTAAATGATTGATTAATTGAGGAGAGCAAAAAAAAAAAAGGGTTCTGTGAGATGCTTGTGTTTTCACCATTTAAAATTTTGCAGACTATAGCTCTATTCACAAATGCTCAAAAATCCAACATATTGCTGGCATTTTTGAAAATTAATTAGTGCTTGTTAACTGCACTGTGACACTTCTCAGGCAATTATATTTGGGTGAACAGTGATGTGCATGGTATTACAATTAGAGCCAAGATACACATTCTACATGGATGTATAACTTAGTTTATTCACATTTTATGGCCCAAGATAGATAAAAATTGAAATAAATCTTAACATCCACTTGTTATACTTGTTGAATTAAAACATCTCTTATTGGCACACAGAATAAACAGTGCCAGTATAAAATTAGCAGAAGTCTTGTGTGGCCTGACAAAAAGACATGTACTCTCAATGAAGGCTTCTTCATTTGGAAAAATGTTACCGTCTATTATTTGTCATTCTGGCTGCATGTGAGACTGTATATTGACTGATTCAGTAATGTGCAATATTTCAAGAAGGAAAAACAAACCTGTAGAGATTATTAATTCATAGCATAAAACAAAACATGTTTACCCACTGAGCAGTCCAAACAGCTCAATGTATGTTTAAAATTTTATATAACCAAGTTGTGGTATGAAAACACAATCCCTGACAATATAGTAATGTTTGTCTGCAACTCTTAACACATCAGGACATATTTTGAGGGGCAAGTGTTGTAAAAAGTAAAACTTCAAATGTGGTTTCTGGTCATTTTGTTTGGTTGGGGATGAATAACCAGAGCTGTGTATATCCTGTTCTACTAAAAGAACTAAAAACAATACAGACTAGATTTTACAAATTAATATATTTTTGAATTTTGTACCAGGAGATACAACTTTCCAACAAAAATCCTGCCTTCTTTAATCTTCCCTGCTAGAAGAGCCAGATGACAGTCAGGGCACTTCAGGTGAATGGTGAAGGGACCTCATGCAGTGGCCCGCAGTGAACCCATATTTTAAAGATCAGGTCATTCACTGAGAAAGCAATGCTGAATCCAAATAAAGAAGTGCAGCTCTGACACATATATTTCTAAGCAGTACATAGCAAGAATATATATACGTTTTCAGTCACTACTATACAGCTTGTTTTGTGTGTCCATATTTTAAATTTTTTCCTCAATACTGCCACTGAGTGGCTGCATAACAGTTAATGAATACTGCCTTTTCACTAATTCAAGCAAAGTGACTGGAGTCTTAATGATAGTGCAGAAACAAATTCACAGAGAAAGAGCAAATTGGATAAAGAGTGAGAGAATGGAGTGGGTCTAACAGAAAAAGTGGTGAGTCAGTCACTTATTTTATTGAAAAGTAAGTCAGCAAATTGAGGTGGGATGCAGACCAATAAATTGATTCATAAGCAGACTGACAAACACTTTTCAAAGTGAACTTCTCTGCAGTGACATTTACTGCTGCCTTTCCCACGAGGCTCAGAGAAAATAGGGAAGATAAGGGCACTTTTAACTATTTCTGCTGCTGCTTTTCCTCATCCATTGCTCCTTGTCTTCTTCAAATAAAATGATAACAGTTCCTCAAATGGTGATTCTGTGTTTATAGTCGGGGGGAGCTACAATGTAATGAGTAAAATTTTGTTTTATTGATTCCTCTGTACTCTCCGTTCTGTCTGCTCTGTCATCTCACTCTGCCAGACTTTCTTTGTGTGTGTCCTTCACCTTGGCAGAAACACTGCTGTAAACGCACGCCTTTGAAATAGTGTCTGGTAACATTTCCAGCCTTTTGCAAACAAAGTAAACAATTCCAGGAACTGCTGTGCTGTGTTTACTGCCCACAGCTCACTTTGTTGCTGCTGTTTTGTTTTGTTTCTTTTTTTTTTTTTTTTAAAGGAGATTTGGCAGTCCACTCCCATTAATATTTTTTTTGCTTGACCGATTGAAGAGACAGCCCAGAGCGATGAAAGTCACTCAGGGAATTGAAAGTTGGTTGCACAGCAAGTTAAATAGGGAGTAACACACAGAGGAAGTCAAAGAGCTTATCCCCATTAGGAATGCTTCTGAGCAGTGATCCCAAACAGTTCCAATTTTAGTTGTTCTTCTTCTCTGGGCTTCAGCCGGTGGAGTAAAAAAATAGTGATAGAAGTCCAATGTATATGTGTTTAAAGTAAAATCTTTCCTGATGTTTATGGAATCAGTTACCACAGGGTGCTATCCTAAATATGTCTCTATCAACCCAACTTGAATCTTACATACCCAACTCTTAATTATGTATGTATGTATGTATGTATGTATGTATGTATGTATGTATGTATGTATTTTTTTTATTTTATTTTATATTTTACCTGAGTCATGCATTAAAGAAGTGAAAGTGAAAGGATGGTGCAATGGACTGAAAAATATAGCAACCAATCCCTACATGGCTGGAGTACATGACAACTATTTTTCTGTCCATTTAAAGTGTTGTTTGAAGTTCTTAAACTTAGGAGTTCACTCAACTCATCCTAACTAGAACAAAGTAAGGTTGAGTTCAGCATTACCAATACGGTGCCTTTGACAATAGGCTTCAAAAGTTGATTGGTATCAGAAACAAATGGGTGATGTAATATTCATATTTTATAGTCTATGGTTTTGAAGTGTGGAGACACCCAGCTGCATGATGGGGTAGACCCTCATCATAGCTGTTACTGCAGCTGCTTTGCACTTGATCCATGGACATTCAAAACTACAACTCAACATTGGCAATCAAGGTGTGAAAAATAGCTCTTTATGGTTTTCAGTGTGCACCTATATTTAATAAGTCATATAAATTAAAAACATAGAGGGGGAAATCATCCATATAGCCCCTAACTGCACTTAGAATTGTGCATCATTTACCCCTGCTATCTGTTATCACTCAAGGACTCATTAACTAACCATATTATGTATTGAGCTAGCAAAAAGCAGCTTGATCAGATTATTTTAGAAACTGTCATGTGTAATGGCAAACCCCTTTTTTTTTCTAAAATTAATATCAAAGTAACGTTAACAGATTTTATGTACAGATATGTTACATTTGGCTAATCCACAGGTGGAATTGTTTAAAGCATCAGCTCTCAGCAAAGAGTAAATATTTCATATGCTGTTCGATAACATGTTCAGAGATTTTAGTGAATAACATGTTCTTTGCGTGCGCATTTGCATTGAGAAAGGCACACTTTGTTCAAAATGTATGTTTAACTGGTCAGGGTCAGAGTTCGGGTTATTTAAATCTGACAAATATGACATTTCACACTTTCCAAAGGCTTTGTAAATTTGACGACGTCCTTTTGCCACATTTGCACAAGTTTAATGGTCGTAAGAGCAAAGCAATCCTTTATGAGTCACTTCAAGAAAGAACAAACCCACATCAATCATTTCCATGTGCATAGTGATATATAAAATACAATTCCAAAAACGTCCATCAGAGATGACAGCTTGGCCATAATTCTTGTGTCAGCCACCACCTCGACAGGGTCCAGGACTGAGCTGGCATTCTTCACCAGTCTGTTAAGTCTCTCTCTCCTGTATCCTGTCGCTCTCAGCAGGTGAAATCCTTCCAAAATGGCATCGGTGTCTGGTGATTGCTTCGTTAGCCATGTGTCTGTGAATAGCATGACGTTTCATAACAATGGATGGAAGGACAGGCCAATGGGGTCTCTTCTTAGCACACTGCAGTACCAGCACGTCGTCCTCACCTCCTTCTCCTCAGCTCACTGGGAACTTTAGTCTGGTTAGCATCAGCATCTGTGGCAACAGATGAGCCATTAAAAAATGTGTGACTACTCCATGTGTAGTAGGCTGTAGTACTGGAGGTCAAGACTCTGCTAGAAGGATCAGAAGTTGGAGATTTAAGTGGATATTTCTGGTTCTTAGGTTAAACTAAGTGTATCCAGCAGCCTGTCCTTTGGCAGAGACATTCTTTTCATGTCTGTGTAAGGGTGATTTGAGAATAGCTGAAAGGCATTGTTTTGCAGGATACAGATAGAGTCAGTTATTGAGCGGTTTTAGCTTCAGAAACAGTGAGAATAAAAGTACTGTATTAAAGCTGCAGTTTAAATCCTTCAACATTTATACTCAACTGTCTAGACAGTTATTATATAACCGACATAAGGATATTCTCCTCACTGCTGATGTTTAACGGCTACAAAATGACTGCTGTGAACAGAGATTTAATGAGTAATAGCTTTCATTAGAAACTATAATGCTCAGTTAACTTATATAACAGAACTGCCTATGTCTCAGTATGATGCAGAGGTCTGAACCTGACCCCACAGCAAGGCAGAGATGTGTTTTTTGGGGTGGAACAATGATGCAGAATCATAAACAAAGAGGAAAGCCCTGTTGTAGTTGCTCTGAGAGGGTTTAAGCATCTCACAGGTGAGTGTTTCTGGGTTAGCTTCAATCAGGGGGCCTGTGCGGGTGTGTGACCTCAACAGACTGTGCTCAGAGGGGCAGGAAATGTGAGTCATGCTGGCAGTGTTTATAAACACCTTTACCCTGGAGTCAGTGGGGATCTCACCTTTACCTTTAGAGACACATGGGCCAACTTTTTGTTGCATTTGGTTTATTCTCCTTTTACTGCAGAGGTAGAAAAATTAGTTGGTTTCAAAATGATAAAACGTTTTAATTTGAAACTATAGATCTGGACACTAATAACATTACAATATGAAGCACCTGAGCCTGTTTTTCTCTTAAGTACAATTTCCTCAGACTCTGAAGTCCCCTTTATCGTCACTTCAGCAGAGGAATTTAAATACTTTTCCACCACTGATCTTCAGGGCATCTTGTCCTGAATAAATAATATATTCACTATGCACACTGAAACCCACTCATCCTCTTCTAGCTTCTTAATCAACCTCAGCCCCAAGATCAATAGCCTGCGAAGGACAATCCAATCAACCACTCATAATAACAGACCAATTAAAACATAATCCATTTATCCTTCACCTTTAATAAGCATATTTAATTTTCAATGTGATTCTCCTGCATCCAACCATCCATAATGAGAAACCTTCTTGCAAGGGCAACATGGCACAGGTGCAGACAGCACAAGCCAAAATCTCAGAGTAAGGCCTGCTCTTCCCTCCTCATTATGAACCTTCGCAGCGCCATGTTGACCTGCGACAGGACGAGGCCTCATTGAGATGCTACGTGTCATCTCACCTTCCAAGGAGGGAGTCTGTCAACCATGTTAGGGCACTGAAGAAGTGCCCGTCAAACAGCACTATCTGAGCTTTGATGTACTGCTAAGTTCACACATTCTTAATGGCCCCTGGCTTTTGTATGTTCAGACAAAAACAAATGTGCCTTCCCTGAAAAAGAAAGAAGAAGAAGAGGACGATCATCTTTCACCCTGTGGAATAAGCATGCATACACCACAGATGTTTGGAACACATTAAGTAAACTGTTAAAGATCACCTTGAAGACATTTAAATGTGCAGTGATGGATGAATCCCAATTGATGGTTCAACAAAGCTGACAGAAATACAGATAAATACGGTCCAAAGCCTGCCAAATGCTGTCATAACCACTCGGCCCTCCAGTTGTCAGTTAACTGTAAGAATTTATGCTGCTTAGCCAGGCATTATAAAACAATTTCCATCCCATTAGGCCAACAAACTCAGCAAGCATTTTATAACTATAAAATCCTATTCACCCTCTTTAGAGCCTTTGTGCATATATATTAATCACAGTGTGATTTTATCTCTTTAGAATACAGACAAATTGTTCAGAGGAGCCATTAAGTGCAGATTATAATGCAGAGTGAAAAAGTGCAAAATTGAACTGTTGTAAATACCATCCACCCACTGCACCCAGAGGCAAAGTTTATTACAGTGGCTTAACTTTAAATAAACCTGACACTGGGCTGCCTTTTTTAAAGTGAAGGATATGCCTATTTATAGTCTTTGTTTGTTATTGTTAAATAATCTTTGTATTTTAAGTAACAGTTTTAAAAAGCCATTTATAGCACCTTTTGAAACATGCAGCTTTTCTTGGTTCTGACTAAAGTAAATGTAGCTTTAAGAAAGCTTAAATTTATATATATATATATATATATATATATATATATATATATATATATATATATATATATATATATATATATATATATATATATATATATATATAACTGAAATCTTACCAAGTATTTATAGTAGAGTCTTGTCTTAAAAAACCAAAACAGAACAAATTAAGAAAAAATCTTGTTGAGACTAAAACAATTATAGAGAGGCAAAATGTAAATTGTAAGATTTTTTAATTTACTGATGGGATAGCCTCTTGAGATGAGTCATCTCGTTTTCAAGGGGTCCCTTGTGGATTTTTTCAAGTGATACAAAGAAATTTATAATTATATTAAAAATTCAGTACAGGGCAGGCAGGGATACATTTGCAGAGTAGTGCCAACCCAGCAAGCGCCTGTAAATTTCTGCAATTTCCAAACTGTCGATTTGGAACTTGCAGTTTTATTAATACATCTTTGTTGTGGTGGCTACTTAAAAATGTAAATTAGATAAAACATGAGGACTACTCTTGGATGTTTATTGCAGCGCTTGTTCTTCTGTTCATGTTAAAACAACCACCACCTCCTGTGTTCCAATGTGAAGGCTTGTTAATAGTTTAAATAAAAGCAACCTTTGTCTGTTGTCTTTTACAGATAATAAACTAACTCTGATGATAATTATTGGTTTTATTGGACCGACGACTTGTCACCACAAACTCCACTCGACTGAGAGCCTGACAGTAAGGGTTCTTCTTTCAAATTAAGACAGCAAAGGATTGCTAAGTATAAACATTAAAAATGTGGGGGGTTTTCTCCTTTAATGAATGTGATCATGAAATGATCAGGGTGAAGGAAAGTGGCCCTTTTGACATAATGTGATGTGTCAGATTGCATTCCTTCTTAAAGTATCATAAAGAGA
This sequence comes from Labroides dimidiatus, assembly GCA_030710495.1. Taxonomy (NCBI): domain Eukaryota; kingdom Metazoa; phylum Chordata; class Actinopteri; order Labriformes; family Labridae; genus Labroides; species Labroides dimidiatus. The sequence goes on from CM061147.1 coordinate 14,984,988, forward strand.
ACATCTTTGAGAGTAAACTGACAGTGTTATCAAACAATTGAAAAGTTGTACTCAAACTTAATTAGAACAGCTTACTGGCTCTCTCTTTAACCTCTTTTCTTCTCAGTCCTTTAATGCCATCCACACACACCTACACACACACACACACACACACACACACACACACACACACACACACACACACGCACACACACACACACACACACACTCTGTTATGCAGAAGGGGTTCTTTCTGTATCTGACATCTCACTGCACTCTGGCATCAAAGCCCTCTGTACGAGAGCCGACACCTGGTCCCTTTCTCTGTGCCAAAAAAGACCTAGTGAGTGGGCTCAGATGCCTGGAAGAGATGGGAAAAATTACACCACCCACCTCCTGCTCAGCACACATCCATACAATGGTTACTGAGAGTCCACACAAGGACAGTCTCAGCTGCCCTGAGGTGCCCTCCTGAATTCTACTTTACACACCTACAAGCCAAAAGGCACACAAAGACACACTGTACAATACACATCCCAGCGGATTCAAGTGCTAGACAGAACATAGCATACTGCTGTGATAGTACAGCATATCTGACAGTGTATCTAATGGTGCTAAATTAATGTTACGAAGGTCAGGGAGACAGCAAAATCATTTGGGATATGAACTTGTTTTTTGTCACTTGCGGGGGTTCTGGCTGAAAATTTCAACCTTTTTTCTGCCTGGATGAGCCAAATCATCCTGTTTTCACAAGTCTGGATTGTGACTTTAGGCTATGTTTTTAACCCAGCAAAAGCATTCACTGTTTTTTTCATCACGGGGTAAAATAAAGAATTCATCCAGCCATACTGTTCTTTGAAGAAAGGCTCAAGTTTTTTTTTGTTTGTTTGTTTGTTTGTTTTTTTTACATCAGGAATCCTGAGTGTTAAGTACAACCTAAAAAGAGACAATAGCCAGTCAAAATGCCTTACTTCCATGTTTCTTTGAAGTTACAGCCTGAGACAAAGCCTTAAGTACATGTCCACTAAACATCAGGGGATTTTGTGCCAAATTTTATTTGGGAAGTACACCATCAGGTTTTCAATGTTCAGTCTCATTTTGAATAAGTTCTGATCTAAAGAGGTATGTTACATAAAGCTTTTACAGAGAGCGTTGCAGTGCATCTGCTGTGTGCTATAAACATCACTTTGTTGTGTATCCTTTTAAGTGAGCTTTAATTGTGTAAAATTATGGGCTGTTTAAGTAAAAAGGCAAATAAAGCAAAGGTGAAAAAATGTGGTTTGGATAAGTGTAGATGGAAAGGAAATCAGATCAGACAAAATTTTACTTTTGACTTTCATTTGAATGAAGGTAAAGGACAAAGTGTAAATAATCATCAAGAAATGGATCAAAAACGGAGCAAGTTTATCTGCTATGTTTTACTCTCACAAAATCCAGTGATATACACTAATAACTGCTAGTTACTTTTTTTGCATTATGTTTGAGCTGGAAATGACCCTGAACAAGATTAGGCAGGAATATTGCTCTTTGAGGAAGATGGTGGTATTTAATCAAAATTTTGTCATTGTTATGATATAGTTAATAAATCCACATGCCTACAAATAAAATGACAGTGAGAGATCGTGCTCATGGGAAATACAGTCAGAAACTCAGATAAGGTTTACTTTGGGAACACACAGGTGTCATTAAAATCACCACAACATCTAGGGCACAGTCACACTGGCCAAACGTTCCGTGCCCAAGCACAGTTCAGCCCTAAAGTCCAGATCGTTTAGCCAGTGTGACCTCAAGCATTCCGTGCTTGGGTGCAGTACACTCCTCCTCTTTTGGCACGCTTCCGAGAGGTGTGCTTCAGCACGGTACACTTCATGGACAGGGTTACCACGAATGCTCCTCTTGATAGTTGTTTCAAGCAACAACACCAGTGTTAAAGAGCTGTGTCGGACCAAAACAACTTAACATGAGCCAAATCGTCATCAAAGGTGTAATCGTGTTCTCTGCGTCTCATTGTGCTGACTCTGATGAGACTGCGCTGCATGTAAAAAGAAGCTCTATGGTGATGTAGGCGGGCCGTGCATGTGCAGAACTCTGGTTCATGTTGGTGGAGTGAGACCGCAGGCCGTACTGGCCAGCTGAGGAGCGGCAATTGTGCCTGAGTTCAGCATGGTACAAACAGCCAGGGTGACCACGCTCTTAAACTCCTCACATTGTCTTTGATTGGATTTTCACATGAGGTGTGAGGACTTGCTGGAAGGATATTGTTGAATCACTTAATTAAGATTTGATTGACTATGTTTGTTGGACATTTTCAAAACGATATCTCCTCTTTTAATTAGCTACCGTAAGCAGCTACAATAACTGAATAGCACATGTTGGCTGGCTGGCTTGTGTGTATGAACCTGATATGTTGCAGGTTTCTGAAGAGTACTGTAAACAACACTTACTAAAAAGACATTTCCCCATGTAACTTTGCTGGTTGAACTGAGAATTTATGTGCATGATGCCTGTCGTCATTAATAGTTCAACAGCTGGCTGATGAGCAACTGTGGTGCTACATCCCTGCAGCTGCTGTGACTGAAGCTGATGAATATCCACTGTAGTAACTGTCTGCCAACCTGCCTCCTCCTCGGTAGACATAATTCCAGTTTACAGTTCTCCCTTGGCTCTGGCATGTTTATGTCAGAGATGTAGAGATCCATTCCAGAAAATGGTATATATGATCACTGGGACCGTGTGTGTGTGTGTGTGTGTGTGTGTGTGTGTGTGTGTGTGTGTGTGTGTGTGTGTGTGTGTAGAATGTGCTGGAACAACAGGGATGTTCTGTCTTTGAGTTGATCCAGATCTCGATGAGGCGGTTCAAAAGCAATAACGCTATGATAAATAAAGAAGAATGGTTGAAATAAACAAAAGGAGACTAAACTGTTTTTATGTTTTTTTGCCTCCCAAAACTTCAGGTGACATTTTCCCTAAGGTGTCATAAAGGCAGCCATTGCAAAGCTCACTGGAGCCAGTATCTGGCTGATGGTTGTACAAGCTGGAATCAATTGGATTTTTACTGCAGTTGCGGCCCACCTCTGGGGTTAGCTTGCCCACAGGCATGGCTCTGCTTCCTCAGCTGTAAGGTTGGGCACCAGTCCCTCTCTATGAAGCAGAATGGTGGAGCACAACGGTAATCTCTCTGCAGAGTCCCAGCTGTGGCCCTGCATCCCCACCGGAGTCTTTATTTTGGAATATGGAGGAGGGGGGGGGGGCAGCATGAACCTCTGCTATAGCTTAAAGGACAGCCATGGTCAGCCATCCGTCAGACACAATGCTCTGAAGTTGAAACTTAGGGTATTCAGTATGGCACTGTCTCAAAATAACCCCGAACAGATTGCATAAAACTGGTCTTTCAGCCAAGGACTGCTTTAGCTCTCCCTCTACACACATTAAATGATCCAATGCCCCATTTTGTATTTCAGTTTGCAGGGAGTACATGCATTTTCTTTGAATGAAAATAATGGAGGTTTCATAAATATTTAGAGCACACTCCAAAGAACCTTCAGCACTCATCCATTTCTCATATAATGGTCTGTAGTGTCTTTTGCATATCTTGTATTGGACTTCAATGTGACACACAGAGAGCTGTTCAAAAGTAGATATATTTTTTCTTTTTTTCAGTTTCATGACAGACTGTCAGACATTTGAATAGAGTTTGTTTCTATTTTAAACAAAGTGAAAGAAGGGGGGATAAATCACGTCTGTTTGGGTGACATTTAGAAAACCTACAAGGATAAAAGAACTACCTGAACTTTCAAACTGCAAAACTAAATTTACGATGACCTAGCATTGGCTTTAACTAAATAATAATCAGATCATTCATTGATCATTGTATATGTCCTCTCTCAGGGAGGTCAGAGCCCAGAGTCAGGTAAAAAATGGCAGGGATTCAGCATTTTCTCTCACGGACACTTCAGTTAGACGGATGTTTGCCAACGTCAGGGCTTGAACCTTTGTCCTTTGTTTGAATAATTGTATTTCTATTCACAATGCCCTCCTTCTGGTACAAAAATCTGATGAGTAAAGTTGTAGACTGAAGAGATTGAAGAGCACAAGAGCAGAATATGAATGAATACAGGTAAGAAATGTTCAAGTGGGACACTTGCTGAACAACTTTTCTATAAATGAATGCTTGCAATGTGGAGTGCACTATGCAGCCACACTGACAGAATTCAATGAGTTTATACAAAGGAAGCCAGAGGAAAATTGCTCATTGTTATCTTAAGTAATCCATAAGGTCTCTAGGCTACAGCGTAGCATGGACTGAGGATGGTTGCTAATCGTAAATTCACAGAAATCTACTTAGAGACGGGGAATATCAACAAGTCCTGCACTGGCTGGCTTCTCTATTTTCTCATTAGGCAGATAGATGGCAGATAGCTAGCAGTGGGAGAGGTGGAGGCAGGAACAGATTAGTTTCCCCTCACAAACAACCACATATCCTTGACTTTTAATTAAAAATGCCATCGCAATTAGACACGGTAGTTTAAAGGACTGCAGAAATAAAAAGAGTTCAAGCACTGCTATAAAGGCAATCCGGCGCAGTTCCAGGAGAATAAAGCTTTTTCACTTTTCTCATTGTGAATGTGTTTTTCTTAAAACGGAAACTTAAATCGGCTTATAGGTTTTTCGCAAAAGCACAGCAGCAGGAGCAAAAGAGAAGCAGAGGAGGAGAAAATAGAACTCAAAGTCATCTCAGTGGTTACAAAGGACGCTGAAGATTGAGGTCAGGGGAAGAGGAAAACTATCCTGTCGGCACAATAAATGAGAACAATTAATCAAGAGTTAATGTGAATCACACCATTTATCCATCTAAACAATCTGGTTTCACCAAGTCACATTACTGAGGTAATGAATCTGTGCATCTTTGACATCTGAAATACTTCACAGAAGTACAACAGCCTGAAAGAGGCAACACAGAGGCTAAAAATGACTTTCTAAAAGACTCTATGTGACGCATGCTGTGCTTTTATTTATCTGAGTTTACCACGCATGTCCTGATCCTTGAAATAGCTAGAGCATGCGTGGAGAAAACAGAAACTAGGTCCACCAGTATGGCCTACTTAGGGTTATTTTCTGTTGGGTTGACTTAGTTATTTAAAAGCCTCACTGATCATCCCAAGGCAAGTCATCCCATAATAAGATGTCTCGGAGCACATCCTATTACAAAGACAAAAGAAAAGCTAATTCTTCATGAAGACAAACAACTTTGAGAACATCAATCGGTTGTTGAGTGGTGAGCCTAACTGTGAATTTAACAGCTTTCCCTGACAACATCAGTGTGGACTCTTAACTGTTTTATATATTGTTCTATTCAAAAGTGTCCTCTTCCACCCAACCTTTGTATTACATTTAGGTCTTAGTTATTTGTCTCTCTGCTAATGTGTTTTACCTGCATGTGAACAAGTCAGAACACTTTCCCACTCTTATCCAGGCTTTTTCTTCTTTTGGCAATAGAATAACAAATCGGTCTTGGTGATTTAGTATTCCCCTGGGTAATTGGTTTTCTGGAGTGGTGACCATGTGGAGATGAAAAACAATCAGCAAAGCTCTTAACAGATGCTGTAATTACCTGAGCAGACTTGCACAAATGCTAGCTAGATGCACCCTCTGTGCTCTCCTACTTACCAAGAGGAAAGGGCAGACTTCACTCAAGGACCTGAGGGCTTCATCTTGATAAGCAGTGTATTGCAAAATTTTAACCAAACTGTAGAACAGAAACAGGAACATGGACAAGCTTCACCCACAGCTCTGTTTATTTATTTAATTATTTTATTATGTAAAGTCTCTAATCTTTAAAATCTAATCAGTAGAAAGCAATTCAGTTTAAGACATCTGTGGTCTTCTCAAAAAGTTAATGTAAGAATTTTGCTGATCCTTGAACCTTCTAGCTTATACATTTATTTGGTGAGATTAATCCAACCAAAAGTGTGCATGTGCCTAGTTTTCCCTCAGCAGACAAATAAGCAAATTAAAGTTAGCCTTCAGGATTTAGTTCATCCTATCATGGGGAATGATAAACCAAGTCCAGCAACCAGCTGAAGCAGCAAACATGAGGACACAGGAAGTGTTATGCTTCAATGTGAAGTGGCTAGTTCCAATATGTGAATCGAATTGCTTATACTCTGTTTGATGCATTGATGAGTTCATAACATGATTTAGGTTCAATTCTTTCAATTTGTAAAGAGCAAGTCTACTTATACATGCATTGACTTTGCTATTTTAAATGTTTGCTCACATATATGCAACACTTTCAATTATTATTTTAATTTTTTTTTTTATTTTTTTTTTTAAAGTACAACACCCTTTTACTCTGCCTCTGCTTTGGCTAAATATCTACTGCACAAATTTTCACCTCAGTCACAGCAGATGTATTGCAGTCAGTCAAAGCAAACATGGGCTTAAGAGGTAAAATCTTTTCCCTGCCTTCAACTAAAAAAGAGGACAAAGAGATTTAAGAGGAGTAGTGACAAAATATAGATGTCACTCACAATAACGGACCAAATGTGTCCACAAATCAGATCCACAAGCACATGTGAGGACAGGCTCTTGTTGCCCAACCTGATGCTGTTGTCATGTCTGGAGGTATTTTTTGTAAAGTCATCTTGCATCAGTCCCTTTTTTAGAGAGTTGCAAGCTCTTTGCTTTCCTTTAAACTAAAAAACCTTTACTGACATCTTACCTAATGTTGCACAATTTCCCATTATCCACCTGCTTTGTTGGTCGACCAGATGCAGGCCAGCCGACTCTCCCTTTTCCTTAACCTGACGAAGTCTCCCACTTACCTGTGAGCTAATAGCCACCACACCAGCATTATCTCTGGTTATCTCAACTAATGTTTTTCCAAATCAGCCTTTTAGAGGTGAATCCATCGTTATGAAGTAATGAAATTTGCTCTCTGTTAGACATACTCTATTTCTGTAGTGAGTTTGCACCATGTTTAAACACCAAGAAACAGAGTCTGCTGCTGTAAGACTATAGCAGAGTTACACTTGATCATGATTTGTCAGTCTTTGAAATCGCATCAAACACAGAGGCGGGATTTCTAAAACATAATATTTGGGGGTTTTAGTTGATTTTTAAAGAAAATACTGATGATCAATACCAAACAGATTTATGGACATTTGCCCGGCCATGCACTGATGTCTGTTGCAAGCAGGTTTAGGATAGAGATGAGAAAACAATATCACCTGGGTCCCACATGTTTGTCAGTTCCATCCTTAGGACTGTTGAAGGGAAGCTTCACACAATAATACACTGTGGACATCTATATAATAACCATGTTAGTGAGAGCATTAGTAAATATCAACAAAGAGCAGACTTGCATTAAAGTTCAATGGTCTGGCAGTGATATAGCCCTACCAGTATACCATCACTGGGGATGTGCTTATACCATCTGACCACACAAATCAGTGTGCAAGTTATAATTTACACCTGATATTAGGACGACATATCAATATTCCTAACTTGGCTTCAAAGGAACCTCAATTAGAATACAGTTTGTGCAATGGCATTTAAAACTGCACCAACAATAATTGAGTTCTATAATAACCATAAAAGGTTTAGACTGTTTTAGTGGGAATAATACATTGATAAACTGAGTGTAAGCCTCATTTGTTTAGAATTTAGCCCATTGCTCTCATCCTAGCTGACATCAGTTTGTTTTATATTCCAGTTCTCATGCTTTTGTATCTCTATCCCGACAGTACTTATTATGCATGATTCTCAATGGGTGTTCTTGATTAAAGGAAAGAGAGCAATAGTTATGTAAAACATTCTGTCTCTGTTTCGCTGACAGTAACTCACCAAAGGCAAAAAAAAAAAAAAAAAACTGGGCCAAAATGAAGTTCTGGCATGCATGCACCCTGCTAATTACTGTCAGCTTGTATACAATGTTATGATGTTCTTATCTCAAAGCAAAAAGGTGCAACCTCTGGACAACAGCAATCTGTTATCGTGACCTAAATTAGTACTAATAATAGACTGATTTAAACAAGCTCCAACCTTTGTTTTTAAAATGCTGAAGAAAATGTTCTCTTGTTGCTCAGCTTTCTCTGCCCGTGGGGATTCATCATTTTTGAACAGCATTGTAGATGATTAAAGGCTTAATTGCTTAAAGGGTCTTAGTGAAAAGAAGTACATTAGAGGTACATGTTAATTCTTGAAAGATATGAGGTTAATGCGGTGTCTTACTGAGAGAACTTGTTCTTCTCTTCAGCCGACTCTGCAGTTTCTGAGCTCAAAATGACCCTTGCTTTCAGTCACACACACAATATAACGGTTACCTGATGGCAGCTGTATCTCATCTGCTCCAACTCACAGGAAAACACAATGGGAAATGACTTCAGAGAAATATGCCACAAAGAAAATGACTGTGAGTTCCCAGCATGGGGTTTGAAATGTGTTGGAAAATGGATAGCCAGGTTTGGGTATGTATAGAATATATATGTTCTCATGGGTAGATCCCATATTAGGCGTCAAAAAGCTTTCCTCTCCTGTTCCATGTTCTACCTTTGACAGTGTTTACTGTGATGGTGCAATAGGTACAAGAAGGCTAGGGGGACCTTGTCTGTTACTGAAAAAGTGATGCAATTCTGAAACAAATCCAAAACCAATGAGATGTTCATTACTTTCTGTATGCTGGATTTTGTCTTGGATTTTGATATATTAGGAAGGTTCGAATTCCGGGGAAGCTAAGGGGAGCTCAGCTCCCCTGAAAGGGTCACGAACTCACTTGAAAGCCTGACCTGAAACATTCAGGGGGAGCTCTAAAAATTGTCCACTACTCAATTTTCCCTTGTTACCCAAAATGAAAAATATTTAAGTGTTTGTTTATTTGCTCATTAACATTCTTTTTTCTGAAACTTTATCTAAACTATTTTGCAAAATTCTGCATATTCCCTCTGTGGTCATGGCAGCGCTGAACTAATTGCTAATTTACGTAGCCACCTGAACACCTCATGCGCGAGTTAGCCTATTTGGATTGTATGAAGGATGTCCTTAGAGAATTACAAACTCTGTTTTTAAAACTGCAATGAAGAGAAATTTCTTTAGTGGATGCAAGCTGTCACATTCACCGAACGATCTACATCTTGACAGCAATGAAAGCCAGCGGGGGAAAATCTATGCAAAAAGCGGAACAGTGCATATCAGCTGGCCGATTTAAAAACACTGAACTGTCAGAGAGTAGGCCTTAAGAAAACATTAACATTACCTCTCACGTCATCGTGGATTAAGGCTGGCCACCGACCATCCTGGGTTACAGGACAGGCAACCACAGACAAGGATCCCAAGGCGATGTGGTTGTTTGAGTTGGTCATTTTCTTCATACTTTTTGAGCTGTTGCTTCTGTTCCTATATGAATAGTTTCACACTTTTTTTGTAATAGTAGAATTTTTTTCTTAGTAAGCCTGTTATTTGACACACATGGATGATAATTACATGCACACGCATGTGAATTGGAAGGTCATGGTGCACACTGTCAAAAAAATTGGGCCTCCCCTAAGGTCACTGCGTAATTCGAACCCTGTATATGAGCCAATGTTTAATCATTTAACAAGCAGATCATTATTAAACATCTTGGCCCTAATATAATGCAGTACATGAATGCAACTAGAGTAATGCAGGAAAGGATGTCACAGATAACATCTGAAGGCCCATTTATGCTCAATGTTAAATACTGATCAGGATACGGACGGAGCTTTCTTTCCGTGCTCTGCATTCATTACATCCATATTTCTGCATATTTTCATAAAACTCATGGATAAGATATGATCCAGTTCATTAATCCTGAAGGAAATAGTGTACACATACGGAAATGTTGTGTAGATACAGGCCGAACGCTGCAGTATCACCAGAAACTTTGAGGGCAGTGTTATTGTTACTACCCGATACAAAGCTCTACTGAGACACAAAGAAAAAATAACAATGGCGGACCTTTTTAAAGAAAGATTTAGCAAGTTGGTTTGTCTGACAGAAGGCTCATTTGAATAGAAAGAGACCTGTTTTTAAATTAGGATGGGTTATACTTAATTTAAATGTATGCAAAAATAAAAAAATTAAAAAATTGGAACATTCCACAGGTGAACAGGTTAATTGAAAACAGGTGAGGAAAGAATTCTTCCTACAAAGCTTTAACAATTAGTGTCCTCAGTTCACAAACAACTTATTGTTACTTATTGAGTGTTGTAAAAGGAAAGGTGATGTAAGACAGTAGTAAACATGCCTGTGTCCCAGCTTCTTGGAAGTGTTGCAGGGTTCAAATTCAAAATGAGTGAATAATTTAAATTAATAAATAGGTAAATATAGATAAATAAATAAATGAAGTTTATCAATTTGAACAATAAATATCTTTTCTTTGTAGTGTATTCAATTGAATATAGATTGAACAGTATTTGCATATCGCTGTATTCCATTTTTATTTGTTTTATACAACGTCCCAAATTCATTGGAATTGTGGTTGTAACTTGAAAAATGATACAGAAAACCAATCTATTTATTTACTTTTGTATTATTATTGTATATGTATGGTATGTATGTTTATGTGGGTATGTATTTATGTATATGTGTAATCGTTATTGTTACTAATATTATTTTTAATTATTATGTACTAATTATCTTATGCTTGGGAGTTGGTGAATAAAAATGAAGGAAAGGAAAAAAGGAAAGGAAAAAGATATGTTTCATGTACTATTAACATTAATTGACACAAAGTATTAAAAAAAATAATTATAATAATATTTTTAAAAGGTTAACCTTTCAGTGTCTTTGGTCCCTCTTTTTTTTTTCTTTTGGGCTTTTTGTACACGCACACATCTCATGTAACATTATACTTTTTAACACACCAAGTATGACTTTAAATAGTCTTATACTTTGTCCAGAAACTAGTAGCCATAGAGCCATCCTTGCATTTGACTGTGTGGATTTTGAATGCATTATATTTACACCTGCCACACCTTGAAGCCACTAGATGCTGTGTAACAGTGGTCTCATGGATCCATTATTCACCACTGTTATTGCACACAGCACCATGGCACTCGGCACGTACTGTACTGAAGCTCACACACCATCTCCCTACTCAGCTGGATGAATCTGTCAAAAGTTGAGGGGCTGGTGTTGTACATGCTTTAATCACGAGCAAATCATGGTGACAGAGCCTTGTGTAGTTCAATAAAGACTGAGGAACAAAGACATCCCCGTCTATTCTCTTTTTTTTTCTTGCAGAGCTCTGGAGAACTGGTATTACCATCTCATAGAGGGGTACCCCTCAATAGCTTGTAAAGGTGCTTGGCATCATGTTGCTGCTTCACTGTTTGCTGACAGCCCAGCCATCAAATCTCAACACTTTTCTCTGGAGGCTCCTCAATTATTCACTCTTTCCTTGGAGTGTCACTGCCGTCTCTCGACTGACACCAGCTTTGCTGATTTTTTTCTTTTACTCCAACTTCCTCAGTCTCTTCTCTCTTTCAGCCTGATACGGGCAGGTATCAATCTGCCAGATAACCTCGGAGTGAAAGAGAAAATTAAGGATGAAAGAGTGCATTACATTAGGGTCACAGAAAAAGGCCCTTAAAGAAATCTTATCACAGCAGAGAGCTCAAATGAGAAACCTAACCAAAGGGAATAATTATCTTTCATGTGAAGCTGATCTGAAGCTATCAAATTAAAACAAACTTCACAGCAAGTGTAAGGGAAATGCAATCATTCGAATGGGATAGAAATGCAAATGTGTGGTCTTATGTTGAGGAAACAAGATGCCAGGAGCAAGCATTTTCCAAGAACCAAACTCCCTCCTGGCTCATAATTTTTGTCTATAATTGGTGTCAATGTCCTTGTGGGCATGTTCCATTTTTACAGCATGCTTAATTTTGTGGTGTCAGCTTGCTCCAAATCAGAGATTAATGTGTCTAATAGTGTTTACAACTATGAATGCCCACATGCAATAAAATTACATTCAAATTACAGTAAATGCAGATCTTGTATCAATTATACCAGGGTTAGGTCAAAGAAATCTATTTTGAGGTTGTTTTTATCACATATTTTTTGACAAATGAAAGACATTATATGCATGTAAGTATCCAGAAGATCTGTTACATACACGTTGTACAAGTTGTGTTGGTTGGTAATTGAAAAATTGTTGGACAATCATATATTAATACATAACAAACATACAATACATACCTTGCTAAATATTGCAAAGATCTGTACTCATGGTGGGTTAAGATGAGATAAGACCTCTTATCTTGTCTTGATGTTGGGTCTCTGTTAATAAAATTTATTATCATTTACAGGTCTAGACCTGTTAACGCTTTTGAAAAGCATCTTGAGATAACGTTTGTTACGAATTGGCGCTGTATAAATAAAGATTGAGTAATTGATTGATTGATTGATTGATAACATCTGATTGTGGAGGCAAGGCAATTTTATTTATAAAGCACCATTCAAGAGCAATTCAGTGCTAAAAACAAAACTGTAACATCAGCAGCAATAAAAGAAATGTGTCTTCTAAGGAATATCTAGTACATGATATATGTCATTTGGAGGATTAATTTATGCCTAGCCTGAGGAAGGGAGAGCAGCACAGAACAAAGCATAGCAGAGAAGGCATCAGTAACAATGCATATGACACTTGTAAAATCAGAAACAGCATAAAAGGAGGGGCCGTCGTGTGAAACAGGGAAAACAGTAAGAGCAGGTAGGCTGAAGCACTTTAAAAAGAATGCCCATTTTTTCTATTTGCTAATTGGATGCATAGATGTGGTCATGTGGTCAGCAGGTAGTTATGAGAAACAAGATGAAAATCTGTTTTAATATATACACATTGTATACAAGACTGCATATTGCTTTGTATTTTCTTTTACATTTGCAAATAATCTTTGTCCCCTGTATAGCCTCCTTAGAACAACAACACAAACTGTCCCACATCATTTAGTTTGTTGCATTGTCCTAGATGCTGTCATACATTTGACTTATTAAAGAGCACATGGGCACTGTTTTAGAAAACTCTGTAAAGAATGCCAAGTCTCATTCTGCCAACAACTTAAAGCCAAATAAATCAATTACAAATATGGCAGCATACTTGCCAGTGCTTAATTTTAAATTATTACTCAAATGAGCTAAATAAGAGGAAGAGTCCATGGATGAGGCAAAAAGAAAAAGCAGATGGATGAGAGAAAGAAGGGCTTTGTGTAGACTTCAAATGCTGAGTATTAAAAAAAAAAAAAAGAAAACATCTTGAGGCTATATTTGAGTGTGTTCACACAGACACATTTTTGGTGTTTGAGTTTTAGAATCAACAGTCTATCCCTTCATTGAGTTTTTTATTTTTTGAAAAAAAAAAAATATAGTCTGAAAACATCAAAGTAACCTTAAACCTAAAAAAAATCGTAAGGGGAGCACCCTTTAACCTTGAGTCCCAGCTACGCCTGCTGAATGTGCTATCTACAACATGTATAGTACAAACCTCCTGAATGCTGCATCTGCACATTCTTCCATTTGTTACTTTCGGTTACAAGGTTGCTCTAATTGAGTTACAAGACACTTGATTGAGTTCCCACCACTGCAGGTTTAAAGGTCCTCCCCCACTTCAGATCACGGTGATATAACAACAACAACAACAAAGGCTGCATGGCGGGCGTGGAGGATGAGTTTGGAAATCAAAGAGCGCACTCAACATGCTCAGTCAGCATTGTAACAAATTAACATCGCTTCCACCAGCTCTGAGTTTATTCTTCCTTTACTTTTGATCTCTCCTTCTTTTTACCTTTGACACATACCCTGCCTCTCTCGTTTGACATGCATCACAAGCACACATAATAATATTCAATGCACATATTTCCTCAAATGCAAAACAAAAACAAATAAAAAAATAAAGATGCAATGAAATAGACCTTTGAATTTAGTTTCTTGGCTCTCCTAAGCAGATAAATATTTGATCACAGAATTGCTCCAGGGGGAGTTGCGTTTCATAGATATGTTGATTTCACACCAATTTCCTCACATATAGCCCAATCTCTGTGTTTACCCTGCATAAAATAAACACAAACAGGACAGTTTCTCCAGAGCTCACAGTAAAAGACAGGAGAGAAAGACAAATAGGGCCTTCAGTGAAAAACATTTGTGAAATGTGAGGAAAAAATGGCTTGAAGAGGAGGCAGAGGAGGCTCTCGCATGCTGACAAGACAGATTCCATGATCCATATCTCTGTGAGAAATCACAGAGCAGCAGGGTAAACAAGAGCCAGACTCTGCCATGGGATCAAAACAAATGCTGTACGTCAAAAGACCCAGTTGAACAAGTGAAAAAATTCAATATAATCTACAACACAATAATCAGTGTAATGCGCTGTAGTTTCTGCGACTGTGCAAGCAACACAAATTTAGAGCAGAGTGTGCTGCTGGCAATACCACACAAATAATCAATTTATGAGTTCTGGGGAAAATGAAAAAAAAATTTTTTTTTATCAGTTTAGCAACACTGACAAAACCTCAAAGATGTTACTGAACGATGCCATGAATAAATTTGCAGAAAAGTTCTGTCAAAATACATTTCTAAAAGGTCTCGCAAAGTAATGTATTCAGGGTGTTTTACCAAAATAAACACTAGAGTGTTCTAGGAAAATAAATGATGACAGAAATGTATTCATAATTAATAAGTTTCTTCTCAACAACAAAACAGCTGAGTGTGTGAGAGTCTGTCAGTTCAGAAACAGGGTAAGGCTATGTCGTGATGCGAGGCCCTTGTCGCTCATGAGCATGGAGATGTTAGTATGTGAGCTACTCAGCCTAGACTACCACCATGTTTGATTCCGTTCTTCCTCAGCTGTGAGTAAAGGGTGTCTGGCTGCAATTTGTTTCTGTCAGAATGATCAATGGCTTTCAATGATATTACAGCTTACATGGATATGGCAAGGTGCATCTCTACAGCAGGCAATCGATAAATCTGTGATCCTCCAACCAGCCACTCTTACCATGCCAAGAGATTTAGAGGCAGGGTGAACAGCCTTGTATTCGCGCACCTCGGCTCTTATGCAGATTTATAAAAACATTCTGTAAATGCACTCTAACTTAGTCTAATAATGTCCTCGGTCATTTAACATGGTGACAGACTGAGAGCTTTTTCCTGCTTGGGACCAGGAGGTACATCATGTATTATTTGTAAAATGATTGCAAACATCTTGTTGAAAGTTTCCTTAATTGAAAAGTTAACTTTAAAGAACACAAAGCAGGCTACTCTTCCAGTGTGTGGTTGACAACTTTGCCATGATGTATTTGCTATGATGGGTGCCACATCAGGGATTTCAGAACAGCATGGCACTCACAATCTGTTTATCCTTAAGACAAACAAGAAGTAAACACAGGCATGCTCAGAAGGACACTGTGAGAGTGGTGAGCTACGTTTAAAATTAACACTAGAGCTGTAGATGTTACAGAGAATTAAGATGGGAAAAGCCTTCTTATCTTGTCTTGATGTTTGGTATCTGTTAATAAAATGTAATAAAATTAATAGGTCTAGACCATAGACTGTATAATTAATGGACGTAGTCTCCGCGACGTCACCCATCTGTTCCTGAAACGGACTTTTGAAGCCAAACGGTCGGCGCGGCCATATTGGAAATGAGGCGTGCTGTGGGTCTCCACAGTAACAACCATAGGACGCTCCACAGTCACGTGATCTGAGCTATGACTCTGATTGGACGAACTGGCGAGCTTGATATTGTGGACACTGCCGATTTAGAAAAAAATTCACCCCCCCCCCCCCCCCCCCCCCCCCCCCACAGTGCGTGCCGTTAGTGAAATTGGCAATTCAGACGGGAGACATTCTTTGTACCAGGCTGTAAATAGGCTTATTTTGACCGTGAAAACGTCTTTTTTGGTTTGGTGTGTTCGTGACTTCCGGTACTTCCGGAGCCAGCCTCAAGCGGACACTCGAGGAACAGCAGACTTTAGCACTTCCGCATTGCCTCATATTTTCAGACCGGAGGTTGCCGCTTGGTCTAGACCTGTGAACAGTTATGAAAAGCATCATGAGAATTTTTGTTATTAATTGGTGCTATATAAATGAAGACTTGATTTATTGATGATTGATTTATTGATTAGTTTAACACTAAAATTTGATCACATATCAATCAAGATAATCTTTTTATCAAAGTCAAAAATTTACATTCACACAAAGTGAAAAGATAATTCATTATGAAGACCACGCGTTGTTCGAATTTGTTTAAGCTTAATTTTTCATTTTGAACAAACCCAAAATATATGATTCCATCTCAGTTAAACTTTTACTTTAGAAAAAACTGATTATATTACTCTAATTATGTTACAAGCAATATTTAGGTTTCCTCAAGTCAACTTCTGGAGTTGATACAAAGTATTACATTCCAAGTGTATGTACAGTATTTCCTTTCGTCACGAATACAAAATCTGCATAAAGTGCTTTATCACACTGGGCAAAATGCTATCTGTTGAGCCATTCTCATTCCTTTTGAATTGTTCTATATAGATAAATCATCTGTCAAAGTTGTAAAGTGATAGAACCAGTTTTTAAGGAAAAAAATAGGACATAGTCGGCTCCCTTATCAACTGCAGACCCTTCTTACTCATGGTTACAAAAAAATACAAAAATATAAAGTAAAATAATTAATATTCCTACCCAGTGTTATTTATAAGTGAACCAGTTGGTAGCTCACAAACAAGTGTTAGACAAACTATTTGTAAAACAAGGTATTTGTAATGTAAAATACAATATGAACTAACGTGGCTGAAATGCATTATGAGAATAACTGAGATAGGCTGAACCGGGGTCACATGACATGAAAACCTCTGGTCTGAAGTGGAAATGCTGTTTCAGTGAAATTATTGTTTTAATTTAATCCATGATGTTTGCTTTTTGATTTCAGGCAAACTGAACTGAACAGGTTTAAAACAAAAACCAGGATTTTAAGTTAAAAAATGAAAAACTGCAATTTGACTAAATGACACAGTTGTTTCACTTTTTTCAGTGTTAGTCCTTGTCAGCAATGACAGAACATAATGTGCTGTCAGAACCCTCTGAATTTGAATTCCTGAAAAGGAGACAGACTCAAGCTGTTAACATTTTTATTTGAATTATACAGAAAAGGACCATGGTATGACAAATCAAAATGCCTCCAAAACAAATATTCTTCGGCAGCAATCTTTTTTTTTCAAAATTGTCCTTCCCATGAGCACCATCTCTCTAGCACATTCATTTCTTCTTTGTTACTGGCCCTAGTCTCCCCTACTTTTTTGTTGGGAAGCATATCAACACCAACTTTTATAAACAAGACAAACAGTATCAAATAAATAATTGAAATGAGTGCAAAGGCTCTGGATTGCTACACAGCAGCAGTGTATTTGGGGGACATTAGCGAACAGCAGATTATATACCATCACAAGCTTTAGACAATAAGTGGGAAAGAAGCTGCAGCAGCAATTTGTCGTAAAGCACCATGAACAGAAAGCAAACTAACACCAAACTTTGTCATGGAGCTCTTTCATATGAAAGCTAGCATATGCTTCTGACTTGTGTTGATGAAGTGTTGTAGTTCTGAAGACAATTAGTTAATTATTGTCATGCACCCGTGTTTACTGACCACTCATGAAAAAAATGAAATGTCAGTCTGAAGACTGCCTTTTTACTGACAGGTGTCATTACAGTGGCTGAAAACAGGATTTATTCCCTAAAAGCCAATGAAGGGGTGATATTTTAACACTATTAATGAACAGGTTTTCTGTGGGCATTTCAGCAGAGTTGGCGAGAGAGCTGGATAGCAAAGCCAAACAGTAAGTGAGGACACTGTCAGCTTAAATGTCCTGTTGTCTGGCAGCAGGTGCATTTGTTTTATGTAACCAAAAGAAAGACTGAAGGGTGTTCATGCAGCAGTGAAGCAGGAATTTTCTGCCTTTGATAAGTTATAAATACTAACTAATCCCGCCACTTTGTAACTGATTACACACAAAATTGTCATAAACAGCTTTGTGTTTTTAAAAACAACTTGTGTCTTTGTGGATTTCATAGTCCTTGAAATTTAAAGATGTATGAAAATTTAGATTTTTAAAGCTGGACTGTGAAATTAAGTGGAGTGCTGCTTCAGCATAACTCATGTGGGACGGTTCACCCAGGGTGCAAAACTAGCCTGGACTACCTCAGGGGCACTGTACTAGACTTCTGTGGTTAAGAGGAAAGTAAAAGTGTACAGTTTCCCAGTTAATCTATGTCTCAACCCTCAACTATGGTCAAGGGCGAAAGTGAAGTCATAGATAACAGCAGCAAAAAGGAGTTTCTTCTGAAGGGTAAGTGGGCCCTGCCAGATCTGTTGAGGTGGTTCAGGCATTTCATAAAAATCCATCCATCCTCTTGGATGCCTCCCTTTGGAAGTGTTCCAGGCATGTTCAACTGGAAGATGACCACAGGGTGGACACAGAAATTGTTAGAGGGATTATATATACTACTCGGTCTGGGAAAGCCTTGGGATCCACCTGGAAACCACATTCCAGAAAGGGATGTCTGGGTCACTTTGCTTAAACCTCTGCCTCCAGGGGTAAAAAGGACAGATAGATGGAGGATCTATAAATGAACATATAAATCCCTGATTCTTTCAGCTCTTTGTTTGATTGTACAAAAAGCCTGAAAGAGAGTGATTGAAAAGTTAAATACTTTATTTTAATTACTGATTTTTTAAAAAGATATCATGTCTTTAATTACACATAAAATTACTTCTTCATTATATAGCACATTTATTATACTATTGAAGAATTATTTCTGATTTTATAAACCCTCTACGATACATATTTTAAACCCAGCAGCCCTGAAACTGGCAGTCTTTTAGGGTTCACATTAAACTGTGGATTCAGCTTTATATATGGTAGCCTGAGGACGTTTAAATGACTTGGCAAGAAGAGAATCCCGGTGTGAAATGGGATGTGATGCTGAACTGGTGTGATCCAGTCCCACAGGCTGAGTTGTAAAGCACCACTGGACTTCACTAACTACTGCACACCTTCCAACCACCACCCCCACTTTCTGTCCCTCTTGTACTCACTTTCTTTTCACACAGCCTCCACTTTCTCTTTTCAAACATCTATTTTCCTCTGCCTTGTGAATAAAACTGTGCCATGCTGAGAATTTGCTGCTCTTAATTATTGCGTAGTAATAAATGAAGTCTAAGCTCCAACTCTCCAGAGTGGCTCATGCTGATCTCCAGCAGAGAGGAGAGTGTGCCTTACCAGAGGCATCCCTGCTCACACACATCAGTCTCATCAAGCACTGCGGCTTCGCTTCACTTACAGCTTCATATATATGAGAGCTTAATAGAGACTGATTCATTGATATTGCAGCCAAACTGCCCAGGGATTTGGCAGAGCAGCCACCAGCAGAGAGAAGAGATAGAGAAAACAAAGTGATGGAGAGTAAGTAGGAGAGAAGGAGAGAGACTAAAAAAGTTACAGCAGATTTGCAATCGCATGCTGTGATGCCCGGGATGATAAAACCATCTCTCACAGACAGACCGCAGTGATAGACTTGATTTGGTCCCATCACTCACCCCGAACCCTTGCTTTACTCTCATAGTGGCCCCCTGCATTCCTCTTTTTCATTCCTGACTCAAACATGATGAAGAGGAGCTGGGGAGAGATGAGCAGCTGGCCTGGTCTCGACAGGGTGAGGGAACACATTTGGTAAAATCAAATCAGGCCAGTCAAAGGTTGAAGCCTGGAAGTCTCCCTGTGGAGCAGCAAATGGGATCAACACTGCACAGATGACCAGAATATTATGCAACTATACTCCTACCATTCTGATATAAGCATGGTTCCTTGAGCTCTTGCACTGTTCAGAAAACATGCATTTGAAAAGGCCATTCGAACAGAGCGTGGTCAGATTTTTTTTTAGGTGGCCTTCATATGGTGGCCCTGAAGTGCAAACCACAACAGCAAATAACTAAACAAAACAGGCAAAGTAAAAAACACAACAGCAAATCAATAAACGCAACTACAGATAAAAAAAAATATGATGAGATAAGACCTACAAAAGCAAAGAAGCCCATAAGTGACAAGACTGACTAACATTTTATTGCCTGTTATGGCTGCTCCCTACTTTTCTCCTGCTTAGTGTCAGGAGAAAACTGTGTTTACAGATGCTTTAATTAACATTTTAAAGACATCAGTACTGAGTGATACGTTTTAATAGCTCTCAATTTAAATGAAACAACACTGGCAACCAAACTTGAATTTATTACACTTACACAACATTGTGAAAGCTACCTAATATAAAAACAAGGTCCAAATTTTGAACTAAGGTCCTGTCACTGAATTGGTAGATAGTCGGTCATGATTTTCCAAGGTAACACTTTCAGTGGTCACAAAGCAGCAGCTTTCTGAGTTGAAAACTGAAGCCATTGTAAAACTTAAAAAAAATAATAATAATTAATTAATTAAATTAAATAAAAAAAATAATAAACTGCAGTCCTTTATCTGTCCACTTGAGGCTGTCTCCAGGGGGCAAAGGAAGTCTGACAAAAACTCGTGTTGAAACATCCATTTGTACAGCATAATTAGGTATATTTACAACATGGTACAAAATGATTTTAGGTCAATAAAGCTTGATGTTTGGTATCTGTTAAAAAAAATGTATTATCATTTATAGGTCTAGACCTGTTAACACTTTTGAAAAGCATTGTGAGATAATTTTTGTTATGAATTGGCGCTATGTAAATGAAGTCTTGATTGATTGATTGATTGATTGATTGTTTGATTGATTGATTGATTGAAGACAATGGATACACAATGTTATTGGCAGTATCAGACAGTATGGGTGGGGTTATGACATTCATTTTGGAGCTATTCAGACTAAGAGTTGTGGGTGTGGCTACATTATCAGATGGTAAGAAAGCATTAGACCCACCTCAGCTCCACCTCTTGGCTTGTTTGTGGGTTTTCCAAAAGTTAGGGTGGAGTTAGTATTTCTGTTATGGTGACCAACACCATTTGGTTTCAAAGCACCTACTCACAAACTAATAGGCGATGTTACTGAGACTTCGTTCATCTTCAACAGTCAATAGAGATCACTCCTTTTTCAGAGGGTAGAGGGGACAGTCTTCTACCTAGAGCAGATTTCTCTTTGCCTCTATACGAATCAGTTTATTCGTCTTACTGCCTCTTTAATTTGTATTAGTGATGTAATTATACTGTTCATTGTCTATCGATACAGCTGTCCATAGACACTGACTATTTTGATCAAATTGGCAAAGATCAGTCGAAAGAAGGCTGTCAGTATATTTCAGCAGCTAACAGTTTGATATGCAACACCTCATAGAGCCAGAGCACCATTTGAAGCTATTATACAGTGTTCAGCTCACTAATAGATTTATTAGAGGTCTGGTGCCAGCTTGTTACTGACAGTCTGGGGAAAGAGCAGAGAGGGGGATCTTTGGATCTGCATGCTTGGAAAAAAACCCTATAAATTAGTGTTGCAAGTTGAATACGTGAACGAGACATCCAGCTCAAGTCGTCTGTTCTTAAACCTCTGCTTATGGCAGAGGTGACATTCTTCTTCCTCTTCTTTTTCTTCTTCTTGTGTATGAGTAGTCATAGAATCTGGCTCTCATTTCCCAAATCACAGTCCATCAGCATGCTCCATTTTTAATCATCAGCTGCAGAGAAAGGTCATTACCCAAGTAAATTACCTCTTTAGCATTTGATTATTCACTTCTGAAAGCATAAAACATCTGGCTGTCTGAAATGTATATATAATATATTTTTATCTCTCTCTCTGTCTCTCTCTCTCTCTCTTTCCGTGTGTATGTGTGTGTGTTTAGCTACAACATAAGTACATTCTTTTTTTTTTCAATCTTAACCCTGTTATAGCTGGACACTCATTTTAATCAAAAATAACTATACCTCTGGAAAAAAATCTTTATAAGGGCTGCATTTCCTCCTCTTTTGGCCCTGTTTTCAATGGATGACACTAGGAAAAAAACTGAAAAGTTTGAGGTTGAATATTTGCATCTACTGAAAAGACCAAATGATAAAGCACTCTGACAGTCCAGTGCACTTACCCAGCACACGCTGTAAAACATCTGTGGAAAGCTGAACATAATTCATTACCCAAACACCCAAGTATGAATGCTAATAAAACTGTTTATAGATGATGGTGTCACTTGGGCCATCTCTCATTCTTCCTCTCCCACACACAGACAGCCAAACAAAAATCAAACCGTAAATTAACATAACACGTCATTTGGTCCAGTCAAAAGTATTCTGATATGATAGTAGACGCAAGGGTAAAACAGCATCATCGCCTGACAACATGAAGATTGCTGCAGGATACATAAATGAAATGAAAGTTGTTTTATCACAATATTTAAGTGCTGATTCTATTTGTGTTATGATTCTGAAGCAATAGGTGACTCAGTTCTACTAATTTATTTGACTTGATTTTTGTATTGTTGTGTCTCTTTACGTTGCAAAATCAAAAAGAAAGTACAATAACATGAGTGAGATTTACTGCTGTTCAGCTTTTTCAGCAGATGTTCTTCACTTCGTCTTTTCTGCTTTTTTGTTTTATTTTTTTCTTGACCTCCATCACAACATAGTTTAGCAACACCTGATCCCACAAAGTGCTTTTCCACCCCAACTGTCATTCTCCAATAAGCATCTATTTTATTGGTTTTCCAGGTGATAAGTCCCACCCCATCTTGTATTTAATGGGTTGCTTATGACAGCGGTGGTAGCACCTTTCTGAATAGTACAGTCTGACATGTTCTAGCACCTGAACGCCCAACCAAACAACCTTCATAAAGATGCAGGACACAGTGGTTTCTTTCTAGGTACCAACATGCTGCTGACTGCATTGTTCCCTCAGTAAGTAGAGTTCTGAAAATTTGAACAGGTATAAGAACACTCACTCACATGGATCCAAACATTACATTTAACTTTCTGTGGATGGCAACTGGTGTTTTGAGGGTTCTTCCTTAAAGCTGAATGTTCAAAATGTTAATCAGTAAGCTAAATGTTAGCCTGTCAGACTAATTCACTAAAGTGAGGTGAAAAAGCTCTATGAAAATGGAAGCACATAATTGTTATTATTAGAGGACCCCCATGATTGGCCTCCTTCATGTGCCGCAGCTCACTTAGACATGTGACTCACCAGTCCTCATCATCTCTGATGTAAAGCAAGGCTTACATCACCACTACCAGGACATATTGTAATGCACAGCATTGCCTTGCTTCTTACCTCTCCTTTCCATCTCCCAGAGATTACCATATATTGTTTTGAGCATTTGTCATTTATTGCCTTTCTCATTCAGCTCACTGGACATGCAAGGCCAAACAGTCGTCACCCAAAAGCCAGCGGTGTATGTGCACAATTTCCATCCCTCTCTCTTTCTGTACTCACCCAACCCTTATTGAAATGGTGGCTATGAATCTTCATTGCATCTGCTGGTGTGGAAAGCGGGCCTCTCCTAAATGACTATTGATGATAATGCCACGCTGTAAGGAATGTGAACACAGTATGGAAATGGCACTGCAAGCCTGGAAGACCTGGAGAGATGGAGTTTTGGAGTACTGAGTGGTACAGATCGGTTAGGAGGGCATGCGCAATCAGCCCTAGTGTAAATTCACTCTGAGAGAATATACACTGTGATAGTTATAAATAAGAAGACTCATGAAAGGCTTTTAAATATAAACTTGCTTTCATATATTTGAAACGGTAAGTGGAGCTTTTCATTGTCCAGTTTGTTTGGGGGAGGTTTGTTTATGGTTGTTTGTTTCAGGACATTGTAGAAAAATCTGAAGGAAGCAACCTTATGCTTTAAATTAAAATGTAAAAGCATGTTAAAAAAGAAAAAAAAAAAGGAAAAAAAACTTTTTCTTTTTAAAGAAAAAAGTACAAAAAAAAAATAAATTACTAATAGAAGAAAAAGAGGGACAACAATCTGATCAAATATATATTTTCTATTTAGTTTCAGAAATTAAATGAAACCCTACTTTTATTTTTCTTTGAGGATGGGGGGTCAGGATATCAAATTTTTACTTTATTATTATTACTTTTATTTACTTATGATTTTTACGCCCAGAAAGTCATGTTAAATTGATGTCATATTGGTTATTATATAACATGAAAACACTTTCAGGCAAATTAAAAACTGAAAAAGACAGACGAAGGTGCAGCAATAAGCTGGCTCAAAAACTAATAAATACATGCACATGACTCCATTTGTCTTTTTGTTGTAAAATGTTCTAAGATGACATTTCTAATGAACTGGAGCTTGAAAAGTGATTATTTACCTTGCTTTAAACTTCCTACTCCTCATGTAATGTGTGCTGTAGTAATACCCATTCTGTAGCTAGCTTATAAGCTGATTCCTTAGTCTTCGGCTGATTCTTCATCTTCCCTCTTTGTAAAAGCAGCTGGAAATCGTGAACCACTTCTACAACCAGAACCACGACTGACCCCTACCCCCTACTTTGAACCAATTAGTTTGGCAATACCACCACATGTGAAAAAAAAAAAGAAAGAAAAAAAAAAGGAAATAAAAATGAAACTGCAGAATATCAGTATTTTGTTTTTTTCTTAAGAAATAAACTATTGTCAACATCAGTATGGTGATAAAATGATAATAATTGGTGTAATAAATACAGCTTTTTGTCCAGAAGTACAGTTTAACACAAATTGATGCACTTAAAAACAGTTTTTGAGGAGTCTGTGCTGCCTTTATTATGAAAGACACTAAATATTCTCTGGGTTTTTTTTCCTCTGAACTGCTGCAGGAAACAGCTTCTGCAGGTAGCTTCTGTGCACTGGTGATATCCCCTCCCCCAAGGCCTGTACAACTCGTCCTTGGCTGCCAAAAGTAAAACTTACCCAGACAGCATTAAGTAATCATCTGTTTACAAGCCTTGAGACAGTCAAGGGATGCTGCCTGACAATACAGATGTCATCTAATCCATCTGGAGGGTTCAAGCTATTGTGGTGCAGGATCTCGGCCTCTTTCTATACCGGCCTGTGTTTACAGATAACTCATATCTTTTTGATTACAGTTATTCTGAGAAATCAGCTTTGTCCAGATGTATAAACTGATGTGCAAAATCTTGCATACTCTATTCAGCATCTTGTATATGAAACCTGTATTAATAAAGTGCTGTGAGACGGCTCAACTCACAGTAAACAGTGTCAGACAAAGGACAGACACCTTCTAAACAAAAGCATGGTGCATAGAGAGAATGTAAGGGACTGAGTTTAATATGCAGCATCAGTGACAATCACGCTGTGCATGATTTACTATCTATAATTAGCAACTAACATAGTACAAGTTTGTGTTGCACTTTAATAGTTTTATAACAAGTTATAATTTGTGTAGCTTTTAATATTTTGCAGATTGAATCATTTTTCTTGCATGTGGTGTAGTTTTAATTTGATCCCCTGGTAAATTCTGTTGTGCTCATATCTAAATCATTATTGATTACCTCTCTAAAGTGTGATGATGATGATTGAAGTACAGTATAATAGCTGCTGATGGTTTGCAGGTGCGTATGTAATTAATGAGTGAATAAATGACAGTGTGTGCTATAAATAACCACAGCCATGTGTAGTGGCCATGCATGAGCGTCTCTGCTTTGTCACTGGACTTCAACATTATGGTTCTGTGTTTATGTTGTTTTCTCTCTTAATCTGTTTTTTTAGAAGAAAGTCAGACTGACACAGAAGGCACACCACTTCATCTCAGAGTGGAATGTTAATGAATCAAAACACATCATAGCATGAAGCCGTGATTGGGGAAATTGACTCTTTACAGTATTGATGTGATCTTTAAAGACATTCGAGCATTAAAGTCCATAATCAGTTGTGAACTCATCCAAAAACAGGGCTTGCTACACAGAAAACCTCTGGTCTTGGCCTAATTGCTGTCAACTCCAAATACATATCATTTCAGGAAACTAATGTGAAGAGACAAAAAAAAGAAAACTCAGCCTACACACTTCTTCTCACCCTGCAAACAAGATGGTCAGTGCAGTTTCTATCCAAGGCTCCACACCAGTGAGACCAATCTGTTCCAAAAAGCATACAGCATCACAATCCTCCCACCTGGGCCACAAAATCAACCACCATTGAACATTACAGACTCTGACAAGGAATACAAGAACCCAATCAAGACCTTAATACACTTCCCAACCCTCAAATTTTCCTGTGCAACCCGCATCAAGCCACCCCGCTCCATCTTTCTCCTGCTTTCCTTTCCTGGGACTGTCAGTGTTGTGGAGTAGCACAAAAAAGGAAGGCAGTCGTGTCACAGAAGATTTTCTAGAGGCCTTGACAGAACGGATGGGTCTCCATTACTGTAATGAGCCTACAGGAATGGCCGCCACGCTTTCCTCATTTACGCCATCTCAGGCGGCGTCTCCTCCGGGGATTCACTCTTTTCTCTATAATGGCCTACTCAGTCTTCTTTTACTCCCTCTCTCTTTTGCTCTTTGCTCTCATTCCCTTTATACTATCTGAGAAATTTACAAGAGGCGTGTACATTTGTGTGTGTCTGAGTGTGTGTATGTGCACGCTTCAAGATAATTTTCAGGTGGGGGGCTGAAGGTTATTGAGGAGAGTAGATATGTGTCCTGGTGGATTTGTAGCATGAAAGTGATCTGGAGTATTACCTTTTTTGCTAAGACAAAGGTAAAAAGGAAAACCATTCATCTCCTTCTCCCCTCTCTCCTCCTCCTTCATGCAGGAGTGGGAAAAGTAGAGTGTACAGCCTAATGTGGCAGGGATGAGCTCCGGCCCAAACAGGCTTCTTACTCTCCTAGCATGAGCTGGCTTTCCTCAACTTAAAGGAACTGTGAGGACTTTCTGAGTGATCTTGAAAAAGTCTCACTTCTAGATGTGTCTGATCCTAATTCACAACTTAAAATGAGATTTTCACTGCCAATATAGGTTATTTCAAATGCTATTTCTTAGCTTCCCGATCAGGTCAGACAAGACAGAATTGATTACAGCACATCGAAGTCTCTATGACAACACCACACTGGCCGATAAAGTTTAGTAGTGTTTATTAGTGATGGTGGACACTGGAGCTGATCTGTCAGACAGAAAAAGGACAGAAGAGCAGAAGAAAACTAAATGGGAGAATGATAGAGAACAGGCTAAAGGCTAAAACACGAGCTAAGCGATTTGTTCATTCCAACCCACATGCTGCTATACTGCAGTGATGTGATCAAACTTTAAAGTCTATCAATAAAATTAAGAGTGAGGTTATGTTAGCTCTGCTTGGTCGATGAGCAGGACATAAGGATTCGCTAACATTACACGTTAGCCTACGGATATGTCAGACACCAGGCTAACAATGGCACTACATAGCGGACTACTCAACTACTGTACAAACTGACAGCAGCGCTGCATAACTGTTGATAAATACCTTCATGCGTTGTGTAAAAAGTTGTCTTAAAGAAAGAAAAGTAGTGTTAAAAAGACAATCCAATTTATTTCCAAATTAAACATGCATTGTTAAGAGTCAAGTCATCACAACAGTGTGCACACGATTTCAGCCAAAAGGTGCTGCTGCAATCTACTTCAAATAGGTAGTCCTCACAGCCCCTTTAACCAAAAACCAGGTGCCTGGGTTGTTGGGCACATTAGGGGCCATGTGGTACAGTTAAGTTATCAATAGGGTATAAATATTAGCATTAAGTCATAATAGTTTGTATTATTATTATTATTATTATTATTATTATTATTGTTATTATTATTATTATTATTATTATTATTATTATTATTATTATTATTATTATTATGTCTTTTTCATATTAAAGCGGGGTATATCTTTCTTTTCTTTTCATTGTTGTTTCCTCTCGACTTTTGCCATTTTTAGAAAAGAAATGGGGGGAAGGCAGCTTGGGAAAGACAGAGAGTATGAGTCAGTCTTGAAGTTTGTGGTGTTCTCACAGTTGACCAGTCATTTGCAACATCTCACTACTGGAAAGAATTGCCCATTCAATTTCTTTTTCTCTTTCTGGCATCTCTGTATGAGGCTCAAGATTGCTATGGAAAACTCACATCACAAAGAAAACGTGAAAGTGTTAAGTTTTTAAAGTAACACTTTTCCAAAACAAACCACATCTTTTTGCACATTCTGTTCCAAAACAAAACCACATCTTTTGCACATTCTGTTGTAGTTATTGTATATATTTTTTGTATTTTTCTTCATATTGTCATTTTATATTGTACAGTGATTTTATTTTTTTTATATTTTATATTCGGTTTGCTGCTGCTTCAAAAGACTTTCCCAGCTTGGGACAAATAAAGTACCTATCTTATCTTATCTTATCTTATCTTATCTTATCTTATCTTATCTTAATGTGTGCATCAACTTTGACATTATCGAATGAATACATTTTCATGGCACACATTCAGTGCTTTGTCTTAAATGATTCAATAATGTTTTTTTTTTTTTAATAAAATAATAAACACTAGTTTTCACTGAAGATAAAGGCCACCATCATCCATGTTTCCGAGAAAACAAGGAACACAGGACTTTATGACTACAGACCCGTCACCCTGAATCTGTGGTGATGAAGTCATTTAAGCACCTTCTGTTGTCTTGCCTCAAATCCATCACAGACCCACTCATGGACCCCCTTCCAGTTTGCCTACAGAGCCAACAAGTCTGTAGACGATGCTTTCAACATGGCCCTCCATTACATCCTGCAGCACCTCGAATCCTCAGGATCTTATGCCAGGGTCCAGTTCGTGGACTTCAGCTCAGCCTTCAATACCATCATCCCGGTTCTTCTGAAGGAAAAGCTTCCCAGCTCAGCATCCCTGACTCCACCTGTAGATGGATTACGACTTCCTGTCCCACAGGAGGCAGCAAGTGAAGCTGGGAGATAATGTCTCCAACTCCCGCTGAATCAGCACCAGTTCTCCCCAAGGCTGTGTCCTTTCTCCTCTGCTCTTCTCCCTCTACACTACCAGCTGCACCTCCAGTCATCAGTCCATCAAGCTCCTGAAGTTTGCAGACAACACCACCCTTATCAGACTGATCTCTGATGGTGATGAGTTCGCCTCGAGTGGGAGATTGGCCATTTGGTGACCTGGTGCAGCTGGAACAGCTTAAAGCTTGACGCTCTGAAGACCGTGGAAATGGTGGTGGACTTTAGGAAGAACGCAGCCCTACCCACCCCCATCACCCTGTGCGACTCCCAGGTTGACACTGTGGAGTCCCTCCACTTCCTGAGGACCATCATCACTCAGGACCTCAAGAAGGAGCTGAACATGAGCTTCATCATCAAAAAAGCACAACAGAGAATGTACTTTCTGCAGCAGCTGAAGCAATTCAACCTGCCAAAGACTATGATGGTGTACTTCTACACCTCCATCATCAAGCCCATCTTCACCTCCTCCATCACCATCTGGTATGCTGCTGCCATGGTCAAGGACAGGAGCAGGCTGCAGCGTATCATTCGCTCAGCGGAGAAGGTAACTGGCTGTAGTTTCCCATCCCTCCTTGACGTGTACACCTCCAGAACCCTGAGGGGAGCAAGCAGGATCGGTACAGACCCCTTCCACCCAGGACCCAAACTCTTTGAAACACTCCTCTCTGGCAGGAGGCTGCAGTCAATCAGGACCAAAACCTCACACCACAAAAACCGTTTCTTCCCATCTGCAGCCCTTCATCAACAAGTCTCATCAACAAGGCCTCTGACCCCCACTGACCCATCCCCCAAGAGACACTTGCCATACACATAATAAACACTACTTATTTGCACTGTCATGCACAACTCCCACCACCTTAATAAACACTTATTCTGTATATATCTTAATCTCATCTTCTCTAAGTATATATATTTGTGCATTTTTTAGTTTTCACTTATGCATGCAAAAATGTTTGGATTTTTTATATTCTTAATGTTATTTTATTTATGCTTTTTTTAACTATTCACACCAACAGACCAAGGCAAATTCTGTAATGTAAAAACAACTTGGTAATAACGCTGATTCTGAAAGGTTATATGTATTATCTTCCTTCCTTTAATATTTTTTCTAATTTTGCAATTTCATTCCAATTTATTTATGCAATTACATTTTTCAAGAATCAATAGTTTCACAAAAACAAACTAAAGTAAAAATAATTCATACATTCATCTTCTATACGGCTTATCCTATACAGGGTAACAAGTGGTTGGAGCCTATCCCAGCTGGCTTAGGGCGAGAAGCGGGCCACACCCCAGACTGGTCGCTAAATCAATCACAGGACTGACACAAAGAGACAAACAACCGTTCACGCACACACTCACACCTACGGGCAATTTAGTATCACCAATTGCCCGGGGAGAACCCACGCATGAACTGCAGGGACATATTCAAGACAATTCACCAGGTAAGTGATGTTTCAAGTTGCTCTTTATCACAGTTACTTTTTATGTTATGGACCAGGTGTCATCTTATGCTAAATGAAAAATGTCATAAATACATTGAAATGCCCCTGTGGTTCAGAAAATGTAGGAAGAACCCCACACCTTTGAAAAAAAAAAAATAACAGAACAAAGAAGAGCAAGAAGAAAACATGAACATGAGAGGCATGTTAGAGCCCCATCCGTAACAACAACCTGGAATGTAATTTAAATATATATATATCTCTATTAAAACCTGAAAAGGCTCCACGGTGGCTCCACGGTTAGTGCTGCAGCCTAAGAACAAGAAGGTCACAAGATTGAATTCTGGTTTACCTGACCAGCCTTTCTGTGTGGAACGTACATGTTCTCCCCGTGCATGTGTGGGTTCTCCGGGTACTCCGGCTTCCTCCCACAGTCCAAAAAGATGCTCACTAACCCCTGATTCACACATACAGCGTCGGCGCCTCGGTCCGTCGGCGCCGCGGTCCGTCAGCGCCGCGCACTGCGCTGTATTTCGCTGCCATTCAAGTCAATCAGTGCATTCACACAGCCCGTGCCGCAGTCCGTCTCCGGCACGTGTTACCAATGGCTGCTCGCGGCTGTTTCGCTGCGAGTGTATTCTTGCCGGAGTGCGCTGCAGAGACGCGTCAATCTCCGCAGAGCAGAACGTTCCAAACAGGAAATCAGACATGAAAAACTATCAGAGTTTCCGGTCTTTTCAAAATAAAGCACCATGTTCAGACTGTCGATCATAAAATTATCCTCGTATATTAAAACTACGACACTGGCACAGGGCCAGCAGTCACAGCGGGTCAGACCCAGAGGAAATCTGACGCCATGGACAAGGAAAAGTTTATTTTGGAGGCGCAAAACCTTATTATTATATACGACACAACACATCCTCAACATAAACTAATGAAGCTCTGGGAGGGCAGGTGAGTTTTACATACTAAATATCATGAAAGCAGTGGTCATGGGTGTGATTCCTGCGGGAACATGTGGTTCTCCTGTGATCTTGTGATCTCTTGTATCCAGCTGCTATGAGTACGCTGAGCTGCGCTCCGCTCCTGAGATGGATGCAGTGTGAATTGGCTCGCGCTGACTGATCGCGGCGCTGACGGACCGCGGCGCTGGCGCTGTATGTGTGAATCAGGGGTTACATGTTCTCCCAGTGCATGTGTGGGTTCTCTGGGTACTCCGGCTTCCTCCCACAGTCCAAAAACATGCTCACTAACCCCTGATTCACACATACAGCGTCAGCGCCGCGCACTGCGCTGTATTTCCCTGCCATTCAAGTCAATCAGTGCATTCACACAGCCCGCGCTGCGGTCCGTCTCCGGCGCGTGTTACCAACGGCTGCTCGCTGCTATTCTTGCCGGAGTGTGCTGCAGAGACGCGTCAATCTCCGCAGAGCAGAACGTTCCAAACAGGAAATCAGACACGAAAAATGATCAGAGTTTCCGGTCTTTTCAAAATAAAGCACAATGTTCAGCCTGTCGATCGTAAAATTATCCTCGTATATTAAAACTTCGACACTGGCACAGGGCCAGCAGTCATCAGCGGGTCAGACCCTGAGGAAATCGGAAAAGTTTATTTTGGAGGCGGAAAACCTTATAATTATATACGATACAACACATCCTCAACAGAAACTAATGAAGCTCTGGGAGGGCAGGTGAGTTTAACATACTAAATATCTACAGTTCTACAATTTCATTTAGCAGACGCTTTTTTCCAAAGCGACTTACAACACAAGCAAGAATTTTGACAAGAAGGAGAAACCTTATTAAGTGGGAATAAATGCTTCAAGTTAGATTAGTCACAGGTACTCTGTCATCAAGTGCTCACTGAAACCCCCCCCCCCCCTTTTTTTTTTTCTTTCGGATCTGACCCCTGAGGACAATGAGGAGAAGGGTCAGATTAAGTGCCAAAGTGTTCCCTGAACAGGTGAGTCTTCAGACCTCTCTTAAAAGTAGAAGGGGACTCTGTGGATCTTAATGAGTTGGGTAATTCATTCCACCATTTCGGTACAACAGAGGAGAAGAGTCTGGCTAGATATCATGAAAGTAGTGGTCATGGGTGTGATTCCTGCGGAAACATGTGGTTCTCCTGTGATCTTGTGATCTCTTGTATCCAGCTGCTATGAGTACGCTGAGCTGCGCTCCGCTCCTGAGACGGATGCAGTGTGAATTGGCTCGCGCTGACTGATCGCGGCGCTGACGGACCGCGGCGCTGGCGCTGTATGTGTGAATCAGGGGTTACATGTTCTCCCAGTGCATGTGTGGGTTCTCTGGGTACTCCGGCTTCCTCCCACAGTCCAAAAACATGCTCACTAACCCCTGATTCACACATACAGCGTCAGCGCCGCGCACTGCGCTGTATTTCCCTGCCATTCAAGTCAATCAGTGCATTCACACAGCCCGCGCTGCGGTCCGTCTCCGGCGCGTGTTACCAACGGCTGCTCGCTGCTATTCTTACCGGAGTGTGCTGCTATGAGTACGCTGAGCTGCGCTCCGCTCCTGAGACGGATGCAGTGTGAATTGGCTCGCGCTGACTGATCGAGGCGCTGACGGACCGCAGCGCTGGCGCTGTATGTGTGTATCAGGGGTAAGTTGATGCTCACTGGTGATTCTAAATTGCCCGTAGGTGTGAGTGTGTGCTTGAAAGGTTGTCTGTCTCTATGTTTCCTACGTATCTTTTTGCATGATAAAACGATTATATGTACCCCGATCACTTGATGAGAGCAGTTATAAAGGACTAATAGACTTGGGTTCATTAAGTCCTTCTGACCACTCAAAGCACTTCTACACAAGGTGAATGGCTCTCCCACCAAAGCAAAGAAACCCCAAGGGCAAACTTTCATAATGGTGTCTTTTCAGGCAGACTTTAAAATGTGGCACAAATGAACCAAGAGTAATGTGTTACTATTAAATAGTCAGGTTGTTTGATTGCCTTTTTAAGCTTTATAGTGTCTCTGCGAGTCTTTAAAAGACAGGACTCTAAAAAGACTTGTGATGAACGGCAATCAGTATCCACAGAGTAAACAATGGGACTGAACATGTTTCATTCACTGAATGTTAACCTGACCACACCATGGATCCAAACACCCATTATGCTGCAAGGCAAAAGAAACACGATAAAACAGGTTTTAAGTGGGTAGGAGCCAAGCTGTTCACACCAAAAGCCTCTTTTCTCTGCCCCAGACAAAAAGCAGTTCTGCTTCCCTGCTTTTTAATAATCACATGTGGAGCGAAGCCTTGTCCTTGTTTCAGTCGCTGTGTCTGGAAGAAATGTTGATATGAAAGACAGCATTATGTGGGTCTTCTTAACAAGAACAGACATGTAACATACTTAACTGCAGAAAAAGAAAAAGGCAACAGGTCTGAAAAGTAAAAAGCCTTTTCAGGGATCTTTTTTTTTTTTTGTTAGTTTTTGCTTTATTCCTTTAAAAAAATAAAAAAAAAACTCATGGGGCATTGCCCTGATAGCACCTTTCCTTTGGCTTGGATGTAGGCCAGATGAACTGCAAATATGTTGCCTACGTTAGGAAGTGAATGATGGCCAAAATATTTTTGTCTGCTGTCGGCATTAATAAATTTCTTCCATGAGCACCTTAAACATTAAACAAACGCCATTTTTCCTTCAAAGTTTATTAACTTGACTTTCTCTGATATACATTCCATGAACCATACATTATTAATATCATTAATTTCTGGACCATGCCTTTTCACAGACTTGGTGCCCATATATAATGTTCATAAAAATGAACCAAAAGCTTGGTGTAATGATGAGGTAATCACATAAGGATCACCTCTTGTGAAAAATACAAGTTTTTTTGGGGGGGGGGGTTTCTCATTGTAAATAATGTAAAGCTACTACAGGGGTACCAGAAGGACACATAAGAGCATAAAAATGCATAATGGTTTCTATTTAATGTATCAGTGAGAATGAATGACTGAATGAATTGGTGTATGTTCTTCAGACAAACTGACCCCAATTTTCCATATTATTTGTACTAATACAAATGTACATAAACCACATGTCTTTCAAAGGCAGTGTTGTTATCTGATCCATGTGCTTCATTTGCAGAACAGAAATGTGTTCTGATTTTGAAGGCAAAGCAAATGAGTGTAAGATTTGGCTCTCATATGGTGTGCCATGCCATATCTCAGCCAAAGGTGCCTGTTAGGTGCCACACAAGACCTTAAAGCTGATACTATTGGGCTGGTTTTGAAGGTATACTGCTCAGTGTTGTGCATATTAATCAGTTCATGTAGCAATCAGCTTTAATAAATGACACAACACCAGCTTGTTCCAGTGTATAGTTTTATTTGTGTTTTACAGTGTGTGATCTCTTAAAAGGTCAAGAGTATATTGGTCATAAATTCATGGATCATTGTCGTGTCAAATCAGCACCGAAGAGAAATGTTCTCGCGTGACAGTTTTATTCTCAGACTTAATTTTCACGTGAATATTTTTTTCATTTTGACTCAAGGTTTGATGCTCACTCTCCTCCATGAAAAATGTATTCCTTCTCTTTCAAGTCCAGTGATGATGGACACTTAGTGATCTCAAAAATTGGGAGAAAAACAACTATTTAAAACTTTTCACTGAATATGGAGTTGAGTGAAACCTAGGATTTGTTCCTCAGCATTTCTTGGACTCTGAAAAATCCTGCATTTGTTGTGTCACTTTGGCTCTTTGTTGTGTAAAAATGAAATCCTTGTAGGAGGACAGGGAGAGTGGTTGAATCATAAAAATGACAGACTTAGAAGGAT
The DNA here is from genome assembly GCA_030710495.1 of Labroides dimidiatus. Lineage (NCBI taxonomy): Eukaryota > Metazoa > Chordata > Actinopteri > Labriformes > Labridae > Labroides > Labroides dimidiatus. The sequence continues at coordinate 15,020,182 of CM061147.1, forward strand.
AGATTGGATTTCTTTGAAGTGGGTTTCTATGAGGTACTTATAAAAAGCAAGGGGGCTGCTTGGTGGTGCAACAGTTACAGCTGAAATACACCGGCTGCGTCTGCGTTGCAGCTCCGCTCCGTCACAGCGTCGGATCAGATAGGTTTCCATTGAAGTCAGTGTGTCAACTTACACTGGATCCGTTCTGCTGTGGTTCAGCTGCGTGGCTGGTCCGACAGGTCGCAGCTTATTTGCAGCCAAACTATGCCGGATGCCAGGTGTGATGCAGAGTAGAGAAGATTGAGCAGGGCAGGAAGTAGAGCATGGAAACTACTACTACTAAGTCTGAGACTTTCAAAATAAAACAAACTGTGTCAAAACTGGATCCTATTTAGCTTACCAATGCAAGAAAACACACAATGTCACAATTGGTCACAATGACCAAGACACGCCAGAAATCAACAGGTTTGAGGTTTAACAACACAACATGAACGAAGAGAGGAGAGGAAAGTGCGGGAATTACTCGGTCTCGTGACTCCAGCTGTCTGTCAGTCCTGCGGCTTGTTGGACTAAACACGCAGCCGCTGTGAGTTGACAAACGAAATCAATGCCGAGTGGCGTCAACGCCAGTGTATTTGAGGCGTTAGCGCTGTAGCCTCACTGCAAGAAGGTCACAAGATCAAATCCCAGTTTGGCCAGCAGCCTTTCTGTGTGGGGTTTGTATCATGTTCTCCTCGTACATGCATGGGTTCTTTCCAGATACTCCAGTGTCCTCCCACGGTCCGAAAACATGCTCATCAGGTTAACTGATGATTCTAAATTGCCCATAGGTGAGCGTGAAAGGTTGTCTGTCTCTGTGTGTCAGTCCAGGGTGTACCCTACTCTTGCCCTAAGACAGCTGGGATAGGATTCAGCCAGCCGCAACCCAGAACAGGATAAGCGGTATAGAAGATGAATGAATAAATAAATGGATGCATGAATGAAAGTGTCACACAATGCTAAGCAGTCGTCTCCTGTTCGAGATGCCAATTTGGAAGCTTAACCCCTGACCATTTATGAGAATTTTTTTTTTTTTTTCAATGACTTAAAATGTTCCCACATCTGAAAAGTTCCCAGCAAACACACAGTGTTTCTTTACTTTATCATGATGGAAACTGTCTTTTTGGGGGGGGATTATGTTTTTAACCACACAACAGATTTGCTCTCTCACACAAGCAGCAGACTGGATTAGATCAGCCATGCATTTCAGCACTTATGAGAGGAGAAACCTTTCAAAAGACATAAATCATTGATAGAAGAGAAAAAGGTATCTCCAAATGCAGCACATAGCTTGTTTTTCAAGTATTGATCCCTTCTTACTGAAAGAAATTAAATCAATTTTAAACTAAAGAAAGAAAAGCACTTTGTGTGAAATCAAGAATATAGTCATCATTGTGAGAATGTGTTTGAGATGCTCTCTTTCTGTAGCAGTCTTTGCCATCAGTGTGAGAATGGTATGTGAATAGGTGACTTTAACTAGCAGCGTTAAGTGGTCTGAAAGACTAGAAGAGTGCTTTTTAAGTACAGGTCTATTTTCCACTTACTTTTCTTAAAGGACGCATGCAGAGATGTAGCAGCTGTCTGGGTCGATGTTATCATCATCAACTTGAACTGTCCCTTTAAAATTGTATTGTGCTTTTTGCCACTTTCAATCGACTACATATCAAACATGATCATACATAATTACTTAACAGTCAGGTACAGAAACTGGATAATTGAAAGTCCAAGAAGCAATTAAGTTGAAAAAATAAAACTGTCTGGCAAACAGGAGAAGTGTTTCACAGATGCCCTGAACTGGATCCTTGGACCGAGAGCCAGACAGGATTCTGCTCCAAAAGCGATCTTCAGTTGAAGAGCCAGGGATGAGCAGAAGGAGTTTTCCATTGAAGAATTGAGCAGTATGTTAATTAATTTCCTTTATGTTCTTGCATAAGTGCATTTGGGAGGATACCATCAAAGAAAGACATGTTTTCATTATTTAAGATAGTTCATGCATGCTGAGTTTTTCCCTCTTTTTTTTTTTAGCTTCGTCCGAGTCATAGTAACAGTTTTTATTTGGCTCAACTCTTTTAAGATGTATGTAACAACTGATAAAATGTAGATGCTTCTTTTTGCATTTGATGTATAAAGAGTGGAGATGTTAACATCATAGAGGTTGGGTTATTTTGTGGTTTAGGGTCTTTTACACAACAGCCATGTGTAAAAAACAATCTAATTTAATGAAAGAGACTGTAAATGTATGGCATTTTACTCACAAAGTCTGCCAATCCCAGCTGCCAGACTTTAAATGATCTCATTTAGAAACTCAAAGATATTGAGAATTGGCTGGTTAGATGTGCAGAAGTCCTACAAAGCTGATGAACGGGCCTTCCAAGCCTGTTTATTGTTTGCACAAATTATAATAGGAAGATCAATGCAGGTATTACCCAGACAGTAAACACACACAGAATCTTGGAATCTGTGTTTGTGGAGTCCTCCTTGTACACCTAGCAGTTTTGTATTAGTGAATTTTAGTTTTATCGGATGTGCAGAAACTGCATTGTGATTTCATAAAACATGTATTTAATCTCAATCATGATGTAAATTAACGGCACATGGTAATTTTACCCTAGGGTGCAGGGTCTCCTGAGTGAGATCAACCAATTAACTCATTGCCAGAAGAAGTCCTTTTATCAAATTTCTCACTCTAATTGGAAGACTGGGTGTTAATTTTCAGAGTCTGCATAATGAGTCCAGTGTGTACAGTTTGAGAAATGATTGCAGTGCGGCAGCTTTGCCAAACAGTGAGCAAACATTCTGAGGGAAAATTAAGAAGAATCTAAATTTGTAGTTTATCAATTTGTGTGCGTGTGTGCATGCATGTGTGTGTGTGTAACAAGTCAGAGAACGCAGTTTGTTCCAGTTAAAAAAAAAGAAAAGACAGCATAAAATTAAGAGGTATACTTATGTCTGAGAAAAAAGCTCAGTGCCGGTTGTTTGGTAAACAGTTTTATTAAACAGAGGTTATACTTTTGAAACAGTACTTCTTTCATAGTGCAGCTTGACTTTGGGGTCATTTTATAGATTTAACACCAAGCTGTGTATTCAGTTTGCATTTGAGCAAAGTAACTGTTGTGAGGTTGAGAGTCTTTCTGTTGATGTACTCTTTCTACATTTATCACAGTTCATGCTAAGCACCTGTCCAGGGCACTGGGATCACAGTGGACCACTTCAGTGTTGTGCTCCCCTCCCTTATCACCAAAACTAATAATTAGATAGAATAATTAAATAGGCTTTTAAGGACTCTTTGTGGCCTCTGCACAGAAGGATGAAACTCATTGAAGAATATTTTGAAGAAAAAAAAAAATTAATTGAGTAAATGATAGACCAGAGGAGTTTTAAGCATAACACCGCAGTACATCTTACAGTGCCAGCCAGTTGTGCTCTTGTTTTGTACAGACCCCAATCATTGTCACAGCAGTAATAACTAATATGGATCCTATATGAATAGAGCCTCGCATTTTCTTTAACTTTGAAAGTGTTTCTAATGACTGGGAGAAATTTAACTCTTCTGTTTTCCTACTTTTTCTCCACCTGTTCAGACAAGATCTGCTCGAACCAGAAGTTAGAGTCTCGCGAATGAGCATGGATTATTTTTTCTGTTGTTTATTTATTTGTTTAAGTGGTGGGACTTGATTAAAAAAATTAATCGAATAAATTATGCCATTTGTAATTAATTAATCGTAATTAATCGCATTTTAATCGCATCCATATTCAGCATCAGAAGCAACACTTTTCAAACAGATTTTGTAGTTTAAACTTCTGTATGTGACTATTCAATGATTTAGTCTTCTATCAGAATCTGTTTATTTTGCTCAAAAGATTTATTTTTTTTTTTTTTTGAAAATGCGTCAATTTCCACAGAGCAGATCGTACCAAACAGGAAAACAGACACGAAAAACGATCAGAGTTTCAGGTCTTTTCAAAATAAAGCACCATGTTCAGCCTGTAGATCGTAAAATTATCCTTGTATATTAAAACTTCGACACTGGCACAGGGCCAGCAGTCATCAGTGGGTCAGACCCAGAGGAAATCTGACGCCATGAACGAGGAAAAGTTTATAATGGAGGCGGAAAACCTTATAATTATACACGATATGACACATCCTTTATATAAGGACACCAACAGAGACTAAAAGGGAAGGACTGAATTAATGAAGTTCTGGGAGGGCAGGTGAGTTTAACATACTAAATATCATGAAAGTAGTTGTCATGGGTGTGATTCCTGCGGGAACATGTGGTTCTCCAGTGATCTTGTGTATCCAGCTGCTATGAGTACGCTGAGCTGCGCTCCGCTCCTGAGACGGATGCAGTGTGAATTGGCTCGCGCTGACGGACCGCGGCGACTGTTTTTTTAAAAGTAAATTTTCCATCCACCGAGCTAAGCAAGGCACTGTCATCAGTGTTATCCATCACTCAGTGCGTCGCTATAATCCGTCTGCCAGAAACTCGTGCACTGAGAACCGTTCTGTGTGATATAGACTATAATATATAATATAATATAAAATGCGTTATTTTTGCGTTAATTATCCAATAAAGTCCCACCACTAATTTGTTTGTTTATTTATTTATGTTTTTAGGTCTTTATATCAGTCTGCACATGTTCAGTACTATTTCGGGGGAGGGCACCATCTTTCATGAGAGCTTTTTCATCCCCTCAGTGAGGGTCTGAGGGTTTTCATGTCTGTGTTTTTTGTATATATATATGATGTAGAGTCATCTGATAATGAGGTATGATGACGGAATATTCACACACAAATATATGCAGTACTACAAATAAGCTGCAGTGTTCATTCTTTGAGGTCTACTTTGACATGAAGCAGTCATCAACAAAAAGGCTCCGGTCTTGTGATCACATCATTAATCCAGACATGTCTGAGCTGTGATCTATGATGTACTTGCATGTTTCTTGCCACATTAACAAATGTTAGATATTAATCCTTGAAAGAGACGAAGGCCACAGTTCAAAGCATGAGCACATAAGTCAGGCTCGGGGTTGCCAACGTGGCTTATTTCATCTTGAAACAGCATGCATTTTCACCATGTTTCATCCACCAATCAGCTTAACACATGCCTCCAGATGAATGGAATCCATTATCTTTCCTCCCCTTTGAAGGTCAGCCAACTAACTTTTAAAGTTATTGTCCAAAAAGAAAAAAGGCACAGCAGTGTTTGGGAAAAAACATTTCCACTTTCAAGTGCTACCTCACTGGATGTCTGAAATTTCTCATTTGGAGTTGACAGGGTGCTGCTGGGAGCAGAGCAGCCTCACTCAGGGACTGCTCTCTGGCCGTGGCTCCTATCTCTCATTTTCTCTCTCCGCAAATACGCCCCCATACCTGCTCACATAACCCAAAGACAGCCAGGCTGCACAGCGGTGCAAGCTCCCCACTCACAACAACACAGCATGCTGGCAGGCACTCAACAGAGAGCTGGTATAGCGTCAGTGTGTCAGGTGATGTATGTTTGCTGCTGTAGAGCTTGACTGTGATTGTTGTTTTTTTTTTTTTTTAGAAAGGTCTTGATTTCTGGAGAACGTAGGTTTTTATTTTGTTTTATCAACATAAATGTTGGTTAATATCACTGACATGCTTTTTATTAGAAACCAGAGTATAAAGGGAAGACAGGATGAATGGTGAGACGGCATAATGCGCTGGCAGGAAGTGCTTTCTGCAAAGATCTGAGAGAAAGATTTGGTAAAATTTTGTTACAACCCTTTGACATATCATCAGCCATGGCCTGTGACAATAACCTTTAGTCCTTAGACATTCATGCAGTAATTATGAGTTGACTTAGAGGGATTATACTACATGAATGTGCCTTTGTTTCTGTGACCTTGGAGAGGTTGACTAATCTCTCTAATTGAGTGGTTGTAAACACCATTGTTCCCGGTCTGCTCCAATGTCAATTTGCTCGTGTTTGTCGACGAGCTCTCGCACATCATCTCTAAGTGTTTGCACCGCCAGTGTAGGTATTATGACAATCTATTTATCTAGAAGCTATTTGGCAGCGCAAGACTCAGCTTTCAGCGCAATCCTTCAGATCTGTGAATGGTGCTTATAATTAATGTATTCAAAGCAAAGGAGGGAAAAATAACTTTGCCTGGTAGTCACATGCAATATTAAAATCATGTTTTCAGTCTTCTCTTGACTGTGACATGCCATACAGCCGCAGTGGTGAAAAACGATACTAAATATTCATACTTTAATAGTATTTCTGCATTTCACAATGGGATGATGGATTTCCTTGTCCATGCCCTCCTTGAAAACCCAGTTTCATACATATTTAATAAGGTCCTCTAAACAATTTTTACATTTTGTCTACTTCAATGATGCATGCCATCAAACTCACAGGAAAAGTGCTTCATTCCACCCCTATTCTCTGCACCTTCTCCTACACTCCCAAACCCCTCTTTTGTTCGACTGCCAACTTTCACAGGTCTGTATTTATTATCAAATATTTTAACCCCAGCTCCAGTGGGTGGCAGCAGGCCCAAATAACCCATAATGGAGCATCTTCATGTGATATATTGGTCAACCAAATACATGAATGTGAATGATATGATTGTGCCTCTGAAAAAAACATGTTGAGAGAGTGTAGATGCGCCTGTGCTAAGTGGGATGCATTCATCATAGCATCCCTGAGGCTGACTCAGTGCATGCTGAAGCACACGTTCCTGTTCATCGACAGCAGTAGAACATTAATGGAGATAAGATACATGGAATAAATCAGTCAACAAATGCTCACACAATATCACTCACCACATTTGGCAGCATGAAGGTGAGCCTCCTCTAACATGAATATGAATGAGAGGTTATGTTTTTCATTTATTTTATATACTTTCAGGCATGAGGGTTTATTTTTTCTTTTTTTATGACAGAAAGATAATGCATTCTCTTCTTAGTGCAACATGTGCATCCAAATGTATGATGGCCACAGTCATTGTCCTGGACCCAAATTAACCTGAGCAGTACAACAGCTAGTGTCAGTCCATTTCACCCTGACAGCCACGTTATAGCTCCACTGGAAGGGAACCAAGTGAGAGAAAAACATGAAAATTGACATATAGGATAAAATGACAGGCAGCATTTACTATCACCTCTCTTCCTCTCTGTCCCTCTCTCTTTCTTTCTCCCTGTCACACACACACACACACACATGCAAACACACTTCTGTGTCAAGCAGCTTGATATCGTCATCCAGGAAAACTCACAATTAATTCTTGTAATAGGATTTCGCTCTCCATTTTTCCTGAAACTTATCTTGCCACATTGGTCACAGGAAAAGATAACCCCTGATAAATGAACACTTCATACAAACAGAGGATAGAGATTATATTAAATAGTCAAGGGTTTCATTTGGTCTCTTTCTCAGTCTGCAGCCACGGGCTTTCATAAAAGTAAAAGCTCATTCATTTGGATAAGAGGATGAAGCAGCTGATTAAGTTTAATCAGTGGAGTTCTTGGATCTGAGGTGTTGAATCTGGTTTTGCTCCGACACTATTAGTCGCACTGTATGATGTAAATCTTTTCAGCTGCTTTTAGTGGTTGAATAACTATCTAGTGAGTCAATATTGACTTTTATTAATGATATCTTTAAATCTCCAGGTACTCCGAAGAGTAGAGGACTTATTCTTTCAAATTTTCATCCCACCAACACAAATGCCATCATTTTCCTTGAATTATTTTAGGATATACTTACCACCTTAAAAGAGGCAGAATTGTGTTTTTAAGTTTTTATACACCTCTGGCACCCCCCATATTAGCTGTACATGATTTAAATCTTGAAAAAAATCTGCCTGGGGGACAGAGCTATGGGCATAGCTTGGTGTTTGAGGCCCATCCCACCAGTGGGTCATGAACCAGTTGGGAGATCTGAAGTCTCATGAATATCTTGTGCTGTTTCTAGAGTGGACTATTTTAAGCCGTTACAGACAGATTAAGGGATTCCTACAACATATGAACATGTTTTAGTTTGAAAATCTGCACACATTTAGTATGGACATCCAGCATTGTTACTTCAAATCCATGTTTAGAATATGAAAAGCATGATACCCCCCTCTTTAAAATTCAGATCTTTCTTTTTGTCTTTTCAGCCTCTGGCAGCTTGTGATGGAACAATCGATTCCCATGCCCCTTCTTCTACAATACGTGACCACTTTTGGTACTAGTAGAGCTTGTGAATAAGTTCAAACAGCACCACTGTGTCACAAAAGCTGGTGCAGGCAGCAAGGTAAGACCCAAGAGTGGATGTTAACAGGCAGAGGACTGAAATTGTGCCAGATGCACAAGTAAATGGGAGAGACTTTGTCATGCTAATACAGTGAGTAAACACTTCATGGTGTTCATGTGCATGTGGATTGGAAATGGTGGGCAGATTCTCACACTTTTCTTGTATAATTCCAGGATTGCTGAATATTGCCAGGTCAGATATTTCAAGAGATAATTCTTTAGATTCGACCAAAGTCCAATAACCATCATCTGTCTTTGGGTTTATTGTATATAATCAAATGTTAGCATGCTAAGCTTATGAGGGCACTAAACATATCTGGGTTAATATTAGATCTTTAGCATAGTATTGTTTGCATGTAAGCATTTGACTTCAGTTTAAGCTCATAGCATCATGCAGTTCCCCTACAGTCTCTCATGACCATTAAAATCTACAGTTTAGTATTGTTATTTATGACTCGCTCATCGCTGAACTTGTTTTATTGAAGGTGACAAACCCCAGTCCTAAAAGTGTTTGTCTGATTTACTCCTGTGTCCCTGCAGCATTAGAGATCAGCTTTGTAAGGAATCAATCTACAACAGAAAAGGAAGTGATTTTCAAAGATCATAACTCAGTTTGGCATTACACACACTTTTTAAGGTTCAAAATTGTCATTGACTGACCTTTAGATTTGAATATTCCAAGAGATTTCTGTTTTTTTTTTTTTTTTTTTTTTTTTTTTTTTTAAGAGAGAGAGAGAGAGAGAGAGAGAGAGAGTAGTCATGATAAGATGTGTGTATGATATGAACTGCAAGCAGAAGTCAAACTGTTCTTTTGAGATTGTTACAAAACAGAACTTGCCGTTTTGTGGTTGTGCATTTCTTTGGTGAGCTCTCTGCAGCTGTAATCAGTTCTTAAGTGTTCAACTAGGCAATCCAAGGCTTTATATGAAATGATAGGGGAGGTTAAAATTTGACTGATGAGACTGTTCTGATGGGACTGTTCTGTTGAGACAACGCAGTGAATGACATTAAAGCCTATACAATAATAAAAGTGCTTGAGTACAAAGCCTGTCCATCGAAACATTAATTAACTCAGATAACGCACCAACTTTTAACCTCACTTTAACATTTAACTTCAAAAACAAAAAAGGTCATTAATTGCTTTTCCACCTACTCATGAGGTTAATTTAATTTCACAAAAGAGTCTCCTCTCCCAGCTGAAATCATTTCAATCAAAAAGTCTCCCTCTCTATCCCCGAGCCTTCACCCTCGTATCCACCTTCTAACTTATAGAAGTCCCCATCAAACTTTTTTCAAACTCCGACAACTACTTTCAGCAAAGACTTTCAAGACCTTAACTTAACTTTTGGACCATCAACAGGTGCTGCATGCTGTCCTTGATATTTGTTGAAATCTCCTCTGCTGAACACAAATTGACTGTAATGAAGGATCAGTATCATTGGGTATGTCAGATAATGAAAGTGGAGCTTATACAGATGACACCTGACACTGCCAGAGCCTTGATGATAAACACTGTAAATAATCCAGGAATCATAGGACGAGGGCTCGAACGAGCGTGTGTCTGCTATCCAGTAATCAGGTTCAAACTCCATTAACAGAAGCCTGTCTTCAGCAAAATTCTTCACTCATTAAAAGGTTTAGAGACTGCTCCACTTTTCCCATATCCACTCCCACTCTCTCCCATGCTCTTTGCCTAATTCATTTACCCATGCTTCCTATACACACCAACTGTATAATTGCAGTGGTAATGAACGTGCAAAAGCAGCAAATTGGGATGGGAATAGCATTAGCAACCCAGCAACACTCATTGCTCCCAGCTACCATAACTCGGCACTTGCATGCAAGCACAGACCACACACACAAACAGAAACACACACAGTTGTAGACAAGACACCAGTACAGCTAGACAAACATGCTACACCACCATAGGTCTGTGTTCTGTTAGGCCTCATTCCAGTTGCTCCTTGCAAGTGTACAGCCAGTACTTTTGAGACCTGAAGAAGGTCTTCTGGGATCCCAATGGCCTTTGTAGCTAAATTAAGCTAAGCTACAGGGGAGGGTCACACAGCTGAGGTCACATGATTCCTTTAAAATAAGAGACCAAGGCATTATTATCAACAACAAAAAGCAAAAAGAGAGAGACCTTTCAAAAAGCAATTACCAGTGATTTCCAAGTTGTGTAATGCTTTCATTTTCTGCTGAGGGTTAGAGGGGGATATTAGAGTCGAGAAAGGCAGCAATTTTGACCAGAGGCCAGAATGAATAAATGGAATCGAGTATGAAGCAATGGATAAACAGATCAAGTCTCTGAGTAAAAACTTTTTGAGCTGAGTGAATCAGAGACCAACATTTAAGTCCAGACAAGATCAGGACCAAGTTCTCTTCATCTGTGTGTATTTCAGAAGAAGCACCTTTGACCAGGTTAGCATAACAGGCTATGCTGTCACCACCCAGTGAGCATGTTTTCTGTTCACAAGATGCTGGGGAAAAAAAATGTGTGGTTAAGGTTAAAGGTGAAAATGTGTTCTCTGACTTTGAAGTACTGGAAACTCATCTCCTGTCACAGCATTTATGACAAATTCACACACAAATTATCTGATTTATTTAAAGATGCAGAGATCTTGCAAAGGATTAAAGTGATTTTACAGAGAGTGTAGCTGCAGAAAGGAAGCTACCATTAAACCATGCAGAAAAATGAAGACAAATTACCAGACATGTCACAGAACAGAAAAAGTTTTAAAGGACAGAACACAACAATCCCAGTTGCTTTGCATCAAATGTGCCCCAATTCATGTTCCATATCCGCTTCTTGGTATGGAGCCTTTTTTCTCTAACCCAATTAATGTTATGCATTTTCCATGTAATGAGGCAACAGCCCTTACTTCATGTTGGCTGGCACGTGCCTCTTTGTCAGAGGAGGATGCAAGGGCAGGGATTAAATTGCATTAGCTGCATAATTATTTCCCTTGAAATGGATTATGACAAAAATTAGTGTCTTGCGTTGTGTGCAGTAATGGACCACTGTGAGCAATCCTGTGCTCTACATCTTACTGGATATCTTTTCCTTGTTTGTAGTTGTTGTTCATTTACATGTTTCTTTGAATAAAGTTGAAGTTTTCTTGTCTTATTGGGTGTATATATCGCTTTTAACATGACTCCACCCTGTATTATAACAAAACATACTGTAGAAATAAAAGCTATTTCATGCATGCATGCTCTCCAAAGCACATCCAGTTTAATGCATTGCAGGAAGACACTGTGAACTATGATTAATGGCTATTTGCTTCCTGCATTAGAGATAAAAGAGGGGGCAGTGTGTTGCTGTTAAAGGAACAGGGACCTTGTCTTTCCAAATGTTTTTGTTTTACTGAGTTTTTTAGGGATTGGGAAACGAAGTGTCTGGCAGAAACTCTGAATTCTCACTCATCCAACCTTGAAAAGTAGCACACTGCAGCATGATTACGCCTCTCACATTTTCACAAACTGTCAGAAAAACAACAAGCGGAGGACACACATTGCTTCAGGGGAAAATATGCATACTAAGATATTGTTTCCTTTGAAAATACATGGGAGACCTTTGGCTTTGGTATCTTGTCTTCTGATTTTACTTTTTTTTGCACTGCTAAGCACGGTGATGTGTCTCTGAGCAGGTTAGAGTGACACTGTCAGTAATAATGGAAGAGACTTAGTCAGCTATCGCTCATAAGCGACAACACCAATTAGCATCACCTGGAGAAATTTAGTTTAGGCTTGCAGTTACATATGCTTATTAAGCATTGCTACCCCTCCAAGGTGTTAGGTGTGTTTGTGTGTGTGTCTGCAAATCATCTTCAAGGACTTCTCACATAACTCTGTTGCTGTCTGAGTACAAGTGTTCTTCCTGTTATTCACTTTCAGCTGAGTCAAACACTATGTGAATGCAACCATCATCTGATCATAGAGGCATATCTCTCTGAACGTAATTCAGACACCAGCTACTGTACTGTAGTCACAGGTTTCAGTTAGTCTTGAGAAATACATACATTCAGTGCAACTTATTTGGGAGAAAAAAAACACAAGGGAACCGACTGAAATATGTAAAATTTGTTTCACATTCCTTAAAAACAGACATAAACAAGTACAGCATAATGCTTTGGGGCACAACTGTGCCCAATATCCAAAGATGAGCATTCACTGCACACATGGCTTTCCTTTGATTTGCACTGTAACACATGATGTTGATGCTGCTCCTTGTGAGAAGGGTTAAAAAGTGGTGGCAAGCATGCTGAAACTCCAGGTATCCATTTAAACTAAGAGGAGTATTTAAACTAATTACTTCTCTCAGATGGTTGCAGTCATCTGGTAAATAGTGAGTGATTTAGGGTAACCCTGCAAACAGTAAGTGTTCCTTTTCGCCCAAGCTCGTATCAGTTGTGGAGCAGGAAGGGACCACAGCAGTGTGGCTGCTTGTTGTTCATGGGTAATTAAATTTGCTCATCGACTCCCTCAGTAATTAAACCCCAGCGTATTTTCTTTAACTGGGGATCATCTCTTGGGTGCAGACATCCCATTAGGATCAGCAGGATCTCCAATGGAAGGGTGCTTGGCTTTCAATGTGACAAATCTAATGAAAGTTAACCCAGCCATCTCTGAACTTGAACTATTATCTCATGTTTTGTGCAATTTCTACTTCTCCAGGGCTACAAATGTAGACAATATGAAGATGGAGTGAGTGAATTAGCAACTTACTTAAGAGGGAATTGAGTTTAGCTACTTGGAAAAACTTTCTAATTTTGTAAAATAAACTTTTAATAGGTCTCAATTCGAAAACTTAACAGTATTGATTGAGAAAAGCACCAAGACAACGAGTGGTGTGCTTCTCATGCAACAAGGCAGAGGATGCAGCATTAAGGTCAAGCAGCTAGAAGGGCATGCAGCATTGTAGCCCTTGAATTAATATCTGCCTGTTTATCAGCCCTAGCCACATTTTCCCTAAGCTTAATAATATATTTTAAATCCCAAGCCTCAACCATTAACCACAGGCTTTCATAAACATCAAAGCTGCATATGAATCTATTTCCATCATGACAATGGATCAGATGGCTATTACTGTGTCAGATGTCACCCTCCGTGATGAATCCAAAGATTGTTATTAACCAGCTTCTGCTTCCGTTCAGTTTTCACAAAGTTTATATTGTCTTTGAACAGCTGCAACAATTGTTCTGGTTGTTGCAGCTGAAAAGTCCAGCTGCAGTTGTCTCTCTTGCATAGCTGTTTAATCTAGCAAAAGTAGACAGCTTAAAGTAAAACTTGCAGTGTACCCGACTGGAGAAAACAAAGTTTAACTACAGGGTGAAAAAAAAGTTCCTTTATACTCCACATTCTCTCCATAAAGACAAAGTCCTTTGTTTCTAATCTGCTAATATTTTGTTATTTGATATTTCTGCATGTTTTCTGGAAGCTTACAGAAACTGACCAAATGTATCGGTACCAGAGCCATTTCTTGCTATATGTGAACCATGCGGATACTCAGGGCCCAAAACCACTATGGGGCCCCAAAGCTGCATGTTCAGCTTCACCTAAAGAGCTACCAAATAATATAACCTGTCTTTATCTACAGCTATTCCCTTATATGCTCACAAAATAAATGTAGAATACAAATAAAAAAATAAACTGCAATGATAATCTGTGGCTAATGTTTTTGTGGCATAAATTATGTCACCGTTGCACAGTGAGTGTCATGTGGGCTACCAACAGGTACAATGGGAATGATTGATAACTACGCATCATTCCTGTTAGTGAGGATATTAATGACGAACAGCAGTATGATGTCAAAACGAATTTATGCTAGCAGGGCAGAAAAACGGGATAAAGAAAAACGGTCTAAGGATAGAAGTAAGACCATAGACTGTATAATCAATGGATGTAGCCTCCGCAACATCAACCATCAGTTTCTGAAACAGATTTCTGAAGCAAAACGGCCAGTACGGCCATATTGGAAATGAGGCAGGTTTTGAGTCTCCACAGTAACAGCCATAGGGCGCCCGTCAGTCACATGAACTGAGCTTTGCCTCTGATTGGCCAAAAAGGCAATCTTAATATCTTCTAAACTGCTGAGTTAGAAAAAAAAATCACCCCCTTCGTGTGTGCCGTTAGCGACATTTTTTTGTACCACGCTTTAAACATGTTTGTTTCGCCTGTGAAAACAGCTTTTTTGGCTTGGTGTGTACGTGACTTTCGTACTTCTGGGGCCAGCCTCAAGCGGACACTCAACGATGCAGAATTAGCACTTCCGCATTGTCTCATATTTTCAGACTGGAGGTTACCACTTGAATAAGACATATGTTCATGCTGTGAGGTGAATGGGGAAGGTTAATATTTGTCCTGCTAGCTAGCTCAATTTCTAGCCAGCTAACTTTATTTGAGGCTAACTGTCTGCACATAAAGCTTTAGTGTTTGCCTCATGAAAACTGGCTGAAATAAATGTGTCAGGAGACTTTTCTATCCTGACTGACTGACAGGGGCCCCAAAACAGCATCTTGCATAGGGCCCCCATGATGCTGGAAACAGCCCCGATCAGTGCCACCAGAAAAGTTGGAGCAGTGTCAAGTTCAAGTTCTTGAAACTTTTCGGGGTAAGACTGTGTGAGCTCTTCAGATAATTATTCAAGGATACAAAACTCAAAAAGAACAGACAAGACGATATTGGACAAAAAGGTCAGCAACAAGTACACTATTCACAATAAGTTAGGGATATTAACCGTCATTTATCAGACCATTCCATTTTGGGACCTGGTGCAGATTTGGGTGCAGAAATGAGCAACGTTCATATGTGATTCATGAAACTTGCATACCAGGGCCAATCATGCTGTACGCCTCATCAGATATTGATAAATCTGGCGTCTGAAAACCATCGTAATTTAAATTACATGCCCCTAAATATTCAATGTCCAGCAGGCCAAAATCACAAAATTTATGACCTGGAGGGACGCATTAAAGAAAAAAGGAGACTCCTTGTCTCAGACTGTGCTGGAGATCGACAACACCATAGTGACCGAATTAGTTTGGCAGCTGGAAAAGTGGCATTACAGAGAGTTATGGCTGAAATACACCGGCTGTGTCTGCAGTCCGTCTCTGCTCCGTCACAGCACCAGATCAGATAGGTTTCCATCCAAGTCAATGTGTCAATTTACACTGGATCCAATCCACTGCAGTCTGACTGCAGTCTGGTCTTTGCGGCAGGTTGCAGCTAATCTGCAGCCATCTTATTTTTGCAGGATGCCAGAGCTGTAACATGTCAATTCAGAGCAGAGAAGATAAAGCAGGACAGGAAGTAGTGCATGGAAAGTACCAAAAAAGAGCCTGAGACTTTCAAAATAAAACATATTATGTCAAAACCAGATTGTTTTTAGTTTTATCAGTGCATGAAAACATCACAATGAGCAAAGACACGCTAGGAGTCAACAGGTTTGAGGTTTTACAGCACAACATGAATTAAGAAAGGCCTATTAATGGAGAGGGAAGCGCAGGAATTCTTCGGTCTCACGACTCCAGCTGTCTGTCAGTCGTGCGGCTTGTCGAAATAACACACAGCTTGTGCGAGTTGACAAACGCAGTCAACACGCAGCGGAGCGGAGCTGCAATGCAGATGCAGCCGGTGTAATTGAGGCACCAGAAAAACCACATCTGCAGCTGTCGGCAGCATCGATGTAACAAACCAAATTACAGCTGAGTTTCAAACATTTAATACACATTATTTGTTTATACTTCAATCAATAAATCTGTGATATTTAAGTATTAGACACCCCAATATTACTCATTGTATTCAGGTCTAAAAACGTGGAAAGATCGCTGTTAAAGATGTGCCCTGAAAGAAGCTGCAGACAGACTCCAATCTGAACCTGTGACAAACTGAGGGGTTAATGAAGCTCTCCGTCAGTTTCAGGCACGAGTGACAGAGGAACAGATGAACCTGCACCAAGTCTGATACAGATAATGAAACATTTTCAGTATGCAGTGAATTGGTTATCCTATAAACTGATATCATGAACTCATGTGGTCATTTTGTGTCTTTGTAAAGAGGTGCATCGCTTGTGCGCAATTACATGCAGAAAGACAGGAGTTTTTTCATTAGAGGAGCCAATTGGTTGTGATCTTATGTAAATGACTTTTGGATTAAATAGTCACTTTTTCCACACAGTTCAGGTTAATATGTTGATATTGTTAGGAGTAAAACAATAATCTTCATGGTAAATTCTGTGATCGGTACCACGTCCTTTTAAAAAAAAAAAAAGCATGCTAAAAGTTTGATCCAGCGTCCTCTGAATAATCTCTGCTGAGTCTTTACTATGGGCATGAGTGTTTTTGATCACTGCAAACAGCCTCTCTAATTTTCAATGTAAATCAATACAGGAAATGTTTATTTTATGTGAAAAAAATCAGCTGACAGCTCGTGTTGCTCTTTCATAAGCGATGCATTTTACAGAAATTGGTAGAAAAAGATTGAAACATCTGCAAACATCCGTTTGTCTGTCTGAAAATGCACTGCATGCATATCATCCAATAATTCTCTGTGGCTGCACTGCGTTCCCGTCTGACATGAAACTTGCGTACATGAACTCAGACCTGGCTAGGGATTTAGCGTACCCTCTGCCCACGTTCAGATTGATAAACGTTGATCTGTGCGTGGAAATCAGCATGCACCCATTTTTTGGTCGGACACACGTTTGATAAATGAAGGCCAAAGTGAGGTCCTCAGTGAATTTCATACATAAATGTCCAGGCTGGTTACAAGAAAAAAGCTAACAATTGTATCAGCCTATTGCAGTGATCTGCAATAGGCTAATATCTGAATTATATGATCACAATGTTAAAATAAATCAAAAATGCTTAATTTTATCTCATTTTCCAACACCACTGACAGAAAGAAAATCATAATACGGCTGTAACTCAAAATCCACGTCAACAACAAGCATGTCTGGGTGTATGCATCACTTTTTAGTGTCCTCTTGTTTTGCAGTCTATTTGTAGCACGTTTTTCTAACGTGTTTTGGTGTGGTCTGTGCAACCTGTTTTCTGAATGCTGCACATGTGCTGTCAAATTGATGAAGATGTTTTATTAATTTGGTTATTTTGTCTTTTTGCTTGTGTTTTCTTAATTTGCTGTGCTTCAGTTCTCAAGACCACGGTACTAAACAGTAAACATGTTTGATTATACTGGATTAAAAGTATAAATATGAAGGAATTTCCCCTGCAACTGCCAAAACGATAAGAGCTACATGTTCTGTTAAATATACAGTATGTTAAACACAGCAAGCTAAAATATTCAGTGGTTTCCCTGTACCAACACTTACTTTGATTTTAGCTTGACTGCCTCATTCTGTACTTGCTGCGGGAATATGCAGTGAGGAAATAAATCATCTTAATCCTAGCAGGGGTTCTATGCTGTACATCTTATTAATATGAAATATATCACTTGATTACTTGGTCAACAAGGGGCTTAGTTTAATTTTCCCAGAAAAGGGTGAGCATCCATGATTAGCAGGTGTATCTGCCAGTCTCTATAGCCTGCTTTTGCATTAACGAGATCTGTGCTCGTTCTGAACACAAGAGTAAAGCAAGGCTGCTAATTGAAACAAATGTGAATCTCGCTATGCCACTTCTGAGACAAATCATGCAGAAAATGTAAAAACATGCCTTGACAGCTTTCAGTTGATTTTACAGAGGTTATACTGCATATTAAAGGGTAAAGGAACGTTTTTGTGCATGAAATGTCAGGGGCGTTTCAAGATCTACCTTGTTACAACAGAAAATCATTTGGAGCACGTGCAGAAAAGCAAGAAAATGACTGATGTCTACAATCCTACAATTTCATTTTACAACACAAGCAATAAGTAGCTGATGTATCTAAATATCTCTCTGTTGACATTTCATCCATGTATGTTGCAGAAAATACACAAACCTGCAAAGGCATATTCAATGAATGTGATATGCAGTTGCTTTGACTGCCTACAGATGATCCTCGAAGAGTCCTCAGCTTTATGTATTTCCATCCACTCGTAGCACTGCATCAGCACTAAGTATTACCTTCTGTGTGTCAGTGAAAAAGCCTTCTCCCTGGCACCATCAAAAAGAGGGCTTGGACTTCTGAATCCTGCCTGTCAAAATTGAAATGGACCCTTTGGGAGCAGTGTCATTCATCTCTCCTCAGTCAATAGCTGGCAGCTTGGTCCCTCCATTGATTATCAACCACGAGGGAGGCGCACAGGGACGACAGGCTGGTCTTTTGTTCCTTCTGCTGAAGGAGAACTGCCAGCAAAATAACTCGCCACAATTAAAATCTCAATACATCAGCTGGAGTTTACTTTATGGTGGTGGCCAGCTGTTACTGAAACATCCAATGAAAAGAAACAGACTTGCTTCAAATTCATAAAGATCATTATGGAACCTATTTTTCCTTAACTTTTTTGAAATGTTTATCTATTACCTACAGTACATTAGGCCTTGTTCATAAATGTTCTTCATTCTTTTATAATTTCATTAATATGATTATTATTTGTTCCAAAAACGTTTCTAAAATTAGAATCTTAACAAAAGGTGCAAGAAAACAGCAAGATAAAGCAGTTCTAACTTGCATTTTGCATCAATACCAGCTCAATGTACATCACCCAGCTTTATACTTGGCTACTAACAACAGACTTGAAAAGTTTACACAAATATCTACTTAGAAAAACATGTTTCATTGATTTGAAATTATTTTTTTATATTTTTTAAATTTATTTTTTTACTAGCAAAAAGTAAATGAATATAAACAGTACGTGTATTTTTGAAAATCATAATAATTGTTACATTCATTTTAGGACCTAAAAATGTTAAAGCATGTGGTGGTCCTTGGTGATATGGTGGTGTGAAAGTGGGTTACTTTTTTAGAGCTTTTAACATATACGAGAGAGAGTAGCTGAAGAGAGAGCGAGTACAGAGGTGTGAAGAACGCATGCAGAAAGAGGGTCAACAGAGGGAGCTGAACAACTAAGAAGTGAAGAAAGACCTCCTTACACACGATGCACACGTAACTGCAAAGTCAAACTGTCGTCTCAAGAAGAAGGTTATTGTTTTAAATAATTGGTACTTGCCAAAGTCTACTCAAGGAATTTTCAGTTTCTTTTGGTAACCGAGACATAACACTGCTCTTTCAAAATAAAAGAAGACATTTTAATCTTGTATTAATGAGTGGATCACATTAATGTGCAGCATTGACGAAACTCCGCTGTGGATTATTTTGCATATACTCAAATTATTTTTGTTCTTGAATAAGGAAAAAAAAGTGAGAAAATATGAATGAAAGTCAAAATCTTCAAAATGAGGCAAAGATGTTTCCTGTGAAGAGTGATGTATGAACGAGGCCCAGTGACTTGAGGATAATCCTTTCATTTCTTATCAAAATAGAATTGGTTTTCATTTATGGAAGAGCGGATCATTCCAAGCTGATAGACATATTGCTCATCTGACAAAGTGGAACCATGAAAAAAGGGTCGAGGTCAAGGTTAGAGGTTAAAGACAGTTCTGTGGCAGAGGTCAGTGCACTTGTTGCTCTTTCACCCCTCAGTGGCTCGCTCATCATGATAAATTAAGTCTCCTTGACAAAGCAGGGAGCCAAGTGGACAAGGGTAGAGCCTGGAGACATGAACCTCAGCTCGCTCTGTCAACTTCCATAGCCTCCTGCACGATGAATAAGTTAACAAGCTGTCATAACATTAGCGAGTGGATATCTGGAGGTTTGGATTCCAAATGCATTGCCCAGTGTTGTGCTGAATGTGCCGACAGGTCCCAAGAATGTGATGTGAAGGCAAATGGAGTTTGTGAACACAGAGATAACAGCACCGTCCACTCTGTCAGTCTTTTTTCACACTAACTTTCTGCAACTGTATGAATATTATACATTTCAGTCATACAAAAACAAACAGTGAGGTGCAGCAGAATGGGGCAGGGAACGAGGTCAGACTTCAGCTGCATTCATCCAGCCTGGCAGCATACCTGTGTTTAATGCGAGCAGTATACAGAAAGAGGGACTTTAATGGATAGATGCAGCAAGTCATTCAGGCACTGCATAGAACCTAATGAGGGATAGAATTCAGAGAAACCAATCTTTTTTTTGTCCAATGGTGGCTGCACATTATTTCATGGAGCTACACTGCCCTCTGACAGGTCTGACCGGTACTGCAGCATAGGTTTCCACACACAAGCTCTGATTTTTCCTCCTTTTTGTGTATTCTTTAAAAACTAAACAGTATAAGAGCCTCATTGTGTTTTAAACCACTGACTCGTACATTTTACTGTCTGCTTGGTGGAAAAAAAGGGAGGCTGGCTACACTGAGGGAAACCTGAAATATGCCTGATGGGCAGCCAAAGAAAGCACAAATGTGAATTGATCTCTCCAATCAACATGATGAATGAGGAATGCCAGACATGCTTCCTGCAATGCCAGGGCTCACTCTAAAAAACTGTGTGTTGTGTTTTGTGAGGAGAGGATTGAGGATTTGTTGTTGATGAGCTTTATGTAAAGCTGTGTTGTTACAACAATGGGGAGACAGTATTCACATTGAGCTATTTGCAGATTGAATTCTACAATTTTCCATTTAATTGATCTCATAGAAGAAGAAATAGGGATACACTCCTTGCAAAATGAAACATTTTCTTTTAATGTAACTGATTTTGAGTGGTCGGCATTTCACTGGCTTGTTTTATTCATTTTCAAGGAGCGTTCATGCAGTGAGAAAAATGGACCAGCGTGAGCAGTTGCCTTTTTAAAAACCTGTATGGTATGATGATTTCTTTTTTCTTTCTTCTTAAAGATATGCAGATTTGAAACAGAGCCTCACAAATTCACAAATCCCAAAGCAACATTTGCCCTACCTTCAGATCACATGCATGAAAACGCATATCCAGCATCTCACTTTGTTCTCACCACCTACTCTTAGAAATTCACAGTGTTTTAATCAACACAGGTTGAACCCACTTCAAGGTTTGTTTTCTAGTAATATGTCTATACATGAGATGTTTTCTTTTTCAGTCTTTGTTGTGTGCAGACAGCAGGGTGAAACACAGCAGATGGCAACGTGTGTAAACTTTACCTCAGACTGCACAGCCCTGAATGATCTCATTACACGATGGCTTTATGCATGAGTTTAATACTCCACAGAAAGGTTCTGATTTATTTTTGTTATTGTTGCAGTTTCACCAGGCTGCATTTTGTGCTCATACGCAAACAGGCGAACAAGAAGACCTGGATGTATTTGACAATAACTTGTATTCTAAAAATTAAGCTTGACTCCCTACAGACTTAAGGTTTCAACACAAGAGTTTGTGGGTGGATGGACATCTTCTGTGCTGACTACAAAATTTAGCAACTTTAAGTTGGTTATTTTCAAGGATTATATACACCAGTTGGCTTTAAGATGGCTGAAGAGAGAGGAAATTATATAAGGGAGAATATGAACAGTAAGATTGCAAGGGTCAGAGTCTGAACATAGTAACAGCTGAGCTAACCAGGTCCCAACGGTTCAGTGTGAATATCCAAGCAAGAACTTATTCACCTCGTCATAAAACAGATCATCGCATAACAGCTAAATGACTCTTAAAGAAGGAACCTCAACTCTAAGCTGCTGTTTTAGTTTCTGTAAGTGACTGAAGTTAAAACAAACTGGCCGCAGAGTAGTGTTACCATGTTTGCCTTTGTTTTTATTTTACCAACAGTGAGCTCAGATATCAATTCAGTTGGTGGACTTCTTGAGCAGGTGATAAACCAAGGCAATTATCCCACCACGTTGAAGGTGGACTTGTGAAAAAATGACATTATTTACACAAGAGACAGAACAACTAGAAATTCATTCAAAGACTTCAAGGACATTATGCATTACCATATAAATATTGTATAAACCTTAACTGAAAAATCACATCAATGTTTTTGGTCAGAGACTTTCAGAGCCTTCAAATAAAAAGTAAGAACATCATCCAGAACTTCACTGGAGGTCTAATTAAATGAGTCTAAGAAAATCAGAAATAAAAACATTTATTTATTTATTTATTTACTTACTTATTGGCCATTTAAGAATTTTAAAGTTTGGCTTTCTTTTTCTTTTTTCATTTTTCTCCACTGTTTTGATCAGTAATTAATTACCTGTTAAATTAATTTGCATTTTTATTACTTTGATTTTTATTCCTGTATGTTGTGTCTGTACACAGTAACTAAACCAGAAGTCCTCTCAGAATATTATCTCATTAAATCAAAACCAGAGGGAGGGAGTTTGAGGGGCTGTGTCAGTGTTTGAGCTTTTTAGCGTGTCAGATGCTTATAAAGGCAATACCGCTCTATTGATTTTGTGATTCCAGTCTAGCAAAAGCAATCAAAGCCTGTCCTTTTACCTTGTCAGGAGTCACGTAAACAGAGCATGTTTTTTTTTTCATCCAGTTTGTCTGTCCATCTCAAGAGCTAATGTCATTGGGAATGATCCTTTAACGCTGATCAATTCTGCCACCTGGCACCATCATGAGAACAATTAACTCCTGCTCCAGTCCTAGAGGGAGACAGTGTGGGAGAAATCTCTCTGTGGATGGATGGGATTTTGTCCTGAGTGCCGGTTTGTGTGCCAAAATCTCCAGTCTGAGTCCTCCTCTGCAGCCCTGTGTGTGTAATGTGTCTGGCACTGTTATCAAGTGGGCTCCAGATTTCTATCCACCCCACTCGAGTGGCTTTCAAACTTCTCTGGGAACTCTTTTGTTTTGTGACCCACGATAATTTAATGGACTATTGTGTGGGCTTATCGAGCAAAATTTATCCCATTTTCAGGCCGCAGCTAACCTGTTACAATGTTTTATTCTGCTGCAGAGACCAGAGAGGGCTTTGCCAACAGCACATGGCCGTAATTTTGATGTAAGCTTATCCAGAATCATTTCCTGACCCAGTTTAATCTCCCTGTGAGTCATCGTTGGTGTTTCTACCCAAACACTCTCTAACATGTTAATCCTGCATGCAGATTCTGATGACGCCAATTGTCTGGAATACATTAATTATTATTTCCTATTTGTGATGACACTAGACAGCAATGAAATAAAAGCCTGCAGATGTCCTTCACGTAGGCATCATTAAAACAGAAAAACAAAGAGAAATTACAGAGTGCTGGACTCTCTCCTTCATTATATGATGAAGCACCACATCTCCACAAATGTACCCAAGCATTCACACACCATTATTTCCTAATACTCTGTTCTGTGTGAGCTTGGCTGGACACATTTCTCCTCTGCGTGGCATCTTCCTATAATCATCTTATGCTCTCCAAACATCACAGTGTGTGTGTATGTGTGTGTGTGTGTGTGTGTGTTTCAGTGTGGTCGGAAAATATAGGAGAGCCACAACTGATGGAAGAGACAAAATGAGAGGGAGAGAGGATGGGCCATCTCTGCCAAGACAAAACAAACCCGGAGACTGAAAATCATCTTATCAGGGCGATAGCAGACAAATAAAAGGAAGACTGTCAAGAAATGATCGCCTTGGTATTCAAGCCGTGACTCGCTGTGTCTTGTCACCATAAAACAGAGGGAATGCAAGCAGAGAGAGACAGACTGAGGGAGAGGGAAAGCTGTTGATCTGTTTAGCCTGCTTGCCTCATGCCACACTGGTGCATCTCCTCTGAAATGGCTGTGTTTGAAATCAGCTTTATGGAGTAGAAGAAGAAGAAGTGCGAAGCCTGAGCGCTGCATGCCCGAGCATGCCTGTCAGACCCAGGAAGAGTGGAGTGCACGGATGAGTTGTGATTGCTTACATACACAGCTACACAGCAAACATTAATCACAGACAATGCCCTCTTCACAAAAACACTATAAAAAAAATGGAGGATCAGAGACAGGTGTTATTGAAAAACGAGGAAAAAAGAGAGCAGGACAGTGAAAACACAAAATGCGAGTGAGATGGGGAGAAATAAGGCACGAGCTCTACATAGTTTAACCTTAAAATACACTTCTTCTTCTCCTTCTTCTTCTTCTTCTTCTTTTTTTTTTTTTTTTTTTTTTTTTGTCTTGAGTGCATTGCAGAGATAGCGAGTGTTTAGAGAAAGCATTGCGAGCAATTTTGATGCAAAGCACGCACGGCTCTGCTGCAACCTGTCTGAGACAGCAGGGACTCTCTCAAGTGGCGCTGACAGGGACCGTCTGTGAACTTGCCTGTGGATCATCGTAAACCCCGCACCTGCTCATGACTGTATCACGGCGCCCCACCGCTTTATATGCACGCTGCATATGGCTCAACACATGCTGAATATATGCACCATTATGGGCCATGATTTATCATGTCTCCTAAGGTATTGATTATACGCTCAGTGATAAGGCAGTGGAACATGCTTATTGAATATGGATAAAATATGCATCTGCATTCATTTGTCCACACATCTAATTAGTGGCGAACATGGCGACAAATAATCACAAAGGAGTAAGCAGATTTAATTAAACACAACTCACAGGAAGGTAAAAATTTCAGAAGGGAGGCGCAGAGTAAGCCGGCTTGCCAAGTTAAAGAAGTCTCTGGATGAGAAATGTGCATGCACTATCACTTTTCTTTGTTTGATACAGATTTTTTGCTGCTTTTCTCTCTAATCGACTTTCATGGCAGAAGTGATTTGTAATTAATGGTGGTTTTGTAACTCATCTATATCCCTGAACCTTGACGAGGGCGATCGATAGCTCTGCCTGTGGCTTGTTTGTGTGTGTGTGTGTGTGCGTGCGTGTGCGTGTGCCATGTGTCTTTTAATTCTTCTCTCTTGCTGCAGCAGAGCCATAAGTGTCCTTACAGCTATTTGTGTGAACAAACGCACACATGCAGCAACAAAACTCAAAGGTTCTGTCTCCATCTCAGCATGTCATATACATGTTAATATGAATATGAGCATGGGGCCAAATAGAGCCAATAGCCAATCAGCAAACTCATTTTATCACAACATACATGTCTCATGCTCGCACCCACGGCACACTTCACCCAACAGGAGTTTGTGATACATATGTCACACCTTCACACTGTCAGGCAATCAGACGGAGACTCAGCCACCCAGCAGCAGCTATCCTCATGTTTGCTGGTGTCAATTGTGCAGCGACTGTAAAGTTAGCAAACATAAAGACTGAAGAAGAACGACAGAGTGCTGAAATGTTGCTGAAAAAAAACCTTGAGGTGAAAAGTTGCAGCACCATTGCTCTTCATGATTAATCAACGCAGCCGTTTACCAGAATGTTTTAGAGCCCTTCATGCTTCCTTCTTATGACAAACTTTACAGAGAGACTCATTTAATTTGCCAGCAGGACTCTGTTTCAAGTATTCCTAGATTTTCTGTCTTGTGGAGTTATCTCACGTTTCTCTACCATTACTTATTGTCTTTGAGTTATTTCCTGGGGAACCTTGTCTTGTATGTCCTCCTTGTGTTTCTTGTTCACTTTGTACTTGCTCCCTATGGGTGGTTTAGTTTTACCTCCTGCCCTTGTGTTTCCTTCCTGTCTTGACTGCCTCTCATGAGTGTCACCTGTGTTGATAAACTTTGTCTATTTAGTCTTTGGTTGTGTTCAAAATCCCTTCTTATCTACTATAAAGTGCACTATATAGTGAATATGCCATTTTGTAGTGCTGTCCGTCGTCTGAGTGAGCATGGTCGTATCCTGTATAGTACACTCAATGTTTCCCACAATGCAGTGTGAAAAGTAGTGTATGATGTTCACTATTTCCCAGATTTTTCCAAACTTAAAGTCCACCTGCAGTGTCTTCTAAACTACGATGGCCTTCAGCCCATAGTTTATAGTAAAAATGGGCTGGCTCTGCCATGTTGATTTTTATTTTTTAATGACATTGTGGAATCAAAAATGTTACACAATGCTATTAGAGTAGAATAGAATAGAATAGAATAGAATAGAATAGAATAGAATAGAATAGAATAGAATAGAATAGAATAGAATAGCTCATGGACTCGCAATGAGTTCAGTTCTGTATTTAATTTAAGGCTGATTTCATGTCTCTTTCAGTCCAGTGTCTTTCAGTTATTCTCTGAGGGTCGTGCCCCTGAGTCCTTTACATAAAGAACACTCCACCACCAAATTTACTCTTTGGTAAAGAATGAGGAAAAATCTAATCCTGAAAAAAAGGATCACAGAAATTGAGGGAAATATGAGAGAGAGAGATACAGTTAATGATCAATCCACATTTTTTTCCTGAAAGGTCACATCATAGACAGATGGCAGCCCTGTGCTGCTCCACTAATGTTCCACATAATAACACATCGTTCCAGTTCCTTTATTTGGGAAGTCACCATTCATTTGGCACTGGGAAACTTCCCCCTCGCCTTGACACAATATCAATCACGTGTGTGTCACAGCCAAACAAGGCCGGCTTCAGCAATGTTAATAACAACCTTATCAGGTAGCAGCAGGGAGAATAAAGCAGCTGCCTCTTACACTTCAATCTCTACCATGAAATAACACAAACAGTTGCACAGGGATGACACAAACAAATTAGAGGCCAGAAAATGGGTGACAGGACGTGATATCACCTTGTGTTAGGTCCAGGAGAAGTGGCACTGTATTCAGTGGTGTCAGCACTCTTACAGTATGGCTCTCTCTCTCTCACACACACACACACGCACACACACTTTCACTGGATGGCTGCTGAGGAGCCTGAAGAGCGGGATGAGGTTGCTGTAAAAGCAATTTCCTCATGAGAGAAAGGTCTCATAATTCTTGTGAGACAAAGCATCTGGGATGATTTGGGGACAGATGGGGAGAGAAAAAAAAAGTGAACATGAAATTCAGCAATGTCCTCATTCACTGTGATTGTGTTTTTTTGGTAACCTTTCTCCTGAAAGTTTCTCTGATGTATTTCTTCTGTTTTTGAGGGACTTCACATTAATCACAGTTGACAGGCAGCGAGGCTTTCCTGTTGACGACAGTGTTTCAAATGTGATGGTGTGCCTACAGGGGGAATGTATCGCTCTGGCAACAATACATGTGCAGTCATTTTGCTCTTTTGACTGCTTTTCACCGACGAGCATATGCTTGATTGTTGTAGCTTTTTATTCAGTGTCATGAAAGTTTAAGTTGAAAGAAAATGTTTGGGTTTTTTTTTTTTTTTTTTTTTTTTTTTTTTTACGTTTACATGAAAAAGCCCACTGAAGCCCATACAGAAACTAAAATATCACAGATAATGGCACAGAAAACGGATGCTGCTCCAAAAAACATACCACACAATGTAATTGTTTTTGAAGAGATTCCAAACTCTGTTTGGCTGTTACCCCTTTACCTCCAATGCTCCAATAACCAGAGGAGTCATTTAAAACTTTATAGGGAATGTTTAGCAGGTAATGGAACAGGATAAAATTAAACTTAAGATCCTATATGACTTATAGAGCAAATGAAACATCTGTGAAAAGATAACTTCTTTTATTTAAATTTAATTTAAATGTATGTTCTCTGTTACACGGTAGGCTTCAAGTGTGTTAATTGGCAGCATACTGCTAAAACAGACTTGTAATGATTTTATGCAGCTAAAATTCACCCTAAGCTGCATGTTATGTTGGACTCACCTGTCAACTGACACCAGTTTATGTCCAGTTTAACATGTAGTACCACCAGACAGCTGGAGTAACTAGACTTAAGAGGTCCTGCGCTTCCCACACCAATAATAAACCTCTTCTCATTACATGTTATCTTTATTGGACAGTTAAACCCCTGACCTGGCTCTGATCATTATGTAGGTCTGTTGTAATAATAAAGTAAAATCAGTCTGCTGTCAATACAGTTTACTTTATTCTGAAAGTCAACCAGAGTTTCTAATTTTGCTTTGGTGTTTGGTGTCTGTCTATCAACTCATAGATTAAGGTTGTCACTGACTGAGAGTTCCTCACAGGAGTGTTAAGGAAAACTTTCACAAGAGCCTCCAATTTTGACCTATTCCAGAAATTTCAACTAATTATTTTTCTGCTCAACATTTTAAGTGCTCACATTACACTTCAGAAATTAAGGGATAAATGCTGGCCAGATAACAAATAGAAATTCTCCTCGCCACAGCATGCTTCCAAATTCAGGGGGAAAAAAATTCTGCTGTATCAAGGAGAAAATATCCAGCCAAGCAGAAGACATAAACAGGAGCTCCACTCTGCTATTATGTCCAAACACGGGTACGGCTGGCTCTGGCTGAGGAATGACTCACTGATTTCAAAAGCTGGTTGTAGCATGTGAAAAGCTGGAGCAGAGCCAGTGGCAAGCCTCTGGGGATGTGGTATTTATGCCTCCTGTTTCTCTCAGACTTTCCCTTTCTCTGTGTTGGTTGCGAGATTCATCATAAACAACCTTGTCACTGTCATGCTGCTGATTCCACAGCTGTGTTTTTTGTTGTCATTTAGTGTCATGAATTTATTCATTGACATCACTGACTTCAAGAATGAATGTTTTGAAAATTAGGAGCCTTGTTTGTATCATTATCAAGACATTTAAGCCTTTAAATCTGTACAGGAAACCTATGAACTCTCTACATATGGATATGTTTGCACTTCTTTAGAAATTTATTGGCATTTTATCAATGCAGTCAGCTAAGGACCGCCCTGTATGTTGGCATGTTCAAAGCAGATACAGAGAAGTGTAGTATTGCCAGCCTGGTATATTCAATAAAAGCCAACCCATATTTAACATACAGTTTGGGTCACAAGGTAAAAAAGTTAGCTCACAAAGTGTCAAATACATTTACAAACAGACAGGCAACGTGGAAAAAGCTGCCACAAAGTGTTAGCAGAAAGAAGGTCACACGTGGAACGATGTGAGAGAGGAAAGTATGCCTTTCCATCACCAGCCATCAGCTCAAACACAACCTCTTGCTCCCCTCCTCTCCCCTCTATTTATCTCCCCTTGTGTTACTCTGTTCTGCAATAACCCTGATGTTATGTGGAGCAACACAAAAACCATTATCAAAAAAGAGAAATACTCCTTGGCATTTTTTTTTCTAGGTGTAGGATTTTGTCAGCAGTGTGTGGTTTTTAAAGGGTGTCTAAGGTTACATTTTAAAGAACAGGACAGCCACACTGAATTCATCCAAAGCTGATGGAGTAATTCTAATACAGCTTTACTACTTTAATGAATGGGACCTTTCATGACCACCAATTTACAGCATGATACTGAAAGCCTCTTATCTAATGCGAAATGTGAATAAGACCTGGCCTACCAATTCACAGCTATAACTTGGTAGGGAAGCAAGTGAACAATAATAACATACAATATTGTTTGTATAACCTATTTATTGGGAGTAGGATGAGTATTTACCTGTAAGGTTCCATTAACAATGAGTCTGAGGATTGTTTCTGGTGATCTGATTGACTCTGAAGTACCACCTTGAACATCTCGGACAAAGACTGTTTGTTATATTATAAATGAACTCTTCTTAGATGGGAGGCAGTGATACACTCACTCACTCATAGAATACCTGCATCTAATCCGAGTACTTGGACAGAATTTGAATAAACCAGCAGATTTCTATTTAAAACTTAAGGTCCAAGACTGATATTGCAACATATTGCTATAAGGCAGGGTGGACAAATAATTTTTATGAGGGGCCAAATGAGAAACCTGAGTTGTGTCAGAGGGCCCCACCAACAATAATGTGAACTTAATTCTGCTCAGTATTAACTTTTTCCCATTTTAAAATGCACTTACTTATACTTTGATTAGCTGCTACTCATAACCTGAAGAATAAGGATATTCTGCAAATATGTGAAAGTGTGGTGCAGGTCAAATAGGAAAATATGACAACAGAAGTAATAAACAATAAAAAACAAAAACAATCATAGCGTTAGTTCATTTTTCAGTTCGTTTAGCTTGTAAGTCTCCACAAATACTGAAAACCTCTTCAGTGAGGAAAAACAAGCGCATTGACATCTGGCTGCATTTCTGAGATGGCCATGTGAAGGACAGCTGAGAGGTGATCATCACTGATGGAGGATCTGTGTTTGGATTTGTTGAACTTTATCACCGGACATCACATGCTTGCAGGGCTCATGCTTGCAGAGCTCATGGAAATAATGCAAACATCATCCTTTTCAAAATAAAAGCAACACAGTTGTATTTCATGCCCAACATACTTTTTTATTTGATTCATTTTCTAATTTATGATTGACCTCGTGCAGGCCACACAGAGTTGCCCTAAGGGCCGGATGTGGCCCACGGGCCATAGTTTGCCCAGGTCTGCTATAAAGTAATAACAATTAAATGATTTTAAAGTAAAGTTTTATCAGGCTGTGCTTTAAAAGAACATTCCCTGAACACACATGCACATTTAATAACCTGGCAAATTACATTTGAGCACAGCAGATTTTTTTTAATGGCTGCATACAAGTGGTCTACATGCATTTGATGTATAATTTTTTTCTAACCTGATTTAGGATGTGTTTAATTTCCATGCCGTCGACTGTCAGACTGCACAGTCATTGTGATAAATGATTTATATGTTTTAACATAGCTTGGATTTTTCTGAAAACTTCTTAAGGATCAAACTTCTTAAGCTTCAGGGACAGAGGGTGGCTGTGGACCAGTGGTACAGTCAGTTGTCTCCCAATCAGAAGGTTGGGTTTCAGGTCCAGATGTTGCCGAAATATCTTTCGGCAAGACCCTTAACCCGACCTAAACCCCCCATTGCTGTGCTATTCTAATTACCACAAGATAAGTAAATACTGATACTGTGTTTGAATTGAAAAATAAGAACCCCAGTGCAAAATGTCATTCTTAAAACACGATTTAAAGGTACACGGTACAGCTGCTCCCCTGTACTAACTATTTCAACAACTATTTCCAGCAGGCCAATAATGTGTCCAGATCCACTTTTCAAACATTTCAGTGAAAATCTGTGTTTATTCCTCTGTTTATTTTGTGCAGACCACAGGGCAGATACTGAGAATGTTCAGTAATATTTTCAAGCTTTTTCATGTAAAATTGTTGCCTCCTGTATAGAGAGAATGTTAGTAAGTGCAGTGAGAGTGAACTCAAGCTTCAGGCTGAAAATAAGCTGAAAGGTTCCAATTGTTGATTATGTTATTTATGTGTTTTTGTTTACTTTGAGAAATTCCACAATCAACAATAACACAATCATTAAGTTAATTGTGAATCTTTAAACACTGTTTCATACTAATTCATGAAAGCCATTATTGTAAATTGAGTGCATCAACATAAAGCTGGATGCAGCATTGTACTCATACCCTGCATTCCAAGTGTTGCCCTAAAATAGAAAAATGTCTTTTCTTAAGTGTTGATGAATAATTTAAAGGTTTGGGCTGACGAGATTTCAAAGGTCTAGTAGAAACAGATGATAATGCAAAACAAACGGGTAATGAACTCTTGAACATGTGAGGGTGCTTAGGGAGGAGTGGGGGGGTGGTGGTGGTGGGGGGGGGGGTTGTTGCTGCAGAGTGGGACAAGCTGATATGAGCCTGCGCGCTCCTGCACTGTCAGATCAAAAACGCCTTTCTGGGCATCAAAGGCACCTGCAGCAGCAGTGTCTCCAGTGATAAAGATGCCACTCTCCCTGCCTTCCACCTCCGATTTTTAATTACAAATATTTATAAGAAGCTTAACTGCATGGACAGGGCTTTTTCTTTACCAAGCAAGGGTGTGGGGGTGTTTGGGTATCAATGCAGCTGTTGGATGCGATAAGATTATTCATTTTTGTTATTTTTTTCATTTTTTTATTTTTTGTTTATTTCCTGTTAATTATTCATACCCCCACACACGTTCATTGGCTCTGGTTTCTCCTCCCCAATATGTTAAACAGGGGATAACATAAATAAATAAAAATCATTATAAATAAATAAATTACACTCAGGGTAAACATACTCAGTGAAAAAGCTGGAGGGTGAAGTTGTCTCCCTAGAAATTAGACTCTTGTCTTGGGAGTGGGAGACAGGGAGAAGGTTTCGCATGTCAGTTCCTGCAGGATCTTAAACTCCTTACTTTACAGCTTTCATGTCTTTGAATTATTCATCTCTCCTTTGCAGGCATTGCATTTTTGGATAATGCTGCATGGCTGAAAACTGCTCACCTGACAACAGGTTTACTTTAGGATACCTAAATTTACCTCAGGGCCTATAATTAGAAAAAAAAAGGAGACAGAAGGGAAGCAAAAGGAGAGCACAGTGGTTTTACATCAGTATTCTAACCTTCATGGCACATTTTAATCCTAGAGAAGTGTGGAAGTCACCTTGTATGGAGAGAACATCAACGGGACAAGAAGGAGGGGGCATTTGAGAGCAGAGGACATCGAAGCTGGTTTTTGATCCATTTTAGTAACTTAGAAAAGTGAAATGTGTTGTTTTCTATAGAATTAAGCTCATTTAGATCTAATCTGACTAAGCAGTTAAGCAAACTGAGTGGAAAGTTTTTGTGGGAATGTCAATAACTCAACACCTCTTGTAACTCTTGTCATTATATTATCACTTTGTGTTTGTCAGGAGGACTATGGTGGCCATCAGCTAATGGGAATCCTGATGAAGAGTCTGAACACTGATCTAAATAGTGACAGGAAAGCCAATTGTAGCGCTGAGTGGTGACGTGGGGAAGGTTTATTCCGGTCCTGGCGTTCTGGGCCCCAAATGGGAGTGCAGGGGGTTTATTTTGTTTCCAAATCAGAGGTGGACGGTAATCACATTTACTCTCATTAGTCGCTCCCCCTTGACTCCGTACGGTCATCAGGGTAATGTATGTGGCCCTTCCTGTTTGGGAGAAAATGGATTTGTGCTGCATTAGCTGATGAAGCAGGTAAATTACATTATGTCCCCCCAGTGTGATCTTAATGTCAGTGATTCTTGGATAGATCAGCCTTATGGACGGTCTCAGAGTTGTTGAGCATATGCTTCTTCTGTCTCTCTTTCTGCAATAACTTGGAGTCAAGAGACAAATGTAGGCTGCTTATCCTTAAAACACTCATTTCAAAGAACCTTAAAGAGTCACTCAGAGAGTCTCCTTCAATTCAGACTTAATTCTGTGCCAAATGGGACCATTGATGAGATGTTACAGAGGCAAAGAAATGACAGCCACTGAATTACTCGCTGAAGCACAGGGTTGAATGAGTGGCACAAAAAAAAGACTTTTTTGGAATGGAACGAGAAAGATGAAATCATCAACAGTTTCATCAAACTGCAGGGTTAACACCACACTGAGTCTTCTCTCTACCTCTCAAAAAATATATTGTGTTTCGCTCTCCTACAAGTGTATTTCTCCTATCTAACTGAAATGACTGCCTCTGCCAAGGAGGTTAATGTTTTCCATACTGTTTGTT
Source organism: Labroides dimidiatus (assembly GCA_030710495.1). Classification (NCBI taxonomy): domain Eukaryota; kingdom Metazoa; phylum Chordata; class Actinopteri; order Labriformes; family Labridae; genus Labroides; species Labroides dimidiatus. The sequence continues at coordinate 15,053,780 of CM061147.1, forward strand.
TGTTTGTCAGTGGGATTACAGGAAAACCACAGGTCCCATTTTCATGACACTTTATTGAATAGAGTTGCATGGGCCAAGGAAGAACCCATTTTATTTTGGACAAGATTCAAATCAAATGAGGAATAAGAAACTATTTGAGACCCGACTCACAAACGAGTCAGTGGGAACCTTTCAATTTTTTTTTCCGGAAATTTACTAAAATAAAAAGAAGTGAACTTAATGGTTTTCAATCTCTGATTTTACTCCAATTCAAAGTATTCAGCACTCGCAAAGCTAAAATGATGGCCTGTCAGCAAGGAACATCTTTGTTTAGTACGATTTCTGCAGCTTGAAGTTATTCGAGGACACATCGTAGTTGTGAATAAGATAAAAGACTGATCTCTTGACCTCAACCAATGTCTTTGCTCTCAGAGCTCCACTCTTTTTTTTATTACTCCAGCAGCATGTGTGGGTGTCTAACGTCATGTAGAGCTATGCAGCTGCAATCCATTTACGGTTTTATGTAGAAATTTGACTTATACAGCAGATAATGTTACTCTAATGTCACTCTCTCAAGAAGACTTGAGAATTGAGTTCCCACTAGTTCCAGTTACAACACAAAACGTAATTGCTTTACATTTTGTTCGAATTTTGAATAATACAAACTATCTATTCATCTCTCCCTCCTATAGAATGTGATGGAGTTACGTAACCCACACACTAATTGTACCACCCACATATGTACAACAATAAATTGATTATACAGATGTCACTTCCCACCCACTTGTATGCCATGTTTTGATAATCTGCTGTGATTACAATTTATACAATTACTGCCAATAATATCAGGAAATATGTGCTGGAGTTGATGTAACATATGAGTGACAATGGAACCTCTGACATAATATTGCAGCAAATAACATGAGTCATAATGCTGACAAGACCGTGCCACATTTACAGCAGAGTGTTTATATGAAGGATGTCGAACAAGAAGCTGTCAGTGGGAGCACAAAGTGATAGACTCCTCTATCAGACAGTAACATGCCCCGTTTAAGGTCTCACACTGTGTGTTTCTGTGTGTGAGACAGAGTGGTTTAAGTAAGTGTAATGCCCGACGCCAAGGCACGTCCTATTCAGCTCTGAAATACATTACTTATTGAAACCATCCTCACAAACACAGTTGGAAGTTTTGGGATGTCAGTGTTCTCAAAAATGTATTACAAATCATTTTTTTCCATGATCTTTTACCTTTATGTTGAAGATTGGTAAAATATTGACAACAAACAAGACTGAAATGATACAATCGAAGCACCCTGATAGCTTTGAGGTATGTGCATGTGTGTGCATGGATGAGAGAGAGAGAAAGAGAAAGAGAGAATGTGTCATGTTCATTTAATCAGGTGTAATGATATTTAGTACTTTTGTTTTCTTTGTATGTGTTTTTTGTACAGACTGTGGCTATAAAATGTTCTGGTAATAATCTACCCAGTTCTTCGGTCAAACACCTCCCAAGAATCACTCATAGAGGAGCTATTTCTCAGTTCAGCATTTATTCTGATCACAGGGGAAGTTCACAGCGCTGGTCTTAACGGAATGAGCCCCAATCTCAGGGTGTCTCGCACATTTAAAGCAGTCAATCCCTCCGTCTGTACAGAGGTTAGGTTAAACTAAACAACTGTAAATGATTGGCCATATACTGCTGACTGACAGCTGTCCCAACCACAGCTGTCAGTCAGGTTTCAGGAATGTATGAGCAAAGTGTGTGTATGTTGGTCGAGGGCATGTAGCTAGGTGTAGAAGGTTGGAGACATGAGTTGGGGACAGAAACTATCTGCTGAGCCATACCAAAGAAATTGAGTATATATTGACCATGAGCCTATACAGGCACCCTCCAAGGCAAAATGTCTGATCTGCACGAGCTAGACAAGTGAGGAACAAAACACAAGAAATAATCTAACAGAACTATAAATGTTTACCGGACTATCTAAACATGCAACCAGAAACAGGCAGGTAGAGCACATGAGTCTAGAAGTAAATAGACCATTAATTACTTAAATGCACTAAAAACCAGAAAGCCACAAATACTTAGAAACTAACTGATAAATGAAAGGAATAAAGGGGTGTACACTTCATATAATGAGATAGGTGACTGAAAGGGGAACAGGTATGTGGGTTTGCTGGAAAAGAAGGGTCACCCCTGGATCTGATCTGTTAACAGTAGTTACAACCCCAATTCCAATAAAGTTGGGACGCTGTGTAAAAAAATTAAATGATTTGTAAAACCTGATTAACCTATGTTCAACTGAATATGCTACAAAGACAAGATATTTATTGTTCAACTACGATAAACGTATCTTTTTCTTTCTTTCTTTTTTTTTTTTTTTTATTCACTCATTTTGATTTTGATGCCTGCAAAACATTCCAAAGCGGATGGGACAGGGGCAACAGAAGACTGGGAAAGTTAATGAATGCTCTAAAAACAGCTGCTTGAGATATTCCACAGGTGAACAGTTAATTGGAAACAAGTGAGTGTCCTTAATTTGCAAGAAAAAGCATCCTTAAAAACCAGTGAGCATTAGACACCAAAAACTATGTTAATAAATGGATGACATAAGAAAGACAGTTTTTTTTTTGTCAAATGATGAATGGATCAAGGCAAACACACAGGATCTATGTTAGTTGTCAGGCATTTTCTGGGATTGGCCACACTGATCATATCTTCGGCTCAACAAATAGGCTTTGGCCACAAAAACCCTCAGCACTGCTTCACGCTAGACTCCAGGTAGATGTGTTTTGCAGAAAATGGACCGAGAAGAGCAGAAAAGTCTATTTTTCTTTCAAGTATTTCACTCTGCTCTCTCGTACAGCCAGAGGAGGAAGCCGGCATGGGTGCACAAGAGGGCTGTAATATGGTTTCAGTGTCCAGGGCCCCTGTAGTCGAGTACCCTCAGGTAGAAAAGCCCTCAGAATGGGTTGGCACATCACTACTCCAATTATCAACAGCAGGAGTGGCCTTTCATTTCTACTACATCCCTCTCCCTTTCTTCTTACTGCACCCTTCTTTTGCTCTCATCTCTTCCCCTGGTTCCTTCACCTCTACTCACCCTCAACACTTTTCTAGAAATTCTGTCTCAACAATCATACCTTCTAACCCAACTCACCACTGTGATGTTACTGTATCCAATGACCACCACTCTCGCCAAAAATTGACTTACTTGAAACAGCCCAGCCAGGATCTAGCCAGGAGACATTCCTCTAAATGGGAACATAATGGGGTCTGAACATGATCAGGCTTGAGAGGGTCTGATGTTTCAGCTCAGCAGTCGCAGACACACACTGTCACTAAAACTCTACAGTCCATGGGAGAACTACACCACCTCATTGAAGTCTCTAATCAGAAGACCAGTCGTATTGATTTACTTCTCCCTACTTTAACTTCATGACTCTCTTCTCCTTTGTTCCCTACCATTGCTTTTTCATTGATTGTTCTCGCTACACTTTCATTACACCCACTTTTTTACCTTATCCGACAACTATCTGAAAGCTTTTTCCCATTTTTTTCAACTCAACACTCCTCATCTATGCTGAGACTTGCTTTATATTATCTATTTCATCTTACTTTTGATCAGCCAAACCTTCTGGAGCACTGTTTTCTCTGATTGCAAGTCAAAAATGATGTCTTTACAGTTTTTTACATATTCTTGCCATCATTTAAATGGTAGACGGCATGAAGGCACTTTCAAGTCATTCTGCTCACAAAGTAGGCAGGGATACAGCAATTGTGACAATTTTCTTAAAAGCAGCCATGCAATGCACTGTTTGGCTGCTTAAAGATCAGACGTTTTGCTTACATTTTCTGCACCATCAAATCAGATAGCACAACATTAATATTGGTTTGAAAAATCATCAGATGGAGGCAACTGATGTACTAAAACATCCCCACATTAAGTGAGGTCTGTCATCCTGAGAATTAGGTCTAGATAAGATTTTGAGGCACAATCATTTAAAGACAGAACATTCCCTGCTTGGCCATATTTATGTTTACCTCCTCCTGGCAGGGTTGGACAAGCTACTTGGAAAACGCAGTGAGCTAAGCTACCAGTTACAATAAAGCTTCATAACACCAAAGCTATGACCCACAGAAATATAACAAGCTAAGCTACAACAAAATGGCTAAACTAGCTTAATATTTCAAGTTCAACCATTAGCTTCCACAGTGTCCACAATGCTAACTGCTGCTGAATCATCCTGCCGCTGCACCTTCTCCTGGCTAGTGTTGGAGGTTTTCTCTTCCTCATTTGATTTTCTTTTTACGGTCTTAAGCCATGAAACATGATGATTTTGCCTGTAGGCTCGTTAATGGAATAACTTTTAGCTTGACTAACTTTTCTCTGGGAGGGGAGTTTAGGGAAACTTTTGTGAGTCCTGGCAAACTTGTGCCTTTCAAAACATTACAAACGTAATGTTCCATAACAAAAAACAAAAACAAAACATAATGTACTCACCATTAAGAGGCGCTGGAGGACCGATAGTGGTCACAATTTGAGAAACTCTGCTCTAAACCTGTGTACTTACAATTAAGTGCATAAAAGGTTACATTTAATATAATCTACCTATAGTGTATGTATCAGTTTAAGTATTTAATTCCACACCTTACACATACAGTCTATGCACACACACTCACACCACCATCTCAAGCTGAATTTAATTCATTTAAAGCCACACAAATTGTTTGCTGATGAAAAGTAGCTTGTTCATGTTGACGTGGTGGTTAGCTTAATTGCTGGTTCTGCATATTCTGGAATCACCTGGAGATGGGTTCTCAAATTTTGGACACTGTTAGAAACTTTGCCTTGGTTTAGCACAGTAAGCACCTGAACACACAGTAAAAGCTCCTCTTCACCTTCCTCCTCTGCAATTTCCCAGCCAAGCAGACGATTGTGTGTATGCATTTGTGTGTATGCAGTGAAGTGGCAGGCAACAGCACAAGGATTTTTGTGTGATATGATCATAATACGACAGTACCTCAGCTTCTACACAGACATGTTGGTGTTTGAAGATGGCATCACCGTCTGATCCTTAAAAGTGTGATATGAGAGTGTGACAGAAGGCTCTGCTTCAAGCAGTTCAACTTCAATCATTTTAAAATGTTTAGGAAAATGTAGCTTTTGCATTCCCTACTGCACTACATGACCAATGAATCAGTGAAGCTATTGATTTGATTCTGAATAAGAAGCTACTTCGTTGTTACTGAAAAATTTATTTAAACTAATAACATTGCTATTTGTATTGCTGTTACAGCCCACTGTTGGGTCACTATCGGTGTGAATGGCATAAAGGCAGTCCCCATAACTTGAACCCCTTGGCTCTAACAGTTCTATAGAGGTGTAAGCCATCAAAACTGACCAATGGGGACTTGCATAACCCAGGTGGAGCCAGCAGCTGTGCACCAGAATGTGTGGGAGTGGAAAGCGAGCCCAAAGTTTATTCATTTTGAAAGTGGTGAGCAGAAAATGTGTTTACAGCCAAGAGGAAACGGCCAGTCTGACAAACATACTAACAACACTACCCTCATTTGTTTTGAAGGAGAATTGCAGAGCAGTGTGACACATCAACACCGATGTAGTGCTACGACCTTACACCAGAAGCTGGTGCAGAAGTACAAACCAGGCTTAAGGGGGCCCAACCCCAACTTTGGGAACCACATAGCTAAACCTCCTAAAAACCATGCTTAAAAAAACTCAGGACACCTCAAGAAAGTTTAAAAGTTTATGTCATATAATGTTTTAAAGCTACTACACAAGAAAGCAGTTTGTATAGAGCTCATCCCCCTTTTCCTTCTATTTATGGTGTAGTCTGATATTTGCGAGTGTCACACAAGAGATTAGCAGTTGCAAAGCAACAAGAAATAAATATTTGTTCTCTTCATTAGTTATTCACAATTTTTTTTAAGTTTGAAAGAAACTTTTTAATTTAATTGCAAAATAAGCAGGAAAATAAAGTATCAGTTAATTTGCAATTTCAGCTCTGTTTACTGCTCTTTGTCAGAGCAACTGTCTAACAGTGGACAACTCCATGATTACTGTAATCATGGAGCAGTGGCTAGTCTGCTTTCATCTGGCAAACCTCAAACACTTCTTGATGTGCGTTGATTTCATAAGGTGAAAAGTTTGTACACAGGAATTTGTGACTTGAGGAGGATTTATGTATGTTACTGTTTTTCTTATATGTTAACCACCTGCGTCACATTTTTTTCTTACAAGCAATCACAGAACCAAACAGCAATCATCGTCCATCAACCCCTGAGGAGGATGTCCCAGGGGACAGACTGAAGATTTCCCTCTCTGTGTGGCCTTGCATCTTTTGGGAGCAGACTACAAGCTTACCACATAAGGAAACAAAATTTACCTCCCCTGCTAAAATTCAGAGCACTAAGAACAGACTCTTCATTTTTATGTACTAGGAGTGTACCTCTCTGTAAGCTTGTTGCAACTAAATGTTTTGACTGTGATTCAACATGTTTATGTAACAAGTTTGTCAGGGTGTTTTTCCTGAAGGCCTCCACAAAGGGCCATTGTCATCATTAAATAAAGCAGACTCCAGTACGTCCCATTTCAATAAATAAATAAATAAATAAATAAATAAAATCCTTAATCTGGTTTGTATTCTGCAAACAATTTGTCATTTAAGCAGCGACGGACTGCACGCTGAGAGCAGTGAGTAATAAAATAATGAAGTCATTGTTGCTGCAGAACTAAAAGACATGATTCATCATTTTGGTGATCCTACTACATTTCTCTTTACTTGCCCGCTGGGAAGACTTTGTCTTCCCATTATAATTAGCATCAAGGCCTCCTCTGTTTAGGAGCCAGCCAGCAAGGGCACTCAGGGATGGTTGAGTCAATATGTCTTCTCTGCACTTTTAATGCAGCAGTGCAAACTGACTGACAAGTCATTTCAACAGGGCTTGATTCCCAGATTGCACTTCCCTCCCACACTGCAGTCTCTTACGGCAGTAAGTAACTGAAAGCAGCTGCTTCAACTTACCTTCAGCACACTCTCAAGGACTGAGAAAAACTCACTGAAGTGAAGGACAGCATGATGCAACCCTTTTCAGTGCTGAGGGCTTCTCATACAGAACATCCTTAAGCTAGTGTAAATAGCTGTACAATGATGTGGATTTGTGATGTTTCTGATGGTTAAATATAAATCATTCTCTGAGCAAAAAGAAAAATCCTTGGGGCTCTGACAGGTTTAATTTGGTAGAAAACGCTACCATTCCAATAGTAGCGTTTCAAAAATCTTTAAATAAAGGAGATGGCTCAGCAAATACAAACAACATCAGGTGCATTTTTCTATGATGACTAGTACTCAAACAAAGCATGACAAAATATTTTTGACAATGGTCACTGTGTCAGATGAGGCAGCAAGAAAGCTCCAGTTCCTCTCTGAAATCTCTGGACTTCACAGACGATGTGAGTGCCACTCATCTCTTGATGTTTTAACAACATGCCAAAACATACGCAGATTTGGGGTATTGAGTTTAGCCATCAACCACAGCAAAATTGAAGCCTCTGCAAGAGTGCAAAATTGCATTTACTTTAACAATTTAATCTTGAAACCTCAGGATTTTCTTTGGCATTGAAAGGAGACCGACGATGATTTTCGTGACAGCATTTCATCAAAGCACTTTGATTTCATTTTATTACATTTTATTTCATTTTATTTGTTTATCAAAAAAGGTGAAAATAGACAAATAAGTAAAAATATATAAAGTGATTAAGCAAAAAATCAGAAAGGGAAAAACAAAGAGAAGTGTATACTGACACAGCTAATTGCTTGCACAGCAGCAGTTAAAATCTTGTCTTTGCAGTAACAATTTCAATGCAATTTATATTTCATTCAAAAACTATGTTCATTGCACTTCATGAACTTTGGGATGTCAGTGAGAAGATGCAAAGACAATGTGCAGGGAGCATTTTGAGTATTCTTCTCAGAGAGACAACAGAGAGAGACAACAGAAACACTCCTAGAGAGTTAGCACATGATGACTCCCATCAAAGAGATCAAAATTAATGGTTAATTTAATACGGTACTCACTTTCACTTTATTTTGAAAACAATATGATATACAGCTCTGCACAAAAATGTGACAATGACTTATGTTTGAATGTACAGAATGATGAGTCTTGTTGAGTCAACTTCTACACACAACCACTACAAAACATAAACTACTAAACCTTTAAAAACATCTTTGCAATGGTGGCCCTAGACATTGTTCAACAGAAAATTGCTCACAGGGTCGAGTTTATCACGTTCCACCAGCTCTCCTAACTTCTTTAATGTGACAAGTAAACAGCTGTGGTCAGCCACAATCAGGATAAGAATCTCAGTCTGTGGGAAAAAAACAAAAAGCACACCAGCTGGTTTGCCTCTATACACTTATGTGAGTCTAGAGAGCACTTCATTCTGTGTGACGACTGGTAATGTAAGCATATAAGCAGCATAATTTCCCCACTACCCCACAATGGGCAGTGTCTCATGGATTGTCAAATGAGCCAGTGGGTTCCAGATAGTTCAGTGAACAAATATGGGCATCTGTGTTGTAAAAGGATGGTTTTTTTCCAACTTTTTGTGGTCCATCTATAGCATGAAATTTTACAAAAAGATAAAAAAATATATATATATAAAATTCATGATGTTTTAACATCACAAAACCAACAGCATTTTACTTTTGTAAGATAAAATTACAGAGGAATCAAAATTTTAGTTTGGCTCCACCATTTTGACTTTAAGTCTTGAACAAAGAATGAGTCCTGGTCTAATGCCACCTTGACAAAGATGGAGAGTTCAGAAAATTGCTGAAGAAAATTAAATGTAAGAAATGATTGAAACTGAACGTTTCGCCCTTTAGGAGACAAATGAGCAAAAACCATCCAAGAGAAAGCAGCACACACTTTGACCCCTGCTGCCGTTAGTGACAGAGTGATACTGAAGACATGTTGCTTTTTATGTCACCACATCTTGCATATTTCAGCTCTCCTCAGTCACTACATGACCTCTTGCTGCTTCTTTGCACCCGGCTTGCAGCTTCATTGTCAGCTTATTGCTTTTTTTCTCCTCTCCGTTTGTGTCCATTCTGCCGCTGTAATGTATCTGAGAGCATAATGAAAACAAATAGCACAAAAAGGGACATCACTGGAATTGAGTAATGAGAGAGTGTGGGCATACAAGATGGCTTTGTGTAGTTGTTTAAAGGTAACACAGGCGAAGCAGCTCTTTCTTTCCCTTTGAAGGTTACAGAATAAGAAAAAGGAGCGTCAGTCTGCGCCTTAAATGGCAGGCATTGAATGTATCTCTGCTAAGAAAATGAAGGAGCGACTTGGAGAGAAAGTGGGAGGGCGTGCTAGAAGTAGTTGAAGGGGAGGAACAATGGAGTGAAAAGTGAGAGAGATATTGGGGGAGTTTGGTGAGACGTTTAGGAGGAGACGACAGTATGATGATGGGTGAAGAGGCAAGTGATGGATGAGACAGAGAGAGAGGGAAACAGAAAGAGAGAGGGAGGATGGGGGAGAGCAATTGTGCTGTTCTTGGCACCTCCACAGAAAACACCTTGGCAAGCTGTCAATCAGTCAGGCTCGCTTGATTGATTTTTCTCCTCTTTTCAATCAGCGTTTCACTTTGCTCTCCTCTCTTCCTTCAGAATGTGCCCCGACACTAACGTTCTGCTTTTTTATGCGTCCTTTATGCTGCAGGCCAAAGCCAACAATAACTGTCATGAGGTCCTGAGGTAGGAACATAAACCAGGAAAGAAATTAAAACTGAAGTCCTGGTATTATCATCTCTGCTTACTTAAGATGTTCAGCTTAGAAACGTATCAAGTGTTTACAACGGCCAGATTTCTCTAGTTCTGTGTCAGGTCCATGTCCATCTGTCATGACATAACAATGTGACAGGTTTCAATCCTTATCAATGAGTTAACTTACATTCCAATCCACTATGGAGCAGGAACAGGTCAGACATGGATCTAGTAGAAGTCCAATAGATGAACTCAGGCAGTGGAAAACATCACATATTAAATTTACCACATAAATTTTACAATGTAAAACACCAAACATATACAGGTCATTCCAGAATCGCAGGTACAGTTTGAGTATAGAATGAAAATGAAAAATTAAGTTATTTATTTATGTATGTATTTATTTAACACACTTTAAATTTTACATTTTCACTATTTGCTGGGCTTAAACCTGTAGGATTTAAAATATTCAATGTAAACATCACTGTAGTAACAGAGACATCTGGCAACTCTGTTGTGGACAAATTGGGTCATAATAAACAAGTTTAATATATTTTTAAATTTAATCGTTCCTAAAAAAAAAAAAAAAAACTCTCTGCGTCCAGTGATCTAACAATCTAATCAATTTGGCACAACAAACCATTAAATAGTCCGTTTAAAAATAAAACTTTGGTTAAACAGAGTTGACACTGATAGTATCAGAGTTGACTTTAATAACAGAGTTGACCAGACCAAGGAAAACAACATTTTCTGCTTGACAATGAGTCCTTTAAAACTAATTTTAGATGTAGAACCAATCATTTAATTGTACAAAATAGTTTTGAATTACAGATATTTTACTAATTGCTCATCTTCAACTGTGTTGACAGTTACAGAATAAATAGTAACAGAGCTGACGTATTTCACCATTTTGTACCTTAACTCCATGTGCTAACCCCAGACAAGCTAGCACACAGCATGTCTAAAAGCAGAATTATATAGATTTACATCAAATTATTGTTTTTAAAAGACTAAATATTAACGGATATTTCACTGCAATGTTGTAAAAAATAGAGTGGACAGATAATTAATCTACTGTTGGTGTACACTTGACATTTTGTACAAAGTAATGAGATAAGAAACATGACATGCCTCCCTGACTTACCATATTTCCCAAGGGCTTTGGAGATTTTTATGCAGTTTTACAATAGTGATGACAGAGCTGACCAGAACATGGGCACAGGCACACAATATATAAAATATATAGTTATATATTCATTTGACATCATTCATTCATCTTCTAGACCACCTCTCCTGTTCAGGGTCGCAGGTGGCTGGAGCCCATCCCAGCTGTCTTAGGGCGAGAGGTGGGGAACACCCTGTATGTACAGATGCATCTGTTTATGCATGGTAAGGCTTATACAGCACTACCAGCAAATTTTATATGTTTTGCAATAATGAAATGGCAGTCCTCTCCTGTTGTTGGTATGTATCACAAGCAGGTGGCATGTTCAGTAAGTGTTCCTGTTCAGCTCTGCAAAATAAATAAATAAATAAATGCAGTGGTGTTAACTTATAAATCAAAGGGCAGAAAAACAATGAGCAGCACAACCTTTTCATAGTTATCTTAAAGGTTAACAAGCAGCCACTAAAACCTGGGGCAAAACCACTTGGGGCAGAGTGAAGGTATATACTGGGCTGTAGAGACAGACTATTGTACCATATACAAGCTCTGTGTTACAACCATTCTGTCACTCCATCACACAGTCCCCCCTCTTTACACACAAACTGATCTAGTCTTGCTCACAGGTATATGTCTAGTTATTTGAATGTATGCAGATGACAGTGTTTGTTATAGTAATGGGGCTCACACCCCTGCTATGGTCTACTTTATACTATGTGCAGCTGCCTCATATGGTGGAAAGGGTTAAAAAAGTGGGGAGGGTGTTGTGGACAGTGGGTTGTGTCTAAAAGACAGAGCACACTGATCCATGTGGATGTATGAATAGATCAAATGCTTTTGCTTTTTCTCCCCAATTCCCCCAGCATCTGTGAAAACCAAGGCCAATCAAATAGCCACCAATTGTTTGGTTTTTCTGTGAAATAGTGGCGCAAGAGGGAGCAGGTTTTATATTAATCAAAGAGACAAATGGGAGAGGGCATGTAGGAGGTATCCTCAGAGAGGATTACAGCGGTTATTATACGTGTGTGGAGGTAAAAGCAAGCAGAAAATAAAAAAAAGGAAGAGCAAGTATGAAATGACTAAACAGCACTTGACAGACACAGGGCAATCCCCTTCATAAAAAATTGCTTGTGCTGATCGTTTGCTGATATATTAAAAAAAAGAGAACTATAGATAGAAGGGACAGAAAATTGATGCATGCATTTATAAGAATATATATATATATATATATATATATATGTATATATATATATATATATATATATATATATATATATATATATATATATATATATATATATATATATAAACAGGAAACAGAGTAGGCGCAAGCAGAGAAATAACTCAAGGACCAGAGCGATTTGCCCCTTAGCCATCCACAGCAACATAATAAGGTGATAAAATCAGACAGCTTTGCTCATAACGTAAGCGATGACACCTATCCATTATACTGCATGTATCTTCACACCTTACTTACTTGTCAATCACTTCAATACTTCTCACATCCCACCAGCAACAAGACTGTGCAGAAACTGAAATCAATTATCTTACCAGCCCTGTTTCTTCCCCTCAAGCTCTTGACCCTGTTGCTTTTTAGCATTTACCATGAATATGAAATTCATGATGTAGATTACATTCCTGATTACAGAACTGCCGTCTTCCTTTGGCAATGTGAATAGGTGGATGTAATCGGGGGTGGGGGGGGCTGGTGGTAAAGGGGTCCTTATTTAGTTTGTGAGTGAAGATAGCAACAGGGAAATGAAAAACCTGTCTCATTTCCTGTCTGCTACAGCCGCTATGAGGTTTGAAAGCACAAAATGTTCCTCTGGTGATACATATCGCTCAGCCCTTAGACTGCAATCGTAAACCAAACACAAAATTGCTTTTTTCACTCTCCCTGTAAGGCCACCATGAAGCCTTTGCCGTGTAGTGCAGGGCTTGCGAGCAGAGCCCATTATGCAAGGAGCTATGCATTTCACAATTTCCTTTTGTCCTCAACAAAGTGAACGGTCTGGAAGTCTCATACAGCGGGGTCACTCTGATAGCCACTACTCAGGACCTAATTAGTGCTGACGAAATATTGTAGCGTTTATTGCATTTTATATCCTGTCTGCAACAGATAAAGGCTTCATAAATATTGCAAGTTTGAGATACCCAGACACCAGACGGTTATTAAAAATGAAAGGAACGCTTGACCTCTAAATGCACCATACCTTTCCTCCTATTGTGCCCCATACTGCGCCTACACAGGGCCTCCCAGGAACCAGCAGGATAAGTGACCCTAGAAGAGCCTCTGAGTCATGTCAAAGATCCCTTGCCTCTCATCTTACTCCAACAGACACAAGTGTTGATTGTCCTGAGCCTTTGGAGAGCCACCTGGGAGAGAGGCCAGAGATTAAGACTGACAAGTCAACCCCCAACATGGGAGAGGAAGCATGTTTCAAACATATAGCAGTGTCACAAAAGAGCGGCTCCCTCTGGAGAAAGAAGACAGTGCTGAATTGCTGAATTTTGAGGGCAGTCATCTTATGAGTATGGCAGTTAGTCACTGCATGGTGTTATGCTATTGCTTGCAATGAATATATAATCTGCAAATAAGAAGAAGTCATTGTAAAAAGATAAAAAATCAAGTGGAGTAATGTGGGATATTTAAAACACATGCTTAAGAGTCTGAATAAAGCGTAAAAAAAATGTTTGAAGGAGCCATATTCTTAGGATTACTAGCAGACAAGGATTTCATTAGAGTTGTTATCTCACTTGGTAGATTTATGGCAAATGTGAGTAGCACCAAGTCTATCTCTTTACAGGGTATCATACCAGAACAGTTTTGTTTACTGTTTAAAGTGGTGTAAGTGAGGTCAGTAGGGAAAAACTGGAGGTTGCATTTTGTGCTTCATTCAATTCAATGGGAGCAGTTTCATTTTTTTTTACCTTATATCACCAGCTCTACTTTTTCCACTAACATTGGCTTTCAATAAAAGTGTTATCACACTGTGGCTTAATAGCAGCAGGGATGGCTACTGGATACTGATGGGTACTGGGTGTTACAATGTGAGCAGCCTTTTACAAACTAATGTGTATGATATCTTCATTGAAGTTGTAATAGTTTTTTTTTTCCTTTTGCTTATTCTGTTGGTTTTCTTGCTTTATGGACCAGTCATGTTTCTTTACACATTTTCCTGAACTGATTGTGGACCTTAAACAGAAACCTTTTCGCCACAAAAGCTCCCCAAGCACTTGTTTTCTCTAAACAATAAGTAGGCTACCCCCAACCCGTCTTGTTCAGACATCATCCGAAGGAGCTGCATGTGAGAACACAAGTGTCTGAATCTGTTCATCAGGACTTGGTAGAGAATTCACACTGCAAGCCTCTTGAACAAAGTCTATGTAATGTCTTTGTGAACTGATGTGTGGACACAGCAGATTATTGTCCACAAGAGTTGAAGCCAGCGAGTGGGAGCATTGTTGACACTGTTTTTTTTTTCTAGCTGCTTTGAACTCTTGTCCTCTGGCCTGGCCTGCTTTTTTTCCTCCTGGTAATGTGGACATCTCCAAATACATGTTGCATTAATGCCAACAAAAAAGAGAGATCCTTAAGGGAGAATGCTTTTATCCTACTGCATGCTTTTCCAGCTAAACACCTGAACCAAACATAGTAATCTGACTAGTTAACCAATACCAACGAGTTTAATCTGTGTTTCATTCATTCAGCTGATTCAATTATGAATCAAAAAAACAAAACATTGAAAGACAATTTGTTTTCCATTTTTTGAATGAAAACATGAAAAGAATAAATGAAAATTTGTTCTTTTCTCAATATCCCATTTGTTAATATAGATCAAATAAAGCAAAATTCAATTACAGGCCACAAGCTGATTTTGATTTTATTATTTAATTTGTCTGACCCGAAGTTTGTAGACTGAGCAGCTTCTCTGTAAAGACATCGCAAACGAAGACGGCCTGATGGTAGTTGCACTCAGGATGGACAGCTATGTTTTTATTCAAAGGAGCTAAACGAGTCACGTTTACATGGTTCATGCAAACATGTTATGTTCATATAATCAATCACATGTAACCATGAAGTATATCTAATTGTTTTACTGGCTAGGATGTCTTAAGGGTTTGCTGTCTAAAAGGTTTACGAGCCTATTATGTGTTAAAGTCTTTACACAAGAGGACTGACTATCCTCCTGTATGCTTGTTGTTCATGAAAAGCCGTACAGACCTTGAGGTCTTTGTGTGAAAGCTTTGTGTGAACCTCTTATTTCCAGTTTAGGACGGATTCCACTCTGGATACTGAGTGGAAGAAGATAACTTTTTCACCTCTCTACACCAATGTGTGAGGAAGATAGAGACTCTTTTACGCCCATATACAAATGCTTGTGTCTATTACTGTGAAATGTATCATCATGTGACAAAGAGGTGGACGCCAAGTTCCTTTAAAATGTACACCGAAGAGATTTTCTCTTTAACAAGAGGAACTTGCCTTTGTTGTAAACTGCTTGCTCCTGCAGTAAAGTTCAGTGAACGAAACTCTGCTCTCTGTGTTCATTCTGCGTTGCCTGTGAGTCAGGGCACAGGGGAAATTTTCCTGACAGTATTCTGGGGAAAAAAATGTCACACAAAGACACCTTGCACACTAAATCCAATGCGTTTATCTTTCTATTAACTGAAAAAATGCAGTACGATAAAAATGGAAGTGATCAAGCCATTGATCTTGAGCAGTGGCTGTCAGTATAATTGAGGCAGACGTGCACACCAACGCACTCACATACACACATACACATGCACACAGACACACTCACAAATCTTCTTTCATCATCTTGTGGGTGCAACTACCAATAAGCCAACTTCGTCTACGATCTTTTGACAGAGAAGCTACTCGTCTACAACATCTGGGTCACCCTGATCGGACAAATCTAATAATATAATCGAAATCAGCCTTTATTTGATCTATATTAACAAACAGGATATTCAAAAACGAATGAATTTTCATTATTTATTTTCATTTCCAAAAGGAAAAATGGAAAACAAACCATTTTTTAATGTTTTCAATCTGTGTGTTAGGCCAACCTCAGTGAAAAATGTCTTGCATTGCGCTTTCCAGTGTGATCTTGGCATTATGTGGTTATTTATGGTCATTCTCAATAGTAAGTTTAGCTTTAAAGCATGGAGCTAAGAAAACAAGTAATTGCGTACTAAAGTAAGATAGCAAATATGGTTACCAAAGCACTGTATCTAAATATCAGGATGTGTTACTGCAATCCTCCTGCAGCGTCTTCTTAGCAGTTAGATAAGTGTTTTATGTTAACTGGAAAGTGTTGGTGTGCTAAAAGGTTAAAGTACAGTTAGTACAGTATTCCAAGCACCATATGATTAAGTATCTTTACAGCTTTATCCTATCAAGCTTCTCAAAGTGATGTTGTTAGCATTTTAAGACTAATTACGTAGCTTTAGTACTATTGTCTTGTTCGGGAGAGGAGACAGATTCAGATACTGGCAGAAGCCCTGTCTCACACCCCTGATGTCTTGCATACTGAAAAAAAAATAAAGTTATGCACGACTGCACAAGGTCAAGAGCTGGTTTTGTCATATGTCATTGCATCCAAGCTCCTTTGATCCATGTTAATGACCGAACCCTGTGCTCCATATGTAAAGGTCAAGTTCATTAGATATAATACTAGCTGTAATATAAAAGTTCAAATCATATTAGAACCCTGTCTATAGATCACATGGCAAGAACAAGAAACTAGTATTTTTTTAAAGCCAAGATAGTGCTCAATAAAATCACTACAGATGGCAGTCAATGACTTGAACTCCAACACTCTCCCCTCTGTTGTTTCCACCCTTCTGTCCCTGTCCTCGTCAGGAGTCAAGCAGGCAAACTGGAGATGAGGAGCAGTGTAACCAAATTGAGTTTTGGGCAGCAAACATGGAAGTATACAGCAGCAGTCTGTTTGTCCTCATAAATCCCGCTGATCCGCTGCAAAATCCAGTCTGGACCACAAAGGACTCTGTCTGGGGCCCAAGGCAAGCCCTGACAGGTGGTGCCGTACTGAGTATTGGCAAGGTGACTGTCTGCTACAAAGGAATACTGGAGGTAACTGCGAAAAATATTGCTGTATCTAAAGCCTGCATAACAAACAACATTTCCCTGTGTATTATTCTTTTTCTTTCTTTCTTTCTTTCTTTCTTTCTTTCTTTCTTTCTTTCTTTCTTTCTTTCTATATATTTATTCATAAAGTGGCATAAAGCCTTACGTTACACACTGCATGATGACGAAGTGGTTTGAACGGTGATGAATTTTTACAGCAATTGCAGATAGAAAGACTTTTTTTTTTCCTTTTTGTGTCCTATAGTTCTGGCCAATAAATATGTAATAACACAAATGTAAGCTACAAACTGTAAACAAGCACAATCTAGTTTCCATTTCTAACAATCCAACCTTAGAAGTATGATAAAATGGGCTTATGTATAACACAGTGGGCTTGTGTTCATATCTCATCTGAAAATTGTATGGTTCACTGCCTTGTCTCAGCTGGTCTTCTTGGTAAACCCAGGATAATGTCAGAGATGCTTCTATTATAGCCAAAAAGCTACAGTTACCAAACTGATAAATAAAAAATAGATACTATGAAATGTGTGGCCAACTTTGAGCAAAAGCAGCAAAGGTTATTTATGTTCACCAAGCTGAAATGCAGCTAGTGAGCTCAACATGTGTGCATTACACTATCACTAGTCAGCTGTCTTATTTTCTGACCTCATTGTTACATTACAGAATACTTTAACTTATCGAGATACATTCAACATCAGTGTGTATGATGCTTGTGTACTTGCTTTAACTGTTAACAAAACAGAAAGACAGTTTGCTTGCTACACTGCTGTTCTCGGAATCAACTTCCTGCTTCCTACTTCCTGTTAAACCTGGAGTGCGGAAAAGGTCAATTACATACTAAGCTGCCATTAGTATTGACTAATATTAAAATATAGGAAGGCTGCTTTATAATAAAATTAGACAGAAGATCATGGTCAGAGACATTATATCCCAATAACCATGTATTGCAACATACATCAGAGACATATGCCCAAGGAAAGTATATATGTGTTTTTCATGGGTGATGTAGTAAAGAAACTAAATAACATGAACTCAGTTACACTTATGTTTGCAAACATATCAACAAGAGGGGGAAAGAGTGTTCAATCAACCCTGACCATTTCGGTCAATGTTGCTGCAGCTTCGAGTAACATGACAGCCAGCATCAGCAGGCCTTCTCCTCTATCCTCAAAGCTATGAAATGTACTTACTCTTGCTGCTATTTAAGACCAATTGCTTGGCTGTCTTCCTCTGTTTGTCTAAGCAATGAAAGCAAAGCCTGAACAGACTCTCATACATCAGCTCCTCGCTCTCAGCTGGGAGAGCGCTAACACATGTACAGGGGGCCTGTATGTGTGTTTTATGTGTGTGCAGTGTTGCAGAAATTTGGTGGTCTGTGTGTGTGTGTGTGTGCAGACACCACCATAACTCATTAGTGCAGTGGGACCAGTGGGTGAGCCGGCTCAGTGCTTCAAATGTGGTAATAGTGACACCCACAGGAGAAAAAATATACCTTTCTTTTCTGTCAGAGGGAAACAAATCCCCTCTACCTTCTCTGATTATGCTCTGGGTAAAAACAGCTCGTGGAGACACACAGGGAAGGGGTAGGATGATAAAATATTAAAAGCATCATTTTTTATCCCTTGCTTAAATGGGCCAAGAGATAACGTGCTATAAATGTCATTAAATGCCTTGACCAATGTACTCCAGAGTTGTGTTTGTGACAAAGCCTCTCTGATATGTGGTCTGTGCATCAAGACAATACACAGCAGGTCTGACAACACTCTGCATCCGTCACATTGTTTTGGGAACTATTAAAGTGATTATGATGTAGAAAATATTTCTGGCTTGCAGATGACCATGGTACTGCAGTTTTTTTTTTTATTATTATTTATTTATTTATTTATTCATTCATTTATTGGGGGGGGGGGGGGGGGGGTATTTTTACTAGCCCAAGCTGACACTCAAAGCTGAAAGTCTATTCTGTGATCCAAAGAAGAAAAATACGTTATTGAGTTCAATTCTCAGTTGATACTATTAGTCTTTCAACTCGTCAGATTTTACTTTGTGTTGCCAAAACATATAAAATTGAAAAAACAAATAATGACTTTATCTATAAGTCTTCAAAGTATTTCAAGGTTTTTGTTGTCTTTGTAAAAACTTGAGTCCCAAAATGTTGATCTAATTGATTAACCTCAAGGGTCATGTAGCTTTTTCACTGTATTGTTTGATTGCAGGTGCAGTGAGTGGGTGCACCTACTTAATTTTTTGTTCTTCTTCATACCTGCACGTAACAATGATAGATTAATTAGGCATTACAATCAACCAAGAAAAAATTTAGTATTAGTCGTAATTTAGTATTATGTAACAAATACTGAGTAGTATGATCATGAATGGCCACCAAAATAATGCCTTTAGCAACCTTATAGTCCCCCTTTGCCTGTGTAAATGTTTGGGAAGATGTTTACTCTAAAGTGTTCCTTGTTTGTTTTGTAATTTTGCTTTGGTAATTGTGCCGATTACCATCTGTCATCGTCACAGAGGCACCATGGCACTGTACAGTGTTTGTACTTGTTTGTTTCTGCCATTATGGACATCAACAAAGGATCCGAGATAGAATTAGCCACACAACAGGAAGAGAAGATGAAGTAAAGTGAATCATCTGTCACTCTGGTTTCCATCTGCCCATGAAATGAACAAATTACTTTGTCCTCCATCCAGGCCTGAAATAACACCAGGCAGGTATGTCACAGTCGCTCCTGCTGTCCTCACTCTACACTTCTAGGGTCTGTATGTCATCAAAAACGACACTTTCTTACCAGTTACCATAATCCCCATCAATTACCCATCTGGCTGAACTGGAAGTTATTTTGCTGGGAATGCCAAATGTGGCCTGTACAATTTCAGCTGCGTGGCTCTCCAGCTGCTGTCTGCTTGGCAGAACATCCAGCTAACTGGCTAAATGGCCGCGTTGCTTGTTGAATCAGGGGGTAAATATAGCACTGTGACAAGCCAAGGCTTAGTGTTTCTCAGTGTTTGATAATTGAGCTGCTGTGCTTTATAGAAAACCATTTCAGTTCTTTCAGTGTGGTTAAGAATTTGTGATGATCATGTTCGTATCCTGATACTTGACAGAGAACAGATGAACAGAAGAACCTTGCTCCTTTTAGACATGCATATGTTTTGTTTTGGTATAGCCTTACATAGTTGTGCATACAGTGTGCAATGTACATGTGAGAATGGATCAGTTTCATCTGAAAACTTTAGATAATGTAAATATTGTATGACAAAGAGGTCTTAACAATGCACAGCTGTGCCAGATGGAGGCCCCATGCCTCTTTCACGTTCAATTTGCCCTCTCTGAGCCTTATCACCTGGTTGTTACTGTTGGTGCCCCACAAAACTGTGCACCTGCAAACAGCAGTGAGGGCAGACAGGGGTTGGGGGTGCCCTTTTATCTCAATCCTCATCTTTCCTATTGGAGGTTGCACCAACTGAAAGGCTGTGGTCATGGCCCTTTACTTCTTCGTCACCGCAGGCAGCAGCACCACCTGCGGGGGGAGAATGAGCCTGTGCTCTAGTGTTGTGGGACTCCTGCAGGAATAAGTCTATTTATCTAAGCAGGATCACGTTTCTCAGCCACACAAACAAGAGCAGGAGCATGCCAACAAAAGCCTGCAACATATTGGGCTTAATCAAATCAGATATCTTAGCTTGTTTCTTAGTAAAATGAGCTGTTTTAATTAAAACAAATACAGAGATCAACAGAAGTATGAATTCATAGTGCCAGCTATGAGGATGATCTCATACAAGTGTCTTTGTCTAATTCAAATGTGAGTCACACAGAAAATATGCTCATTCATAATAGAAAATGTTGCCAAAGTATGCACCAGTGTCGTAGGCTTACTTGTTTATTCATTCATTCAGCTTTGAGAGTTTAACACAAGCCTGAGAAGGTCTTGTCCTTTTGGTCCATTTTGCCATCCACCAATTAAATGTGAGGTGACAGAAGCAGACATTAAATATGCATCATCTTTCGACTGAGTACACAAATGTGAACAAATTCTTCTCAGTGTTTCAAAGCAGAGTCAACCCACATGCGTGCAGCAAAATGCTTTCCTCATTTTCTGCTGAATGAACGAGAGCAGAACCCTGTCACACACACTTAGTTTCTCTTTCTAGCACAAACTTTACATTTTCTCCCTCTTTTCTGCTCAACAACACTAATACTGAGGCTATCATGCAGGCAAACACATGCAGGCACCAAAGAGAAGAGCATCAGGGACTACACATAAGACTGATGACGCTGAGCAGGGAGTCTTAGAAAGTCAGCTACATTAAGGGAACAGGACTTAAGCCTTTAAATGATTTCAGTGTTAAAAAAAAGTCACTGCAAAGTCAGATCATCAGGGAGGCTCAACACAAAAATCTTGCTTACGGTAAATTAGCAAACACACCCGCTTCATTACCTCACAGGTATCCAGCCTCTGTAAGCCATTTGTTTCTACAGAAAAGCACCGGGACTCAGAGTGTGGTGACATGAAATTGATTATTGCACTGCTTGTTCACCCAATGGGCTGCAAACACTGAAAAACTGACAATTTTACCCTGAGTACAACTTTCCTGCAAAACCACAAAAACGGAAACACGTACACACCTAAACTCTTTACCTACGTCAAATGCTTTCCTCTTCTTTGGGACTGTTTAACCCATATTTCTAACAATTTTATCCTATATTTATTTATTCAAAACAATATCAATCCATTTATTAGAAATTTACATAACTGAGCACTTTACAGCTAAACAAGACGTGTCTGATGAAAGGGCGTTTTCACACCGTCCACTTTACAAAGACAAAGGAAATCTGAACATCATATCTGCTGTTTTCATATTCTCATATTTTCATTATGGTTCATATAAAAATATTTTATTAGTGTTATTTCTGTTTTATCTTATATTATCAGGTAAGGTCTGAAAAGCCCACAGTTATTTTAATTCACTCTAGCTCAAGTGGGTAAGGTTTTATACAAGAGGGACATGAGCAGTTAGCTTGGTTAACACCTTTCTCAGAATTGATAAACAACATCAGTTGGTAATACTTTTAAACCTGTAACCATGGCGCCGAAATTCTAATGTGGATTAACCAAAAGCTGTAACATAAAAAGATGTTTTAGTCTTAAAATGAACCCATTTAATCTTGTTTTTATAAATATATATTTTTTTTTGCAGTTAATGCCAGGTCACCTCTTTGATTTTTCTTTTCGTCAATCATCCACAAACTTAAAGCTCCTGAGAGGAACTTTCTGTTCATGTCAATTTTGCAACCACATTATGCAGAGCTGAAACTTATCAAAAACAAAAGTGGGAAAAAAGCTGTTTTTGAAGCTCATTTAATCTTTACTCTCCCTTTTATTTTGAGACTGTCTGGTTTTATTACTCCTAACAGTGCTGCTAACACATTTTGTCTCTGTCCTCAGGCCCCTGACAGCGTGGGTCAGTTATAGCTGCCTCCAGAGACAGAGGAAGGTGAGTCAGTTTGACATCATCCTCACCTTCCCAGTAGGACACCACCAGCTGGAATATGATGGAATGACAAACTAAGGACAAGCCATCCTGTTTTTTTCACCTCTCGCTTGATCAACTGTACGAAAGCATTATGGGTAATGTGTGCACAAAAATGTAAATGCTTTCAGCTGAAGTCATCCTAGGTACGCTGACAAAGTAATGAATGCTGCCACCAGAGGACAATTAATTGCATTCAGACAGGCACATGGAGAGATGTGGAAAGACAAAACCATTAAGTCCTATTCCAGCTTTTCCCATCTTCCTGCTGAATGCTCCGCTGGCTCGGCCTGATTAGGAATGACAGCTTCTCTTACCTGCGTGGCAAACCCCTCCATATTCCTTTAGACTGAAATAAGTACAGCATTACGCTGCAAATGATTATCTCATTGGGTTTGTTTTGTGCAATCATCAAACGCAATTCAGCAGTGTGACAATCAAATTAGTGGAAATGAGAGATGACTCGCTGTTCAATTAAAATCAGGCTCCAGTTGTTTCTGAAGGGGTTGCTTATCAATGTAATTGAATTGTATCAGCAGGAAATCATGCATGGAGATGATAATTTTGCAAAGTAATTATTTAACCTTCTTTGACTCTTAACCAGTGGACACTGCAAGAATGCATTTAATAATCTAAAGGAACTGAAAGGGGAAGTGAGTGCTGCCAAACACAATACTTGTTTGGCACAATCTGTCTCTCGGCTCCACCCACAGCCTGAGCAAATTGCTCGATCTCCCTGAGAGAAAACACAAGCTCCAGGATGCACTGAGGGAGAATTCCATCAAAATGAAAGGCCTTATTAGCCATGTCAAATACAGATATTCACCATGGCAAAGTGCAAAAAAATACAGACAGGAGCATACAGCAGGCCATGTCAACAGCTCCAGGGAAAAAAGCCCCCAGACAATAAGTTGAGTGACGGTGTTGAAAGCAGACATATGAAAGACATCACAGATGACGTCTAATCTGTATTAAAAGACCTAGGCTGCCTGTAATCACCTCCCTGTTGCTGCGCTAATGGAATCCAAAGGCAGATAAAAGAAACAAGGGAGCAACAAGGGTCAAAAAAAAGCACAACACACAGTGAAAAAAACAGCAGTCCTAATGATAGCAAAGAGACATTACAACAGAAACATTGCTGCAATTGTAAAGGCTGAGACAAGAGACTGAGAGGAACAGAAGGCAACTGTCAGAGACAGATAAAAGGATACTATTATACATCCCCCGTGTTCATAAAAGAATTCCAATCAATTTCAAGGAGCCAACACTAGTAAATATTGATACTGTCTTCCTGATTGTTTTCTAACCTTTTTTTTCTTCTTTGTGTGAAGAACATACATGATGTGGATCAAATTTTAAGAGCCACCCCCCCACCACCACCACCTTTTTTTTTCCTTTTCTTTTTCTTTTTTTATGTGTGACATTGATGTTTTAATGCTGAAATACTATGACTTACAGAGTCTATGTAATTAAGTTGATCTAGTAAGTGACAGTTTTATACATTGGGAATGTACTACTTTGTGCTTTTAGTGCAAATTATTTTTCCACCAGTTTTCAAGCTGCAAGCGAATGGTCAGTGTGGAGGACAATCACATTGCAATCTTGGAGCCAAGCAGCAGTCATCTGAAGGTGGTTCAGCTTTTAAAATTCTCAATGAGAAAACAGTCCCAAGTAGTTGCAGCCTAAAACCTGTTTCTGCCTTTTGAGTAGCTGAACAATGATAACCCACAGAAAGGGTGGTCTTTTAGGGGAGCCCTTTATGGCTAACTACTGGCTTGTACAGAAACCCCCTAAAAACAGATTTTTATATAACCTAAATAAGTAGCTTGTAAGCTGCCACGACCTTACATAAAACTACAATCAGCAGACTTGATTCATCTTTGACCTTGCACTGATCAGTCTGACTTGGACTTTTTAGCAAGATTGGAAAGTTGAGGAATGCTTAAAAAAACACCTGTTTGGAATGTTCCACAGGTGAACAGGTTAATTAGAATGATTGGATATAAAATGAGCATCCCTGAAAGGTTCAGTCGTTTACAAGCGAAGATGGAGTGAGGTTCACCACTTTGTGAACTACTGTGTGAGCAAATAGTTTAACAGTTTTAGAACAATGTTTCTCAAAATACAATTGCAAAGAATTTAGCGATTTTATCAAAACCAACATTGAATGCCTTTGATCTCTCAGATGGCACTGCATTAAAAAACGACAACACTGGATAAAGGTTATTACCATGTGGGCTCAGGAACACTTCAGAAAACCATCGTCAGTTAACACAATTCATTGCCACATCTACAAGTGCAAGTTAAAACTCTAACATGCAAAACCAAAGCTGTTTATCAAAAATACCCAGAAACGCCGCCAGCTTATCTAGGCCTGAGCCAAAGAGGGAAAGGACAATGTTATCAGCGCAAAGTTCAAAAGCCAGTATCTGTGATGGTATGGGGGTGTGATAGTGCCAATGGCATGGCTAACTTGACCAGCTGTGAAGGCTCCATTAATGCTGAAAGGTACATACAGGTTTTGGAGCAACTTATGCTGCCATACTTTCACCAGAGACATATTCTGCATGTGTTACAACAGTGTGGCTTTGTAGTAAAAGAGTGCAGGTACTAGACTGGCCTGCCTGTAGTCCAGACTTGTCTCCCATTGAAAATGTGTGGGGCATTATGAAGCAATGGAAACTCCAGACTGTTGAGGAACTGAAGTTGTACATCAGGCAAGAGTGGGGAAGAATTCCACCTACAGAGCTTCCACAATTAGTGTCCTCAGTTCACAAACACGTATTGAGTGTTATTAAAGGGAAAGGTGATGTAACACAGTGGGAAACATGCCCCTGATTCAACTTTCTGGAATATGTTGGAGGCATCAATTTCAAAATGAGAGAATATAAAAAAAAAAAAGATTAATTTTATCAATTTGAACTGTAATTATCTTGTCTCCATAGTGTATTCAGCTGATTAAAGGTTAAACAGGATTTGTAAAACATTGTATTCCGTTTTATTTATGGTTTAAACAACGTCCCAACCTCATTGGAATTGGGGTTGTACAAGGATAGGGAGGAGGGGAATTGACATGGGGGAGGAATAAACAGTGTCTGGGAGGAGGGAAACATGTCATACTGAAAACAAACTCTGATGTGCTGTTCATGTGGGCCTCCTTCACTTCACACTGGTTGTCTTCCGCCATGTCACACCTAATGGAAAATCATTGTTTGTGAGCCTGATTTCTATTCTCAACGCATTACTCATGTGTCCGCACACATTTGTGTATGTCAGTACATAACATGTATATAGCTAAGGAAGATCTCTTGTGTGGACATTTACACACAAGAGCAGAATTCCTTAAGTTAAAATTTTCTTCCATACTTTTTGCTACTTCAGTGTCAAAAACGGACATTTTTAGCTCTGAAATGGTCAAAGAATCTATCATTGCCTGCCGATTTTTCTGTGTTCAAGCACTGGTTATGAGGCACTAAATAAAAAATACAACGCCTTAAACTTGGCCCAATTTGTCCAAATAGCCTCGAGACAGGCTGATTCATTTACATGCCAAATGCTGAGTGGCCATTGATCGTGGGGTAGAGGCAATTACAGGCCCCTCAGTGTCAAAGAGACACAGACACTTTCCAAAAGGCCTCCTTTTACTCTGATTTTACGCTTACGGCAGCATATTTATAATTATACATGCTAATCAAGGTGGGAGTTCACAGTTAGCTATTCCATTAAGTCAGCATCTCTGAATGGCAACAGAGTCAACAGCCAAATTACTCCTGCACCGATTGGCAGAAGCACCCCCCCACACACACACACACACCCCACCCCAACAACCCTTGCCCACTACTCCAATGTGTCAAACAGTCAACTGCATATCATACTCACTCTAATGATTGAGCACAAAGCATCTTGCAGAACATGTATGAGCTAAAAATACTCACAATAAAGATTGCCAAATTTCTAAGCCTGTGATCAAGGTTGAGCTCCTTTATGGAAGACAACCTGAGAATAAAGCAACAGGAGGAGCATCACATCCAACTCTAAGTGTAGGACAACTACACAATCTGCATGTTGATTATGCATAAAAAATGTTAATACAGACTATTTGAATAGAAATGGCTTCCTCAATTACTCACATAATTTGCATTTAATATTATCTATGACACAATAAATTAAAGGCTGATATATAATCGCCTTTCAAAGGCTTGGTGTAGAACTGTTGGGTATACTCTCTTGAATTTAAAAGTGTTTCACTTTTATGAAGTTTTTCTCTCTTTTTTGTATAAACTGGTAAAAATCTGTGAATTTTGTTTACTGTCAAATTCTTGGTTAATGTAACCATTCTCCATGAAATAGCATCATGATCATCTCACATGCAATGCAGAAGGGTAATATTCTACTTGTAGTTTCAGTATAATCAGAAAAAAATAGGATAAATTGGTATAAATGGAAATCCATACAAACAATTAAACAAGTTGATTTGCTCTTCTTTAAGAAAAACTCTCACAATTTGAACTTTTAGGAGGCAAAGAAGGATTTCTGTAAGTTGGGGGGGTCCTTAAAGGGGAGCTCCTGTCTCAAATTTTCTTGCTGAACCAATACATACACCAGAATTTCACATACACATTTTCTTACTATGAATTTGAATCATTCTACATACTCAAAACAAAGCTGTTTTTAGTAAAAATAGTAAAATAAATATTTTTTTTAAAGGAAAGTTTTTTTAAAACAGGTTTTAAACATTCAGTTGTTTCACATCAGTGTGTCATAAATACTAGTATTCACAGATGCTTAATAAATGCCTTTTTATGTTATGTTGTAGTTTTCTTTAAAGAGGGGGTATCGTGCTTTCCCCTAATTCAAACATGAATACAAAGTAACAGTTCTAGATGTCCATAGTGAATGTGTGCAGATTTTCAAACTTTTACATAGTCATAAGTTGCAGAAATCCATGATTCTGCCTGTAAACTGCTCAAAAAGGTCCTTTTAGAAAAACAGCACCAGATCTTCATGAGACTTACTGAAATGATGAGGTCATCACATATGATCCCCTAAATGATTTGTGACACTTTGGAGGTGCGGGCCTCAAACACCAGGTGTGCCCTTAAATCTGCCCCTGACATGCCCCATTCAGTGGGAATGGGTTTGGAGAGGAAGCCTTAAAGAGACAGCAGCTAAAACAAAATGTTTCAGATCATTTAAAAGATATCCAATGGGATTTTACCCATTAGTTTAAAATTTATGTAACTGTGTGTAATAAAGTTCATGGCAATTCATACAAAAGAAGCTTTGGCTCTGACAAATGTAGCTCCAAAGTCGACTTAACTCTAACTTTCATTTTAAGCTCTGTTTTCCAAAATTTTTATTATACAATTGAATACAGTATGCTAATATATTTTGATGACTATCATTTTTTCTGCAAATAATAAATCCAAAACCAAGGCCTTTTTTTTCCCAGCGCCATTGCATATCCCCAGCTGATTCCTGTCAAAGCAGCCACGCCATCGTTCATTACTATAAGATAAGACAGTCAGCAAAGGAAAGCCATATGAGAGGAATATCTTTCATCATTCTCATACCATACAGTGTACAGTGTGTAGCAGTCCATGAAATTTAATCATGATGGTCAAGTGCTGTTATTGACTGTGGTTGTTACTTGCAGTGTTCAGCATGCTCAGATGGTCCATGACTTCTCTAAAATGCGGATGGAGGGTGGGGGGTATATGCCAGGGGGATCTTGTGCTCACTCAACTGCCTGCTAATCTTAAAATTCATCAACAGCCTGATTAATTGGGAAACAAATATGAGATCCTATCTGGGACCATTAGTTTCAGAGTGCAGTCCAGTGAGGTATAGTATCGATTGCAACAGGGAGCCCTCTAATCAGAATCATGGTAAAATCAATAGCTGGCATTGCCTGAGGTCCTGTTCATGCTTCAGTGTACACATCTGAAGTAAACACCACTGCGCTGAAACAGTCGGGCCATTTCCTTTAAAAATATCGAAACTCACTGCAGCAGGGAGAACTGCAGAGATTCATGGGAGGAGTTGGAACGGTAAAAGAGAGAAGCAATGAGACAAGAAAGGTTACTCATCAGGATGGTCAGTGTGATTGGAAATGTTCATTGATCAATATATCAGTTGTTTTTTATTATCATTTATTTATTGCTATTAAATCAGAGTAAACGCTATCTTGTAGTACACGGGCACATCTGTTATTTTATATGACCCAAAATGCGGCAAAATAAATAAATAAATAAAAATTACCCAGAAAAAAACCTTGAGCAGAACCAGATTCATCAAGGAATAGCTACCTTGACTGGGAAAGAAAGTGGGATAGTCAGAGAACCCAAAACCATGCAAAAAAAAAACGAGTGATGGAAAGATGGGTAGACATGAGAACATCAAGTATAACATAACAAACTGAAGCAATTCTTAGGTTAGTGGATTGATAGGGGTTCTAAAAACTTTTTAGAACATTCGTGTTGGTCAAGTGGTTGAGTCCAGCGTAAAAAAAAAATCCACCTACCAAGAGGAACATTTTGTTAAGCACATAGAGCGGCTGTTACATCCTGCTCTGTCACACTTCAATCACATGATGTCTTCGTATTTAAGGAGAAGAGGTTAAGCTACAGAGTTGCAGTCATATCATAGACCAAGTGAGGGTAAATTCAAGTTTATCAACTCAACACAAATGTTTCAGGTTACCTCCTCCTCATCAAACAATCGCAACCCATGAACTGTTACACAGTCCTGAAGACAGCTGAATAAAGCAGGTCGGGAGAGCTCTAAGGAGCAGCAGAGATGCCTCAGGGTTTCCACCAGTTTTTGGTGTGGTGCCAGCAAATCTGAGGTAGACTGCACTCTTGGCATCCCGCCACACACAGAGGCAACCAAACCTTTCTGCTCACCTACAAAGAGAGAGAACGAGAGTGGGGAATCCAAGAACAACAGAAAAAGGATGAAAGGAAATGAGGGATTTAGAGCAAAGGAACTCTGAGTATGGATGAGGCATTGTGGATAAAACTAACTTACTTCTTATAAACCACCTTAAGCACACATCATTTGTTTTGCCAAACATGATTTAAAGCAATGAATTGAACCTAGATTATGGTAACTGGCAGATACACTTTATACACCAAAAGTCACAACCAAATAAGAGCATAAGGGTTGCATGTGAGAGTACAATGCACATACAAGCACAAATTTAAGGAAAGGGGTGTTATGTAAGTGATCAGGATTTGTCGTCAGTGTTTCACACATGACCTTTAGGCAGTGGTCCCCAACCCCCGGGCCGCGGTCCGGTACCGGTCTGTGGATCAATTGGTACCGGGCTGCACAAGAAATAATTATTTCCATTTAATTTATTATCTGAGTCTGAACGATCTTTTATTTTAAAAAAATATTATATTTTGAAAAATTACCTGATTCTCTTGGTTACATCTCAGTCACCACAGACTTTGATGTTATACTCATTTTATGTTGTTTGCGCAATGATACGAGGAAGCTGCTAATAAAGTTGCATATGAGTACACAGTGGATTCACGTTTATTATAATTATTATGTAACAACAATGTACCCCCCCCGGGCCGCAGTACAATTGTTAAGCGTTGACCGGTCCGCTGCTATAAAAAGGTTGGGGACCACTAGGCCACCAAGATACCTTAGAGTGGGCGTATCATTGGAATATCCCATAGTGTGTTGCAGGTCAGCATTAACTTTCTGTTACTGGTGTTTATGGTGTTTCAGCAGCACAATAAGCTGTATGGTAATTATAGCTAAGAGTTAAGCAAACCTACTCATTAAAACATTACACAAACATGGAGCTTCATTGGCATTTAAGTGAATTTAATTTACTTGCTCCCTAATTAGTAATTCCAACTTTTTCATGCTGGCTCCTTCCAAATAGCATCATGGCCTAGAGTGTGCAGGCTAATTGTGTATGGTGTAATAATTTTGACACTTTTTCCCAGCTTGCTCTAAAAATGTGGGACCCAGTGAACCCTATTGTAACAACATGACTACACAAAAGTTTATTATGCATGTACTGAAGTGTTAATTTTTCTTTAATTTCTCCCTAAAAAGCAAGATTGTTACATAGTAAGCCATACACATCCCATTGTAATGAAATAGACAACCATTATTTAAGAATAATGGTGTATAAATTCTCTATATAGAGGTGTTAGTAATTCCTTTGCTTTGTTACATGACATTCTGAGACACACGTGTTCATGTACACTCTACTGGTACATCATTTCACTTGTTTCACAGATCAAGTCAATGATGTGTAAACGTAACCATGATATCACAGGTCACATATAACCACATGATAACCCCTGTTCTGCAGCAGCATAAACCAGCGAGGTAGAAGTGCCCCACTGGAACTCAGTACCAATCAACACAAGGGGAGCAATTACCGGAGCATTAAAAAGTGATAAACACCACTGCACTGTGATCGTCAGAACATCAGATCTGTCACCGCATCATCTGTCAAAACCCCGCTGCAGGGCAGCAGCAGTCAGGTAGTGATACATTACATGGGACAGAAACAGGTGCTGCCATAGATTCTAATTACTTTGTTTTATCAATTATGCACAAATCTTTGCATGGCCCGGGGTCTG
This sequence comes from Labroides dimidiatus, assembly GCA_030710495.1. Lineage (NCBI taxonomy): Eukaryota > Metazoa > Chordata > Actinopteri > Labriformes > Labridae > Labroides > Labroides dimidiatus. The sequence continues at coordinate 15,084,990 of CM061147.1, forward strand.
CCACACAATGCTGCTGTGCCTCCCACTCACTCTCTGCACCATCCCAGCTGCGGCTGCATAGCAGGCAGAGCTTTTCAACAGTGCTTTATGTGGATGCCTTGAGGTGACTAGAAAGGTTTGTTTTTCCAAGGCTGAATACATACGGATGGAAAAACTTCTCAAAAAAATAAAGAGACAAGAAAAAACACTCCGCATATCCCACTGACATCTGAATTCATGCGTTATCTCCTCCCCAGTAACAGGAGTGAATTCTTTCTCTTCCACTCAGCCCTGTAAGCATCAGTTTAGACACACAGGTGCTCGGCTGTTTTGTGTATTCAAGCTGTAACGGTCTTCCAGGCACTTGTGGTTTCTTGCCTCTGTTTTGCACACTCCTCAAGTTTTTCTCTCAGCTGCTCAGTACACAAAAACATTATGCTAATGAGTTGGTAGACATCTGCTTCCAGCTCTGTTTTTCTCTGGGTGTTTAGGCGTGTGTGTGTGTGTGTGTGTGTGTTTCAGTGTGTGCATGTGTGTGCGTGCATGTGTGTGCATGTGTTGCCAAGGGAATCGACTTTTACCTTTGCTAGGTCAGTCTTTAAAACAGAAATATAAATAAGTTTTTGGACTTTTAGTCTGACAGAATGTCTTCATCATTGTAGGAGAATGATTCTTTTACTTTTACCCCACTTTAATAAAAAGCATCACAGTATGCTCGTACACCAAACCTCGTGGAATGTGAGAATAATGACTCACAACCAGGGTGTCATTCAGCTTTGAAGGAGAGCATGCATGTCTGAGGCAAGCTGCAACTAATGGCTGTATTTGTGCAAATGTGGAGGAGATTTTTCAGCATGTAATAAGGTAAGTTTGACAATGTTAAAACACACAGAACATTTTTGATGTCAGCGAAGCACAAAAACCGAGGTGGAAGAAAAGGCAAAAGGCTAAAAATGAAAGCCAACAAAACAAATCCAAGTGAGAGGGGGAAACAAAGCATTTCAAGCAACAAAAGTGAATATAAACAGCAGAACAAATGTTGTGTGTCTTCTAAAGCAGGCAAATCAATCCCACCAAATATGAGAGGACACACTGTGACAGAAGAATCCTTGAATAAATGTTGGTTAAAACATCTGATAATGTCTTTTGATTCAAAAGACACTAAGAAACACTAAGAATTGCAGATTCTTCTTTGACGTTAATTACTCTCAAATCCAGCTGTTGTGAGAATGGTATAGCATATTAGGAAGAAACTATTTTTAAAACTGAAGTAAATCAGGGATGTTTTTTAAGGGATTTAGGGATTTTGGTTTTGAAAGTTATGCTGAAACAAAATGATAAACTACTTCTCCCTATCTGTAGCAGTGTATTAAACAACAAGGATGTAATTGTTGGAAAGACTTTTTAAGTGTTGCCTTTGAAGTTGCCTCTTTAAAATGTAGAGTGTTTTTCTTTCAGGAGAAAGTTGACTTTAATCAAATAAATATTGTGCATACGTGGGAATGTGCTTTCTCAGTATTTTTGGCCTTTTTTGCTAACTCTCAAATTGCAAATTAAGTTCCCCCCTGCCGTTTTAAGTTCACTGAATTCAAGTGATGTGTCTTGTTATGGCAATATGAAAACAAAATGTACGATGTAAGTCAAACTCCAAATGTGTCATGATGCATTTTCTTCATAATTTAGGCCCTGTTTTCCTCCATAGCTATTTTCTGGACTGCTGTGGTCATTTGTTGTGAATTTTACAGCCTGTTTCCACAAAAGTGTAAGAGGTGGATTGACATAAATAAAGGATGTGATGATTTAAGAATCATTAGGAGCCCAGAGTTAATTAAAAGTAGTATTGATAAAATGATTATTTTGAAGTAAAAAAAAAAAAATAAATAGAAAAATAAACAGTATCTCACCATCAGACAGGCTGAGTGTTTCTTAAGCTCAGATGGGAGGAGCTCACTCCTTCATAAAAGACCAAAATGAAGTGCAACATGTTGAGAGTAGTGTTTCCCAAGTTTCTCAAATTCACAAGGAATCTATGAATTTTATGGGTACATAATATTATTTAAACATTAAGAGGTTCTGAAGAAATCTCAAAAGTTGCAAGACAAAAAAAAACATCATTAAACTTTCTAAGTTTGTCTGACAATATAGTTACACCCTAAAAAAACAAAAATATGTATCAAATACCTACATTTTTAAAAATTCATTGTGCATTACAGAGGTCAGTTCTATCCAACAGAGCAACTCTTACAACAGCCTGTTGGCCCGTCACAGGTATATCTGTTAGTCAGTGATATCAATGAAGCGAGTCACTAAATGCATTCAGGCAGCACACCTGCCACAGAGCAGCAGTCACAGACTGTTAACCTCAAGATCTGGAAGTGTTTGTGAGTCAATGAAGCTTCACAAACCCTGTCAGTGTCTGCCTTTGTCAAAGTTTAGCTACAGAAGAAGTGTTTCAGGCTGTTCTTACAATTTTTAGAGTAAGAGGACTCATACTCAAGTAAGCTCAAATCACTGCATCCCAGCCCAGGCCATAAGGTAAGAAAACTTCCATGTTGTGATTTAGTATAACAGGAAATAAAAGTTGTAATTTTTTGACTGATATTGTACTGTAATTTTAAGCTGTCATGCAGAGTCGGTGCTTTGTTCAAACAAAGATTTTATTGATGTATATATTACTACAACTGAATGTTATAAGACTCCTGAAGTCATGTGTAATCTGCTATCATCAATAAACTGTTTGGATTCGACTTACTTCCATGGCTACAGTCCATCTGAGCATTACACAGAGAAGAGAGTCAGCACTGTGCTTTTCAAAGTCCAACAATACACTGTGGCAGAAATTGTAGCTATTTTCAGGAATGTCATGCTGAGTAATGTCACCATGTAACATTTCCCAAAAGTAAAACATTCATTGAAGCCGCTCCTGAAATAGTGCATGTTTGAGTCTCTGTTTAAGAACAACTTTAAGGTTACAATTCAAAGGGAAACAGTTTGACTCCGAGGTTCTGTCTGTGGTTGAAAGAATACAAAGGGCCCCATCTAAAGTTTATTTATCTTTATCTGTGTGTTTTCACAGGTGTTGTTGTCGATAGCATGTGACAAAAAATCAATGCTGCATAGGTGGCGTAACATGGCTTGAGAAGATAAATACATGAAACTGACAGCATTTGGTGAAAGAAAATGAAACACCACATTGTCATCAATTGAATACAACTACATTCTGTATCAGTAACATGGCCTTATTTTGCCCTCTTCATTTCTAATATGTTCGAGATCAACTAAAAAAGTCTTGTACAAAGCAGAAAACTTGTTTTTGGAACACATTCCTTACACACTGTTTATATTCAAATATATGTACAGTATATTTACAGTATATACAGTATATATTTGCATATACTTGTCCAAAAAAAAAAATAACTGACTCTTTCTCATTACATGTCTCTCCTGTTTAAGTTGTAAGAAAACGTGTATTTTTCATTTTGACATGAAACGTGTGTAATCTTTTTCCTTTTAAAGAAGAAGCCCTTGTATGTTCTATTTGACTGAAAAACCTTATTTGTTCACTTTGGTGTCAATTATTTATTTCTTTTTTATGAAAACCTGATTCCCAGGTGTTACTTTAATAAACAGGAAGTTCAAAACTGTTTGATAAAAACAACCAACAGCTGGCTGACTTATCATGTTTTTGTGTTTTGTTTTTCACACAGACAGCAGCAGAATGACACTGCAACCATTAACTCCAGTGAACTGTGCCAGCCTCCTTCAGCCTGGCTGCTCCCTGCTGCAGCTGGATGGGGAACTTCTCCTGTTTGGCCAGAAGGGTTGGCCCAAGCGTTCATGTCCAACAGGAGTGTTTGGGATTCGACTCAAGCATGGGGAGATGAAGCTGAAGGCCATCTCCTTCTCCAATGATTCCTGTTACCTGCCTCCACTGCGTTGTCCAGCTGTCTGCCGCCTTGACCCCTATGACGGGTTTCCTGAGAGCTACCTCATACATGGAGGCCGGACACCAAATAATGAGATCTCTTCCAGCCTGTACATGCTAACCATGGATAGCCGGGGCTGCAATCGTAAGCTGACCCTGTGCTGCAAAGAGAAAGAGCTGGTAGGAGAGTTGCCAGAGGCAAGATATGGTCACACAATGAGCATGGTTCAAAGCCACGGGAAGACAGCTTGTGTGCTTTTTGGTGGTAGAACCTTCATGCCTGCAGGAGAGCGCACCACTGAAAGCTGGAACAGCGTTGTGGACTGTCCTCCTCAGGTGTTCCTGTTTGACTTGGAGTTCGGTTGCTCCTCAGCTCACACGTTACCTGAGCTCAGCGATGGACAGTCCTTTCATTTGGCCTTTGCTCGAGAAGACTGTGTCTATTTCCTTGGCGGTCACTCCATTACATCTGATTTTCGCCCCCCTCGAGTTTATCGCCTGCGTGTTGAACTTCTGCAGGGCAGCCCTCTGCTCTCCTGTGAGACTCTACACACTGGCATATCCATTTCCAGTGCAATAACTACCCGCATAGGTCCCTCTCACAGATATATCATCTTAGGTGGGTATCAGTCTGACTCCCAGAAGAGGATGGGATGCAGCATGGTGGTTCTTGATGAAAAAGAAATTCACATAGAGCCCTTGGAGCCACCAAAGTGGACCCAGGATATCGTCCACAGTCGCACTTGGTTTGGGGGCAGTGCTGGGGAAGGAAGCATCCTGTTTGCTGTACCTACAGAGGGAAGACCATCACAGCCAGATACGCATTACTTCTATCATGTGAGCTTCCAAACAGAGGGAGAAGGCAAAGAGGAAGAAGGAATTCAGGGATGCAGCCAAGGGTCAACAGATTATGATGACTCCCCTCCTCTGGAAGACTCTGAGGAGCTCTACTTTGGTCGTGAGCCTCACGAGCTGGAGGACAGCAGTGATGGGGAAGAATATGCCTACAATGAGGACGATGAAGAGGATGAATCACAAACAGGATACTGGATCAAATGTAGTCTGGAATGTAATTTGGATCCAAACACATGGGAGCCATTCTACTCCACTGAGCTTCACAGGCCTGCCATGATCTTCTGCTCCAAAGGAGAGGCAGGACACTGGGTCCACGCTCAGTGCATGGGGCTGTCAGAGACTCTGCTATTCAAGCTCTCTCAAGGCAGCAAGAAATACCTCTGTCTGGATCATGGAGGTCTGCCCTACCAGGAAATGACTCCACCACGACAGATAATGCCTCTGAAGCGGACCCCTATGAAGGTGAAGGACAGGAAGACTCCTCCAACAATCAGGATGTCTCCGGCTAAAAAAAGCTTTTTGCGAAGGCTCTTTGACTGAATCCAGTTTAAGTCTTTGATAATAATTTGTTTGCAGAGTTTGTGTTAGAAATGCACTCTAGTGTTTTGATAATGTGTTTCACTTGTGTAAAGAAGAAAATGAGTGATGAAATATGAACATTGTGCTGATCTACTGCATACTGCTTGTGAAAAGCATCCTGCTATTTCATTTGCGACGGCTAGGTGTTTATTTTCCTCGGGATTTTTCTATACATTGTATGATTAAAAACTATGTAACTTTAAAACTAACATCTCTATCAACAGTTTAAAGATGTAAGATATTTTCTATTGCCTAATGCATTTTTTATTGAATAAAAATCAACAACATACTGCAAGAAAACAGAATGTATTTTTTTTAATTAAATATTTTTCAATATCATGGCATTGTTTTATGTTTAAGTTTTGTATCTTTGACTTTGTATGGTTCAGTTATTTTTGTTTAATCCACACTAATTGAATCAAAAAGTGCTGTAAATGGTTTTCTGCTTGATTAAATATACCCAAAAATTGTTGTATCTCTCTATTGCTCTGTTGCTTATATGCATTCAAATATATGAAACCAAAGATCTTAAAATATTAGAAATACCACCATATCATGTTCCTTTCAATATCCCCTAAATAATATTACTTATACTGTTTATCTTTGTACTTTTTTTCAGATTTATCTCCTATATTAACACAGTTTGAATGAATAACCATGACTAGAACAAGGGCTTGCATCAAATATGTATTTTCTCATATTGGCCAAATTGTTCTGACAATGAGATCATTAAAAAAAATAAAATGAGACATGAATCTTAATATCTTAATGGCTGTTGCCTTAGCCCTTATAGTGTGTTTGGATCAAATTTGGTACGTAAAAAGTACTATATTTTTCATACTGGAACAAGACTTCATCTAAGAGCGCAGTCACACTGGCCATTCGTACCATGCTGAACTCAATCACAACAGTGCAGCTCCTCCACTGGCCAGCAGTCATACTACTCCAACAACAATCAGACTTTGGGCACACGCACGGCTCACCTATGTCACAATAAAGCATCTGTTTACATGCAGCACAGTCTCATCAGAGTCAGCACCATGAGACACAGAGAACAGATTACAACTTTAGTGGCTTTGTGGCTCATGTTAAGTTGTTTTGGTCCAACACAGCTCTTTAACACCTGCGTTATTGCTCATAACTGTTGAAAGGAGCGGCTGCAGCAATCATGTCCCCGTGCTCGTGCTCATGCTTGTGCATTTTGTGGCCACACTGGCCAAACAAACTGGACTTTAGGGCTGAACCGTGCTTGGGCACAGAATGTTTGGCCAGTGTGACTGTACCCTAATCCTCAGGCACAAATATTTTAACACAACAAAATAAATTTTAACCACTTTAGTAAATTCTGACGGTCTCAAAAGAAAAAAAGTGACATTTGTGGTGTTACAGGTCACGGGTCACACACACAGTTGTATACACAGGCAGCCTGTGACACCCATCACACACTTTCTCATAGAATATTGATACATACTGAATAAAAATAAACATTGGTATCAATAATCTGGATTTTCATTCTGCAGGAGCATCAATCAACATGAGAAAGTGTTTCACTGTCTATGAGGCTGTTGCTCATGTCTTCAGTCATGAGTAGTTGCGTGCACAGACTTGAAAAGAAGAAAAAAAAAAGTTTTTTTTCTCCTAAGAGGGCAGTTTAGAGCATGTTTGGCTCCCAAGAGGTAAGTTTAGCGTGGGTTTTGGCACCCAAGCAGGTACTTTAGAGCATGTTTTTCATCAACCCCTCCCATGCACACCACTGCCCTTGAGAGCACTACTTAAGACAGAGAGCAAAGAATCATTGAATTATGACAGTGGCTACCCTGAAGCCAAGCCTCTGTCAGTTTGGTGAGAGAGCTTCAGGCTACACTCACACCAGCATCCTGTACAAGGAACCAGGGGATGCCAGGGGGAGCAAGACAGAGCGCTACCAGTCATGCCCCTCCATCAAGGACAAAAACACTAGCCCTACACACACTATGATTCATGTGAACAACACACACACTCACACACACACACACACACACACACACACACACACACACACACACACACACACACACACACACACACACATTTACCCATAATCTTCACTGTAGGAAATATAATAGGTAAATTTAAACTTTTTTAAAATTAAAAACGAGTAGTATAGTGTATATATTTTATCTTATAAAAGGTCTATGGAGCCAAAAAAGTAACATTTAAAACAGTCTTTACATGGACATAGAAATATACTAAATTAGCTATGAAGCGAAAAACAGTATTCGAGGAAAACTGCTGTTTTTTAAAAGATATTTTCAGACTGAGTTTGGGTCAAACTTGACCGCTAAGACTAAAGACATAGGTAGCTTTCAAACACAATGCAAGGGTTAAGGACTGTCATATTCATTTGTGATAACAGCTTTTTTTTGATATCACTGTAGTAATTCTAGTTTGTGTATTCATTGGTTATGTTTTATTTCATTGTAATTCTGTACTCACAGGACACTGAAAACAAGTCAGAGGCATTGCAGGGCTGAATGTATCTAATTTTGGTCATTTTGATGCCCTATTAACACATAAGTTGAATAGATTAATAAAAACACAGCAGAAGCTTAAGTCAAATATTTATAATTTATTCTTTTTTTAGACACAACAAGAAGTACAGGCTCCCTCTGCATTAAGTCATGTTATTAAAAGAAAGATGTTGCTGTTACACTGCATGGAAATAAATCACCACTGAAAGTTGATATTCATTTGAATGAAAAAAAAAATCATCGTGAAAAGTAAACTGCTGTGACTCATCAATCACCCATTACTTTGGATATGCAATTCATTATAGTAACACAAATACGAGACACATTGCAGTGTGGTGTGCTCTAAAACATGATGTTATTGTAATACTGTGACAACCACAGAATAAGAAGTGAATATTTCACAGCTGTCATGTGGTTAAACTTATGGCATCAAACAATCAGTCAAATAAGAAAACAAAATTGCCTGTCACACATGAAAATTGTGGGGGCAGAAAGAGAAAAATAATCAATCAATCAAACAAATAAAGTTGCCAAGAAATCAGTTTACATGAGGTCTTTCTACCTCCTCCCATCCCTCTTGTCTGTCAGTCGAGCCAATGAAGAAATATCAGCAGGAGAAAAGCACCAGGTTATATTCAGGACTTAAGAAAAAAGCCCTGCCTCCTGGAGAGTCCATGGGGTATTAGGCTCTGTAATGGACCATACTGTATTTTATGATATCAACAAAGAGGTCAGTATATGGTTGGTTTTATGTGAAGAAGTTGAATAAGTATCATCTATCCCACTGTGCAAAAACTAAAAGAGATAAAATTGGTTCAAAGTGACCTGGCATCTATTTTGGCCCTCAGGGATCTTAAGATAAAGCACTAAAGTAATCTTTTTCAGAGGGCACTCATGAAACAAAGAACATTTGAGTCTCTATGATTGCATTTTGCTTCAGCTCGAAATGATATATTAATACAGTGGGCCACAAATGTGGTCTTTTTAACACAATTTTCCTCCATGAGTTACAGCTCTTTCATCTGTTTCCATAAATACCCCCTCTATATAAATTCATAAATGTGTCATACCCTTGCAGTACAATAAACTGTGCTATATTTCACAGACAGCCAAGGTTTTAAAAAAAGAGAACTCCCTGCTAAATGCAAGGAGAAAGGATTCTGTGTTACTTCTGTAATCCTCTGCCATCTTATCTTCACTGCACTGTTTAACAGCTAACAAGCTGATGCAAGACAAATGTGCACGTACGGCACATTTTTGCAACTGGGCAGACTAAAAATAACTTGAGGTAAAGGTTAAAAATAAGAATAATGCCCACTGAAAGAATGGTTAGAAAAAAATGTTTTCCATTTATTATATTACCTGCAGGCAGACATGGGCTCCTTTCTTCCTTCAATTTTTTGATCAATTGAGTACAAAAAGTAAATTGAGAGTTGCTTAACAATGTGAGACAAGTAAAACACACAAGAATAAGAAAAAATGAAACTCTAGTGTTACATGAAAAGACCACTCAAAAGTCATTCATTTCGAGCGACATATACTCAGTGTCCTGGGCCTCTACTGGGTCAATAGTAGCTTGCAAAGCCTTGGCAGAGTCTTTGTGGGCTTCCATAAACTTCTGCAGATACTTGGAAGTGTACAGCCAGTGATGTTTCAACACATCTTCCAGCTCATAGGCCTTCGACTGACGTGCATTCATCTTACGGAAACGCCTGAACAGTTTATTGGCAGATTCATTCCCCTCACTGGCCCAGGCCCCAATGGATCCATCTCTCTCTATGATCTCAGGCACATGTGCCAGGGTCTTGTGCAGGTAATTTGTTATCTTTCCATTGTACCTGTACTTGAAGGTGGAAGAGAGGAGATCTGCAAAGCGCTGAGAGTTGAAGCTGTAGCGGCACAGCTGGTCAGGGCACTCCTTGGCTGGGCAGGTAGCACGCCAAACAGGCTTCATCTGGAGGTACAGTCTCATGAGCTCCCTCAGGGCCTCCCTCCTCTCCTCTGAGGGCACCAACTCACACACCACCTCCACAGCCTCCATGGTCATCAGCTTGCGGGCATAGTTCCCATTCATCCTCATCACCGGTTTGAGCTTCATCTTCTTCCTCAGCTGTTTGTCTAAAGCTGCCCTCCAGCTGCGCCGTTCCTCACGGCTAGGGTTGACCTTTTCGTACACCTCCCCGATCTCGTCTTGGAAGATTTTGTAGAATTCAGTGGCATTGCCAATGTCACAATGCAGAGCGTCGAGCGTTGGTTGAGTCTCCATGAAGGGTTTGGCTGAGACGCCCTTTACTCTATCTCTAAGCTCCTCCACGGACTCAGAATAAGGATTAGTTCGCCAGATTTCGTAGCGTTCCAGGTTCTCATCATGACTGCGGGTAACAGCGTGCAGCACCATGTTTTGAGAGGCCTCTGCTCGAGTGGAGTCACAAAGAGTGCAGATGTAGGTGGACCCTGAAGCCTCAAGGCCCTCCATCTCACGTACCATCTTCTCATCATATCCTGTGCCTCTGAAGTGAAAGCGGAAGGAGCGAGGCAGTCCACCTATGGACAGGATCAGCCTGCTTTCTGTCATCGCTTTACGCTCGGTAACTATAGGGCTCAGGACTGCTGTGAGTGTCTCATGGTCGGACTCATCCACAAATGTCAGGCAGAGGGGTTTACAGGACAGCTCTGAGTTTGGCTTTGGCTCGGTGAAAAGGGTAATGTTTTCATCCTTAGTCTCTGCCTTTACAGAGACGGACATGATGGTGAAAGAAAAACGCACAGCCTTCTCAGGAACAACTGGTCCTCCACCGTGCTTTTCACTGACATCGCCCATGCCGTCACAGGACTCCTTGATCATGACACTGAAGCCTGAAGTACAAGCACTGTCTTCCAGCCCACTCTCTCTCAACCCCTCCATGATGTCCTCTTCCAGATCCTTTAATGCTGACACCAGTGCCACATCATAGCGAAACCGCCGAGTGATGGTGTCAGCCGGGGTGTCATCTACAGATGAGGCCCATCCAGAGAGCCCATTAATAATGCCTACATTGCAAGAAGTGGACACATTTTTGAGAGCTGGTTGCCATTCAAACTGGTGAAATCCAGGGAGAAGCTCCTTTTCCACAGCTCGAAGAGTGTGCAAGGGCTGGAAGACCTGGCGGCCACTGGTGGCTTTGACGGTCCTGTACATCTTATGATACTGGCTGCAGCTTAGAAAAGTGTTCACTCGGATGGCTAAGCACACAGCAGGATGCAACCCAAAGCCTCTGCCTGCAAAGAGAGAGAAAAATGAGATGAGAGAAACTTTCAGAGACAGAAACAAGGAGAAAGAGACAAACTTTGAAAGTGTGTGGGGGAAAAGAGAGGATTGTGACTTCAAGAGAATTATTTAACACCAAACTGTGGAATCCCATTTCCACTTGTGCTTTAAAAGGAAACACCATATCTGAAATTTCCTCATTTGATATCCTGCATTTGGAGTCATTTATACCATGAGACAGAGACAATAACATATTTAGCACCCAAATGTGAATGTATCATTGTCAAAAGCCCACAGACCCGTGATTACAAAATCCAATAGATCCTAATTTCCAAATGTTATAAGGGGACAGAGGGTGAATCAGCGAAGCTGGCAAAAGTGATGTATTGGCTGCAGATGAAAACAGACACCAGCTGGCTTCTATTCCCAAGAGAGGACGGTGGTGCTGTCTGTGTAATTTGCAGACACAAGAGCTGCTGGTGTTGTTTTGATTCTAACAACCCCTTCACAAGAGTTGTTATTGTGCATTAAAGGGAGTGTGAGACTGAGGGACTGACAGGAAGGTGAAGAGAGGTAAAAAAAAAAAAAAAAAAAAGGGGGGGGGGGGCTGGGCATGTAACAGCAGTGGTTTAACACAGAGATGGCCAATAATGAAATGCTTTTGGATCAGAATGTAGATAAGTGTTTTAAAGCGCTCAGATAGTGTGCTTTACAACTGAATGTTTTCTGAACTTGAAGTGCAAACACTTTGATCCTTCACATTTATTTGTGTCCTTCCTCTGTTATAAAATATAAAGCCTTACTATAACCTCTTACCTTGCATCATGGCCTCCAGCTCATCTGCCTGGCGGTGTTCATTTGTAGATCTCAGAGCCAGCAGGAACAGAGTCTGACACACAGACTTTAGGTCTCCACCTTCCTCTCTGTCTGCAAACACTTTCACCTGGTTCTTCAGCTCCCTCAGCCGATGCTTTTGGGCACGACGGGTCAGCAACAGCAAATGCTGACGGGGTCTCCCCCCTTTGTTCGTAAGCAGATAGTTGTCAAGTTCTAATGACTGCTGGTTTGCATCCTCATCCAGCTCATGACTCTGACAATGAGCTTTAAATGTTTCTAGGCTAACTTGCTTTGCACAGCCACTGTTTGGACAGAGCAGAGACAGAGAAAGTAGAGCTGATACGAAAGATTTGGCAGGCTTTATGCAATCATCAGGAGAACAGGGTGAGTTGCAGGCCGGGCAATGAGATCCCAGAACGTAGCTATACTTCATTAAACAGCTCCTGCAGAAGAGGTGCCCACAGGGGGACTGGATGGGATCAGAGAGCAGGTGATCACACACTGCACAGGTGAAAGAAGAGATGAAGTCTGCAGGGAGATTTTCAGAGATCAGCTTAGTACTGAGGTGTTCGTTCTGGCAATAGGTGATGTTTTTCACCCATTGCTCTCTCTGGATGCTGGGTCTCCTCCAGCCCCTGAGCCCTGGACTCTGATTACAGTTTCCAAATGGTCTCAGGACTCTCCTCTCACCAATGTTAATATTCTTTCCATGGTCCCACTCTGTTCTTTTTGCCAGGCTCTGAGCCCTGGGGATGATTTTTCTCCTCTTTCTCCCACTCCGCTGGAATGACAGTTTCCTGGGAAAGCAAAGCTGGCAGTGAGAAGAGTGAGGTTTCCACTCTGGGACTCTTGTTCTGGTGAGGCTGCAGACGCCACCTCCGCGAATTGCAACCATCCAACAGCGATGGCAGAAAGTAAGAGGGTGGGCAGATTCTGTGTCATCCGTCACATCCACTTTGAAGACTTTCAGGATCACCTCTGACCAGGTTGTTAACTTGCAGCCCATTTTACGCAGAGCACCTCTGCTGGCCTGATCCAGATCCGCATGGACATCATGCTCTGGTCCTTTGACTTTCCTCAGAGCCATTCCACAGAGACGGCACAAGCTCCTATATTGAAAAGAGTAGACAGAAAATGTTTAACACATGCAACCAGTTGTGTAAATAGTGTTTGGTAAAGTGTAAAGATATTTGATCACCTCAGGTGGCTCATATGGGTCTCCATTTCCTGCAGCTTCATGTCTACTCTCCGGCCTGGGCCCTCCACATTTTCCTTGCTTTTTCCACCTAAGCACAATTTCATGACGCTCCCTGGACCCACACCATTATCTAACTCTATATTTGGAGCTGGAGGTGGTGAGAGTGTTTCCTCAGGTGGAGCCTCACTGGGCAGAGGGGCTTTCTCCATGGACCTCACCCTGAACAGTTTGAGTTTCCACTGAGAACACTCAGAGTAGGGATGATGGAGCTCAGCCGGCATGTATGATCGGGGGCCATCTGCTTCCAAGCTTGGCTCTCCCATGATGAGCTTGAGACCTTGGACCCTGAGCAGAAGAGAACAGCTTAGTTTGATGAATCACAAAAACAGGAAAATAATTTCTGCTGTCCATGACAGGGTTTATAGTGGATAAAGAGAGAAGAATTGATGTTTCAAACACTCCGGTGTCATCATCACACAGAGCCTGTGACACAATCTAACAGCTTTACTTGATTCACTCGACTCCTGATGAATTTATACACCAGGTATTCTGAAATTCCACGGCACAGAAAGTAGAAATCCCTGAGCTATAGCACTATATTATCCCAAAAGTGGCATTTAGAACTTGTGTAAAATGCATGAGACAAGTCCTGCAGGGATCGATACGAAAACCAAAAATCGTCATTTCTCTCATCTCCAATCCCATCGCTCAGGGAGCCCTTGTGACTTGTTTCCCTTTGACACAGCGAGTTTGCTAAATGGGCAGCCTTATCCCTGCAAGGCTGTCAATCATTTATATTAGTCATTTTCTTGGCTGGAAAGAGAATTGGAGCCCCCAGGAGCCTCCAAATGGCATTTTAAATGCAGAGAAAAAAAATCATCAGAGACATAGTGAATGTGTTTTGTAATACATAGATATTGACCAACCAGGAGGCAAAAGAAAACAAGAAGGCATCATACTGAATGAAGATCTTGAAGAATTATTCAAAACAGAAAACAGTTCAATTGAGTTGTCGTATTTCAGCAGCCAAGTGCTGCTATGATATGGCAAAGGTAAGATCAATGATACAGCTGCTGTGGCAGACCTTATTTCATCTCCTCCCATTCTATCTAGGTTCCATTACTAGTCCAGACAATAAAGCAAACAATCTTACCATCGCAGACCCATAGCACACACACTCCAGTATCCTTCCTCTATCCATCCTTTAGTGATCTCACTACATTTTCTTGCCCTGAGCCTTGAATCAGACAGTCTCCTTCTTTTCCTGGCCTGCAGTTTACTTCACATACTGAACTTTCCTTTAAGACAAACAGCTGAGCCTGGATGCCTGTGCTTCAGCTGGGCTCTTACCTTGTTTTTCAGTCTCAGCTGGCGTAAAATCCCCTGGGGAGGTCTCTCCACATGGGTGCACAGAGTAAGCCCTGAAGCCAGGCCTTTAACATCACATATACAGTATTGGTTTAGTCTGTCACAGCATGGAACATCTGCTACCAGGAGTTGTGGCTCTGTACAGTGGGATGACTCCTGTCTGTCTCCCTATGTCTTGTATTTATACCCCTTGGTGGGATCCCAACAGTCAGCTCTTGACACCTGATACACGCAGCTGATTTAAACAAGGAAAAAAAAAGATAAAAACAAGGTCAACCCCAAAGCACAGTTGCAAACGTGTTGATACAGACCCCAACAGCAGTTCCCCAAACAAAGCACTTTTTTTTTTAACTAACTACACCACAGTGATCTTAAACTGAAAACACTTTCATGTCACCTTTATCTCTTCTTTTCTTATGTAACTGAAGGCTCGGCTCATCCAGGTGGCCTCTCTTTGACAGAAAACCTCACACACCTGAACTTATCTAGTAGTCACTGTTGCCAGGCAAGGAGTAAATGGATTTGACTGAAAAGCTGAGAAAATTAATTCTTGTAGTGGTCACAATACACATTCATAACAGGCCTTGGAAAAAACTTTAGGAGAATATGGATAGATGCTGTAGGAGGTGGGATTATAAGTCAATGCAAGAGCAAAATTTTACACAGTAAAACTGAAATCTTTGCAATTGATTGTTTGATTTTTAGTAAAAAAAAAAAAAAATCTCTTTTCAGGCTTGGTATGAGTCATAAGTCAGAAAAAAATGTCTTATTTCAGAATAATGTCTAAATTGATTGGAAAAAGATCTACTAATGAGAAAAATGTGTTTTTAGAGAATGTGTTTCATATCAAGCCTAAAATGAATTTTTATTTTAAATAAGATTTCGGTTTTTGCAGTGTCGCATTTATAATTTTATTCTTTATTTTTTTGTCATTTTTAAGAATTTTTGAAGAAAGTGAAGAGGCTTTGAATTTGATTCTTGACAAAAGGCTCATGTGCTACCATTTTAAACAAACAGGGTGTCTACAGATGATGCAAACAGGGCAAAACATCAACAGAGAAAAAGAAAAAGCAGGGCAGTGACTTATGCTATATTTTATTCTCTGAACGTTCACGCAGTGGTTATTATTTGGATCAGTGAGTTCTGAAAACAGCATAAGGTGACTTGCGTAGGCATTTAGAGGCTTTACCCACAGCATGAATTATTAATGAATAATAATTAATGAATGAGCAAAACGGAAAACAGATAAAACATTTCTATTTCATAAATTAGCTGGATTAGTAGTATGAAATGTTTGACCATGTTTTGTTTTGTTTTGTTTTTTTCCCCAGTAGTTATTCTCTCTATCACCTGCATGTTTCATTATTTACCCCCAAAGCTGTGTCCATAGTCACACTGACTTTGAAGTATACAGCATTATCTAATGTATTGTCTCAGTAGGTATGGAGAGTATTTGCCCAAGATCATTCTGTTAGTAATTATCAAGGGGATTAATCTGGTGTTTTCGCCACAGGAGCCTGTTGCTGTAGCGTTGGACTTCCCAGCCAAGTCATTAGATACACAGTCAGTGGGCACCAAACAACAGTTGGGTCTCTGAGTCTTTTCAGTCTAACTGGAGAGCAGAATAAATACTGGCAAGCTTTACAGCATGTATTTGGTACATATGGTTATATTTGACCTCAGAAGGCAATTGTACTTTTTTGTCTGTGTGACAATGACTCCTATTTACTGAAAACACTAAACAGCATATACATGAATAAGTAGGTGACAGACAGTGTTTTCCCCCCAGGTAAATACATCATACACAGCTGGGAGATTTGGACAACACAATGCATGATTTATTACATATCAAAGAACAAGCAAATGATGGATTATAGCAAGATGTTTCCAGCATATTTATAGTTGATATTTAGATTTATGATTGCCAGCTAGCCACATGTTTCCAGAGGTAAACGACACACCTCGCTCCATGGCAGACAGGGATGGAGCTGCAGATGTCTGCATGACAAACAAGCACTGACCCCCTGAGACCCTCATCTCTCTGCGCCTGCTAATTGACTAGTTATTGATCAACCCAAAGACAGTCTGATTTATGGGGATGAGGACTTGTGGAGACAGCCACCTGGCATAGAGGGGAGTGTTATGAATGTGAGGAGCAGACCCTGTGGGACTGGAAGCTGCAGCTTAGAACATACAGGAGTTTGCAATGCACCACTGCACTGACATCTTGCACTACGAGAGGATTTTTTTTTTTTCCAACGCGATAAATCCAAAGAACAGCAATGAGCAATGAGTGTGTATCTAAGCATATTGCAGGTGTGTGTAGCTAACCATATCATTAGCCTAATTGGCTAAGTCATATTTCAAAGTTTTCAGAAAAGAAGATTAAACACTTTTTATGACATTTTATTTGTTCTTTTTAATATTATTTATGATAATAATGATAAAGATAATGTCAACATAATGTATTTATTTTATTTTATTCAACTTGGGCATTTGTGCTTTAAGGCTCACAAAATAATAATTTAAATGTGTTTAATAAATGACATATACAGTATATGATAATACATGACTAAGGTAATCATGCTAATAGGCTAACAACATTCACATAGAAGGCTTTTTCTTCCCAGAGCGGAACATAAAATCCTGGTGAAAAATTGTGTTACTGTATTTCAGGTTGTAAGCTGCAAGTGTTGAGAGTCGACCAACTGCTTACACTTCCCTTATTGTAAAAGACAGCAGACAGTTAGTGTGGATATGGAGAGACACTGAGGCAAAAATTCAAAAGACACACAATTCATATCTTGATACTTACATTACAACCAATATAATAGAAAACAGTCCATCTAATCCTTCCTTAAGCAACTTTAGAACCATTTCATCTGGGTCAGAGTCCATAAAACAAAAAAAGGGAGCAAGAAAAACGGTGCTTGAGGTGAGAGACAGAGAAAGGGGGATATAGTCGTGATCTTGTGTAGAGTTACACAGGATAACAGGCTTAGCACAGGGAGGAGAACACAAAGGGGCTTAGGGCTGATTTCAGTCTGTGACAAGAAAAAGGGGGAAGGAGATCAAGCCTTCCAGGCAGAACTATTTAAGCCAAAGGTCCAAAAAAAAACCCAAAACAGTTCAAGTCTTACAGAAGCTCAAGGAAAAAGTGTCAATAGCAGAGATGGCAAGTGAATGAGTGAATGCCTCATGCAGCTTTGGTGTCTTCCTCATGAGGAATAAAATGTCAGCATCATCCACATTTGAATAGACCAACCAAAATTGCGGCATGATATTTCTAAATGTCATGCAGAATATAGACATCTTTGTGATTATATTCAGGGTAAAGAGGGCATTTCACTCTCATATTCCCACTGAACGTTACGCAATGCATTGAGCTTTCAGTATGCAAATCTTTAATTGCATTTTCATAGCACGTTCAGCAGACGTCTTCAGCCTCGCCCAGCCGATTCCCAGCGAGTCGCCTCCCCACTGTCCACCTCTTCCATCTCTCATCTGGTGTCATGATTCAAAGGATTAATACTCAAAGAGGTGGACTTTAATGCAGAGCTATTCGTCAAAGCTACCTGTCAGAATGAACCTCTTACCCCACTGCTCAAATACCCCATCATCCATCTCCTCTTGTCTTTTCTTCTCTAAGTCTTGATTCCCCTCTCCTCTCACCCTCACCTCTGCTTTTGTTAATAATCAATTATATGATTATTCCAATGAGGTAATTAATTACTGGCTCCCCCTCCCTCTGTAATGTGCCTATAATCACACAGTGACAGCCAGGGGACAGCTGGGCTGAGAGATGCTGTCTCGGGGCCTCATGTGACCCCATATGGCTTGGCTGCGTTTGTTGTCAGCTCATCCTGACTGATGGAGCTTTAACAGAGAGCAGAGACACACCACAACATCCCCAGAAGCTACTGACAGCCTGACACCATAATATCTGCCATGTCCAGTTATCCAAATATTCATTTTATTGGATAGAATAGTCTTGGGGCTGCATTAATTTGTTCCTAGCCTTGTTTTTATAACTTTCCCTGAGGCGCTGCAGAGTTATTTTGGTTCTGGACCGGTTCCATTCTTCTACTGAGAGTTGAACAATATAAAGAACAATTTGAGCCACTGAAACTTTGAGTGTCCTTTTTTTGAGTTCACAAAACAAAAAAACAAGATGGGCCACAGAGAGGCTAATAACATGCTGAGATTGCAGTGAGAACGCAGTGTAATAGCGATGAAAAGTAAGACCTGCATCCTTATAGACAACCAGATGGATGTTGATCCACTTGCAGTAAAGTAAATGAAATTAAACCCGAAGATGGATTCAGGAGCACTAGACTAGAGTGGGGGAATCAAGACTGGTGTCTTTAATCAAACTAACAATGCTCTTTAATTCTATGTTAATTAAATGTAGATTTCCCTGATTGCATAACAGTCCCATCGATGCCAGGAGACCTTCAGTCATATCCACTCACTGGATTTGTCTTGTGTTTAACCATGTATTAGTCCTCTTTTCCCCAAACTGTCTGGTGCTGGTTTACGCAGCAGGTCTGTCAGCTGAGGGATAGCATTTAACAAACAACTCTTCAAGATTTCAAACATTCATTATCCTTGAGAGGGGATATTTCACACCTTAATAAGTGCATTATTCGCATTATTTTCAGTTTGAAAGTTAAAGGGAATCCAGAGAACTAATAAATCTCACACCATTTGTCTCCTGACTGGTCAGTCTGCCTCTTTCCCTTCCTTACTTACTTACTTCCTCAGCCTCCATCAATGTAATGGGCAAATCATGGCCCCTTGGGAGAGATGTAGAGAGAAAGATTGGTCCCATTACGTGTCGAGGAGTGTGAAAAGAGCAGCCCTGTTGTCTGTCAACCGTAACCCCCAACTGCCCCTAGTCTTAACTTCCCAACAAACACAAAAAGCCCTCTTCCCACATGTAGATCTGCTTTTTATTTACCTGTCTTTTAACTACAAAGTCCATAACAGGAAATGCCAGGACAGCCATGCCCTTTTCTGCACTAGCTCTGCCAGGGCTTAGACAAGAGAACAATGGACACTGAAACACACAGTGATTCAAGGATGATTTAGAGTGACTGGTCTTAAGCCCAACTTACAGAGTACAGTAATTATAGGAGGGGAAGGAATGGGCTGTTAAGGGATGTGGTGGATAGGAGGTGGTGTTGGGGGGTCTGGAGTTGGGAGGTTGTTGTCATTTGGCAGCCAGTCCAGTTGGAGAGAGAAATTACTATTGGAGCCAGAGCCTCCGTGGTAGAGCATTTATCAACTAGTCATCGCAATGATTCACACGATCCAGCAGGGAGCCGTTATTTTACCACCCCAGTCTCTCACAGCAACCTGCTGGTGGCAAGGATGATGATAGCAGTGGGCTTTATAGGTGCAGGGGCAGACATGTACAGTAATTTTTCAAGGATATTACTTTGGAAAGTCACATCTCTGTCTAAATTCTAATGTAGTCTTAATTTAGACTACACTGAGATTCATTTGAATTCACAGCACAGAGAACAGAAGTGCAAGATGAAGGAAGAGACAAACATAATAACTGTTGTAATGGCGACTACTGGTTTTTCCACCAAGCCACTGCTTTCAATTCCTAGACCTTTATAGTATCCAATACCAACTACTACTCTCATACAAGTGTAATATTTTCTTATATATAGTAAGTATTGATTAGGTATTTATAGAAGTGTGAGCTATACCCCATTTTGACCAATTTTGCCAAGCAAAGTATGCTTAAAAAATACCAAAGGAAAGCTTAGCTTACAATAAAAGTAGCTGGCTTTTTTACGTTTAATCATTAAATGTGCTTTTCCTAATTTCCTCAGGATCTCTGTGTTCTAAAATTGAAACAACATGTGATACAAGTGATCAACTTGGCAGTCCACAAAAAATGTGAGGCATTGTGATGTGAAAGAAACAAAAAACAGATATTAGGTCAATTTACCCTCTGGCTCAACTTTTCCAACTCTTACCTGATCTAGGTTTTAAATTTTCTCATGTCTCAAAATTAATTGTGGACTATTACTCTGCCAAATGTTGTTTTTAGCTGTTGACAAGTTGCTTAGAGTGATTTAGACTGCACTGATAACAGTTAGCATAACTGCGGTTATTTTTGTTGTAGAGCTTGTGTGGTTTGTAATCCTTGGTTAATAGAACAGGTAAGTTAATCAAAACTAAGTTAAACTTCTTACATAGCTTTTAGCGCTGTTGCTTCCAACATGTTTTGACAGGATTTGTTTGTTATCTTCAAATCAGGATTAGAGAAGAAAAATTATCTTGGTTTATTCTGCTATCAAACAGTAAAGAACTGCCTACAGTTACTCTCATTATTTCTTACTCTACACGAGTGGTTGTTGTTGGCTGGAAGTTATTGTTGAGGAGGTGCTGTTGTTGTAGACTGGTAAACTTGCTGATACAGTACATTGAATTTTCCCCTGCTGTCTGATACAGTACATTGAATTTTTTTGGTGTACTGTTGACATTTCCAGTACTGGTATCTGTACCAGAATAACTCCAGTTACTGGCACTGAATACATAAAGATCACATATAAATGTGGCATCTCCCTGCAAGGGGAGTTCTTTGGGTCCAGGAAGAGCTGAAGGCATTGATACGGTTCTGAATTTGCTGTTCAGTCTGTACAAGCAAATGCATCAGTCTCTGCATAAGCAAATACATTCCTCACTGAATAGTGAATACGGGATATAGTCAAGGAAAGCATGTGTTGGCCTTTTCATAATAATGATGATAAAAATGCTGTTCTTCTATTCATACTCCTCGCTCTCCATCTACCATCATTCCTCTTTGTGCTCCCAAGGGATGCAGATCTCTCTAATATACACAGGTTTTCATTCCTTCCCTTTTTGTGAAAGACCTGAAAAACAGAAAGAGAGACAGTCAGAGGAAGAGGGTGCAAGATGGGAACTGTTTATTCAGTCAGATGGTCTAACGTGTGGGGAATAGATTTGTGCTGAAGAGGAAGCTGTTTACACAATGGCAGTTGGCATGAGAGTTAGTGAGTAAGTGAATGATGTGCCTGAAATCGCCCCCTTGGTTCACTCACTCACTTTATTCTCAGGTGAGCTGTTAGCTAAGGTTTTGGAAACTGAATCCGCACCAACATATGTATTGCTATACATAGTTTAGATTTTATAAAAAGGAAACACTACATTGTGATATATTTTGCAACATCTATAATAGAAAAAATAGACCTATGATACTTAAATGCTAAGGGTAATGACTCCGTTTTTTTTAATGACTTTTGTGATATGTCAGAAGTCATCACTTTTTTCATGAAATATGCCTTCATAATGTTTTTCTTTTCTTTTCTTTTTCACATTTTTGGTGTAATGTTAGACGTCTCAAAAGCAAAATTTAGATTTTTTAAAAAAAGGTTTGTAATCTTAACTTGTCATATGTAACTGTTGGCATGTAAATTTAATGCTGAAATGCCAGTATGTAAACCAAAAAAAAAAAAGTCAAATCTGAGTGCTGCCGCAGCAGTTAATAGTTTGTTGTTAACAAATCTAGTATTGGCGATCTTCTCTTATGCTTAGACACTTGAAAGCTGCTAAAACCAGAAAAATCCTCACAAACTTCTAAATTCATATTTATAGTATTGAATGGCCCTACATTTCAGTACTGTTTAGCTTCATGTTATCATGTACATGAAACTCTTTAATAAATTACGAGAAGGCGTTTGTGTATTGTGGGTTTTCAGTGACTTCCTTGTAGTTTCATTACTAACTTCAAATACTTACAGGCAAACAATTTTCACTTGCTGCAGTGCAAAAAACAAACACGAAAAAGAGTATTTTGTTAGCCTGACACTATAAAGTCATCAGACAACTATTTGACTGTTTTATATGTTAAAATAATGTTGCTGGAACAATAGTCTGTATTAGAGTATTAGAAATAGTATTAGAACTTCTTAACAATCTGTCAAGTTGCGAAATGTAACCATGGGTGTTTTGTCAAACTTATGAAGCACCAAAACTTACTTGAGCACCATGTGCTTGATGGATTTTGAAAGATGTCAGCATCCTTTAAATAATAGCATGCATGCTGTGAAAGATATTCTCTTTTTTAATTATCCTGCAGTTTTTAGATGAAGGGTTCAATAAGTGTAAACTCAGCCACAAAGAGTTGAGAATATTGGACATAGACTGCGAGTAAGCAAGTCAGTTTTTTTTGTCAGTTCATCTCATCTTTTTTACAACTCACCTTCGATTTCTTAGATAAGTCATCCATTCCAAATTATTTACCCAAGCACCCTGCAGTTATGTCTCAGTGTCTCTCTGTTGTACTTTCCTTGAGCCTCCTCCAGCTTCACTTTTTTATACCATTCTTGTTGTTGTAAAAACGGTGTGTGTGACTCCACTTGCAGAGCATAGCCCCCTATTGTAAATAAGCCAATAATTTACCTCACATGTCTCCACAGCAAGCGCACTCTATATGCAAAGCAGAGGCACACTGTTGAAGAAATTGGTGCCAAGTGATTATATTTGTAATTTAATTTCCTTGGCCACACAGAGATAAGAGAGTGGAGCAGCTACAGTTGTCCAAGGATGAATAGAGGTACGAGAATGGGACTACAGCGCCATTGTTTGGACTGAGATGTTCGAGACGACAACACTTATGAACAATGGTACAAGAGTGTAGATATGATACAAGCAAAGGGTTAGAAAGTGTAAACAAAAAGGCACACAGACAATGTTGGAACAGACGAAAAGATTACAACAGCATGAGAACACCTGCACTTGCAAATGGAATGGATGGAAGTAAAAAGCAAGAGAATCGAGAAACTCTTTTTGCCTGATGCAAACTCTGCCTCACTCCTCTCTGTCAGCACTCAGCTCCTCTGAACAAATGTAATCAGCAGGGTGGTCTGGGTGGGATGTCAGTCTCAAAGAGCAATGGCTCATTGCAGATTCTACAGGCGAGATGAGCTCAGTCCCTGCAAGAAAAGACGACTGAAGGACATAAGGGTTTTCTCTGTCTCCCTCCCCCTGTCTGCTTTTTACTGAGACTGTAGCACTGCAGACATCAAATTCCAAGACTTTTTCCATTTTCAAAGAGTGTCCACTTACACTGATGACAATGCAGTGAAAGGGCACATGTGGTCAAGCTTTGATTTTGACTACATCAGAACATCCAGTCCTGCAAAGGGAGCAGGGGGAAAAGGAAAGGTACAAGGTTTGTCACTATCTGACACCTCACATTGCTGTACAGAATTCAGGGACAGTGGAAAACTATTGTGTGACATCTCAAATCCCCCCACCCCTCACCCCCTTTGTTCTCTCTGCCTCTCATCTTTATGTCTGTTTTTCCCCTGCTGTCTTGTCTTTCTGCGTATTTCCTCAGTGTTTTCACTTTGAACCCGACAGCATTAACCTGTCAGAAAGTTACAAATGTTCTGAGTGAATTATGTAAACCGAGGAGAAATAAAACTGCAAAAAAAAAAGATGAAGTTCATGTTTTATTTCATAATTCATCACGCTCAAAGATCCAGCCAAATAAAAACCTGACTTATTAAGTAGTCCGGCACATTCTGGATGAAAATCCTTTGAAATATGCTTGAGAATATTAATCACACTTTGTCTACCTCGCAAACGAAAACCAACACACACACATGCAGACATGCACAGATGTATGTTGTTTTTCTGTGGTTGCATTACTCATCAAATGAGAGCAGTGTCTCACACATTTCCCTGATTTCACTGCAAGAGGCGAAGCAATAGATGTAACACCAGTGCCACCAAAAGGTGAAGCAGAAAATAACAGCTTTTTTTGTCTTTTTCTTTCTCTCCAAAACACAAATTTACAGCGCTGAAAATCAGATTAAGAATGCTTCTTCTTGGCAGGCGGCAAGTTTATTTATTTATCTCACTGAACACAACCACAGACCCACATGAGAGAAGAGAAACACACACTTTCTACTGGGGGGATGGCACACTGGCAGTGCAGTGTAATTAGTGGGACATGGCTGTATAATTGGTCTCTAATTGATATGAAGAGCAGTGGTTTCAGCCAGGTTGTGTTCTACACATGTTGCCGGCCCCAGGCAGGAAACGATGGCAGCCTGCTAAACCTTTGTGCCATCTCTTGATTGATGTCTCTGTAGCGAATGCCCTTCAATAATCAGTACCTGCAATCTCTTTGTGTCTATCAGGCCACCTGTCTATCTGTGTATAACATCTCCAACCATTCATCTGTCATTTCTTCCTTTGTGCCTAAGCGTCTAACTATCTCTTTCTCTCTATCTCTGCATTGATTTGACTCGTCTTTCTCTGAAGGCATTCTCAACCTTTGCCATGTTCCTCCCAGAAAAGGGATGGAACAGTGTTTGTGGTGGTGGGATATAAAAAGTGGGGGCTTTGTTCGTGAGACACGGCCAGCCATAAATGCTTTTAACAGACAAGACAGCACCTACTGGGGAGAGTAAATTGACTTTAAATTAATTAAAAAATGAAATTTAAAAGGGTTTTTTTTTTTATTTACAGAAGAAAGTAGGTCACCTGCTCTAACAATTATGCAAATTAGCCTTGAAGAGGACTCTTGAAAAATTCTGCAATAAACTCAATAAGAGTCAGTGCTGAAAGGCACAGCTGGAAAGAAGAGGTCAGCAGACAGAGAGCTGAATGGATATGAAGTTTTTAAAGGGGGGCTTTTTTAGAACAATTTTGCTCATGGATTGTGTGCTGATGCAAGACGACCTTCAAGGACATTCCTCTCATTTACACAGCAATTAAGCACTACCCTGTTGGTAAATTGAAAAAGAGACAAAAATCCTCTGTGGATTTAATAACAAACTCATTACCAGGGCCCAACAGGGCGGAACTGCCTTTTAATTAGAGCAACACCTGATTAACGCCCAATTAACAGAGCCAGAGCCACTTAATTCTCCCCCACTTTGGCAGGTTGCAAGCATAAACATAAGCAGCCCAGCATCAAACTGCTTCCTCTCCTCCTGGGAATGTGTGAGAGAAAAGTAAATAACGACTGTGGAGGCAGTTTGTTGTTTGGTGGTCCAAAACTGCTGGGAAACACAGGCCAGAAATACATTAGGTGGGTGTTTTTGAAAGAAAGACAGGCTGGCAAAGAATTGGAAACTCCTAGAAGGCCGATGCCGTAAGACTGTCCAAACGATGAACCACCTTTCCCTACCACAGAACATGAGCTCGAACCTCTCCACTGTTGATTCTAGGTTTGCCTTCAAGACAGACATAATGTTCAGCA
The DNA here is from genome assembly GCA_030710495.1 of Labroides dimidiatus. Classification (NCBI taxonomy): domain Eukaryota; kingdom Metazoa; phylum Chordata; class Actinopteri; order Labriformes; family Labridae; genus Labroides; species Labroides dimidiatus. The sequence continues at coordinate 15,110,745 of CM061147.1, forward strand.
TGTAAACTTTTAGTGGCTACTCTTGTTTGCCTGAAAGACAGACCCAGGGATTTTGAGGATGTAAACTTTTATTTAGCCACACAACAGCACACTTAAGCATACCTTAGATATACTGTGTGCAGTTTATTCTAGTGCTAATTTAAAAAACAGTTAATAAAGGATTCTAATGGAATCGCGGGTTTGCCCACGGGCCTTTCTGTGTGGAGTTTGCATGTTCTCCCCGAGCACGTGTGGGTTCATTTCAGATACTCCAGCTTCCTCCCACAGTCCAAAAACATGCTCACTATGTAAACTGGTGATTCTAAATTGTGTATAGGTGTGAGAGTGAGCGTGAGAAGTTGTCTGTCTCTGTGTGTCAGCCCTGTGATTGTCTAGGGTGTATCCTTCCTCTCGCCCTAAAACAGCTGGGATAGGCTCCAGGAACCTGTGACCCTGAAGGGGAAAAGTGGTACAAAAGGTGGATGAAAGGATGCTAAGGTAAAGGAGGCATGTTGTTATCACAGAATGAAACCCCAACAGGGTGGTCACTATAAACTTTACATTTCTTTTTATGGTAAAGTAAAACTAGATGACAAGAGTTCATGAATCACCATAAATCAGTCCTTAAATTACCATATCACATGCTATCTCTCATTATGTGTTTACTTCAGGCACCATCTTCAATTTTTCATTAATTTTCTGTTGTAGTCGTCTCTCTGCGCACTGATATGATCACAGTTAAGCTCTGCAAGTCTGTGACTAAAGTCGCATCCCGAGCATTGGTCTGTTCTTCATGACAACAGTCTGCTATCAGGAAATAAAACAGTTGCTTTGAAGAGTCGCTATATGATAAGGAATCAGAGGCATGATCTATAACAAAGCTGTGTAATAAATCACAAACAGATTTTGTTCCATGAATAATTGGCAATATGAATTATTTTCATATACATCCTGTACTATAGCATTGAGTCCACTTTCAACAAATCTGTCATATGTCTGGAAACTATCTTTTTTTCTGTTACAAGCTCTCAAAGGTCTCATGTGTTCATCAAACTGTGCTTTATCAACATGATGCCAACTAGACATGCATTAATGACACTGTAGCAGTCCTGCTTTTCTGCACATAGCTTTGTCAGAGTCAAGTGTTTTTGATCAGTATTGGTCCTTAGTGTTATTTTTATTATAATTCTGTCCATACTGAGGACTCAGTTTACAATAACCAGCTCCGATCAGCTCTTCAAAAAGTCTTCACTCCCACTGACTCCAGGATGAGGATCTTCACCCTCATGGGCGACACTTTAAGCTGAACAATATTTAATCTGGTCATTCAGATCTATGACACAGTACACAGTTCCTGGTTTCCTATGGTGTTTGTGTGCATTAATGTGTAACTTGGACTCTGATATATATTTCTCAATCATGTCCATTTCACCCATCAGGTATACCTCTCTGAAGCCGTACTGCTCATGCTGTTAACACGGAGATAACCATCGCTGAAAGAGTGTTTGGCAGTCCTTAGTTGTGCAGAAATCCGCCATGACTCCACAGCTTTTTCTAAGTCTGGCAGGATGTCTGGAACGACAGCTTGTTCAGCTATAAAGACTATCATCTCCACGATCAACAGCAGGACCCATCCTAAAGCCCCCACCCAATAGGATGAGCCGAGGCTGGAGAAGTCCTGATGGATTTCTTCCTTGTGCTGATAAGTGAAGATAGACCAGCTGAGGAGGAAGAAGAAACCTGTAGATAGAAAAGGGAAAGGAGTCAACTCAAATATTATTGTACAGAAAAGAAAAAAGTCATTAAGGTCAATTATTTTGTGCCTGAAGCTTTAGAAAAGAGTTTATATGGTAATGAATGCAATCCCAAGGTAAAAGTCGCTTTAAAAACTGCTGCTGTGCAGGGTATGTAAATGAGCTTTATATAAAAGATTTTTAACAGGGGTGATTTTGACATGAACTACACAAACCACAAGGCTATTTGGAGGTTAATTGGAAATGGGACTACTTCTTAATACTTTATGCAGAATTTTTTTATTATTCCCAAACACTTCCAACACCCTTTTTAACATTAAGATGGTGGGACACAAAAATAAAGTGTGAGGTTCAGGCTATCTGCTGTTTTACATGTTATGAGGAGTGCAGTGGTGTTACCTGTGGCAGCCATGGTGAGCAGAAGCAGTGTGGTAGGATATAGTGCCTGTCCTGCCATGAGGAGGGAGCGAGTGTTGGAGTAGGAGCGCACTGTGTCTGATGTCCAGCAGAGGGCGAACACCAAACACAGAGCACCAGTGCTCACAGCCATCAGAGAGGCAAGAATTCCAAATACTCGCTCTCCCTCCAGAGCTGGGGGACACAAAAAACACATATACACATTATACTGTGAAAGATATGAGCCAGAGTGACTGATATTTGTTTGAAACTGTCATAGTTTCACTGCTTTTACTCATGAATTGAAACATGGTTAGTCGTAACACTCCTGTCCATTTCCCCTGCCCACACCTGAAACCACCTCAGTAAAATCCAAAGTTCATGTACTTGTTTCTGTGCACGAGGGAGTTTATCTATTTAATGTCAAACCACATTAAGGCAGCTCTTTCTGTATTCCTGGGCAACAGTGAATAGCTCACTGGAATACACCAAACACTCTCAGGGGACATGATTTCATCAACACAAACCAGGAACTGAACAAGTGTTACGGGCAAATATGATCATGTTAGTTTCATATAACAGCAGGGAGGATTTTTTTTCTTGATGTTCATTAAAAAAAATAAAAAAAAACAGCAGATTTCATTATTAATTTGAAGCATTAAAATGTTTGAAGCCATAAAACAACAGAAATCAACTGTATTATTAGTTTCAGAAAGTGCTTCAAGATCAGTAATATTTTGGTGGAACATTTTTTTTCATCAAACATGAGAAACGTGTGTTTAATATATTTCAGAAGATTTAAAAACTGAATCTATGTTGTAACAAAGTGCATAAAATTGGTAGGAATATAAATGTTTAGGAGCACAGCTACCTAACAGCAAGTTAACAACAAAAGGTCACACCTATAGAATAAACCTTCACTGATATTAATAGTTTAAAGGTTTGCTTCAAACCCAGACAACAGCAGTGCATGATGGGAAGATTTTGAAATAGTTTTGTAATACTAAGTACTTAATCATATTTAATGACTGTAATGAGTACCTACTACCACCTCACATAAAAAAATAACTGTCTCACTTCCTTTGAGAGGTCAATTTGATGAGTAACAGTTTGACGCATATGCTTCTCTGGCATATGCCTGCAACAAGTGAATTTAGAAGCTGGCACAACTTCCAAAGCAAATGTAGTGGGGGGAAAAAGTCTAAAAAAGGGTCAAAACTTCAGCATCACTTGTACCAATGACCCTGATAAAGGTCACCAGTCGAGACGCATTGGTCTGAAATAAAATTGTTGCTGGACTTCTGACCCATTTTATAATAGTTTAACTATCATTGTTTAAATCCTAACATTTGTTTGATCTACAATACAGTAAATAGTGTTTTTTTTTATTTCAAATCATTGTATTCTATGTATGAATGTCTACTGTATCAGCTATTTAAGAATTATTAAGGATAATTAAAGGATTAAGGATTCACTCATTTATTCTGTTTTATGCCAAGTAAGCTAGCTTGTAAGCAGAAAGCAAAGTTAACTTACTACAAACGCTACTGTTGCTAATCTTGCTAAAGCTCTAATTAGATACTGTTGGGCTAACTTTTATACATTTTTTTATTTAACTTTACTTAATTGGGACTCACTGTGCTTCTTTATGCTTCTTTTAGCTGTATGTTTGCCTTTTATAGATACTTCCACTCTAGTATGGAGGAAGTCTGACAAGTGATAGCTTGTATAACCTCAACTTCCATTTTTCAGACTTAATGTCCATTCCAGTTAACGTGCTGCATGTGTTTCATGCATATTTATTATGATGATTTTTTTTTTTTTTTAACTTTTTTTGCCTTATTCTTTATTCATATTCCACTGAGAAAATAAAGGGATAATTTGCTCACTGCTTGTATAGTCAGGAAAGACTTTTTAGATTTATTCTTAAAGGGATTTTGCATGTAAGCATTTAAAGAATGTAGGTTGTCACACAAGTTGTCAAAAGAGTCAAATTGTTGAAGGTTTAAGCTGAATTCCAGTCATTTAAGTTCAGTTTGGTGTAAAAGCTGCAGCAGATACAAAGAATGCATTTCTCAGATTTCTTTAGTCTTCCTCAGGTACAGGCACAGGCTCAAACTTGTTTACTTCTGCTGAGAAGCTCCTCTTTAACCCAGTGTATTTCAAAATGTTCCACCTGGTGTTGATCTCTCCAAAGACTCAGAGATGTAGGCTAAAAAAAAGTCTCCCTCAGGCTACTCCCTGACAGAAATAGTGCCTTATATAAACACAGCCAACAGTAACTTATTAAGCCTGCTCCCTACTGTCTACACAATTAATCACACATTTTTGATAAATTTCAATCTAACTTTTTACTCAAACCTCTAAAAGAGAGCTGAAGACAGGAGTGTGTTGACTGTAAACAAGTGACATTGAGGGTTAAACATTGAAACTCTCACCATTGAAGACTGTGCCATCTTTACGAATGATCTGGTCAGTGACAGTGTTATTCGACGTTGTCCAGAGTCCCTTCTCATTTAGCCAGAAAGGTGTCCAGACTGCATAGCACACACATAAGCAACCTGCCAACCCCACACAGGACTGAGCAAACCTGAAGCGACTGATGGAGTCTCCCAGCTCTGGAAACTTCATCTTTGAATACCAACTGAGAGAGAACAGGAGGGATCTGTTATTAAGGTTAAGTCTTAATAATATCTAAACACAGTTTCAAAGTTAATTCGTTTTATTTTTTAAAAGTGTCAAAGTTTTAGTGCAGTCTTACCTTTGTTGTTGTAGCAAACAGAGGTCTCTGGAAGAAACCAGTTTGGTCTGTCGTTACAGGAGGACTACCTTATGCTCCAGGAACTACTTTACAACTGTACAAATAGTCTGAACAGCTTGACACATGGTACTCCTACTACTTATGACCACAAGCCCTCACTCGCAGATCAAACCTTTCAGTGTCACTCCTCTGCAGCAATGGAAACTCCCTCAGCCAGCGGCTAAATTTCCCCGTGAATTCTCCGCTGTAGCCCACCAGCACACACTGCAGAGAAAGTGAAAGCAACAATGACCACTTTGTCTGAGGAAGAAGAATAGTGTTTGTTGAATATAAATGAAAAAAAAGGGAAGAAAAGTAGGATTAAAAATTAACATAAGAGGTGTTCAGTAGTCACATGCTGATACTATATGCACTTTTTTTTAAGGTGGGTTGTCACTGGGGCTGTAGTTTCAGGAAATCCCACTGACATAATTCAATGCGAGTGTTGTTGATGGTTTAGCCTCCATATTTGCACCTCTTCGTCACCTCCCCCTTCATTTTCCTTTGTTGCAATGGAACACCGCTCACAGCCCACCCATAAAAGATTTATTTTTAAATACCACAATGGAAGACCCTCGGAGCATTTTACCTTCAAACTAAGACATATAATATAATATAATATAATATAATATAATATAATATAATATAATATAATATAATATAATATAATATAATATAATATAATATAATATAAATGAAGGATTTAGTGGAAAGTTGATGAATCTTTCATTGGGTGATATTGATTAAATATAATACTTCAGTTAATTACTAAAATCATAATCCATGTCTTTATTCACATATTTTATTTTTTACAAGTTACAACACATTATGATAAAATAAAGTGTATATGATTAAATAATAAAGATTCATAATAGAGAAACTTTGCTATTTGGATACACATTTCAAATATATAAGACTAGAAAATAATTAACTGTTTGATTTACATTTGGCATTCATTTAAAATATGAGATAATAAACGTGTATCTTTTAAGCCTTGATAATAACAGCATAAAGCACATTTAAATAAGGCCTCAAGGTTAGTATTCTTTCCAGTCTGACATTGTCCACATTAATCCTCTCTTCCTCATTGGTATGTGTTCATCTGTTGTTTCCTCTTCACTCAGAAACAAGCATCAGATTTGACCCCATGCCAGTTATTTGTATCAAGTCCTTCACAATAAATGGAAGAATAGTGTGTGCTGAAGTGCTGCCTCTTCAAATCTGGCAGCTTGATTCCTGCCTGTGTCCTAAGATCACTTCCTGGCTCTTTGCAGCAGGGCCTTGAATACATCAAGAATCTCTGGGTCCTCTCCAGCAGACAGCATCGGAGTGTTTTTCTCCAGCCAATCAGAAGAGCGGATCTGTTGCCTAAGAGTACCAATCAGAGAGTCCAGACCCTCTTCAGGCTTTGATGCTTGGCAGTCCAGCAACTCAAGTTCCTTGGTGGTAAGAGAGGCTGTGTCAGGAACAAGACCATCCTTCTCCTTCAGCTGGTCAGATGACTTGCTCTGAGGCAAGGATGTAAAATTAACAATTGTTGTATTGTCTATATGGGCACTGTCCCCTTTCACTGGTTCTGTGCTCTTTTTACTGGCATCCTTTACACAGTTTAAACCCGTGCTGGTGCTTCTTTCTCCAATAACTTGCAAAGCCTCTTTAAACCGCTTCAGGCCTGAAATAACACAAATGTGTACAGATTGAGTCAATAACTATTATCCAGTCAGAGCACAGATCAGGACACAAATGGGCAGAAATTATGTTAATTACTGACTAAACAACATAAAAGTACATAAAAAGAAGCAACCCAGTGTTTGTTTGTTTTTGTTTTTTTAAATGTGACATTGATAAAAGCAGATAGCATGCTGTCACAACGTTATCATGATAACGAATAATGATTTCTCAGTAATTAATTGAATACAGAGACAGGGGAAAGCTCTACATGTGAATAATAAAATGAGCCAGAGTGTAGCTGTGTATTTTACAAACACTGACCAAGCTGCAGGTGGTGCAGTTCCTCTGCGAAGACAACACGGAACCAGCCAGGTGTGGAGCAGAAGAAAGCCTGGCCACAACTCATAACCACCTTGTGTTCAAGGAAATGCCTCCACAGGGACAACTCCTCCTTGAATGAGACTTCTCTGAGGTACTACAGAAATATATAAACAGATGTGACATGGTAAGCTTGTGGGAATGCATTCAGAAAAAAAATCATTTGCAACTGTTGCATTCAAGTAGCCAAGCTAAACAATGAAGGTCCTTGCAAACATGTTGGGATACCTTTCTGAGGTCAATCCAGATGAACAGTGTAGCAGGCCAGTCCAGATAGGGGATGCCCAAACTTTGCAGTTCATTCTTTATGTAGCTGTGAGCAGTTTTTAGTCTGCGTCTGTTCTCAGGTAAAAATTCCTTGTCAACCCAGTCTAGAAGATAACAATGATCGATGACAGAGGGTTAAAGTAAGTTGAACATTAAAAACCTTTTAGCAGCAAGATGCATAGCAGAAGCCTACACTGTGATCCAGTCATATCAAATGGGTCATAAAAACAAAGTGGTATCTTTTTGAGATTAAAATAAATGAAAAGAAAACACTGAAAAGCATATCTTTAAAACTTTTGTAGGTAACTTTCTGTTTATGTTTTGATGCCCCCTGTTGATAAAGAGCTTGTTTCTTTGCCAATCATGTCATGTACATGTATTAGTATTGTTTTGTGACGAAAAAAATCTCCACGAACTGACAAAAACATCATTTACTTTGAATATTTTAAGTGGAAAAAGCAATAAAACACTTTTTCTTGAAGCTAACTGAACTTCTTCCCTCCCTGAGCTGTGTGTGTCCACGAGGTGTCTGAGGAGAGCGACTCTGGCATCAACCGTTTCTCTTCAGATGTCTTTATGAGACCGTCCATTATGTTTGGGTCCCCAATACCAAAAACCACAATTGCCAGGATTTGACAGTAAGCTGGGTGTGGACAGGTTGTAGTCCTACCCAGTGGCTTCATTCAAAGCAGGTCACACTTGTACTCAGAGGAACCAGGAACTTTTAGTTCCTCTTCAAACATTACCCAGAACTAAATGGTTCCCGTGGCACTTTGTTTGTCTGACCCTGGGGTCAAAGACCCGGTTAGATTATGCTAAACAGCAGCCGACAAGACCTTTCAGTAGAATTGACATCATAGAAGGAGACAGATGAGCCGTGTAGCACTACAGTTAGCCTGTTAGCATGTTAGCCTGTTAGCTTGGAGGAGATTCACTCTGCTGCTTTATTTCACTTCAGATGGATTTGTTGACTCTTGAAAGGAGATGAGCTCTAGAGACACAGTCTGGTATGACTTCTACCTAAATTAAAAGATAATATAGAAATTGTAAATCTTGTTGGTTACAGAAAGGAATCACTGTGAGTTTCATTTTGCTCAATTTCCAGTAAAAAAAATCCTAGAAGAGCTTCAAGTAGCAAAATATCTTTATCTCAAAGATTTAGATTCATGAATGCCAGAAAACTGCTTATTTGTGGATTAATATGGATCTACAGTAAATAATATCAAATGCCATTTTAGATTAGTTGTCAGATGTACTTTCCCCTTTAAATAGCTGTAACTGGAAATCCATCTGTTGTTGTAATTGACTTACTTTTGTTATTTATTTGTTTTACCTCAACTGCTTTTCTATTCAAGGATCAGTGCATGTTACCTTCATTCACTGAACTTTGGAAAAACTTGTCACTACATTATACTGTGGCAGATACAAAGTTGTATATTATCTTGTCCTGTGATGAACTTAGCTGACGTTTGATGTTACCCTAATCACATTGTATTAATTCCATACCTACCCACAACCCTGAACAATAAGCAGTTTGTATGTATGTATGTATGTATGTATGTATGTATGTATGTATGTATGTATGTATGTATGTATGTATCTATGGATGTATGGATGTATGGATGTATGGATGGATGTATGGATGAATGAATGGTTGGATGGTTGGTTGGATGGTTAGATGGATGATCCATACCTCTGTCTCTTAATATTTGTGCCACCTGGTGCTGTGTAATTCCAGAGACCGAATGAAATGAGCCAAGATTGGCCAAAGCTTCCACCAGGTCTCTGTTCTCCGTATAGAGCATGCCTACTCTGATTCCTGACAATGCAAAGTCCTGGAAAAGACAAAATGATTCAAAAATAGATCTGAGAGAAAATCAATCACTTCAAAAAGGTGAGATTGAACTGTAATGAAGCAGGAATATTAAAAAATGCCTCACAGTCACAGTACATACCTTGCTCATCCCCCACATTACATGTGTCCTTTGTGGGTCGGGCAAACTGAAAGATAAGCACATCGCTAAGAGGTGAGATTATGTCTTCAGCCACAACTGCTATGATTTGTGGTTTATGCAGTACCTTTCAAGACTGAGGACACTTTGAAAAGTGACAAATTCATCAAAGATCGTCAGCATGTACAGTTCATCTATAATAGCGTGGAGCTCATTCCTACAGGAGGAGACAGAGGAAAATAAGAAAATAAAGGTACAGTGCAGAATAAAAAAACCTGACCTTTGTGTTAATGCGAAAAAAAACCCAAAACACCTCAAATGCAAAACTGTTTCTCCAGTGTTCTGAATAAACACTGTATTTTATGGTTACAACAGCTCAGAGCCTGCAAGACTTTGCTGAAGGAATAACTCCAGCTAGAGTCTCCTTGGCACATGACTGCAATTCACAATATGCTGATAGTTAAGAGAGGTGATAAAACTTCATAAAGAGAAATTCCACATGAGACAGAGCTCCTGTCCATAAAAGTAAAGCACTCGCACTAACAACTGTGTGGAGAGGCTGGGCACAGGCACAAAGGAGCCACAGGACTACAAGCGAGCAGATTATAGTGTTAGACCTCCTGTGTGTGATCAGTGAGGAGTAAACATACTTTTTGGCAAACTCCAAGAACGCAATCATCTCCTTGGGGGTGTAAATCTCAGCCAGGGGGTTGTGGGGGTTCATCAGTATAATAGCTCGGATGTTCATCCCCTGAAAAAGACAAACAACCTCTTAAAGCAGACAAACTGAGCTACTGCATCTTCATAGTCTTAGTTAAAGGAAAAATTCTGGATCAAGAATCAATAAGATGAATAGTGTGACCATGGCATTTATCTGAATGAAGACCTTTGCCTGAACGTGTTTCAAGTGGTTTTGCCTCTTTATATCTAATTTCAGGAAAGTGCTTGAAAAAAAGGACGTTCATGAATTACCTCTTGGTTAGCCTTTTTCATACTGTCTTCTAGTTTTTCTACAGTGAGGTGAAACGGTCGACCGTCTTTTCCATCAGCCTGCAGATAAAAACGAGAGATAAGGAAAAATACACCAATACAGATGACCTACAACACACGTGCAAGAGATCACATGACACAGTTCAAGTGAATGACAACATTTAATGAAAAGTGTCGCCCAATAAGAATATGATTGTAGCATTACAAACCAGAATCTTATTCCTACCTCACAGTCAAGTGGTACATGAAAAAGTTTTACTCCACTGTACAAAAATACATCGTCACTGATGAAACCATAATAAGGGGTTGCAATTAACATGGCATCTGCAAAAAAAAAAAAATCCACATAGACATTAATTCTTTCAATTCATATCTGTAAAAACGGAGCCACAAACAGTTTCTTGTATGTTTCTTTTATTTATCCAGTACTCTGGAAATGCTATGGATCCTTAACACCATGAACCTCTGACTTAGTATTTTATCATAGTACTGCTTTATTTTTGCTGACTTTCCTCATTTTCATTTCCTTTTACTAAAGATTCATACCTCCACTTCCCTTAACTTCTCACTTCAGCCAAACAGAGTGATTTTTGCTGCCTGTTTCCCTATATGTTATTAAATTATCTCTCGTCATAAAAAAGCATGTCAATTAGTTGTACCAAATGTCGACCTTTCATTTCTATTGCTGTGTTGGACAATGGTCAGAAATAACTGCTTATAAATACAGTAATCTAATTTTGCCATGCATATGAGCACTTAAAAATGGCTTACAGTGGATGATGCAGCTGGTAGGAAAAAATTCTAACATTTACTACTTTCAAAGAAAATATTTGCATTGCTCCTTTTCCTAACAATCCCATTCATAAATACAGTTAAGACAAGAGTCAGGCCTCTTTTCCTCTTGTTTTTGTTAGTATATTTTTTTTGCAGTTTTGATACGGATGCATTTTGTTTGTGTGAGTGTCAGTGCTTTTGTGAACCTACCTTGAGGGTCACAAATTACTGCACCAATACAGGAGAAGAGGGCTGTGCCACCATTCATCACCACAACCTGCACAAACAGTTTTACAAAAGACCCAATTAAGGCACCCAAAGAGGCGGATAAATATGCTACAAATTCACCCACCCACACAAAAAGCCATTTGTTACATTAGCAAATTAAGCTGGTCAAAAAAAGGAACAAGAAAAAAAAACATGTTAGTTGAACTGCACCATTTGGCCTCTTTGTAATGATTAGTTTACATCACGTTAATGAACTGAATCCATTGTGTTCTTTTTTAAATCAAGAGTGTAGAGCAGCAGTATGAAGCACTGAAATTAGTCGTTTTGTCATGAATGTGATCAAGTACAAGGACTCTACATTTGTCATTTGAATCGAGCCTCTTAATAGGAAGGATTAGATCCACATTGACTTTTCATAAGAACTAATGTGACTGATGAAAAACCTGATTTGTGGGGAAAATGTGAAGATTAGTTCTTAAAGACAAAAAACAATGTGTCAGAATGCTTAGTTTCAAGTCTTGCTGAGCGACTTCATTTGTGAGTAAACAAAATGTTCTAAAAATGTAACAGGAGACAGTGATTTTTATTTTTAAATAATCAATAAAATGCTGTTTAGTGAGACATCCAGAGCTGTATGTGGTTTAAGTTGTAGCAGAAAATATAATATAAAAAAGGGTTAAAGACTTGGACTTTAATCATTGACTTGTATAAAAAAAAAAGTCTGCCGTCTGCAGTAATTATATAATCCATGACGTACAAAGTTCAGTATCTTTACACATGTTGGTATCAAGACATTAGAGTTGTCAACACCTCCAAATTGTGCATACTGTTCCTCACATGACTACACTTAACACTTTCAAATCTAAGATCTTCACTCACATTGTCAGCTTTCAGCGGCTTTGGAGATTTGCAGTAGTCAGTCAGAAAATGTGCTACCTCTTGTCTCAGACTGAAAGAGATAAAAGTTAAATGGTCACCGTTTACTTTAAAAAATCAATAAAAATTTAACTGCAGCCCACATGAATGAAAACAAAGTTCAACTGCTGTCACTTACAATCTGTGTCCTCTTGTGTCCCCATAATGGAGGAAGGATGGCTCAACATGAAACATGTCAGTCTGGGTCAGCTGTTGTAAAAGACAGAAAGGGGCTCTTTGTTAAAAGCAGGTGGAATAATTACACATATACAATTCATGACATTTTAAAGCATCGCCTCATTATAACCAGACTGTTTGTAGTGTGGATCTTACCCGTTTGTGAAGAACATCATCGCACAGTTTGTTCTCACTGGTCCCTAAGTTGATGACACCCTGAGATTGGGAACAACAGAAGAACCTTTTAAATCATGGCTGCAGAGTCCTATCTGGGCACATTCAAGCTGAATAAAACAAAATTATTAACTACATGACAGAGACTTACATCAGGGTTATCAGTGTCATGGTATCTGTCCGTCTCATATCGAACAAAGCCCTCCCGCAGGATGCTTTGGTGCTGTCTGATGCTCTTCCCACGGTTAGACAGGTACACACTGGTTGAAGGAGAGTCATCTACTTTCACTGCTGCCAAATGGGACTGGGGCATTCTGGAGGTCTCCGATGTTGGAAAGGCTGAATTGATCATGTTCTCTGTGGTAGCACCTTGTGTTCTAAGAGCTTCAGAGGAAGGGTGAGTTAAAGATGTTGAGACAGGCGGGCTAGCTGAGGTTATCAGATGTACTGACTGAGGAACAGGGCTTGAGAGGGAGGGGTCAGTTGGTGCTGTTGCAGTCATTGGAGCACTCTGTCTGACAGCAGCCAATGCCCCAGTTAGCATACTGAACAGGCGGAGCTCATGCTGGCGCTCCTGTTCTGCCCTCCTGTCTTCCCTCTGCTCCCTGCGCTCCTCTGCCTCAAACTCCCTCTCTAACCTTGCCTCCTCCAGGGAAAGAAGACGCTCCTCTGCTGACTGCTGCCAGTTAAGGAAGCTGGCCAGGGCTTTATCCAGACGGCTCTGACTGCCACATCGAGCACCCTCATGGCCCCATGATGTCCTGCCACATAAGCGGCGCTTCCTTTGTCTCATTGAAGAGGAGGGATGGGGACCCTCTTTCCTGAGCTGCTCAGTTGTGTCTTCTGGCGCAGGAGCACCAACAGACTGGGTGGCTGCTGAGGCAGAACCGGCAATGTTCAGATCACTGAAACCTGGGGATAAGGAGAAATAAGTTGTACACTTCACTTCTCTACTACATGTGAATTATATTTATACTTAAATTAAGGTGATATTATTTGTATTGACAACCTGAAGGTGAGATTCTTGTATTGGTTGAGCTTTCTCCCGCTGCCAGAGTGTCCTCTGGCTCAATCAGAGACTGTCCATCAGTTTCCTGTTCATCTCCAGAGCCATAGTACATCTCGGGGGGAGGAACACTTGAGTTAAGCGTGCTGTCATCAACATTCTCACATTTAATATCCAGGGGATCTCCCGGTTTCGGAGGATGACCGAACAGAAACCCACCTGCGGACACAGGACCAAAAGACCCTGCAGGAAGTGCTTGCGCATATGCATCAGGCCCACCCGGGTTCTGAAAAACCTGTTGAGCTATAACAGCACCCCCGAGTGATGAGTAGGTGACGGCGGGTCGGTTAGCAAGCACCCTGTCCATCACATCATAGAACTTCCAGGACCTCATCTTGTAGTTGTCTTTGATGCGACGGTACTCCAGCTTCATCTTTTTGATCTTCTCCCTGCACTGGTCACCGGTGCGGTAGATGCCCTTTTCGCGCAATATGTGGGCTATTCGGTCAAAGACACGCTGGTTGCGCAATGAGCTCTCCAATTCAATCTGGACCGACTCATCGGACCACAGCTGAAGAAGCTCCACTATCTCTGGGTCGGTCCAGTTACTGCCGCGCTCGTGCCTCCTGCCGCGAAAGTCCATTATTTAAGTTGCGAGACGTACTGTGCAATACAGGAAAATGGGATAATGACACACACACACACACGGGGGAAAAAACGGTTCACCCCCTAACTTCAGGGAAATCACTGCAACGACGGGATGTCGAGTGCCCACGGACACAATTACTGTCCATAGTTCAGCTGAACATTGTATGTCCCCGTTTCCGACGTTTTTCCAAGCGCTGCTCCTCGCTTGCTGTCCTGCTGTCACTCAGATGTGATATCAAATAGCCACATGTCACACAGCTGGTTAACCCACTTTGGACTGGACTGGAACTGAAGGGCTTGGTCCTCTCGGAGCTATAGCAAATAATAATATAATAAGATGTTTTCAAATACAAGTCTATCATAACTCGGTGGGATAGGGAGCGAACGTTTGCACAGAGTTCTACATCCGGGTTGACGGCACATGCGTGCTGCCTTTATTCCGGGATAACTTTGGTCCGTGCTAAAGGGGGTGGGCCCCTGAAAGCGGGCTGGATTCCACTTATGCCAGGCTGCAACGGTACAACAGCCGCTCGAGTTAAACTGAGAGGTTTGTGATATGGCCCCCTCTATCGTACAATTTGTGTCTGTAGGTTTATCAGAAATCCACCAGATGGCGCTGTCACACAGTGATACAGTTCGAAATAGAGGGTGCATGATTTGTGTACAGGCGTGCTCCGGAATCTTTGCAACGTCCGAACAACAATTAAAGTAATTCGAAAATGATGACAAATTTAGTGGAAAAAATGCCTGTTTTACAGCTAAATTAAATTCAGGCTTACACTTTAAAGTTTATGTCTGAATATACGTTTATCCTTTTATTGTAAAACATGATGTTTCATTTATGAAATTTTCAATCAAAAAAAATATTTTCCATATTAAGGGGCATGATTAAACGTCGGGAAATGTGTTTTGATGTAGTTTGATAACTTTTACGCCAGGGAAATGTACCCCGCCTTTCTCAACGATTAAGATACAACGAATCAAGCGCACTAGATATTCCGGTCGGCTCAAAATGTGACGTATTTCCTGAAGAAATAGCGGATTTGTGGCAGTTTGTTGTCATCTCCATCCAGCAGTGTACCGTTGTAGTAGTGTAGAGGCACGCAGCCTCTCATCTTCCATTATCTACATTGGTGTATTTGCTCTGAGAGTCTGAATTTACAACATCATACTCTGCCAAAGCAATGAGAATTAACTCGAAAGTGGCGGAAGAAACGGATAAAGAAAGATCCTGGCGCGACGGTTGAAGTTAACTGGCTGAATACAACCATGGTGTCACTGGTGGCAAGTTGGGAGCGGATTCAACGTAATACGGGATAGTTAAATTCTGCGCTCCTGGACTGGTGGAGAATGGATTTGTGCGAGTTTTATCCTTTTATTTACCTCCTGGACTAAGAAGAGGGCGTACAACGTCAGGTTTGATGTGAAGTTGCAAGTCAAGCCGCAGGAGAAAAGGAGAGTCTCCGCCCGCCCGAGGGCTAAGACGAAGAAGAAGAAGATGAGAAGGCATGACGTCTCGGTTCTCTTTGGCATCTTTGTTGTAGTAAAACCTCCAAGAGTTAGTTGGATGTGTTCAAAGCAGGGAGGGCAGCAGCGGTAGAGTGGGAGGGAACAATGGGAGTATTTGCTGAAAGCGTGACGGCTTGGGCACCATAGAGTCTCTGCCAGCGCTGTGGACAGTCCTCGCCAGTCTACCCAGTCAGGTAAACCCATTCTTGGTCTTGACAGCAGGCTGTCTTTATTCATTAACATTGGACCTGACTTGTTGAAAGAGACATGATTTAGCGTAAAAAAAAATCTCCAGCTTTCATCTGCAACGTGTTCTCCCTCAAGTTCATTGTTGGTAAGATAACAGCATGTTTGTATTTATTGTCTTGATATTTTTTTTTCTTTTTTTGCATTGTGTCTCCTTCAGCTCACATTATTCATGTGTGTGTTCTGCTTTCTTCCCTCCCTTTTAGTCTGCCTTAGATAAATTTGCTTTTCATCTCTTACTTGTAAACCCCTCATGAGGGGCTTGTACATGTGAAAGGTTGTGATAGAGGAAATAAATTTCTGTAAGTGCTGCTTCCAAAGCGAGGCACAGTATGTTTAGAACCTAACTACTGACTATCCCTCATCCCTCTGGCAACAGATACATGTGCCTATTTTGAGACAAGGAAAGTAAGCTCAGGTTGAACCAACAAGCTGAGAAACTTTAAGTGATCTAACTCATCCTGTTTTGTCCTCTGGTTGCCAGTGTTATTTTTTACCTCTAGTGCAACTCCCACTGGGATCTCAACAAGGGAGGAAGCCAAGGTCAACAGCTACTGAGGCAAACAGCTCAGATCCATGCGTCTTCCTCTATCGGATTACCTCACCACATCAAAGATCTGCCTGTAGAACTAATCTTTTGCGCCCTTTGTGTTTGGCTGAAATCTTGCCCAAGCCAGTTTAGAGATCAAAGCTATTAAAAGGGTTGGTCCAGTATAATGTTTATGTCGCTAGAGGAAGTCAGGCTGAATGCTTTACACACCCACTCTCACACATATTTCGCCCCAGACACCACCTTTTCAGTGCATTTGATTTCTCACCAGTGCTGGGTTTAACAGTGCAAGAGTTGACGATTCAAACATCTTTAAAAGAAGCATGTTATAGGATTGATGCAGAGAATAAAAGACGTTGGAAGAAAAAAGTGTCAACAACGCAACTCATCTTTAAACTGGGGCAAGGAGAGGAAGTTTGACAGGGAACAATGCCAAGATTCAGATGGCTGTTAAAAATTAGGTTGAGTGTCTCAGTAGGACATCACTTAGAGAATTGATTCTTCCTCCTGGAGACATTGCTACAACCCTAGACAACATTTTATCAGGCTTTACCATCTTCTCAGCTCATAGGCTGTGGGAGCTAAGATGGATCATGCTTTAATGGCACTCAGTCACGGCATCCTCACTCTCTCGCTCACCTCAGCGCTCCTCAGATGATTGCATCACAGCTCACTTTCAGCTGTGAACTCCTGTCCTGACTGAGCACAACATGCCTGTTCACTGTCTCTGGTTTTCCAATTGCAACACCAACTTGGAGCAAATTGTAAATTGTCCTCTCTGGAGAAGAGGATACTCGGCCGTCAGCGGTGCTTCATAACGCAAATGCTGCAGCTCTTTCCTGTGCCTGTTATTTTCTATTTTTTATTTATTTTTTTTTTTTAGAGGGCAGATCAGAGCACATGGTAGGTGTTGATTTGGCTGGTGGGCAGCCTGAAATAGAGCTCTAGCGCTGCATATGGTCTGTCACAGCTTTGCATGCTTGTCATTAGTCATGGAGAATTCCTGGTCATTGTCATCAGGAGTGGGATCCATTATTCTGTTCAAGATGTGGAGAAAGCTGAATGCATATACTTTTTTTGCCAGAAACATCATGTATTTTTAGAGGTGGACATGATGTGTAACCCTGGGCGCCTGCTGCTGCTCACTGAGCAGCTTCTCTAGTGCAGCTGAGGTCAAGTGTTTTTTTCAGGTCATACACATTTTCCAGATGGAAAGGAAAATTATTTTTGCAACTTTCTGCTCTGTATAGATAGTGTGAGAGGTTTTACAAGCGGTGGATCTGGATCTGAGCGTTTACTTTCAAAATCGGATCTCAAAATGTGCTGCACTCTGTGCCCTATCGTTGATGATTATGGAGACTTTCAGTAAAAGTGTTGGTTGTATCGGTGGTAATAATGACCTAAAAAGGTAATAATCCAAGAATTTTCATTCATCCACACTTGAATAGCAGATTTTTTTATACACTTCTATTGAGAACATGTTTGACAGTAGAAGGTTTATACCGTAATATGATTGCCTCTTTTTAGAGAAGTTGTATAGCTATTCATGTATCATTTGTCCAGTTGACATTCAATTATGAATAAAAAAAACAAACATTGAAAACAATTTCTTTTACATTTTTTACTTTTTGAAAGGGAAACAAATCCTTATACTTGATAGAAAAATAAATATTTTCACATGAACAAAAATTCAACTCAATACTTTGTAATTTAACCTTTGTTGGCAATTACACTGGTAAAACGTTTCCTGTAGCTCTTGACCAGGTTTGCACACATTGTAGCTGGAATTTTGTCCCATTCCTCCATGCAGATCATCTCCAGATCTGTGATACTTTGGGGCTGTTGCTGGGCAACACAGACTTTCAACTCCCCCCACAGATTTTCTATTGAGGTCTGGAGACTGACTTGGCCACTCCAGGACCTTGAAATGCTTCTTGCGGAGCCACTCCTTCATTGCCTGGGTGGTGTGTTTGGGATCATTGTCATGCTCTAAGACCCAGCCATGTTTCATCTTTAGTGCTCTTACTGAGGGAAGGAGGTTTTTGCTTAAAATCTCACGATACATGGCCCCATTCATCCTCTCTGCAATACAGATCAGTGATCCTGTCCCTTTTGCAGAAAAGTACCCCCAAAGCATGATGTTTTCATGGGGGTATGGTGTTCTTGGGCTGCAACTCAGCATTCTTCTTCCTCTAAACATGGCAAGTGGAGTTTTAACCAAATAGTTGTATTTTCCTCCTCTGGATCATCCAGATGGCCTCTGGCATACTTAAGATGGGCCTGGACATGTTTTGGTTTAAGCAGTGGAACCTGTCTGGCACTGTAGGATTTCAATTCATGATGGTGAAGTGTGTTGCTCACCAAAACCTTTGTGACTATGGTCCCAGCTCTCTTCAGGTCATTGACCAGGTCCCTCTGTAGTTGGGCTGATTCTTCATCGTTCTCAAGATTGTTTGTACCCCATGAGGTGACATCTTGCATGGAGCCTCAGATGGAGGAAGAATGTTAGTGACCTTATATCTCTCTGGTCTTGGCCATTGTGGAGGTTGGAGTCTGACTGTTTGAAGGTGTGGACAGGTATCTTTGATACAGATAACAGGTTCAAAAAGGTGCCACTAATATAGGCAACGAGTGGAGGATAGAAGAGCTTCTTAAAGAAGAACTTGCAAGAGTGGAAGAGACAGATTTCCTGCTTATTAGTAGGTGTCCAAATATTTATTTTCCTGTCAATCATACAAATAAATAGTTTAAAAATCATCCAGTGTGATTTCCTGGATTTTTTTTCCACATTCTGTCTCTCAAAGTTGTAGTGTACCTATGATGAAAATTACAGACCTCTTTTATCTTTTGAAGTGGGACAACTTGCGCAATCAGGGGTATCCCAATACTTTTTTGCTCCACTGTAGATCAAATAAAGGAAAGTTGAATTACAGACCACGGGCTGATTTTGATTTTATCATTTGATTTGTCCAATCATCATGACCTTGAAGATGTAGATGGAGTAGCCTGTCTATCAAGAGATTGTAAACAAAGCCGGTTTGATGGTAGTTGCACCCGCAAGATGATGAATAAAGATTTGGGTATGTCTGTGTGGGTGTGTCTGTGTGCCTGCGTATGTATGTATATGTGTGAGTGTGTTTGTGTGCAACTACCTCAAATATTCTGACAGCTGCTGCTCAGATCATCACTTGATCACTGCTCAATGATTCCATTTGTATCATACTGCAAATTTTCACAGTTAATAGAAAGATAAATGCATTGGATTCATTGTGTAAGGTGTCTGTGTGACGTTATTTTCTGATAACAGATCTAAAAAATGCATCTGAAAATAACAGTCAGTGTGCAAAGACCTTAAGAGTCACTTGTTTAGCTCATTTGAATAGAATGTAGCTGTCCATCTTTGCGCATGCATCTACAATCAAGCCAGCTTCGTCTACAATCTCTTGACAAAGAGGTCACTCCATTTACAACCCTGGCACACGATGATCGGACAAATTGTATAATAAAATTGAAATCCGCCCTTGGCTGTTCAACTTTCCTTTATTTGATGTATATTAACAAAGGGGATATTAAAAAACAAAAAAAAAATCCTTTATTTGTTTTCATTTCAAAAAAGAAAAAAAATGGAAATGAACCATTTTTCAACGTTTACTTTTTTGATTCATAATTTAGTATCAACTGAATAAATGATACAAAGATTTATAACGTATGAAAATCAAAATTTGGTTATTTCCAAATCAAGCCTGTATTTAATTAAAATTAAATGTTGAAACAAAAAGTATTGTTTAATGAGGAGTATATGCTTATTTCAAATTTGACACATTTTGATATGGTTTGGATAGTGTGTTTTTATGATTGTGATATATAGCCTCTTAAGAACGCTTTAAAGGTTAGTGAACTGGGAGCATTTTTGGTTTTTTGTTTTTTTTTTTTTTTCTTGAGAACGGCTCACTATCTTTTACCATGTTTTTGTTTCATGTTGCTACAAATCATGTTTATTTTTTCAGTGGCCATCCAGCATTCCTAAACCATGTTAGATGTTGGCTTTTGAGCTGTCCACTGACAACAAGCCAGATGGTCTCTATGTAACTACAGTAGAGGAAACAGTGTGGTATAAATGATTTCCATATAGAATGACAGATTATGATTTGTCACACCACAGGACAGTTTTCCACTCAAACTTAATCTAATTTAGGCTTGGGCAGGGATCAAGTGTTTCTGAATCATGCTATGCTTGATCCTTGAATGCCAGTTTTTAACCAATTTTAACCAGCATTTATGGATGTAGCAACAGACAGTGTTCATAGACGAAGATTTTTGGAGGTTATTTCAAGCTCAGGCCTGTTTTAAATGCAGTGCTGCCTGGCAGCCTAGACATCATGGTCACCTAGTATTGGTATTTCAGGCTCATTCCTACTGTATAGGGGTTTCTCCAGATTCTCTTAATATTTAATGTCCTGTAGATGATGAAATCCCCAAATCCTTTGCAGGGGAAATCATTGGTCCAAGAAATCATTGGTTGAACTGTTAGCTCATGCAATCTCTTGCAGAGTGATGAACGTCTTCCCATCTTTACTGAGAGTTTCATCCTGTCTGATATGCCCTTTGTATACCCAGTAATGTTACTAACATCTAACAAACTGGCCTAATTAGTTTGGGGATGTCCCTCTAGATGTCACAGCCTTTTAAGTGTTTGTTTTTTTATTTCCCATTCCTTACTGTTCTGAAACCTATTGCTGGTATCAAATTAGGAATGAGCACATGATATTTCATGAAAGACCAAGTGTTTTCAGTTTGAACATTTCAAGCGTGATGTTTAAACTACTTTCAGTTACTTAAAGGATTTCATTGAGTGGCAAACTATCAAATTCTATTAGTGTTATTTTACACTGCATCCCAACTGTTTTGGAAGTAGGGTTGTAAGATGTATTTTTAAATGATTAAAATGTAGTGTCTATTCAAGATGATCAAGTTCAGCAGCAATTAATTAAAATATGGAACATACCTGTCAAATTCAATTTGGTTCAGTCTGACTTAAATTACTTCATCTTTTAATTTGGATTTAGTGCACAAACCATATCACAAAGCCTTCACACCAAACAATAACAGCTGTAATGTAACAGGCCATGGATGTTGTGATTGATTTGTCAAAGTTAAGGCTTAAGAAATGGATTTTTATTGGCTGTTTCTGCTGCTGCATGCCACTGCTAGCATCCTAGTACGGGTTTCATCATGGCATGAGGACATATTGTTCAGCAGCCAATGTTCATAATCCTTAAGCAAAGTGCACAGACTGACAGACCTTTAGAAAGTTTTCCTTTCTTCATATTCAGCTTACATGACTTGATCTCTGATGTGGCGACTGCTCATGTGAAACGTAACAGTTCAGTCTCTTGTGAGAGTGAAGATGTGAAGCAATATGCAAAAGACGAACACAGTAAAACTTCAGAAAACCAGATTAAATCTTTACAACTAGACCATCTCCCTGTTCATATGACATTTACTGATCCAGGAGGCTGCCTACTGGGGCATCCAGATTTATCATGTAAAGATCTGTTACTGATGGAGGTGGATATAACAGCATTATTAAAAATCACAATTTGTTGATTCAAATTATTATTTTTTAAATGTTAATCATACACTATATAAAAGTGTATGCACTGCAATTGGATAAGCCACAATCGGCATTGATATTATTCTGTCAGAAGCTATTATTTGCAGGGATGCAGAGATGTCTTTCTTATTGACAGAGCCCATCGGCAAACAATGTACCATGCACCAATGTCAGTGGTCAGTTTTTATCTGTCATGCTGCATCAATTCATGGCTGGCATTCAAGTGTATATAACTGTTTATTCAGACAGGTGTTTAATGGACAGAAGAGGTTGTCTGATGGTCAGACGTGAAAGTGTTGGAAGTGTGGGAAGAGTGGGAGTATTTCATCATGCAGTTTGTAAGACATTTCGGTCACAAAGCGAGCAAGATTTGGGGAAAAAAAGGGACGAGGAGGAAATGCTGGGATCATTTTATTGATATTTCTTTATTGTGTTTTTGTTTTTTTTTTTGTCTTTTTTGAGCTTTGGAGAGACAGGGTGTGTGGGGAACGAGTCAGGGAATGACATGTACCAAATACTCCCACAGTCAGTGCAATGAAGACTGTAACCTTTGCTTATGGAGCCCTGCCGACTGCGCTAAGCTGGTTCCCTACAAGGAAAACACAATTGCATCAAATAGTTAGTGTTCATTTTGAGAAAAAGAGAAAAAAAAAAAAGGCATCCAAATCAATCATCATCTAAGTTATTCTTTGCACTTCCTGATTAATTCTATCAGTGCATCTCTAATTACTTGTCCAGTAATTTATCTTGCTGATGAGTTTTCTGGCTGTATCCCATGATCCAAATAGGACCATTGTATCATATAGTTTACAAACAACCTGTGAGAAACAGAAGCAAAAAATATTGAAAGGTTATTCATGATGCTGTTGTTGTCTATGACAACCCCCGCTCCAGACCTTGCGAACTTATCATTGTGCAACCCAGGCTTGTCCTGTAGGCCACTGAGCAGCTCCACTGAAGCACTTTGAGGGTTGAAGTGGGCTCCTCAAGGGCACCTCAGTGTTGTTCTTGAAAAAAGATGACAGGACTGCTCATTTAGAATTTTCCAGCTCAGTGTTTTGAGGAGCAACCTGTTGTTTTGCCTCTGCATCTGCTGCTGCTCTGATCTGTAAGTAAGACAGAATTTCTTGGGCTGAAGAGCAGCATTCTCAAATCAAAATTTTCTCTGTCCGTATCATTGTGACATGCTGAACAACACGTAGAGTTCTTTCTGTAGAATAAAGAGGCTTAATTATTCATTTGAAAGCTGTCATGACATGTAAGTATACTGCAGGTCACATCGCCACCCCTACATTTTCACCCTTACTGAAGTGAAGTACTGATCCTGAGAGGTTATGCAGCTCTTTTTCTTCATTGTAGTCTGGTTTCTAAAGACCTAAATTCTCATGTGTTTTAAAGTGCAAGTTTTTGTCCTTTGATGTATAATGTAAGAGTAACCAGCCTCCAGTTAACTCCTCTCCAGGCTGTGTTTGCAGACAAGGTGTTTTTGGCCATTATGCTCTCATCTGCTTGTTATTTTCTGCATTGCTGCAGCACGGAGGAGGGACCCCCCTCCACCCCCCACCCCCACTCTTTCTCCTCCTCTCCCACTCTATATTCCTCCCTATTTCACTATTCTAAGTGACAGAAGACCCCCCTGCTCTACTTTTTGTGTCTCTAGCGCAGCATCTAATGAGCTTAGAGGAATTGCTCTACGGGAAGAGTGACAGCCCCTGGTCATGTTTCCACCACCTCTCCTGCTGTGCTCAAATCACACCCACTCCTAAATGTCCCATTGAAACCACAGATGTATCAGTAAGCCTCCACTTTGAATAGTAACCCCCAGAAGTGAAGGATAATTGTTTGGGCGGATTAAGGGCAAGGCCTCCCTCTGTTTGTAAAAGTTCCAAAATGTGATGAACTTGTTTTAGACAATGCATTTTAGGACCAAATCAAAAGCTTACATGTAAACCAAGAACATTGTTACAATATAAATTAACCACCGTGAACAGAGAATGCTTTTTTCAAATTAGTTCATTTTCCAAGTCTTCATGAAAGGAATGGTTAAGTTGACAGAAGCATGAAATCAATGCTGATGGCTCACATACTTTAGCATATGTTTTTCCATTTCCCTCAGCCCTGTTGTCCAAAAGTAATTCAGTCATATTGTTGGTTTATAGGTTTAGATTAAAGACAGAAAGATTAGATGGGTGATGTTATTGAGCAGATACTGAGCCAAACATTAAAAAAAATTGTGTTTTCTGACGTGCACAGATACAAAAATCTTTATACAGAGTATGAAGCACTCTAAACAGTGCTTGGGGTGAACTGGGAATGGTGTCATCACAAAGTTTGTCTTACACAACAAGCTCAGGCTTTGGTCTTGTGTTGTCTGAGTCATGTGTAGCAGCAAAGCATCAGAGCTGAGCAGACTACATGGTAATATGTTGACAGTGTCTAAATGTCAAATGTATTCTTACCAAGGAGCAACATCTGGTTGAGAAAAAAAGCCTATGCAGAAGTGCTAAAACAGACTTTTACAGCACTAAAAAGCATATTTACAGCCTGGTTCAAAAAACGGCTTGGGACTGAAACGCTAATTTTGCTTAGATTTTTTTTTCTAATTCAGCGGTTTAGAAGATGTTAGGATCATTAGTTTGTCCAATCAGAGGCACAGCTCAGCTCACGTGACTGACGGGCAACCTATAGCCGTTAGACAGGAAGCTCAGAACCTGTGTCATGTTCAATATGGCCCTGTCCAATGATTGGCTTCATTCATTTTATACAGTCTAAATAAATAATAAATTACTCGAAGTTAGTGTTTGGGGATTGGGGACATTTATTGGCTGAAGAGTACATAGTCATGGCCATCTTGAAAAAAAAACAATCTCAGAAAAATGAACAATATTGCCTTTTATTACTAAAAGAGGTAAACAAGTCCATCAGTGACAGGATTCACAATTTCTATATTGGAGATTTTAATGCCTGTTACCTCTGTAATAGGATATGTTAGAAGAATGAGTCGCTATTCTGTCAAGAGAAGGAATGGTATGATTTCATTCTTTATATATATACAAATATGTACAAAACCAACAAAGATGTAAGAGGTACTACCATGTCGAAAAATCAACAGTTTTTCTGTTTTAAAAGATCATAATTGTATAAATTGGATATAGTGAGTATCAGTACATTTATCATTGTGTTATGGGGGATAGTGCTGCTGGAACCTAATCTGTGCTGTTGTTCAGCACAGATACATATCTGTATCTGATTGTGCTACATCTCAGCTCTGCTTAGTTTGTTTACACATTACATGCTACTTACCCAGAGTGATTCTAAGGTACCAGTTTGATCAACCAAGATGCAGACCCACTGAAACTGTAATGGTATTCAGAACACCTGGTGCACAGTGATACATCTAGTTAACAATCCCAGTGCTGTTATACTCCACGAGTGCTCAAATGACTAAATTACTGGGTCGAAACTAATTACTATACTATTGTGTAATCACTACAGAAGATTAGGTGTCAGATTAGTCAGGGATTAATTTTTTCTTCCTTAAAATTAGTACTGGTATTTTTCTCAAGCATCCCAAATCCTGTCATGAATTTTGTGCCCCTCAACTCCTCCCTGATGTATTCTCTATGTGCTGTTGTTTTTATCAGTTCATCTTTGAAGTAATGTTCCATCCTTTCTGACGTGCAGTGATGGATAGAAATGCCTTATAGACACTGCCATCTCTTTCCAGAATAACCCCCTTTAATTGGTGTCTACTGTGAAAAAGGATACCTATTCTCCACCTTTACTGCCTGTGAAGCTTCAGCTAGTCTGCACCTCTGCAGGTTTCCCTTACATTGCAGAAGAAATAGGCCCCCATTGTTTTCAAAATTCCATTAACAAGACTGCAAGTGTAAGACCCCATAGCAGCTTCTGAAGCCTGCAATGTTCATTACCCTCCACAATTTGAAACACTTTGACAGAATGAACATCACACTGCTGATTTTGCCTTTCCTTCAGCCTCAAGGGAGTGGGGATAAAGATGCTAATTTGTCTTGTGGGTGGCCATAAAGAAAAAAAAAAAAGCACATGGATGTTAGACATTCAAAAGGGTTTATCTTCTTAGAAGCCCAAAAATGCTGAGCAAAGATCAAGACAATTTGCAAACTAGATCATGAGTTGTCTTATGAGCATAGCTGCCAGTATGATGTAAGGCTGTAGCAAGTGAAACTCCTTCAGTTGTCAAAATAAAAGGATCATCTAAACTAGCATGAATGTGCTCACTCCGTCAGTTCCACTGCTTGTTTTCATAGATTTTTTTTCTCAGTACTCAAGTGTTCGACGGACTGACACCCCCTTGTCTTTTCTATGATGAACAAATATACTTAGCAGATTCCCACACCTTATGATCTTTTTGCTCATCCAGAGTCAGTTTACTCACACAAAGCTTACCGTGTTATGTGTGACTTACAGACTTCTTTTCTCTGGCTCAAAAGAGCTGCACATGAAAAGCCGGCAAAACGTCCCAGCCTGGGAATCTCTTTCATTTTGAATGTCTTCTAACAAAACGATCCAGTTTTCCACGCTTTTTATTTTACTATTCATTTAGAATATAGAGCAGAACCTTCTCAGTACAACGAAGTAACTGGTTTAAATAAAACATTGGAATATCCACTGCTTTCCATATGCTGCTACATGCAACATACTGGTTAGCCTGAACTCATCCGGTATTGCAGCAACATGTCTTGTGTATGTCATTATCATACATTACTATCTCAGGGTTCATAGAGATGAGGTCGGATGGAAAAAATATTCAAAATTTATCAGGACCCTTGTCTGTTTTGGCCTGATACTTTGCCTAGCACATTTATGTCAACATTTCTTCTCTCTCTCTCTCTCTCTCTCTCTCTCTCTCTCTCTCTCTGGGCTGACAGTCGACAGTGAGTGTATGATGATGCGTGATAAAGCTGTGGGTGTGCTTTTTACTTGTGCTGCTGTTTTTGGGTTCCTTTTCTGTAAATATTATCTGCAGTAGGTAATTCAGGCCCAAGTGTGACCCAGTTAAGAAGGCCATGTTTATGAAATAACCAGCTCCGTCCTTTCTTTCATCTCCAGGTCACTGTTCCACTTTGCTGCTGTGAGGTAGAGCAGTCCTGCTCAGCCTGGGAAGCAGCGATAGACAAAAGACGGACAGATAGACCGCCCAGGAAGTGTTCTCCTTTTCATGGATGCCAGGGTGGTCCTGCTGCACTTATGGGCAGTCCTTGTCCTCCTGTCAGCAGAGCTGAGGTTGATTGATGCTGCAGAGATCTACACCAATACTTGGGCTGTCCAGATTAAAGGGGGGCCAGAAGAGGCGGCCCGCATCGCTGGGGAACATGGATTTATCAGCCTTGGCAATGTAAGTTCTAACGTTTGTAGAAATTTGTTATATTAAAGGTGTCTGGCATACCTAATAACTAACCAAATCACTACAAGGGGCTCTAACCAGATAAAGCCCTGTCTTTTAGGTGAACTCCAATGTTGCAAAGGTGTTATACATCAAAGCTGAGCATCAGAGAGCCTGACACAACAGCTCCAGGCAATCCTGTTTGTGTTGCGGATTGCAGAAGTGTGGCCTCCCCTACTTCTTGTAGCTTAAGTGGGGCATGCATGGCTTCCTAACACACTGGCAGACGCTGTGTTTACAGAGTAGTGTTAGGAATAGACTGGAATAATAAGCTGTTATTTTGGGGTCTGAAGAAAGGTTGTTATATATTACAATAACGGAGGTATTTGAATTTTATTGTTCCCACTATAGCTTCTGTTTTTCAGTTAGTGGAGTTATTTTAATTAAATGAGCTGTTGTGTAACAAGTTCTGTATGTGTTGAAGAAAAACAATTGTTAGAGAGCAAGAGAAGTAGTGCTTACTTATTGCCCTTTCTGTGGCATGTTGGATCCCTGGAATTTTAGAATGCTTTCCAGACTGAGCTTTTCCATATTTGCTCTGAGCAGCTGACAGTGAGTTGCTGTTTGGTCCCCTCTCCCCCTGTTGCTCCACTTGAGACTTAACTTCATTTGCATGCATCTTTGTGGAGCTGCCTGAGTGCTACACACGCCAGTGAACAGCCTTCTGGATTACTCCTCAGAAATATGCGTAGGAGGTTCTGCATATTCCCACTACACTTCTCCCCCACCTCAAATAAAGAAGATTTTCTAAAAAGAGGTTTTCAGAATTAATTTCGGGCTTATCTTTGCTTTCTGTATATGTCAGAGATAAGTCTTTGTCTGGAGTGCCGAGCCAGATGTTTTTAGTCTCCCTCTTATCGTTGTGAATAGTTGTCACGTGGGTTAACATGAATTTGGGTAA
The DNA here is from genome assembly GCA_030710495.1 of Labroides dimidiatus. NCBI lineage: Eukaryota > Metazoa > Chordata > Actinopteri > Labriformes > Labridae > Labroides > Labroides dimidiatus. The sequence continues at coordinate 15,139,099 of CM061147.1, forward strand.
GATTAGATGTGTCATTATTAAAAGCACTTGCTGTTCAGCCTGATTATATAAAACTGTATCTATGTGCCTTGTTGCTGGGCCCTGTATGAAAGAGTCTCATTCTGCTTGAGTTTGGAGTCCATTGAATATTGATCTCGATCTTTACCGTTGTTCTAACTGTCTAAAGCTATTTTTTTGTCAAGGAAGAAAGTGTGCATTAGGTGTAATGACCCCTAATAGAGCTTTATCCCTAATTGCTTGGGTGAATTGGTAGCTAGTGAATCAATCTTAGGTCTCTTGGATTTAGGTTCAATATTCTGCTCACAATACACACTGGAATATTCTAGAGAATCTCCTAGGGACTCACTACCAGGGAGCAAAAAAAAAAACCTTTCTTCCTCCGATTGAAGCAAATTTTCTTCCATATCCCTCGTTTGTGATCGCTTTCCAAAAAAGAAACCCTCTTCTGTTTTTCTTCTGTGTATCTCTACGTCCCTGATTTCACTAAGCCACAGAGACAACTTGTCGTTCTCTCTCTCCAATAAACCGCCAGATTAATGAGAAGAACTGAAGCTTTTTTTCCTCTTCTGCTGATCAGTAATTTCATCAGCAGAGCAGAACTAGACTTAGCCACAGGCACAACTTTCCAAGATGTCTGCCTGTTACTATAAGTCTGATGCCATCCGGCTGCCTGTCATTTCATTGCGTGCGAGATGAGACATTAAGTCACTCGGGTTTTCTAGCCTGAAAGAGGGGTGTAGCCATAACTCACAATGTGGTTTCCTCAAAAACAAGCGTGTTACGTCACCCAAGCTAGTGTACAGCTTTCCATGGTTTTGGGTGCCTGACACCACAGCCCACAAGATGTCTGTCGCCTTTGCAGATGTTATTTTTGTCCTGAAGAATTGCTACAATTGAAGCTTCCTGCTGGTTGATGTAAGGGGCACATATTCAAAATGTGAAAATATATTTATGTATGGTTATAAGTGTGAAGAGGATGAGGGTGGGTGGTATAAAGGAAAGTGGGAAAAGGTTAAAAAGAAGTGAAATAATTGACAGTTTCCCATTGGGAAAAAAAAGATGAGTAGCAGTGAGACATGGTGATAGAAGAATGTGGCAGACACTCAACAAAAAAGGAAGCTAGGTAATGGAAAATGACCAAAAAGCAGAAGTATTGGGTGGCTGGAAGGGTGAAATATAGTTTTATCCACTGTCAGGAATTAGATTTGTGGGAGTAAATCTTCAGTCATTGTTTCACAAAGGATCCAAATTGTTTTACTCTGGTCTTGTGCGGTTGCTATGGGAAAAATATGAAATACATGTGCAACTGTGCCCTCACAGCACAGTGCAAATGTATGGGTTAGGTATGGCTATAGAGGTAATAACCTTCTTGCCATTATAGTTTCATTAGCCGGTTGTTAATCAGAGCACATAAAGAGAGCAAAATGCTAATGTATTATGGATATGTAATGGGAGTCTAATGTGATTATAGGATCATCACATACCAGATTATTTGTTTAGTGCTTAGAGATTCCTTAGAGTCTTCATCTGCATCCAAACATAGCACAAAAAGTAAGGCAGTTTGTGTCTGGGAGATTTCGCCAAACAGCTTATTCTGCTGTTGCCATTTGACGCTTGTTTTGAGCTTCTGGTATCCCCAGGTGCTGCCAATCAGGTGCCTGATTGGCAGCACCTGATTGGCAGCACCCGTGATCATGGGCCCGACTACAGTGGTCGGTAAGCGTCTGTTCCAAGAATGTTATGTATTTGTATGAACACTTAATGTGTCACCTTGTTTTTCTGGAGCCTGAATAAGAGGAAACAAATTACCTGCTTTTTTTGTGTGTCCGAAGTGTAAATGTCATCAAACTTCCCAGCATGTCTCAGCATTTCAAGGTTGTCACAGAGGATTGTTATATCGGTGTCACCTTAATCCTTAAAGCTGTGTTTTTGCTTTGTTTTTCAATATTGCCTTAGTGCCTGCTTTGGGGTGTGATGCCAGAGTTTAGACCTAAATGTCATGTTGTTTTGATGGCATGCCAACAGAATCACTGTTTTTATGAGGATGGGCGTTCACACACCAAATCAGCCATGCTGTGTGGAGTTGAAATCTAATGCCAGTGCCTCTCTCTGTGTCCCCGTGACATTTTATTTGTCTCAATCTGTCTCTTCATCTGTCTTGTCTCTTTCTATTTGTGGATCATCTCAACAACAAAAAAAGTGCAGCTATGGAATAATCTGAGATAAAACCAATGCACAAAATCTCAGTTGCAGGAAAACACTTCACTTTTGTTGAAGGAGCAACAGGTCTGTCTTTCAATTGTTTGCATTTCCTGTGTACAAGGTAAACACACCATATATTCCTTTAAATTCGGTTATTGCTGCAATTTCTCTGTTTTTGTTACCATCAAAGCCCCAAACATCCCCCACCACCCTCCTGCTATAGGTAAAATGTAATGCTCTCCACTGCCATTGTCCATTACTCTCCTGCACATGATACCCTGCCAGCTATATGACACATGCACCTGCTGGCCAATTCTCGCTCTTGCTTTTTCTTTGTTTGTGAATTCAGTTCAGTCCAAATGAGCTGTATTGGCATGAAATGTAACAAAATAAATACATGGAATACACCTAACTCTCATTCCCTCTCTCTCTGGTCCACTTACTCGTTGTTTGTGTGAGATGATTCCAGTGTGGCAGGATTGAGTCAGAGTTATATTACTAAAGAAAATGATACAGATGCTATTCAGAATGTATATAGGCAGTGAGTTTAGTTGGTGAGGACAACTTGATTGTTTTATATACAAATTGATTTGTAAAACAAGCAAAGCACTGCTGGAATAATAACATCGTTTCGTGTCTTGCTTTTATCTTGCTTTGAATCTGATCAAGAGGCATTTGCGTTTTCCTGTGTATGTCTGCCTGTGTGCATCTCTTCAGTTCTTCAGTTTGCTGATGTTTTTGTGATGATTTAGGGTAATAGTTTCTTTAATGGAACATCAAAGTATCTGTCTCTCTGTGTACCCTCATTTCAGTGTTTTTTCTGCAGTTTTCTCCAATGCATAACTGCTCTGAGACATTTCTAACAGCAGACTCCAGCACTGGAGCCATACAGCAGTGCTGTGCAGCAGACAGACAGGCGATATCTGTGCCCACAGTATTGGCTGTCTTCTATTTCCCACAGGACCTAAACAAGAAAATAAGGAGCGACTGACTACATAAAAGCTGTGAAGTCTTGCCGTTGGCTTTAATGAATTCTGAAACAAGAATCTGCAAAGGCGCTAATTTATTGTAACCAGGAGATTGTTGTAAGAAAAAGGCAGATTCCTTTGCTGTAGGTTCTTTTAACTCTGACCCGAGTCATTTTCAGATTATGTTTGGCTTTTTCTCCAGAATTTCTTAATCCTTTTCCATGCCAAGTACAAACTTGGCATGGAAAACAAGACACTTAAACACATGGCATCCTATGACCTAACTGTGGAGATGCTTGTGGATTTTTTTATTTTATTTTTATTTTTTGCGGTAATCAAAAGATAAAACTTCAATCAGGAGATTTTTACAAAACCAACTGTAATTTAAAAAGTTGCCTTTTTATTGCCTTAAGAAGCAAAGCAGGCCATGAATGACATTGAAAACTTCCAATTTGTAGCCTTGATGTTAACAAAGAGGTGTAAGTTTCATATACCAATTCCTAGCACAGTGGGAAAAAAATATGTGATACATACTGTTTAAAAATTATAGGCAGGTGTAAAAAAAATAAACTAACAGTGCATTCAAAAATAAATGTATGTTTTTATTAGGGATGCACCGAAATTTTGGCTACTGAATCATTTTTGGTTTTTGCCCAAATCACCAAAACAACATGGCCAAAACAGTATGTTGTGATGACGCAAGCGAAAACCACGCCAAGCCACACACTTGTCTGGATTGGGCTGACATATTTCAATATATCTGAGAAAGACCCACCCACAGATAGTGATTTGCACAGCGTGTAATTTATGCAGGAGAAATGATCCAGACTGCGATGGGTGCAGAGAAACTGCTTGGAGATGGATAAGCGCACAGCACAGGCAGAAGGCAGTTTGTGGCTTGTTTGCTGAAGTGCTGGAGAGCGGTAACAGTGCAACAGTGAAGCAAGTTTGCAAGTTTGGGACTGTGCTAATGGCAAATACTTATCAATCATGCCATACCATCGGGGGGGGGGGGGTATATTCTGCAGCAGGAGAACAACCACAATCACAGCCAGTGTCTTCAAGAACATTTTTCTATGAGAAGAACAAGACGTCCTGGAAGTGATGGTGTGCCCCCCACAGAGCCCTGATCTCTACATCATGGAGTCAATCTGAGATTAAATGATGAGGCTGAAGGATCTGAGGAAACCTGAAACCACAGAAGATCTGTGATAAGTTCGCCAAGAAGTTTAGAACAACCTACCAGCAGACTTCCTTCAAAAACTGTGTGCAAGTGTACCTAGAGTAATCCAAGCTGTTTTAAATGATGCAGATAAAATTACCATATTTCTTAAATAATAATAATAATAATAATAACAAAGCTCAAAGAAAAAGTAGGTAGAGTGTTAAATTTTACAGTGGATAATAGTAGAGCTGAGTTTCTCATGTTAAAAAACAGACATTAGCAGCCCAGCGCTATAGCTTATTCATTACAAATTATATAGAAGTGCTCGGTTTAAGTCAAGCCGAGAAATAGAGTATGTTCATCCTGCCCTTGCTGTACAGTGTATTTTCACATAATTCAGAATATTAGAATTTACATACAGTATTACAGATTGATTGGCATACAGCCCCAGTTCATTTCTGTTTTTACGGCACCATTTCCTCCCAAACATTGTTGAGCTACATGATAAAAACCCACAATTTTTCAGATGAAGACCCACAGACCCCCTGGTTACCATCCAAGATATCTTTTTTCTTCCTTTACTGTTTTTTTTTTTTTTTGCTGGAAATCCTCATTTTTTACTTTGGTTTCGTGAGGATTACAATTTTTGATTTGTCAGACTGATAGAGATTCTTTAAAGATGAAAAACACCATTATCTATTAAAAATGGTCCTTTTCCTCTGGATTCCCTGAATTGGTCATACATTCATACACAAATTAAATACATACAGTACATTCTGACTTAATTTACTATTTATAAAAGGGATACATTCAGCCCATGATTAGTTTTCTGAAATAAAAAGGAAGGTAACCTGTTGGTGGTAAGAGTCTTTGGTCTGTACTTTTTTTATTCATGTACAGCCTGGCTGCACAGCCCTGTTGTCAAATCAATAAGAGAAAAAAAATCAAGAAATGCTGACAGCTGTATCCTGTCAGAATTTAAAGGAAAGTTCTTTTTTCTTATTTGGCAAAGCATAGCTGTTTCTTTAGACCCAGCTGCTGTTTCACTCTCAGTGCTTTTCATGAAAAATAAAAAAAGGGATTCGAAGGTTGACCGCAAGATGCTGGTCTTTGTTTTGGTAAAAATGTATTTGATCGAAATCTTCAAAGCACAAAATTTGTTTGAAATGAATGAAGCTTAATAGGATTGTGGCTAGGAGATGTAAAGTTGTGACTTTGATTTATGCGCAAGAGCTAATTTTCTTAAAATTATTAAATATGGAAACAAGAAAATGGAGACACCAAAGATTCTTAGAATTTTAGGTCAAACTTCATTGGCTTATTTATTTTTGACATCACAAATGAGACTCCACCTTTGACAAGTATTAAAATGCCTACAGGCGTTATAGATCCAGATTCAGTTCATTAACATTATGTCCTCCATTGGTTGTAACTTCTAGTTTTGATAGCTCATGCTTTTTCCTTTTTGTGTGTATGTGTGTGCATGTCTGTGAGTGATTGTGTATTTGTATAGGCATTAGCTGTTGTGAGGACTTGTTATCACTGGATTTGGAGCATCCTGCTCCTGCTGACTGCCTGTATAGCCACACTGTGAAACCTCCGTCTCCGCATCAGCACAATAAAAACTGCAGGCTGTTCTAGCATTTGGTTACCATGGAGAAAAAAAAGGCTAGTATTATAATTTCCAGAAGATCCATTTGGATGTTTGGGGAGATGAGGTAGGGGATAGGTTTTTTGTTGGCATTACTTTATCACATGTTCTTTCCAAGATCTAAAGGCCAGTTGGCATTTTAAAAAATGTCCTCATCCTTTTGGTGTTTGTGTTTCATTAGAAAATTTAAATGAGCCTCTGACAAAGCTTCTATTGATATTTCCATCAAGTGTTCAAGTTGTTTTTTCAGCATCCTCTTGCTACCACAACATCGCACAAAGTCCATTTCCTCTGTGGCTCATAGCAATTTTTACCTGCGGACTTTTGAATTTCATCCTCCTTAAAATTTCCAATATTTGCAGGTGCTTCACAGGTCTAGTCTCCAGTTGGTTGTTCTCTTCCCTCCTATGGGCTATCCCTCCCCCCTTTGGTTTACCTCTCGCCCCCTTTTTCTTCATCATCAGCCCACTACTTTCCTTCAGTGTTTTACTGATATGAGTGAAGAGTAGCTCCCAGTCCCAGAGCTGTCCCTCATTTAAATGCACCACTTCATTACATGGAGCCTGCTCAGCCACAGACCTTTTAGCTGTTTCCAAAAACGTCTCCTAGAAATGGGTTGGCACTGTTCCAGAGCTCCACAAAAACCATTACTCGGGAGGTACTCAAAGGTAGTTTAAGAACAGCAGAAAAAAACTAATTTACAATACCCGGACACAAACTGCACATGTGACTAACATCCCATTTTGACAAGTTTGCAGTCAAAGTTCTGTACTGAGAGAACAGGTGGTGTTGATCATGAAAGAGGATCAGGAGAGGTCTGTCAGGCTGCACTCTGGTCCTCTGAGATATGGAGCCAGCCATGCATGTGCATTGTTCGCCTTCTCTCAAGTCTCTTTTTACAGGAAGACCTTTTTGTAACACTACACACATTCATAATGTGCCCTATTATTGACTCGGGATGGCTTTGAGCAAATTGAAGATGGGCTTTTCCTATTGTGCAGCTTTGACTTTTGTTCGCAGGGAAGTGTGAAGATGCAACACAATTCAGCTCACAGCCTCAGCTGCAAAAGCCCCTAACTGTAGATTGGGTTCTTGCTCAGCTGCAGTGTTTCTCTCCTTTGATTAGATTAAAGTCTAGTTATGTGCATTTTCCTAGTTTATGAAAAGGAAGCAATTTGTTTGTTTCCTGATCTCCATTCATGTGTTATTTTATTTACACATTTATGTCAGTGTCGACAATGTCTGTTTGCCCTCCAGGGTTTTAATAAAGGGAAAAATCATAAGGGCCTGATTCACTAAAGGATTTTTTTTGAACGCCCACAGAACATGTGCAAATGAGCCAAAATTACATCTTCTAATTCACAAAGCATGTGCAAAGAGTTAAAAGCCCTACAAACTGTGCTGCAGAGCAAGCTGTGTCTCTGTGTCAGTGTTTTGCATTTGAAAATTAGCACTTATAGATTCATGTTTAAGCAAACAGGCCATTTTCTATTCAAATGAGCCCCTGGAAATTAACAAGTAATTCTCTTACACTGGCACTAACAGTCCAGTGAAGATACAGCGAAATATTCACCGGCTGAGGGCTGGTGAAACTGTGCCACTCTGTTTGTACACGTTGCACTTCATGCAAAAATTCACCTCTGAGTAACCTAGAAATGACATCTTTGTATATATGAAGTGTTTCAGTATTACCCTAAATTTCCTATTATGATAATAGTCAGAGGTTAAATCATTTTGTCACTATCTGAGGCTCAACCCCTGCACATATGGGCTGTACCATTACACACATTGAAGTGCTTTATTTATTTTCATTTGGAAGGAGTTGCGTTTGGCAATATTGCTCCAGAAAGTGAGTTGGGTATGAATTGATATTTTTGTTACATATCCCATGAATCCAGTCCTAAATAAACTGGAAAGGACTTTAACTGTCCATCCAGCTCATAATATACGTGATACAATTTAGCATTGTCAGGATGAGACAGCTTTACACAGCAGAGTAGTATTAGTTATGTGGCAGCTCATCTCAGTCGCAAACTGCACACAGCTGCAGAACTTTGTGGGCATCAGTATCAAAATTAGTGATACTGATTGCTTTGCAGATAACGGGCAAATAATAAGCAATTCTTAATGCTATTAGGGGTCAAAATCCATTCTTAGTGAGCGCCCCCTGAATATTTAATTCAAACTAAGGAGCAATTACTGTCAAAATTAGTATTACACCTGGGTGCTCCTGGAGTGGTCATAAGCCAGTGTCATTTTTATTTTTTATTTTTTTATTTTTTTTTTTGTTGTTGTTGGCACTCTTAATCAAATACAATTATTAGTAAGAGAATGTAAAAAACCCAGCTTGTATTTTTATTTAATATTTTAGTTTGGCAATTTAGTTCATCTCAGAGTTTTATTGTGAACAGATTTTTATTTTAGTATCATACAATAAAAGAGCCTGATAACTAAAAGTTTTGAAATTAATTTAGTGTGTTTGGACCTTGCAGGGTGCTGATTCATTTGTATAGGGGGCTTCATTTTGTATTATTTTATTTATAGTTAAAGTGGTACAGTTAACAGAAAAATGCTTTAGAAAACAATTCCTTCAGATTCATAACACTATTTAATGAACACTTCTCAGGCACTGTCTGAACAGAAATCAACCACTGAAATTTTCAAAAGCAGGTGCTTGTATTAGAAATACTTCAGCACAAGGGGTATAACACAAGCTTTGTCCACATTGTTTCTCACTGAATGCGTAAATGAATGGTTCTTTGCAGTGTACAAGGACTATATGTACGACTGTCAGGCATGGGCATAGAATGTGTTTGTGCACATTTATACTGTCAGCGTGTTTGGCTGCACAATTTGAGCAGCTCTCAGGTGAACATTGCAGAATAGTTTGTGTAACAGGAAATGACAGAACAAAGAGGTTAAAAGTAGTCTTCATGGCGTGCAGTCAGATATGTTTTGCTGCAGTGGTTCAGGCTGGCGAATACCTTCATGTTAAGCTGCCTGGAGACATTCATCATATCCCCGTGAAACACCATGAGAAGTAATAACTCTAAATTACTCTGGAGGTAACGATTCAGTAATTGCATCAATTACAATTATGTCAATTCTATGCATTGATCTGCTGAAAGGACGGAAACCAGATTTAGCACCTGTCAGTTTAAAGACTTTCATTTAGAACAATCACACTCAAGTATATTTCACTTATAACCAGGATTTAAGGATTGTTTCCATTACTGCTGCAGCCTCTGCTGCCACTGACAGTCAAATAAATGCCATGGCTACAAATGTCACTTCTACTGAGGCTGCTGCTGTCACAACAACTAGTAATGTTACTGCAAGATCAAAAAGTGTGTGCCAACCCCTGATAAAGCAATCATAAGCAAACACATTTCTGCAATATGTGGTGCTTTCAGTGAGTTTAATAATTAATCAGAATAAAAGAAAGGGATTTGGTTAATTGTTAGTGAATCCATTGTTTGCTTTTCTTTTCTTAAATGAGGCTGAAGCGCATCACAAAATGAGTTTTCTTATAATTCTTTTCAAGCACATTGCTAGCTTGAATAATTTAATTAAATTGCTGTCAAGCCAGTAATCCACAAAGTGTCTGAGCATTTTTCATGGCTGGAAAAAGCTAACCTCACTACAGTGCAGAGCCTTGGAGTTCATCCCTTATCTTACCCACAGGTTGAAGAAAACAATATGCAGAGACCTTGAGCCAGCCTTAAAAAACTCAATATGGGGAATAACCTCCAAGCTTCACCGGACAACAGGACTTTTCTAGCAATGTAAGCAAAAAGTAACTCATCACTCAGCCAAGCTTTTTATGTCCTAACATAATATAGCAGAGCATTTCTGCTTTCCCCTCACCTGTAAACATTCTAATCATTTCTCATGAAAAAAAATAATACAAGAAATATGTTATGTCAAAGCTGGAGAAAAAGCATGAAATGAAATGATGCAATTCCGGTAAGGGGATAACTGTCAAGGTATTACATTCTGTCCTGGAGAAACTCTGAGACCTCTTTTTTTCCTCGCTCTAATAAAACATAAGAGAAAAGGCGAGGCAAAGCCTACAAACAAAAAGTGATTTGACTGTTATTGAAGACTTGGGACAAGTAATCAAGAAGTTATTAGTTTTTTTCTGCTGTGTGCCCAGATTCTGTCGCTCGTAAAATGCCTTTTATTTGATTTTTTTTTTATTTCAGCATTTATCTTTCATTTCATATCCTGTTTTCCTGTATAATACCGTCTATTTCTGCCTGAATTTTGTAACATGCAGCCAGTCGAAGCAGCATGAATATCTGAAGACCCCGTGAAATGTAAACCAGAGATCAGTACAGGGAGTCAATTATGATAAAAGGGAGGTATGGGCAGATTTTCAGCAGAGGTTTTTATGGTTCAGTATCTGTAATGTGTTCATTCATGCTGACATATTTCTTTTGAATTCAAAAGGTAATGAGAGAAACACCCTCCAGCGTTGCCTGTAGTTTGATGTTTGATGCCCATAATTCCAGAAATATACTGGCATCATTTGTTTTGATTTGCATTTAATTCTACAAAGAGTTTGAGTGCATCCAGAACTCACCTCAAAACACAAGTCCTTAGCTCAACGGTGAGCAAAAAGGAATCTCACTCTACAGTTAATCCAGAAGACAAGTCAAGGCCTTATCAGTTCTGAATTTTTACTACCTGTGTGCAAGAATTTGGACACAATTTTCCACAAGAGACGTTTGCATCGATCAGAACCAGCATGCTGTCTTTTTCATTTTACCTCAGGCGGTCTTTTATGAAGAGGAGCAAAAATCCGTCATTAAATATTGCTGTACTTGGGAGCATACAAATGACCGTGTTCTCCAACCTTCCCACTGTGTTGCAAAGATAATGTTATTCATCTTCCATTTATAAGTTAAACAAAAATAAAAAAAAAAATCTTTTTTATCCACCAGTACCAAAAGAGCTCATAGATACTCCAGACTGCACTCTATGAGCTCTTTTCTCTCTTTTGTCCCCCTTATCCAAAAGAAGAGGCTGATAACATGCCAAAAAAATGTTTTGCAGAGCAGTTTGTACTTTTTGTGCTGCAGTAAGAGTATAAATATGACCTTTGGAAAAAGGCAGAATGGAGAAGTAAGAAGACTGTGAGTGCTGGAGATATCAGGTTCCCCTTTGAAGTGTGGCACTTGGTCAATTGCAGACTGATGCGATTTAACAGAGACAAGATAAAGAGTGATGGTGAAATAACACGGCACCTGTCCCTACCTGATGCAAGCTCTTTCGGTGATCCAGTAGCCTCTCCCATGAGGCTACAGAAAGTTTGTGGATTAGTTTCTCAACAGAAGTTTTCTGTCTCTTATTGCCTTATTTCGATCAAAGGACTTAGCATTAGTCAGCAATTTTAGTTCGAGCAAAGAGCTTTTAACCGTTAGTTCACATTTTATGGATGTAAGGGCAGTACGTTTGATAAATTATACTGTGAGCATTTTTACATTTGGAGGCCAGTTATCTTCATCTTATTTTTGAGTCAATGTGAGTTTCCATGTAGCTCCTCATACATAAATGGGAGTGTAGTGTAGTTATTGTACAGCGAGCTTATTCGCAGCCTGACTAATGCATAAAGTGAGCCTGCACTGTGAAAAGAGCACCCCTCATACAGAGTACTTCTCACAGTTTGTTCTATTTTCATTCCCCTTTTAGAATCCTTTGTGGGCAAGGACTGCCAGCGGCACCGCATGAGCAGTTCCTTTTCCAAAATTTAAACGACACTGGGGTTCTTCTCATGGTATTCTCTAAAATCAAAGTGACATTAAAGAATGGAGCAATTGACCCAGAACATACTAGGGGCTTTCCGTTTAAATGCCACTTACAAACTTATAGCTCTGAGCTCTCGATAAAGAGATTGTGTCAGGGACACTGTGATTTAAGCTGAGGCTGAGGAAAATACTGGGGCCTGCTTCTTGTATTCACATAAAGTCCTTAACCAATGATGCTCATCCCCTGTGACGCTGAACCTACTTTCTTTTCCACACACAAAAGCATGTTTTACATCAGAGTGCTCAAAAAGAAACACAATTTACACACGTTTTGATTTATGTTTTTTTTTTTTTTTTCAGGCTCTGGACTAACGTTTATTAATGAGAACTAATTCAGCCTTTACTTACATACCTTCTAATTAAGAGGTAGAGTGAAATATGGAGCTCTATGATCTTTTAGTCTGTAGTATGCTGTATTCAGAAAGATGCCTGCATTTGGTGTTTACTTTAAGCAGTTACAGAGCTCCACACATCATACATTTATGCTCTGTGATGTTGTGATGAAGGCTGCAGGCTATTTCACCACATTTATGATAGGGCTGCATCAGCACCTTCACCAGTAATAAAATCATGTGTCCAAACACCTATTGATTGTTCGTTTCACACAGCAAAGTTGTCAGATATACTTTGTTTTTACTAGGCTATCTAATTTATGAGTTTGGATGGCGCCATTGAATAGTTTTGTAGTATTTATCAAGCAAACTGACATTAAAGACGCCTTGTCACAACATTATTTCGCCACCCCTTTGAAGCGTCATAAGGGGGGAGCAAAATTTGGCTGAGAGATCATCACACATACCAGAGAAGATTCTTTCGATGTATCAACCCAATGAATCAAAGAGGCTCTCAGAAATGACTGAAACGCTTCTCCTAAGGTTTTTATCTTAAATCTGACATTCTGCTACCAGCTCTAGTGTTGTTGTCTGTGATGCTTTGTGGGAGGATTGTAGAAAAGGGAAAAAAAACAACCCACAACACCAGGCTGTCTCAATCCTGCCCAGAAAGCGTCTGCGATTCTGTTGTGTATGTATAGATGGAAATTGAAAAAGAGAAGATGGTTAGAAAATACGCAAAGGGTCCAGTATGTTAATCCCTTGTTCTGTTTTTTATAAAACCTTCCTATCCTAAGCAAAAAAAAAAAGGTGCTAGTCTTGTGATGCAGCTCTGCAGAATACTTGAGCCATTCATCATTGTTATGAAGGCTATCATGGGACCTTGCACAAGAGTCCTTTCTAATAAGTGCTCTGTTCTCTCATATTTTCAGTGCTGCCACACAAACGCATACATCCCACACAGCAAAACAGCGGTTGGTTTAGTTCTTAAGTTTCTGCTGTTTTAGATTTATAAACCCTGTTAATATATGGTGTCTTTACACTCACAAACCCCAAAGGACAAAAAAAGACTACATTCAAACTCTCTGTCCTTTTCTCATAAATACTTGTTTGCTGAAACATTTATATTAGTTTTCTGTTCCCCTTTGGACCCTGTCTGGCTTTGTTGTTAAATCATTAAAGGCATTGACGCTTGCCTCTCTACTACTCACTCTGTGTTGTGTTAAGATGAAATGGTTGTAAATGTCATGCCCTTTAGCAGCACAGGCATGTCTTTCCTTGAATAACACTATAAAAGGAATACCTGCCATGGCTAAATGCCATGTCAGAGTTCCAGGCCTAAATAGGTTATTTTATGCCCAGTCAGTTAACACTTAGACCATTAACTTAACAACCCTATTAACCCTAATGCTTGTTTCTAACTGTACATAAATACAATCACTGTGCAATTATCCACTGGTTTTTAACAGTTATTTTTCTATCCTTCCAGAAGCTGATGGGGAAAGAGTGTTAATCATTGGTTAGCCTATTCATAAATTCAATGATAGATATGTCATATTAAGTGGTAAAAACCAAAACTCGCAATCCAATTGTATGAAGATAAATGTTTAGAAAAAACAAACTGGTTTATATTCAAACCATAAAGTGTTGTCTCAAGTTTTGATGGCTTTAGTGGCATTGGGTCTAAACTGGGCATGATTAAGCTGGGACATTTATTACTTCACAAGCCAGTCATGGGAAATATGCAGCAGCTTTTTACAAAGCCACAGCTGATCCTGACATGCACGGATGCAGCAAGTCTTGAGCATCATTATGGAGCGATAAGCTTATTTTACAACCCCAATTTAAGTGAAGTTGGGACTTTTATAAAACAAATAAAAACAGAATACAATGATTTTCAAATCCTGTTTAACCTATATTCAACTGAATACACAAGACAAGACATTTATTGTTCAAACTGATAAACTTTTTTTTTTTTTTTGCAAATATTTACTCATTTTGAATTTGCTGCCTGCTACACATTCATCAAATTCAAGTTCATCAGGCATCAAATTCAAAATTAGTGAATATTTCCAAAAAAAAAAAAAAACAACAAGAAGTTTATCAGTTTGAACAATAAATAGTTTTGTCGTTATTGTGTATTCAATTGAATATAGGTTAAACAAAAATTGCAAATAATTGTACTCTGTTTTTATTTAGCTTTTACACTTGGCGTTGGCGTCCCAACTTCATTGGAATTGGGGTTGTATATACTGGATAATATCACAGAGCCATCATTGAGGTCAAACAGCATGCTGTATCTCAGTTTATGTTGCATGCTAATTACTAACTCTGAGTAAGAATGCAAAGCAGTTTGTATCTCTTGCAACTAGTTGAAAGATTTTCCATTGGCAGGGCTTCTACCTCTGAATCTGTTGCTACACTACACTGATTGTCTCATGACATCGTTCTGTGATGAGCTGGGCAGACGTCAATCAAAGCTACTATACCCTCCATCAAGAATTCTTAAGGATTGCAAAACACAACACAAGCTTTTTCTGTTTGTTTTTCAGCTTTTAGTCAGATAAAGTGGATCTTTAATGAGACCTTCAACTTTAATTCCTTATATATATTTCATATGAATTTTACCACTGGAGGCATCATTTTTGAGAGTGTGAAGAACTTCAAAGAACAATAAATAAGATAATGAAGATATTGCCAGTCTAATTTGACAAAGATGATATGTTCTTATGATAGCTGATGGATTTTGTGCAGTGATTCAAAGTAGCCCCAAGCTTCAAGCTGTTGTATCATGCCTGGCATGCCATCTGATTTGGGCATCAGGCCAGCTCCTTTCCGAGGGTTATTTCAGGCTCCTCATGAAGCTATGCAAAGCACATGTCCTCAATCCCGATACACAGTCAACTCCGAAGACTCTATGTTTTGATCTCTGTGCATCTGAGGCTCAATAAGGGGCTTAATGTTCCATGAATCTGAACAAGCTCTGGTTTTCAAAGCTGCTCACCACCCTCCAGTCTCCTGTATTCTGCTTCCTTTTCTTGTTTTATGTCTGATGTGTGCCGTGTCCTTGGTTTTTCTACTTTGAGACAAACAGAAATCACTGCAGATAAGACTCGAGAGTCTTTTATTTTGTTTTTAACTATGTACTTTCTGGTGTACTGAAACATTTTGAGAATCTTTTTTTATCAAACACTCTAAAACCACAATCCTTTTATTCAAACTATGTACTGATTTGAGTATAATGTGGTTAAGATGTTTGAAACTGTTTTACTGCTTTAATGGCTTTGCGTTTTCTTCTTTTTATTTCTATCCATCAAAGTGTCTCAGATTATGGCACAGATAATGTGGGATATTCGATACAAAGAGACCGCATAAAATGGCTTAAAGTAAAAACTGATGAACTCAAAAACTATAATCAGCTTGTAAAATGTAGACTATAGGGACAAACATCAGGCTAAATTTGAAGAAAAGCATATTGCAGTAGTGGTGTTGAGTAGAAGAAAAGCATATCGGAGTAGTAGATTCATCATTGTCAGTAATACCTGTTTTGGAAACTTCTCAAAATGAGCGTTGGCGCTGCTTCTGCTAAATTTTTAATCGGATTATAATTTTAAGATTTTTTTTCTTTTTTTGTACAAAGCATAACTAACATGGCATGAACTACTCACATTTTCTGGGTAATTTCAGGACTAATAGGTCCTCATACTTGTTTTTAATCACAAACTTCACAGCAAAAGATTTAAAGTGTCAGACCGGCTCTCCATTATTATGACAAAGTTTTTGTTCGACTGTTCGGACTCATTTGTCCTGTTTCCTTCATACGTTTTCTCCCCGCGGCTTTGTTTACATCTTGCATGTGCTTCATCTTCTGATCTGTCTTTTCTCTGGATTCTGAAATACTTCCATACCGCAGATTTACTCCAGAGAGGGGAGAGAATGTCTTTGTTATTGCTCTCTTGGATGCTAGCCATTATCTGCTATCTTTGCTAGCAGTGTTGTGACTAGTGGCTGAGTCACAAAACTTCATAACCAAGATTGTGTGGGGATTTTTAATATAAAAGCAGAAGATTCGATTTGATTTTTGCTCAAATGATCAATATCAATCCAGATTGATGTATTGGTACACCCCTACTCAATAGTGTCACCATCCTGCCAAAATTTCCTCAGTAGGGTAAGATTATAAAAGAAAATTCAGAACAGAAAAAGTAAAGAGTAAAATAAACAGATTCTCTATTTTTGCATTCACAGATGCACTTATAATTTCGAATGTTGAATTTTCAGGAGAGCAGCGCACGTGTGAATGGGGTTACAGTGAATATTTAATTTACTAAAGTAAGCTAAGTGAAGTATCCACAGAGATGAGACCAAGTATTCCTCATTCCTGTTTTAAAGAGGTCCTCTATTTGAGGAAAAACTAGCTATCCATCCTTCCGCACTCAACATGAGCAGAGAGCATACTCAAGTGTGCCACCCGTCCCTCTGGGGAGACACTCGGCAGCACACTGGGATGAAAAAGAATTTATTAACATATGTTTTAGTGAAATAAGTGTGTGTGAAGCTGGAACAATCTGCTCCTCCCATTCTGAAGCAATAAGCTCACAACACAATGTGAGACACTGTTTTATGGGACGTTAAAAGTCAAAGATACATCTTTTCTGCAGCCTAAATGGACTGTTTAAGAGGAGAGTCAATAATTATCCTTTGTATGATTGTTTATTTGTTAGAAGAATCATTGACTAATTTCTTGTATGAGGTATTTTCAACCTAAAGAATGTATTTTCCATTTGCAGTACTTTGCAAAATATATCTGTTGGCTATAGAATATATAATTAAAAATTAGTAAGTAACTAAAAAGTGATTGGTGTGGCTTTGAGAGAGATTTATGTAGTGTTAACACCCCCATCTTAAAACAGGAGACCAAGGAATCAAGTCGGGCCACGGAAAAAGTGCGGCTGCCCCTTTTTGTGCAACCGACAGCACAATCTTGATAACAAAATTGCAGAGTGCCATTGAATTGCCAGTGACACACCTAACCTAATGCACCTCTTGTCTGACCTCAGTGCAGCACAAGTCAGCCACATGCCACGCTCTGCAGACAAAAGAAAAATCACAGAGTAGAAAAGATGCTACGAACAAAGAAACCAAGAAGTCTTGAGGTACAGACAGCGGAGTCTATTGAAGATAAATCTGATAATTTATGTTATGTTCGAATGTAGCCTGAATCTGTCTCTTTTTCTACCCAATTTACATAAAATAGAGAGGAAGACAAGAAAGATTTTAATAAGGGACTCTGCGTGAAGAGAGGGATAAGATGTAAGCACTGACAGTATTAATAGATGGATCCAGGGGACAAGTCACAGGGGATTGACTGAAAGACACACAGAGTAAAGGAATTAAACTGAGGAGTGCTGAATGGAAAATTGAAGTGGAACCTATTTACTTGGGCTTCTGAAAAACCAGGGTGACAAGGCCTGACGGAGGCTCTCGCGCCACTAGGGAATTCAGTATAGGTGATGTGGAAAAAGAGCAATGGGGTTGAGTTGCACCCTGCAAATGAATAATCCAGCAGCTTCACAGAATCGCAGTGCTCTTAAACAGGCCAGCGTTGAGAGGCAAGCCAAGGGGGACAGCTTCAGGCTGCTGTTGTTTTTTTTTTTATTGACCTCCTCACACCCAGAGTGGTAAACAGAGATAGAAGGCACGCCTGTACACGCAGGTGTTTCTTCCTCATGCTTCTGTCATGTTAAGTAAGAACGCGTGGTGCATCTTCTCACTTTATGTCTGTAGGTGCTGACAGCTTCCATTTCCTGAGCTGAGCCCTTGAGTTGAAGGACAAACACGAGGCAGAGGATGTTTTGCACATTTCCTTTCCTCTAGTCCATCACTGCACTGGGTGCTTTCAATGCCTCTCTGCCCCCCCCTCCTGCGACCATTGATAGATTGACTGATCTTTGTCTTTGAAAAAAAAGAAAAAAAATCAATAGCACAACCATTTGAGTGTCCTTCATCGATTTTTATAGACTTTACTTACTTTACAGACAAGTCCAGACTTTTCATTCTTTGAAAAGTGCCATTTATGAGTCCACAGGCAACAGGATAAAACAAAACCATCAGAGCACATAATAAACGGGCGGTGGAGGCGGGTCAAAAAAGTGTTAAGGGTTTTTTTTTTTTGGTTTGTTTGTTTTTTGTACAACAGAGTGAAGAGTAGCTTCACTTCAGATCACAATTGTCTGAAATTTTTATGACATGACAAAAAAAAGTGGATGTTCTGCCTTCAGATAAAATATAAAAGACCAACTGCAGTCAAGCTGTACCTGCTCAGCACAACACATTTGAATAGAAAAGGCTGAAACACCCTCGATATTTCACAAGATTTCCTGCTGCTACATTTTCCTTTTAAAAAAAAAAACATTCTCAAGCTTTCTGTTTTTTTTTGTGTGTGTCTTTTCCTGTATTTGCATAATGTGATGCTTCATTGCCTAAGCGCTTTGTTGGATGCATTCACAGTGGTGGTAGCACATTTGTTTCCAGAGCTCAGTTAGATTCGGAGAGCACTGATCCTCTTCATCTGTTTAAAATGTCTACACACTCTTCCTCTCTGCAGTCAGCTTGAAAATTAACCTGGTTTGATCTCAGTCCTCTGCTTTCCACTAATGTTGTTTTCATATATCACCCACCTGCTTTTTTTCATGCTGAGAGGAAGAGGACCCTCATGGTTCCAGTTTTACAAAGACCCTGTTTACCAACACATTTAAATACACGTTTGTCGATCTGCCACACGCTTTTTATTCTCTCCTGATTTATCCCGTCTCTGTTTCTCACTCAGTGAGTGGTATCTGAAACATTACATGGAGAGGCGCCTGTGTTCCCAGGTTCCACATGCCATCATTCTGTGGTGTTAAAGCAATTTGACGGCATGATTACTGATATTACTAATAGAAGAAGGAACCAGGTCCCAGCACGGTGAAAAGAAATGGATCCCCCCTGACTGCATGAATATTAGACGCTCCAGTGAAGCGTGGCTAAAGTTGGCTGTTTACTAATTTGGTTAGCTAATTTCTCAGACCAAGTCTGGGATTTGATTCAAGAATAACCCCAGTGGGATAAATCTCAAATTAAAATGGCAAGAGGGGATCTGAAATATTTAATATGCCTCCTTCTTACACACACACACACACACACACACACACTACCTCTCACACTTTTACACACATGGTCTTTTTATCTTCATCGCTCTTCCTTTCTTAAGATTTGTGTGTTTGTGTGTGTGTGTGTGTGTGTGTGTGTGTGTGTGTGTGTGTGTGTGTGTGTGTGTGTGTATCTGGGAATTACTTTGAACACCTGTGAGTTTGAGGTGCTGGCTGGATGTATGAGTGCCACTCCGAGCAGGGCTTGGCTGAGTGATGATGCACCTTTGCTCTGTGTGCCTGTGTGTGCAACTGTGTGTGTGACTTGGATAAGTCCCCCCTGCACCTCACTCCTTGCTCCATCCCTTATCTCCTCCCTGGAAATTCACACCACGCAGATAAGTAAGATCAGTAATGCTACTCTTTCTGCATATTTTTTTTTTAAAGTCTGCTGCAAATGTGTGAGAGACGAATTTCAGGCAATTTCATTTCTGCTCATATTTCAATCTCTAAGCATTTCTTCAAGGCCTGCATGTTCACTGTGTTTTAATCCCAGAGTTTAGAGCGTCGTTCATTAGCATGACAAGGCAGCCGTTGTTTTAAGCAATAAAAGTGTGAAATTGTAGTTTTATGGTATTGGGAAAAGGTCGAGCATCCGAAGGGATTCTAAATTTCTGCCCTCTTAGAGCCTTTCATGACGCATTTCTTTTGTAGCCATTTCTCACTTACTCTTCCACTGTCTCCACTCATCTATTCCCCTGTGATATATTCCTTTTTTCCTGCCTCTTTTTCAGTTACCTCCTTTCTTCCATATTCCTCTGAGCCCTTCCCAGAATAGGACTAGGTTGTGCTGGACACGCAGTGATTTAGAATCTCCTCACCTTCAAGGTCTTAATGCTATTCCCACAACTGCTTGAATAACCTTTCCTTATTTCTATTAAAGAAAATGTACTCAGTAGACCAAATCGTTTTGTTTCTTTTCCCACACCTTTCATGGCGCCTCTGTCTTGTTCCTCTGCTGCGACTGTCTTCATGGGCATTTTGTTAAGTCCTAGCTATTCAGCCACATAATTAGCCAAAACACTTTTTTTCTTTCTTTCTCCAGGAAAACAAGTCCCTTGAGCTGGCATTTTCGTCCAAGGCGGGGAACATGCAGAATCAGAGCGAAGATGCAAACAAATAATTACCCTTCATTTGAAAACACTCAATTAGCCTCTATTTCAGAGTAAAATAATGAGCTGGTACCACTACGCTGAACTCTAGAGTTTCAGCTGTAATTAGCGGAAAAGATGGCGACCCAGTGGCTCAGTGGACAATAATATCATGACTGTTTTATAAGCCTGACAGCAAACGCAGCACCATACCAAAGCCCACCATATTTACTGTGTCTATAACCTGTTAAAGCAAACAGTTGTGTAGGTGTTTGCTCTGATTTTTTTTTCTTTTTTTGTGGAAAGGACACAGGATTAAAAGGAGAGGCAACACATGAAAGAAAAAAAAAGACAAAGGGGAAAAGGTTGGTGGGTTGTGTGGCAATCAATGAGCTCAGCTTTGACACTGACATTTCTATCTCTGCCGCTCCACTGAGGGTCTTCCTGCTGTACTGATGAGCTGCAAAGAAATGTGTGCATTTCGTCATGTGTCTCACCCATTTGTGTGCATGCAATAGACTTTTCTCAAGTTTAGCAAAGCTGCTATCATAGCCTTTGAGTTAAGGTCTCTGAGTTTAGAATAAATTAATGTTACTGCTGTGTCTCTAACCCACCATTGATGCTGGAGTTTTTCCCTGAGAGATGGTCTGATTGATGCCAATTCCAATAAGGTGGATTTGCCTTCTTGCACTTGGGGATATGCTTAATGTGGAACACTGTCACAGTCAATATCAGCATCGAGGACCTTAAAGCTCCCAATTCTCTGTGCTAAATATTCATCTCCCTGGTGAATTCACGCAAACACTCAAATACACGATCAACACTGTATCATTACATTACTCAGCTGGAATGTGCCTCCATACTAGCATTCTTCACTGCCTCTAACACACTCCACTGAAGATAATAATTCTTTGAGTGTCCCTGCAGATTTTCAGTGTGTTGATAAGTTAATGAGATTTCAGTTTGTGCATTTACAGTTTCCTAACGCTAACAAACGCACAGTGAGTCTGGCATAAAACAGATATCAGGCATCTATCCTAAAAAGTGCTGTGCAAAAGTGCAGCCTCACATGACGGATGAGAGTGGAAAGAAACTTTTCTATATTTTCCAACCAGTCTCTCACATTTGGTAGATGTTTCAACACTTGTAAGCACGTACACCGTCATGTGTAATAACTTTAGGTTACAGCCCAGAGAGAGCTTGCTACATTTCTCTCTCAGGCACCACTGATCTGAAGCCAATCCCCCATGGCCAATATTGACTTAACAACTGTGGCAGGAGGTGGAAAGAGACCAAGACAGCCACCAGCGAGGAGACCAGGGCAGGACGCGGGAAAATATGGGATGTAGGAGGAAGAGCGTGACATTAATTTCAGTCACCTTGAGGTCTAACAACTAGTCTGACTGATAGCGTCAGCAGATAGCTTGAGTGTATAAAATACGGAGTATGACCTCTGATTTGAAACATGCTGAGGTAAACAGTGTCTTTACATTTTCAGTGTGAAATGCTCAGTGCTGGTTGATAGAGCCAATATGTAAAGGATTTTTAGAGAACTGAAGTTAAAGAGCGATGTGAGGGGGCCGGATAAATGGTGCAGTATTTGGGGAGTAGCTGTTTGATGTGTCACAAACTTGTCTTAATTTGACAGAAATCTTGTAATAAGTTGTCTAGATGTCAGTTTCTAGAGAGCTTTTAGACTCTCACATTCATCCTGTTTCAAGTTGAGTCTTTTAAGTTCAAACTTGTTCAAATTACAAACTTGAATACTTGGCACTCACATCAGATGAGCTTAATGTAGACAAACCTCAGTTCATGAATGTTTTACTAAGTGTCTCAGAGTCTATTTTTTTTTTTTAGCTGAACAGAGGTTTTGAATTCGAAGCAGTCATAAAGGAGCAGTTTTCAAAGCAGCTAACCACCTTTATTGTGTTTTTTATTCGAAGGTTCATCCGGGAGTCCACAGACCTTCATCAGCGTCGGGGCTTTTTTGCAAATTTATCACAAGTCTGCATTTTAGAGGGAACTTTCATAGTGGATTTAACATCAAACTGTATTTATATGTTCAAATGATGATCACCAGGAAGAACAAATGCAGAGCAACAGTGCTTTTCCTTAGCTAAAGATCCAATAATACCTTGAGTGAATTAGCATTTGGTGTTTCAGTTCAGTATTGAATGAAAACAAATCAAAGATAAATATTCTATTTTGCCTTTCTTAAGTTGATAAAATTTTAAAGACAAGCATGAAAAATGAGAAAACTGACTTTAAAAGGAGTTTGTGTAATTATATTCAGTATATCGCTGTGCTGTTGGACACTTTTCAAGCCTGTAAGAAATACGCAAACGATACTTTGTACCTCATGCTGATATATTTTCTTTTATAAGATACAGCTACAAGTTCAAAGCTAAAAAAAACAGAGGGGAAAAAGCAAAAATTATATCATGCTTACATATTGTATCTGAGAAAAATCGAAGACTAGCCTCACCAGAGTTTACAAAGACATGTTTTCTGTTGTCTGTCATTTCACTTTTTTCTGTTTACACTCTCTAGGCACAAAAACTGCTCTGAATTTTACATAAGATGAAAACGGGGTCATGTGTTTTTCTAGAACCTGAAGAGAAAGACTGATGTCATTTAAATTTGATTATGCTGTGCTGTGTATTTCACAAAGAAACTGTGAGACTTATGCATTTGTATTTATATTTGCTTACATCTTTTTAGGTTTAGACATTTAGCTGTTGTCAAAATTACAGGTTAAATCTGGTTAAAAAGGCCCTTAAAGCTAACTCTGACCGACACAATAGTTTTTCAACCACAGATTTGGATTTAGCCTGTGGTAAACCTTTTGTGCATCTCTCACAGAAGCATGAATTTGACACCACTTCTCCCAATTCTCCAAGAAAGCTAATAATGGCTAACTTCAAAATGTGCAACATGAGGATGTTTTTTTCATTAATGAGAGTGAGATCTTAGCATGTTCCATGCAATAAAAGGACTTGAGTGACCTCAAGCAAATGGAGTACTCTCCTGATTAATCTAGATTCTAGACATATTGACTTTTCTGTAAGGTCTCTATGAAATTTACACAACGTTGCAGACATTAAAAGTAAGAAGAGTATGAAAAAGCAGCCCCTGGTACTGCCCAGTGAAGGGTTTAAAGGGCAATATGCCTCTTCTGCAGACTCAGAGCATAGTGGCAGAGTGACTAATGACCCTCAGTGCTCTCAATTATTACCACTGGCACACACACACACCATATGATTCATCCTGTTTTGGACTTAAGAGAGGCATGACTCAGCCGTGCTCATGGGCCGCTACAGCAACATCTCTATCTCCATCTCAATTTCCCAAGACCCCAGACTCTTGGTCTAAATGAGGACATCAGCACTCTAGGAAATGAATTTTACTACAGAAAAGCCACCTCAGTGCTGCACAAATTAGCTGTCTGCCCTGCTGCAAGCTCTGAGAAACTGGGTCTCATTAATTTCTCGGGTCATATCCTTCATCACACCTCAATCTTGCATCATTTACAGGCCATTTCCTCTCGTGTGGCGATGGCGTTATTTTGGAGACAGGGTCTTAGTTGGGTCAGATCTGATTGGCTAAATCACTGAAGATGTCACAAAGTCAGTGTCATCTGTGTCTCTATGGAGACCATCCATTTACAATAATACAGATTCACCAGTCTGCTCAGTCTGTACTTTAATAGTTCCGCTCCATCATACTCCCTACTTTGCATTTTCTGATGGACTGCAAAATCCTATTTTATGGCGGCTTTTTTTTGCGCTAAGCCATATTTTTAATCATTCAAGGATTGTCATTTTGCAAAGCCATCCCCACACAAAAGCAGCCGTCTTCATCCCTTTCCACACATAATTACGTGCAACACAAACTCGGGGAGTCAAAAGATAAATTTGTGGAGCACTGAGTAATTTAAGACTGATGGTCACTCCTTTTATGTGAGAATTATCACAGAAAAATGATTTGACAATGAAGTCATAATAGCAGGTATTTGACAAATGAAGTGAAATTGACCAGTACCAGGTTGGCAGCTTTATATCACTTCTGCCAGGAAAGGCCTCTTTGCTCCAGCATCCAGTCTGGATGGCTTGCAGACAGCCAGCCGGCAGAATCAGCCTGCGGCCCCCGGGAGAGCCTTCCATCCTGCTGCGTCTGCTCTTCTGCGTCCTCACACACATCCATTGTGCCTGGTTCGCCTGTCAAACACCCCCCCCTTGCCGCCCTCTTCTCCTCCTCTCCCCCACCTCTCTTCCTCCGCTCCACTGGGCTTGTGAAGGTGAGCCAGTCCCCAATGGCACTACTGTACAGATTGCAATACTTCCTCTTCAAATGGAAGCTTCTCTCTTGTGAATATACCCATGTGAAGAGCGGCTGAGCCACCTTTTCTCTGCTTATTTTTGTCTTCTCTTATACACTTTTCTCTAGATGTCTGTATAATTTAAGCTCAATCTTGCTCCCAGGTCAGCTGTCCTTGACCATGATGAGAGAAGGCACTGGCTGCTCTGTGCATCACTTAAGCACGGGGATGACGGAAAAGAAAGCCCTCCCTTAGGTTTAATGCCAGTTTGGTGACAGCTGTCACCCAAATACTTGTCCTTAAAAGCTCTTTTATGCTCCAGAATGTGCGAGGGGGATATGACAGTGGCACATGGAGCATTTCAGTGTCGCTCTGAAGTCACTCCACCTCCGCTGGATGCATCTAATCATTTTTGAAAGATACTGCCCGTCTGCAGTTGTTTGATGGATATCTCTCAGTGTGTGCACCTCTGTGTGTGTTTGTGTGGGTCTGGCATTCTCTCCTTTCGGCAGGGGGCTGAAGTGTGTGTACCCGTCCGAGTTGCTCCTGTTCCTCTCGGTTTTGAAGCTCTGTGTGATCGTCTGCTTCTTTCATCATTCTTTGTGAAAATGTGGAACATGAATCTTTAGTCTGTTCAAACCCTTATGTGGATATCTGCACACTACTGGCTCATGAAAATTTAACACCTCATTTAAACAATGATATAAGACTCATTTTGTTAGCATTAAATGACTACAACTCTCATGTGGTTTTAACAGCTCTTCAGGGGCAACGATTTATGCAATATGTTACAAGTTCTGATAAGATATTAGCATCTTTTTCTAATATAAAAGAAGAGAATCTCATGTGTCTATTAGAGATAAAATCTTATAGTTTGAATAAGGACAGAAAGTGGAAGGCTGTAAGGTCCAAATGGATGTTTTTCAGCACTCTCCTGAATAAACATTTGTGCATATCTGTGTGCACATGAAAGCCCTGGTGAACAGCGCTTCAGGTGAACTCAGTGCCTTTCCTTCTGTGTTTGTTGCAGGTTTTTGGAGATTATTATCACTTCAGGCACCATGCAGTGGAGAAGAGGGCTTTGTCTGGCCACAGGGGGATGCACATCAGACTGCAAAAAGAACCACAGGTAAGACTGGTGTCACTTCTCACACAGCTCATTGCAACACTCCCTGTTGTCAACAAAAGGCCGAAAGACAGATTGGATTATACAAAGAGAGAGTGTATACCACAAGAGATAAGGGTGCCAGCATCAATGATGGCTTGTCAGACCCTGCATTCTTTGCAGTCCACACCAACCCTCCTATCCATCCCCCTGACCCTTCTGGTGATGCCACATATCTATAAAAATGCAAAATAAACTCAGTGGAATAACACAGCTGTTTGGAGTGGGGGGGGGGAGGGTGTTTCTGCCGGGCTTTGCTTTTTCTTCATTTTTTAGAATTCATTATTTACTTTACATGATGAAATATTCAACAGTGTGACATCCAAAAACAAATTAAAGAACGTTTTCCATCCCTAAATGTCATCTTCATTTGGACATCTGCTGCTGAATCTGCACACAGCCCAGCCACCAATTTATACCTGGCATGTTATCGCTATGCTAAATGTTTCCATGCACCAGATGTAATTGAGTCAGCATGGAGATGCCAACACAGCTGGAGTTTTTTTTTCTCACTCAGAGATTTGCAGTCTGAAGTACTGCACATAAATCTATACTGTAACTTCACTGCTCTTGCACAGAAGAAACATCTGTCTGTATCCACTGTCTCTCTGTTGTAGGTTAAAAAACAAACAATCCTCTATTGATTTTGTTTCCTACAGAAAAAAGAGAAAAACACTGTTCAATGTTAGAATAAAAAAAAATATCTTATGTTGAGCAAAAAGCAAGTGTTGTTTTCTGTTCCTCTTCTTTTTCCTTTTTTCACATAGAGGGTGACTTTGAAAAACAAAGTGGAAGCCAGGAGAAAGAGTGGAGGAGGGCAGAAAGCACTTAGTCAGTCCCGCTGCAAATAAGCCTTTACGAAGAACAAAAACCTGCTCCTGTATTTAAAGAGTTCTCTGCATTCTTCGCAAAACACACCGGCTGGGAATAAAGATGTTTGTTAATTTGGTGCAACATAACACACTTTGATTAAATTTGTAATAAACACATCTCTGTTGAATTTTAATTAAAATCAAATATTTATCAAGGCCAGTGGCTGTCGGATCAAAGCGCATTATCTTCAGCCAGCTCACATTACCTAATTCTCCAGGAAATATCTTTTAAAAAGACATTTCCTCTGACATAAAAATTGATCATTAGGTCAACAAGCTGCTATCTTGCAGTGGCAACAGGATAAATGCAAATGGAACATCTACTGTAATGTGTTAGTTGAAAAAAATAAAAATATGTAGATACTTTGTAGGGTGCAATGCAAATAGACTTCCTAATAAGTACTTTTTTATGTGCCTGAGCCTTTAAATGGACTGGTGGAGGGTAAAACTATGAAATACTGTATATATGCTTCAGTCATAACTCAAAGGATTGTATAACCTTTTGCAGGCATTGTTCATTAGATTTGCTCTTTTGGTTTACACCTAAACTGTCATAGAAGGACATTTGGTTTAAACTGAAGTAAATAAAAGTCCACACAGGTCTGGTTTACCAAAGTAGGTTTTGTTTTTGTTGTTGTTGTTGGTGGTGGTGGGAAGTGCTGCAAAATGCACTTTTCCTCTGTTGGGGTTGCAAAGCTGAAACCAAGAATGAAAGTCACACCACAGCAACACAAACTGAACTCCTAGGCAGCCCAAATGATTTGTTTGTTGTTACTGATTTGTGGAGATGTGGTATATTATGCGGAGCATGTTCTCTCTCTGCCTGTATTTTATTGTGCGGTGCTGTGAAGCTCCCCGTCCACAGTTCACACATAAGAGGCTACACACAGGAACCAAGTCACATCGATCTCTCTTTCCTGTGCTCCCTCTCTATTTGCAGCACACAAACTTACTGTAAGTTGTGTTTCTTTGTTAGTGGCTAAAAGCACCTGACAAACCAGAGTATTTGTCCACATGTGAATTAGAACAGTTAGCTGCGCAGTGGCTGTGATGGAGGGTGGAGCAGTACACAGGAGGAAGAGTGACTTCAGGAGACAACAAACATAATGGGCCTCTTCCAATATTTGTTGGTGTTAGTGTGGAAGTGTTTATGTGTTCCTTAAAGTGAAGCCACTGCTGTGAAGCAATCAGAAAACAGCTTCTTATTTTCCACTTCCAGAACTTTGTCTTCACAAGCTCTCTCTCTCTTTCTCTGTGTGTTCACCCAGCAACCATTACTGGTCACTCTTTCTCCTTTTTTTTTTTTTTTTTTTTGGCAGTTTCAGGATGTGGATCTGTTTTTTCCATTAGCTTCGGTGCTTTTTGATACTATCGAACATGAAAGTAACAGATTGAATAATTTCCAGGCAACCTTATTGCACAGATAGTGAAAAGGAAAAGATGTTTTTGATGAACCGGACCCTCAAATCTGCTTTTCAAAAAATAAGTTGTTACCACAATAACATGTTTGCAGTGTTTCAGTCACTTAAAATCTTCCACTCTTCTGTTTATTCTCTGGTATCCGAAGTAAACATACCTCAAAGCAAACAGCAGAAACAACCAGGCAGCAGGCACTGTAAATAGCACCGTGTGCCCCTTCTCTTTCTGTACTGCTGCCCTCTGACTCAGCAGCACTCCACTGACATGTTTACACTGGGAACACTGGAGACAGCAGTGGTAATTGCTGCTATTTTAAAGCATCTTAAGAGGTACCTGAGTGGTGCTAAAAGGAGGGCGGTGACAAGGTGAGAACAGACCGGGGCCATCTTGTTAAGATACACCTGCCAGGTAGAACACAATGATTACTCTTTAGCTTTTCTTCAGCCCAAGTCAGACTTGCTGTGAGAGTACTGATGTGGTCTGACAGTCGCTGAAGGCCCAAGTCATCATTAATGAGACACAGTGACACTCGCTGAGGCTTGTGGTGTCAGGGGTCAGGATAAATGGACGTTAACAAGGCTGCGAGATCGTGCAGGTTCAGGTGTCTGTGTGGGCTGTGGAAAAAGTGTGCCACTCAATTTAAAATAAAATTTGTTTTGAGAGCTCAGAAATCTACAAGTAATAGGATTTAGTGTGAGCAGTGACAGAGGCAGGGAATTTGTCGGTCTTACCAAGGTGGATTTAATGATGTGCAGTAGTGGATTCTAGAGTCGTTTGATCTATTGGGCGACGGGACGCAAAATAAACTATTTGCACAACAACAGAAGTAATAAGACGAAGTCAATAGAAAGTTGATGTCTTCATGATAAGTAGCTGGCAAGAATCAGATTTAATCTTGAAAATGGGAAGGAGAGATTTACTGTGTGCTAGACTGCGTATTTCCTCGTACCGTGTGTGCTGTTTGGCAGCGTGAAGGAGAGCAGAAGCATCTTGAATTTAAATCTAAAGCCCTTATAGTAGAGCCAGGAAGATAAAGACATGTTTGACTGAAGAGATTTCATCTCACAGGATCATCTTAGTGAGAAGTTACAGCTAACGCAGTGCAGGATCCAGTAGCTATTCAGGGCAGCAGGTTTCTGGCTGCAGAGCAACAGTTTGTCCCTAGGTTACCTCCCCACCCACACAACCAGATACAGTCCAAACCTCAGGCAAAGCACGGCCACTGCCAAAACACACCACAGCATAAGTGAGTGGGCTTCTGTTTACATGTGTTTATTAAAGGGCATTTGTGTATGTTGGTGTGTGTGCGTGAACTCATCTGATCCCCTGAAAAGGGTAAAGGAAAGGTTCCGCTTCACCTGCTTGAAAAGAAGCAGATATTAAAATGGCAGTGAAAACATAATAGTGGCATTTGGATTAGCTGATGCTGTGTTTGGGCTTGTTCAAGTGTTTCTTCTCTGTAATCCGACTGCTGTCTTGCACATTACCTCCTTTGTGTCTTTGCCTCTGCACCGTGCTGCTAACATGCTGCTTATCACCAGTCCCTTTGAATAATCGCACAGTGGTACGATGACATTGGCAGCCACATAAGCTTTTACCATTATGTTTGTGAGGGCTGTTTGTCATCTTCTCCCCACACCCCACACCCCACACCACCTTCTCTATGAGGGAAAGAATCGATTTGTTTTGGGGTGGCTGCTGTTAGTTTTGCAAAAACCACGCTGTAAGGCAGCTTACTGCTGGGTTTCAGAGGGGACCAAACCCGACATCTCCCCTCTCTCTCTCTCTATCTTTCCATCCGTCTTGCATTTTTCACCAGGGTTAGTCTCCAGCTGTGAGAGTGCATTCTGTCCTTACTGTGCTGAGGCTTTTCTTCTCTAAGATAAAGCCTGTGCTTTTCTTTAGTTTTTGCTTTTGTCAACAAATACTGTGAAAATACAAAACCCAACAATGCTTTACTTTATCTCTCAGTACTTTCTTACTTGCTTGTAAATCAATCCCCAGCCTTTTGGTCCTTAGGAGAGGTCGGACAAAACAATGTAGTTGTTTGGCTTTATTTTTGGCAGAGGGTTCGATGCACTTGAAAAATTTAAGGCAGAGGCCCACTCATAGTTTGCTTGTAACCTTCTATTTTTAACTGAAGACAAAAAAAACCTTTTTTATACAAGGAAAATATTGAAGCAGAGGTTAGATAATGATAATAGAAACAACAAAAGAAATACTATCAGTAAGGTGACACTATTACTGCTAACCCTTCAAAATATATTGTCAAAGTTCTGTTTGAGGTCTCAATTCCTGGGTTGGAACAATAGAAAGTAAAAAAAAAAAAAGGAGGTAATCTTGCTCAGTTTAAAATAAGGTCAGCACAAAAACTGCTTCCTTCGGAGCAAAAACTCCACCTGTTTATTCGTTCCAGATGGGCTGTGGTTACGCACCTCCTTGAAAGATTTCTCATATCTGTATACTGGGGCGATATGTAGATATTATTAGGCTGCATTGTGTTCAAATCCCCTTTTTTCTGAAAAGTTTCCAATGTTATTAAATGTTTGACAATGATTGACAGCTGCCGTTCATGTCAGGAATAGTAAAATACATCAGGAAGGAAAGTAAAGAAGGGATTAGACTGTCTAAAGAAAATATATATATATATATATATATATATATATATATATATATATGTGTTTTTTGGCTTCAAAACCGTACAATGGTAAAAGGCAGAGTCACACTGTCCATTCTATATACAGTCTATGGTTGGAACTTCTAAACTGAGATAACAGAACAGTTTAAAACGGATTTTAGAAAATGAACCACAGTGCTTGAGGTCATCACAGGGTGCTGCTCATATACAGCTTTCTTATTTAGAAAACAGTGGAGCAACATAACAGACTACTAAGATAAATTTTGATCCACAGTAAACAATGCCTTTTTTGTTTGTTTGTTTGTTTGTTTGTTTGGCCTTTTCTATGCATTTATTGATTAAAACATAAAAACTAAACAGCAGACTCATCAGTGTACCATTATTTTTCTCATATTCTGGAAGCATGGATTTGGAGATAGAAGCACAAGCGCGAAGCTTTC
The DNA here is from genome assembly GCA_030710495.1 of Labroides dimidiatus. Lineage (NCBI taxonomy): Eukaryota > Metazoa > Chordata > Actinopteri > Labriformes > Labridae > Labroides > Labroides dimidiatus. The sequence goes on from CM061147.1 coordinate 15,170,360, forward strand.
CCCACTACCAATCTCTCTCTCTCTCTGTCTCTGCGTCACAAACAATACCAGCACGGCTTCTTCTTAGTCATCAGACAGGAAGGCCCTCAGGACACTGCGCAAGAGATGGAACAAATCGTTTATTACTCAAGTGTATTACCGACCCAGGCCATGTGCACAACTCCTTTTCGTCTCATGATTGCAATTTTGTGGTCATGTTAGGCTGCTCTTTGTCCTCATCCCAGACCCCGGGGCAATGCTTCTGCTCCATTTCTGTGTTCTTATTTGTTCTTTATCACTGACTTGTTCTTTATAGGGTTATTGACTAAACCTTGTTTCACTGTACTGAGCCACAGAGACCAAGTGATCTCTCGTATATGATGCTTTCCATTTGTCCTGTATGTACACATAAAATATACCACTGTTTGTCACACATAAAAGGTTCTCCGTGGCTGTCACCCTGGATTTTTGTAAGGTGAAATAAGCAGAAGTCAATGTGCTAATGATGACATTTTCATTAACTGGATATTATAGAATGTGAATCCTGTAATAAATGACCATACCCAGGTCAGGACCTGGTCCATGCTTTCATTTGAAATTTGCTCCAATAACGAGCTACGCAGCAGGCAGTAGAGCAATGAAGTCAGTGGTTATAAATGTAATGAAATGAGATAAATGTTAATGAATCCAGGGTCATTTAAATGAGGCGAATGGCTTCATTCTGTGAGACAAAGTTTTAGGCAAGGTCAGGAGCTACAACACCCTTTATCCCTGTGCTGGACATCCTTTTATTTTGATCAAACACTTACTAAGAGCATGTTAACAAATTGAGCAAGAAGAGAGTCTTCACTGCTGGGAACAACTCTAACCATATCAAGCAAAATGATAGAAAGTAAAAAGAAAAGATTTAAAAATCTGAAAGTCAAAAGTTTGGACATACATTTTTTCACAGAAATTGGGAGCAGTTTAAGCAAAAACTCACTAAAGAATAAATTTAAAGTGCAGTATTAATTCAAAACTCCACATTTGTTTTAACCACAGTAGGAGATAAGTGTTGTCATCATCATTTTAATAAATGTGTGCAAATTGTTTATATTATGGCCAGACATGAAAATGTGTTAACAGGAAGGAGACTGCTAAATATCACTGTGCCATGGTTAGGAGCAGACAGAGCAGTCACAGCGTAATGAGCTCTCAAACTTTACGGCTTGCAATCTAGCTGTTGTGTTTGTTAAAGAGCAGCAGCCAGACGTTCGTCTTCGATGAAAGGATCTTTACAACTGTTTTGAGGACGTATTTAAAGTCATATCCTCTACAAACTCACTGCTTTGTTATTAAAAGCTCATTTAACACTGAACAGGGTGATCTGCACAAAATCCTATGTATACTCTCAAAGCCATTGTTCAGGGTCTGCTGAAGACATAGAGCTGTTGGAACTTGGATCAACTTTATTTAGAGGAGGCTCAATAAACTTCTCTTGTGGGTTTACGTTTATTTGACACTGACAAACTAGAATCTCAGACAGAACTGTTTTTACCATCTAATATTTATGTGGGTTGTTTAATTATTTATTTTTAACATCAGGAACCACAGAGCAAAAGTTCATGCCAAACTAATGCAAAGGATCACGAAGGAGGAATATGAAAAAGCTCTGTGTTTCGTCTCTTTACTGGCCAGTAGAGCGACATTAATGATTTTTATTGTGTGGATGTTGGCAAAGATGTTTGGAACTGCTTCCTGCAACTTCAGAAACAAAACTTCAAAATGACATTAACTGCGTGTGATATTAGCAATTACTGTCACCCACCCCTTCCAATCCTGTGCATATCCCAGCAGCCTGCAGGACTTAAAAGGCCCCTACTCCAGCACACTGTACAGTAGCCACTTTCCCCCTGCATCTCAGGAATGAAATAAATTAGATTCGCAGCACATCTCTGCCTCTCTTTCAAGTTATTACTTTTTGGACACAGCTGGGGCTGTGTTTTCCTCGTCATGCTGCAGACTGCGGGACGTGGCAACAACGTCTGAAATTAGAACATTTGTAATAACTTTTATATTAAGAGGATAAATGTGTTATATATGTGTTAATGAGTTTTCTCTCTCTCTCTCTTTCTGTATGTGTGTGTGTGTGTGTTGTTTCTCGAAACTCCAGGTCCTTTGGGCAGAGCAGCAGGTGGTGAAAAAACGAAAGAAGAGGGATGTCTATGAGGACCCGACAGATCCTGATTTCCCCAAGCAGTGGTACCTGGTGTGTGGTGCTCCTTTTTCTTAATAGTATAGTCCTCATTAGTATGTCATGTTTTGTCTCTAAAATGACAGGAAAAATTGTAGCGTGCTTATTGTAGTGAAGCTAAAACTCCCCACCCTACCAATGTAGAAAATCTAAAAGAGCAGTTTATAGTTTCCTGTGAAAACACTTTAAGCTACAGAGAAGGTCCTTTCGCTGATATAAGTGGGGGTTTTTTTGTCTTTATATGTATATATACGAACTGTTATTCTCTCAAGGAAAACAACAATGAATGTTTGCAGCTCTGAGGTGTCGTGTTGAGGATACCTGAATGAAAGAGTTATTCGTTATCACAGTGGCAGGAGCTATTTCTTCCCTTATGGTCAGTCAGATAAGCGTATATTGAATTGCCGCTTTTTAGGCCTCAGTTACATCAGCTTCACCACCAACATGAGGCGAACCGTGTAACACAATGCATCCCTGGATGCTGTATTGAATGTAGAATTAAATGTCAGGAGAGATCCACTGCTAAGCTGTATCACCTGTGAAACATTGATAGCAAATGGTCCTGGCACCGTCTGTTTCGTTATTCAAAGCTTTTCTTGGAGATGCTTCAATTTGGCCTAATCTCCCCTTTTTTCCTTCTTTATATGCACTAAACCTCTGTCTGTGCAATGGATTAATGACAGCCTTGACTATCCAAGACATAAATCACCGCTGAAAAGAAGTTGTGAAGTGAGCTCTGCCCTTCAGCATTAGACCTCTAATCTTCTGAAGACTTAAACCTTTTCTCTTATTTAATGTTTTTGGACATGGCACAGAATTAAAAACTAAACAAAGGTAGTTTGATCTGCTTCACACAGCAGTCCTAACGTTTATTATTGAATATATCAAGAAATTATTGTATTAAGAGGGATTTTACTTCACATTGGTTTACTTCAGAACATCCTTTGTACTAAACTCAGCTGAGAATATGTGTTGAATACTATCTTCAGCAGTTCAAATCTAGGAATTTCAGCTTTTCAACTAAGCATTCTGGCTTTGTTTCAGAAGTGCACATACTGGAGTTTTGCCTTGTGGCAACAACTCAGCAGGAAACAGTAGGGAGCAGATAAGGTTGTCTGTGAAGTCTTAACATTCCCCGTCTACCTCTTTATCTTTTACCATCTCCTTCACCTTTAGCAATCACCTCTCTTCATACCTCTCACTGTACAAATTTCCCTTCATTCATCCAAAGCATACTTCAGCACTCCATCTTACATACCCAATTCCTTCCCCACCTTTCAGAGCATGCAAACAGCCATCTTCTTCAGCAAGAAAGGCAAATGCTCTCACCAAAGATTTCTGACCTGCAACAGGTTTTCCATCTTCTTTCTGACAGCATTACTACAGCCAGATGCTCACATGTCAAGTTGATCCATTAGAATTGGATTTTAAGTGTTCCTGAATCACCTCTGCTCTTCACATTTATGCCACCCAGTTTATTTGTGAATTGAGCAGCTCTCTGAATTCACCAGGACATATAATTTCTGCTTTGTGTGGACATGTCTTTTGGATGATTTAAGCTGTTCTTACCTCCTTTTTACCTCTCTACCTCCTTTTTTTCCCTGAGAAATATCAGTCACAGCAGACTGGCCGCTAAACTAAAGCCTTGTATCTCTTTCAGTCCAACCCAGCACATCAAGACCTGAATACCAAGGTAGCCTGGGCTCAAGGCTTCACAGGGAGAGGTGTAGTGGTAACTATTCTGGATGATGGTATCGAGAAAGACCATCCTGACCTCATCACCAATTATGTAAGTCGGACATGGTGGGAAGTACAGACTGTCTCCTGAAGAGAAGAGACAAATGGCGACATGATGAAATGAGAACTTGAAAGAGAGTCGTAATGACGTGATTAGCATGCTTACTGTTTTTAATGTCCCTTTCAGGACCCTGAGGCCAGTTATGATGTTAATGATGGAGATGCAGACCCCCAACCAAGATACACACAGCGTAATGAAAACAGGTACTGAAGCTTGGATTTTCTTTCACCAGAACAATCACTCTTCAATCCTTTATTTCGCCTCAGAAAGAGCTTCGTACAAATAGCCAAGAGAAAATGATTCTGGTAAGAAAGCATCAATTCTAAACAGTTTTTAGTTCACTACTTTTGGCTGATGCATTTGAATTACACACTAGTTATATAAAGTGTAAAAGCACTGGTGCAGGCATTCTGCAAAGTCTTGGGATTTTTTTTTTTGTGCTTCAGTACACAAGCAGTGCTGCTACAGCTGCTTTTCAAGGTCCAGTCTGTGCAGCTCTAAAGCCACTTTGGCACTTATTTGTTGCTAATACAATACTTGTTTACCAGCCCTCAGAGATTTGTGCTCTTCCCTTCTGGTGTTTGTTGATCGCATTAAACACGGTCGCTCAGATTTAATGATGGAACAGCAAAGCTCCATCAAGAGGCCAATGCTAAACCGTCAGCCCCTCCCCCTGCCTCTCCCAATTCCTCTAAACACTATGGTTGTTTGCATCAGTCCAATCCCTCCTGGGCAGATGAGAACTATGTCTTGCTTCTGGAACGCACAGCAGGATTTGTCTCAAATCTGTCTTTTCTGCAGCAGCTTTTTGTGGTTCTTTGTGTTGGTTTCAAAATCCAGCATCCAGTTGCAGTTGGTAGGTAGGAGCTGAGTAAGATGAACAAGTTTTCATGAGATTGTATGAGAGCACTGGATCATTTGTGCTCAGTCATGTTGATTTTAACTTGATTTTTTTTATCTCTGTGAACTACGCCTGTTTTTTAAAAAGCACTAGTTTTTCTTTTCTCATTTAAATCTGTACCTTTATCTGGATCTGAAGTGTTTACCTATCCTAAAAGAGGTAAGCATCAGCAGGTTTCTGAGCAGAGGCTTTGTTCCTCGTCCTTGCCAACAGCTCAGGCAGCCATGCAAAACGACCCCTGGATCCTCCTGCCAGGGTAAAGTAGATCCCACTTTGTCCTGCTGATGGAACAAAGCACTACTGGAGGGGATTACTCCCTGCATCTGGTTCACTTCTACTGCCCAACTGCACAACGTTTTTACCTCAGAAACACACACACTCACACATACACACATACAGCATAAAAAGACAGAAAACAGATTAGTGCTCACACTTTTTTTATCCATGTCAGGGAAATTGGCAAAGCAGTTATCTTGAACTGGATCAATTTATGGGCATGCAATGGAAAACATGGGTGTGTCTACGGTGTGGAGCTGCACTGTTTAAATTGACTTGTAGAAAAATTATATCCAATGAGTTATGTAAATCAACACGGAGTAATTCATGTTGACAGTGAGTAATGCACACAGCCCCCTCACAATGAGATTATATGAATATATTCATCGAACAACAAAAAGCAAACAAGAGTCAGAGGCGGGCATTTTCCATTGCTGTGAAGGCCAGTTCATTTGTGCTGATGACATGCAAGGCTGATTTTTGAATTCTCATCTCTTGATATCCCCCCAGAGATGATCTGTGCTGACAAGCTGGCAGCCCCAGGAAGATTTTGTTGGAGGGAATGTGGGCTAATTTGAAGGCTGGTTGAAGTCTAGCCAAACACAAAATCCATTTGTGCATCATCATGTCAAGTTTGACCTTTTTTTTATTTTCATCTGTAAATGTCAGTGTGATGCAGATGTAGAGGGCAGGGTCAGAGCACAATTGATTTCACTTCCTGTCCACAACCTGTCAACGGGGCTAAATAGTACAGATTTTTTCTGTAGAAACACAAAGGGTGACGAGACGTAAAATTATCTTAAAGAGGGGGTTTATAAGGTCCTGAACAGGGATTTAAAGTAACAACTCTGTATGTAAGGGCTGAATGATATGGACAATATTTCACATCTCTAATGCCAGATATATAGATATGATACTACTATGGGTTCAGTTAAAACTACGCTTCTTTAAGAAAAACAAAAACATTATAATACAGAAGAATGTGGAAAGTGCAGTTTTATTGATTAGAACTCAGCCAGTGCGTTTACATGCAGCTTAAAAAGATCAGACTATGAGCTTAGTCAGAGCAAGATCAGACTATTGTTCTTTATTTGCATGTAAACAGCTTAGTGAGACAGAGGATGGACTGAGCATAGCTTGATTGATACATCTAGATAATGTGATTGCTATCAGACTGTGGTTGGATTCAGCAGGACTCAGCAGGACTCGGCGTTCAACCAGAAGAGGAAGCAGATGTAGTTGGACCCATGACTATACAATGGAGGTATTAACTTAGTTGGACAGCTGCGTGCATGTAAACATACTGACTGTCAGTCATCAACATTAACATAAAGTCTCCAATAATCAGGCAACTGCCTGAGGTGTCCACGCAGAGGGAGGGGGGAAAATCTATATCGTTGGTATCACTGATTTGCAATATAAATATCTTGAACGTTCATATTGAGATATAGATATTTTAATGATATATCTTTCCGCCCTACTTTCCATACCAGACGTGAGCAGATTTTAAAATTGCTTCATATTCATACATTCTAGAAAGCCCTGAATCTGCTTAAAACATGCCTCAGACACAAGGGGTTGCCCATAGCTCTGCCCCCAGAGGGCTGCCCAATCAGAGCGAAGGGGTTTTGAGGAGCCTTAAAGAGACAGCAGCTAAAACAAAGCTTTTTAGACTGAAGGTAAAACACTAGTGTGAGAAAAATTGGGATTTTATTGAGTTGTGAAAAATGTAAAGGTACTAAAATTAAAGCACAATATCCCCCTTTAACCTTACATCACTTTGAAAAAATTGCTTTCATCTGTATCTTATATGAATGAAGAGGAATTGTTTGAATTGCTCAAAGCATATATGAATAACCAGGAAATTCAAGTCATCTGCTCACTGTCTCTCTCAATCAAGAGCAAGGTCTGATTTTCCTTTAGAGATCCATTAATGGGGGAACCTTTTGCAGGAGACGATTAGTTGAGGGTTGGGTTGTGGCAGCCTTTATTAGAAATGATGAGCAATGTGTGCCACACAGGACTGTAACCTTCAGTCCAAACCCACCCATCAAATTCCTGAATCCTGAAGTGACTTAACTCAAGGTTAGGTGCATGAAAGCAGAGGTGGACTGGCTTTTGGTTGGTGAGCTGGCATTTGCAGAAGGCCATGAAGTGTTTGGATGTGCCTCCTTATAATACCAAATTACTTTGTCCTTGGTAGCACATGGCTATTTGTTTCTCTGACCATGAAAATGCTCCTTCAGCAGAAACACACCCGCGAGGAAAAACGGTACATAAAACCTGCACTGCTGCTGAAGACACACATCAAAAGTTTGATTTCCTTTAACTCGTATTGTCTCATTACATTAGTCAAGGTCAGACAAGCATCACATGTGATGGGGAATTATAGGAAGCCCTAGAATGTTCAATAGTCTGCAGTTTTATTAGGGAACATTTTTATTTGATCCATTTAAACTTTTTGCAATGTTTTACATTTTGAAACAGCCAAGACGCACAAATATATGGAAAATAAAAATGGTAATAAGATAGTTAATCAAGGAAGAATTGTATTTGGGTTGCTCTAATTTATAAATTATTTTTTTATGAGTTAAACATTATCCAGAAGACTGCAGCTCCTACAACAAAGACCTTCCTCTCTTGATGCCTGAATTTAAACCTGACTGGATACAGACTCAAGAGTTAATATTTTTCTGCTTCAATGTCAACACATTTTTAATATTTCAATATTTAATATGTAATACTTTTTTTCTTATCTAAGGGAAATGAAACTTTCTCTTCAATTTGAGATTTTCAACACCTAAAAAAGGGAAATCAGCATGTGGAATTAGAAATTACCTGTTTATTTTTTCCAAACTCTGCCAGACAAAAGGCTTCTGACGCCTGAAATGCTGCCTAATGAATATGTAAATGCAAATGGCAACGCCTGTCCTAGGCTCTGAAAATCCACAGCCCAGCTGTACACACATGCTGCATATCTAAGTTAGTGTGGAGGGGATAAACCTGAGTCATCAAGCTGTCTGAAGGAGAGCACACATCAAAGAGGACAGCTCCCTTCTGTGTTGTCTGCTTTAGCGCTTCTGTTGCCGTGTTTGACACATCAGGTCTCACCTGTGCTGCCTTGACTCTGCTGATGACACATTTCAGAACAAAGCATTAAGTAAGTTTGACAATTCCCAAGCCTCCACATTCATACTGTTAGGCCAACTATGAGTTCAGGAGCAAGAGAAGCAGTTCGTGCCGCTGTTTCTTAACGAGTGGAAAAAATTCTTGAACAGACAAATTTTGGGTAGTGCAGAATTCATATGCTTTATAAGTGGCTGCAGTCGTTCCTAGATCCAAGGTTGCACATATAAAGTTTGAACCAACTACAGATTTCAGTAAGTAAAAGTGAACATACTCTGGAAGAAGGAAACTTCTGTTTGCTCTTTTATAAGTCTTCATTATTGTCCTGAGGCTAAAGCTTGACAGTTTGACAAAAAACTTTTTAGGATAACTTTTGGCAAGTGTGAAAAAGAACAACAAGAAACGAGAAATTTTCCCTATTTACTCGAGCTCTCGCATGCTGCAGATAACTTCTCACTTGTTTATACGTAGTATATCAATTATTGTTTACAAAGCTGCCAGCATTTGTCAGGCCTGAATAATGTAATTCATCTTCCCTTCCTCTTGTTTATTCTGCTGGGGATGAATTGTTTATATTCCACACAGCCTGGCAGACTGTTTGGAGGTTATGTTGGCAAGGACCTCACTCTTAAAACCTGATTCCTCTGGCTTTCTGCCTGCCTTCTTTCAGGTTATTTCTGCTATGGAAAATGTTGTTAAAGTGGTTGTTTTCTGAACACTTTTCGAGTGTACAGGTCTTTGTTACTTCATGATTAAACCACCTTTTATCAGACATAGGCGATAATTTGGACACATGCAGTGTTGATTTGGGGCTGTCAGAATGATAAGGTATGTAAAGATAAGGAACTCTGGTTCGGATATGATGGGATGTTGAGCTTTTTCCGCTCCTGTCTCCTTACTTTGAGTTACATCAGGTAAAGATATTTTACTGTTTGACAGACTTTATCTTAGCTGTGAAAAGTCACTCACACTGAGGCACTGAGTATCTTTGTTTTCAATGTATCTCTTTTTGAGGTACTGAGCAGCAACAACAACAATGGTCCCATTAAAAAAAAGTTAATTTCTTCTTCAGCCATAGTGTTTAGCAAAGCAGAGGGATAATGTATTTTATTTCGGGAAAGGCACAGCTGTTACTCTTTTGCCTCAGTGAAAAAGACATTTGGATTTATGACCTTCCGTTTTGTATAGCACAATCTTTTCCCTCGTTGTCTACAGAAGCTCCCCTCTACAGATGGGATGGCAGTCAGATGGATTGGAGGCCCCAAAGTGCTGATTAGTTATGGTATTTTTCTTCATTTTCCATCTGATGGTATGACAACTTTTCCGTGGCATTATTTCCATCTCATAGAAACGGAAGCAATTTTTTTTTTTAATCTGTTTTTCTCAAACAAAATGATGCAATTTGACAGATTGTATTCCTCACTACGCTACAAACAGAGGCTTTTGTGTTTGTCCACACAATGACGAGACATCCACTTCACACTTCAGTGTAACCATTTGAACAGACCTGCCTGAGGCCACAGTCGAGCTGAGCCGAGCAGAAAATAGTCCTAATCCTTTTGGCAGCCCTAGTGAACGGACCTCATTCAGTCCCTCTAAAAACAAATAGAAACCAGCAAATCACTTTCAACACACACACCCAACAGTAAATGTGGCAGGGTTACACATCAGTCACACACATAGATCCGTATTTAACACACATATTTTTAGCCTTTAACACAATCCAAATGCTTAATGAATGTAAATGTTGGTCATAATCAAACATCTTCTGTGAATATACAAATCCACAGCTTGCATAAACACCTCACAGTTTCAGTTACTGTATGTGAAAGTTTGCCATGTACGTACAGTAAAATCCACAGCATATCTCGGAATAGGAACACCTACAGTTTACTCATCACAAACACTAAGACTCAGCCAGTTAAAATATCTGTGTGTGTGTTGGTGGCTCAGGAGGAGCTTTATATAGTTGGTTAAAAAAGTTTCAATAGCAGCCTCAGATAGCATCATGAAAGAGCTTTAAAAGGACCTGTGTTATAGGCTGGAGATGTGAAGAGAAGAGAGAAGAAAGCATTAACCCCCAGAACTCTGCACAGGAAATGGTTTTGATGTGGTTTTTTGAGTAACTATAGAAGACTTGTATTGCTGGAATCTGTACAACCTGAGAGAAAAGGTTATGTAAACCAGTGAACATTAATAAGAGGAGAAATTATTCAGTGTTATAAAGAAGAAAATGAATCTTTTCTCATCTAACCTCTCCAGGAGTTATAGTTCTTATCTGTTTATGTTTAAAGTTTATAATGGGATGTCTTGAAGTGACTAGGAATGCCTTAGATCTCGAAGCTCTGAGTATCCTTAAGGTTATGACCAGTGTGCCCAGCTATTTTTGTCTAATTTTGTTTGCCCCCATCATGTTTCAGCATATGGCTCCACAAACCTTAAAGACAAGGATAGGAGCCTTTGCTATTGGATAATTAAAATTAAGGATAAGTATTAAGGATTTCACCTGCTGTGAGTGGAGAGGATACAGGAGAACGAGACTTAACAGACTGGTGAAAAAGGCCAGATTAGTCCTAGACCCTGTGGACTCTGTGGACCCTGTCAAGGTGGTGGCTGACATGGGAAGTATGGCCAAACAGTCATCTCTGATGGACAATTTTTCTAGTTGACATCTAGTATATTGTACTTTTTATATGTTCTTGAAATGTTTGCACTTTTCACTTTGTTTGCTGCTTTGACTCCTGAATTTCCCTTTTGGGATTTATAAAGTATGTTCTATTCTATTCTATTCTATTCTATTCTATTCTATTCTGTTCTGTTCTATTCTATTCCATTCCATTCCATTCCATTATTTTCTGTTCTGTTCTGTTCTGTTCTGTTCTGTTCTGTTCTGTTCTGTTCTGTTCTGTTCTGTTCTGTTCTGTTCTACTGTATTCTATTCTATTGCTGCAATTAGAATGAAGCCTCCAGCCATTCCTGATGTTAATGTGCTGGGCTGATTTAAATAGGCGCTTCAAAAATGATTTTCCTTTGGCTGGTTCACAGCTGCCCAAATGTTACTGGTCCATTTTACATGGCAGTTGAAACACAATGAGGTCATCACAACTGCCTCGTGTGGCCACTCACAAGCACAGGAGGTCCTTAACGCTTTTCACAAAATGACAGATTGTGAATAAATGAGGCAATTACATTGCATTGTGTGAAATGTAGAATCCCATGTTTGTAAAACACTAAAACTATGGGCTTCAGCTCCACAGGGTTAATTTTACCTGTTTGTGTATTTACATGTGACTTCTCAAAGCTGGTGTTTAGGTCTTAATGAAGAAAAAAAAAAACATCTGGTGCATTTTAAGTTTTTCAACAAGATGTTACACATATTGGAAGAGTGTATGGTGAGCCTCCTGTGTAAACAAGCATCTGCAAGAGTAGCACATTTAGAATGAAAGAGCTCGTTCAGCATGGGTAAATAATAATTTTCTCTTGGTTTTAGACACAGATACCGATGAGCGGAAGAACAAGTTGATGAATGTGAGGAAATATTCAAGTTTAATGAAAGTCAGGACGAAGCCAAGTCAATTACATTGCATCCTTTTGTGCTATTACGTTCATTTCAAGGAGCAAAACCTGATACTGTCCCGGAAAGCTGCAAATATCTTCTACAGATCTCTTCACCTGTCTAAACTCTATACACAGCTTTTGTTCTAGTGTGGATAAAGTTTAATGGTGTCTTATTGATTCAAAGCCTGGTTTGTTTTGTTTGTTTTTGAGGTTTTTTCAGAGAGAGAGAGAGAGTAAAATCCAAGAATTGTGCTTTCATTGTTGCATTTTGGGTTGAATTTTGGTTTCAGGTGAGGGTCTAGGTTTGGATGGCATTAAACTTAGAGTGTAAAGCTAACCTTTAATATTGTTTTGCTGTTTTGTGTTGTTGAAGGATGTCAGTGCTTTATACTGTACATCAAAAGGCTGCACAACGACCGTCCATAGCCTGTGGTTACATTTCACCATGTTTAAACAGATGGTGCTGGGCAACATGTTCAAATTCTCTGGTGAATGTCAGAGCAACGACTTGACCAAAGAAGGTGCCTTGTCCTAAGGAGAAGAGATAAAACTAGAACCTCATTCTGTTCCTTAGTCCTTCAGATTAGATAAGCGAGGTCACATTGGCTGTGAAATCAGCGCGTCTTTAGCTCAGCAGCCTTTATCTCAGCCTTCTTTCAGCTTTCTTTTTTTTCGTTTTCTTTGTAGTTCTTGTGTTTTAGACAAAGTCGTTGCTTTTTCCTGCCTCCCGCTCACATACTGATGATTTATTTACTATGATTGTCTTTCTTTCAAAATAAGGCCGCAATCTTTTGAAAATGTTTTATTTCCCCTCATCTCTTGTGTAAACGATAACTTTTCAAACACTTATGACTGCCCTCATGACTCACTGTTCACATCCTTTAAATCTATTTTGGATGGAATCGGAATGAAGGAATTCAGGAAAGTGTCTTGGAAATCATTTAATTTTGTGGGTATTTGACGGATGAAATTGTGGCTTCGTCTGAAACCCCTTTGTCTGCGATGGCACATCTAAGCCTCCCTGGAAATATTAAGCTGTCTGGCTGTGTTAGCTGAATTCAATCCAGGCCAATCACTCACTCACACACACATACACACACACACACACATACACACACACGTTTGCATGAGCATGCAGATGGTACTCAGCTTTATCTTGATGTGTGTGGCCTCTTAAAATGTCTCCTCCAGCCTCTGGCCATGTGTACTCTCCTCCCATCCTGGCTGAATCCACGTCTGGCATCACATCTGTGGCCACAGCTCCTTGGTCTGGGGTTATGTACTGTCTGGTGCACAACAGCCTGTTCTGTTATGCTGCAGATAAAACAGAATCAGTGCATGTAAATAATTACAGCCATCAGACTCCTTGACAGAAATTTACATCCATAGATGACAACAAGCAGAAAATAACAAAGGTGGTAGTTTCAGCTGAAGCTGTGATTGCTGTTTTATCACAGCCTTGCCAATCAGATTGTAAAAAAACAGCAATTTATTTCACCGACACAATTCAGGGAAGCTTGTTTTTCCTTCATTTATTCATTTATTCATTTATTTATTTTACAAAAGTCAAAGCTCAGAGAAGAACTTTTTTGTTTATTTTGTTCCTCAATAAAAGTCACTGACAGGTTATGCTTGAAGCTAATTTTGGCTCTGAAATTCAACTGCAAATTTCTGCAGAGTGCAAGCATGTTGTATTTCAGGCCAAGCCATCTGGTTGGGCACAGTGCTGGCCGTGTGTGTGTGTGTGTATGTTTGGCTGGCCAGTTTTGGCTGCATGTCTCCAGGCCTATGTATTAAAGGGGTTATCCTATTAGAAATAGGAATAGTAATGTAACTAAACTCAAAACTAAACTAACAAGTGAAGGTTTCAATTTTCATATTTTTTTTATATAGCTCTTTAAATAGCTCTTAAATTGAAGGCAGAAATGCATTTTTAAGATTTAGAACAAGGTGTGCATCATTAATCCCACACTTAGTGTCTTTATGCCTTCCTGATTAGTCCTCATCTGCATTTGTTTTTTATGTAAAGCAGGTAGATGGAAATAAATTTTAAAAATGCTGTTGATGGAAATGTGCCAGCTCTGTGACGCTCACATTTCTCTCCCTGGCATCTTGCAGCATATAAATCTTCTCCCTTGTGTTATTGTTGTGAGGTGAAAGATGTTTCATACATGCTCGTCACTCACATAAAGGCAAATGATCCTATAGCGTCACTTTTCTTTCTCTGTCTGGAGATGACTGACAGTCACTATTCTGCACCCATTCCTTAGTGTTTCAACACATAATAACTTGACTGATTTGTATGGACGAGCCTGTGTAGCCGGCCAGCACAGCGGTGAGCTTAAATATAATGAGTGGGCAGGTCTGATTCCTCTTAAGTGCTGCGTATAAATGCACTCCTGCTCTTCTCACCACTTAACATGCAGACAGAGATGTCCTGCCGAGCAGAGATCAACATATCTGGAATATGAATCGCTGAGATGCTGACTACGCCTCAAGCTTTTGAACTGTTACATGTTTTTTTAATGATTTAATAAAGTGTTTGAGGAATTGTGATCATTTCTCATTTGATATTTTACGATATTTGAAGCTGAATTTCTGTTACATTAAAGCTGAAAAGTGTCTCACCACATCTGATATCTCAGTTTACCTCTCGAGTGTTTAAATTGTCATAGGGGGAGCTTTAATGTCAAAATTGATTGCTGCTATTTATATTTGATCAAATAAGCTGTCTCGTAATAAAGCAATGTAGGTTAACCTTTTGAAAGCAATGATCAGATTTTAATTGCTATTTTGATGTATTGCACCCTGCCGTATATTGTGCCAAGGTCCTTGTATGTAAAGGCATATCTGTCATAGAGAAATAAAGCCTGTCAGATCTGCAGATTAGTTGTTTAGAAATCACTTTAGTAGTTGTGGTTGTTGGCAGCTCTGCTCATGTGAAGAATTATTAGTTAGAGGCTGCACTCTTGTTGATTTTTCCAGCGTCCCGTTTTTTTCTTTTGGTCTTTGTCGTCCTAAATCCTGAGCTTATTAAAAATGAAAGGAAGAGGGAGAAAGCAGCAGTCAGTGTCTGAAAATGTTTTTGCAGTGAACAGAGCTGTGAATTAGCGGGTGGCCAATATATCACAGAGCAACATAGTGTAATCAGGATCCCAGCTGGAGGTAACACTGTGCCCTGACCCTGTGAAACCACAACGTCCTTTGTTTCTCTATCAGGGAAAGCTGGGAGATTGTTTAAAAAAAAAAAGACGTTCATTCCTTTGTCTCTTTGGAAGCAATGCTGTTGCCATAATTATCCATGTTCAGATAACATTTGCACTGTGTGACCCAAACACGAGGCGTAAAACTGAACACCTTCAATCAGGTGTCTGCACTGCGATAAGCAGACAAACTTAATGACTTGTGTTAAAAGCCAAACGCCCATTTGACTCCATTCTTTCGCTGTTTGATCACAACGGTTCATCCCCAGAAGTCAATAAAACACATTTAACCTATTTCACTAACAATTAACTCCTCTCTGGAAACATGCAAAGCAGGAAAGGTTTTAATGCAGACCTCTCTTTGTTTGCTACAAGATCTAATCAGTGCTCAAGAGAGCCAGGTTTTACAGTCAAAGTGTATTTTTTTGTGAAAGTGTTTAACACATCGACATCACTCTGTGGGAAGCCTTTTTGAGCTCTGAAACTTAAGATTGGTTTTTAGGTATTAATGAGGAGTCAGTAAATAATATATGTACATCAATAACATCAAGGTTAGATGGAGTCAGTTACGTCTGACTTGTTTGGTCAATGTATTTACCCTGCAGTAATTTTTCATTGGAAGAGCATCAATCCTTCTAACCTTTATTCTGAACTGCAGGAGAAAAGAGCCAAGTAAGAGTTCAGATGTTTTTGCAGAGTTTCGGGAGACAATATGTTTGCAGAGTAAGTCTGCAATTCATATATACAAATAAGATGGTGTTGTTTTTTGTTTTGTTTTTCTTACAATAAATATTTGTGCAAAAACATCCAAAAGACTTCAAAATGTAAATAACTCTCCATAACATTTAGTACATGTTTGTTTAAAAAATAAGCAAGATGCAGACTTCAGGTTGGAGGTTGGTATTTATTGGGACTTTGAAAATCCTGTGGCATGAAAAGACCACACTGCCTCATCAGAACTGTGTGGGTGTGTATTGGTCAGACTGGATTTGATTGACAGTGCTGGCAGCAGAAGTAAATCACTCCACAACTGTCATTAGGTTTTTGATCCAAATGCTGATCATTAAAGTTGTTTTCTCAGCCATGTAATTATGAGGGCCTTTTTTTTAGTTACACACTGTGCTGCTTCAGACCGTCATCTTTCCTTTCTGAGGATGTTAATATGACATTTTTAAATTTCTAGTACATTGAAGCCTGATGTTCTTTCTGCCTTATTGGAAATTATGTGTGTCCTCGATACTACTTGCACATCGTGTTTAGCAAGAAGGTCGTTGGTTGGCCTTTACAATACTATACCTCTTGAATTTTAAATCTATTCAGAACGGTGACCCTTTTAATTCAAAGGGCATATCAGTCTTTCTTGCTCTTATTACCGCACAGCAAACACAAATGTGCTGCTTCTCTGGAAGGGCCTCTGGGTTTAAACTCCTCTTTTGCTAAGGGTGTATTTTTAGCAGCACTTCAGCTACTGTATTGTTTAAAAGCTCGGCTCAGTCAGGAGAGCCGTCTCCTTTACTGCCAGTACTTAGTGGAGTTGTTCTGATGCTCTTGCTTGATGTGTAGATGGTTTCTTTGTCCTCCTCTTCATGCTATATCTCTTTTTTTTCCCTCATCTCAGACATGGAACTCGATGTGCAGGAGAAGTTGCAGCTGCTGCCAACAACGGTGTGTGCGGCGTTGGTGTGGCCTACAATGCTCGAATTGGAGGTGAGCAAAATGCACGAACCAAATACTGATTTCAATTAATTTCCTGTTGGTTTAATTCAATATGATACAAAATCTAGATTCCAATGAATCAACTGCCTTAAGTCCAAACCCTGAATCAGAATCCTACTTTACGCTGTATCTTTACATTTTATAAAGACCCAGTGAAAGATTTTAACAATAACATCCATGATGGTTTTCTAGATCATTGCCTGTCTTTTGCCGTCTGATCAGCTATTGTACAGATGCACAGTTTGCTGCAGAGATAGATCAGAACGTGCAGAGAACTGTACTTGATCAATTGTCGGTGAGAAGAAAAGCTTTTGATCATTTTTTAATGTGCCCTTTGTTTCTTTTTGATGCCTGTTAGCTAGTTTGCGCTGTCTTACATGTGATTAAACTGTAAACAGCCTAACGTGTTAAACTCTTTTCCTCCAAAAATTACTAATCTGCAAAATCACTGCAAAATTTAGTATTGATCCGATACCAGGTAAATACAGGGCCAATAACACCAATATTGATACTGATACCAATATTTTTTTTGCATGGAAAATCTAAACTAATGTTTATGTTCATGAATAAAAGTAGACTGAATTGCAACACTCACAATGGAGCAGGGGAAGAGGCGGAGGAGCAAGCCGTGCATTATATTGATCAATACTGATACCAACATTGGTATCGATCTATCGATATTTCAGATCGATCCACCCACCCCACCACTCGTAGAATGACAGGTTATATGCCGAAGCCTTCCAGTAACCTTTTAACTGTCAACTTTGCCTCTGATGCATCTTTCATTGTTGTAGCTACAACAGCTGCTGTTAATGTCTTTAGGTTTTCACCAAAGAGCTATTTCATTTGTTTATTCTGTCATTATATTGAAATAACAATCTAGGATGCATTAGAGAGGACTGTTTTCTTGTTCCCACCAACAGCTGTTGGAACTGACAGCCACTGATGTACTTAGCTGAAAGTCTCCAGATAACAGGGTCACCCTTTAAACCAAACACTGTGTCAAACACATGGTTCTCCCCACATGTTATGCCAAATGTTCCAACACATTGCTTATGTTTTTAACCACACTTGGAATCATACAGCTACAGAACATGATGATTACTTTCTCCACGTCTTGGCTTAATTCAGTTCATTTCATTTCAGTTCCATTCAATTCAATTAAAAAAGCGTGTCCTCAGGGGGCAATCCAATGCACACAGAGTAGAAAATTAATAACAATGCAAAAGACAAATATTTTAACCTAAATAAAAGTATTAAGTGTCAATTTAAGTACAGCTTCAAGCTTAAACCTAACTTAAGATTCAGGAAAGAGAAAATGGATATAAGAGTAATATAAATGGACAGTGGTCAGGCTAACAGTGACAACAGAAGTAAACAAAGCTATGAGCAGTAAACCAAATGTAAACAGAAATGTGTAGTGAAACAGATGTAAACAGGACTATGTGGATTTAAAACAGATGGACAGATTGGTTGCCGTTTGGCTTGATTGCACCCGGGGATATGTGGCGTAATTGTTGTGCAAGGCACGGTGTACTAATTCAAAGGTATTTATGAGGAAAAAGGCATACGATTTTACCAACACTGTTTATTATCTGTGAGTATTTCTCAGTACCCATCCCTAACTTGGCCTGATACTCCATTCCCTCTCTCCTGCCAATAACATCAAAGTAAATTTAATTTAATTTTTGAAGTGTTTTGTTGAGTCCTTTGAAATATAGGGCAGCCTGATTTTAGTATTCTGAGAACTCTGAAGCCATAAAATTTCCACCCCTAGGAGGCCTCTTTTTTTGCACCTGTTATCATTAACTTAAAACAAGACTCACATAGCAGCTCTTGTTTAAACAGTAATGAAGCTGTCACCACCAGCAGGTTTGCATTAAAAAACAAAATGATTCACAGTGTTTCATTAAAATCAAACATGTGAACACAAATTAAGTCTGAAAGGTTTCTTTTCTGTCTCGTGTGCCACAAAATCCTTGCACTTGATGAAGTTTTCCTGAGAGGATTTGAGATTCTTTTGTCATCAGACAGTCTGTCAGTGACATGATGGCAGCCAACAGGACTCAGTGGAGCCCTGAGCAGCCTCGCTCACAGATGTTCCTCATAACTCCGCTTCTTTGTCTTCATTACTATTCATCTCCCGACAGAGCAACGCTTTGGCCCGGCTCTCATAAATAACTCCTCTGTGATCTGTTCCCGTCATTTGGGGTCAGTGGATTGTTTATAAACAGCTGTGATTTACTCCCAAATCAGCTGTTTATGTGTGTATAGTTGGGTGTATGTGTGTGTGTGCATAGGAGCTGACAGGAGCGGGTAAATGTGTGAATCCTGGCTGAACAATGATCTGTGATTAGAGTTAAAAACCTGTAATTGACCCTACTTGGCTCAGTCTGTTTCCTCCACCTACTGTACTTGTGTGTTCTCCGCCTGTACACACACATGCACACACAGTTACAGCTGCATTTGCTACCTGCTGCCTCTGACTCACAAGCTGCAGGGAGCTCACACAGCAGTTTCTTTAACAGAAATTGTCAAGCCGCTGGAAGTTGATGAAAATTGTTATGACAGTTATTATCATTACTGCTGCAATACAGCCACTGCATAATATCATCCAACAAACACTGAGCTTTGTGTCCCATGCATTTGCCCACTTATGTTTTTCTTTTTCTATATTTTGAGCTACTCAGTATTCAAACTTGTGTAACTCAGAGACCCCAACAGAGTAATTACAGCTTTGGCTCCATACCCACTGGCATGTGTTTGTGCCTGCAGGGCCAGACAGGTTGTCTAGAATGGATTATTGAAGTCTTAATGTGGACGTCAGCAGTGCTGGTGTTGCTTCAGAGGTCCAGGGGTTCTCTCCCAGTAATGGACTTTAGTTGAGGGTGGTTCATTTCATGGCTCTCTACAGCCATTAACGTTCAGAAGACTGATCTGAGGCTGCTGACTTCAAAGGCACAGGCGCCATTGAGTTCAGGTATGATCAGATGAAAGGTGACATTTGGTGCTACCTCATGGACACTGCAGTCTGTTGGAGGCTTTGTAAATTCTGTTCATCTCAGTTGGTGAGTGTGTATGTGTGGCTCTCTGTTATCTGCAGTCTTCTTGTCCTTTTTGTGTCTTGGCAGGGGTCAGAGAAGGTCCTTTCTTGGTTTAACAACCAGCTGGGTTATTTGTGTTTATGTGACAGTGGAATAGTGTAGTATCTGTCAGAGCAGCATTTGTTGATGAGGCTTTGTAGGTTAAGTCATTAAAAGCTGAAATTCTGAATCCCTTGTTTTCCTGTGATGCCTTTTAGTTTTTCTGACAGTCTTTTCTCCCGTTTTTTCTAGTTTGTTATATTTTTGTTAATGTTTTTGTTGTTGTTGATTTGTGGCAGCAGATAAAATGGGTATTTGTCTGAGCGATTCCCTTCAGTTTTGTTTTCTGACAAGTTTTCTGTTCCTGTCATGTCATGCTGTGTTGTTTTTTTTAAGGTCTGACACCTCTCCAACCATCTGAGGCTTAAATTCATACGCTCAGTATCTTCTCACCATCTGTCATCCTGTCACTTTCCCCACCACTTTTCACATCCTTAGTTTGGTAAACCTAATTTGAACTGCTTTGCGTGTGCTAACAGGAGTTCGGATGCTGGACGGGGAGGTAACAGACGTGGTGGAGGCCCATTCTCTCAGCCTCAACTCTCAACACATCCACATTTATAGCGCCAGCTGGGGTCCAGAGGATGATGGCAAGTCACTGGACGGCCCTGCCAAATTGGCCAAAGAGGCTTTTCTCCAGGGAATCACCAAGGTCAGTGCAAGCTCATCACTAACAACTTTATTTCAAGCATCACATTCAGACTCACATTGGCTCTGTTGTTGTTAGAAAAAGAGTTTATCAGTTTGACTTGAAACCATGTCAATGACTTGTTTGTGCTTAAAATCAGACACTCGAGCTGGCCAAGGTTGACTTATACACATATGAAAACTGGAGACAAAGGTGAAAAGCTTATTCAGCTCTGGTAAAAAGAGTAAGTACAGAAAAAAATACAAAAAAGTGATGGCGACAGAGCTGTGTTACAGCACTGATGTACAACCCCAATTCCAGTGAAGTTGGGATGTTGTGTAAAACATAAATTAAAACAGAATACAATGATTTTCTAATTCTTTTAGACTTTTATTCAGTTTTATAAGCCACAAAGACAAGACTGTTCAGACTGATAACATTTATTAGGTTTTAGTTTGTTTTTTTGTGTTTGTTTGTTTTTTTTTTTTTTTTTGGGGGGGGGGGTTGTTTTGTTTTGTTTTGTTTTTCTTTGCAAATTCATTCATCATTTTAAATTTGATGCCTGCAATTTGTTCCAGAAAAGCTGGGACAGGGCCATTTTTACTGCCATGTAACTCTATCTTTCCTTTTACTAATGCTCGATAAACGTTTGTGAACTGAGGCCACTAATTGTTGAAGCTTTGTAGGCCGAATTCTTTACCGTCCTCCTTGATGTACAACTTCAGTTGCTCAACAGACTGGCATCTCCGTTGTCGTATTTTGCGCTTCATAATGCACCACACATTTTCAATGGGAGAAAGGACTGGACTGCAGGCAGTCAAATCTTTTACTACAAAGTCATGCTGTTGTAACATGTGCAGAATGTCGTTTGGCAATGTCTTGCTAAAAAAAAAAAAAAGAAAGAAAGAAAAAGAAAAAGCAGGGACATCCCAAAAAGATATGGCTTGGATGGCAGCATATGTTGCTCCAAAAACTTTTTGTATCTTTCAGCATTAATGGAGCCTTCACAGATGGTCAAGTTAGCTATGCCATGGGCACTAACACACCCCCATACCATCACAGACGCTGGCTTTTGAACGTCCTTGATTTCCAAAAACAATTTGAAATGTGGATTCGTCAGACCACAGCACACTTTTCCACTTTGTGTCAGTCCATCACAGATGAGCTCAGGCCCAGAGAAGCCAGCTGTGTTTTTGAGTGTCGTTGATCAGATCGTTTCGTGTCGTTTGTCTTTGAATGGTAGAGTTTGAACTTGTTGAACCTGCACTTGTAGATGTAGTGATGAACTGTGTTAACTGACAATGGTTTTCTGAAGTATTCCTGAGTGTTCCAGATTCTCTGAATCTTTTGATGATAATATGAACCGAAGGTGATGAAATTCCTAAAATAGTCACAATTGTACATTGAGAATCATTATTCTAAAACTGTTGGACTGTTTGCTCACACATTTGTTCACAAAGTGGTGAACCTCGCCCCATCTTTGCTTGTGAATGACTGAGCCTTTCGGGGTGGCTTCTTTTATACCCAATCATGACACTCACCTGTTTCCAATGAACCTGTCCACCTGTGGAATGTTCCAAACAGGTGTTTTTGAGCATTCCTCAACTTTCCCAGTCTTTTGTTGCCCGTCTCAACTTTTTTGGAACCTTTTGCAGACATCAAATTAGAAATGAGTAAATATTTACTAAAAACAATAAAGTTTATCAGTTTGAGGAATAAATATCTTGTCTTTGGAGTGTATTCAGTTGAATATAGGTGAAACAGTATTTGCAAATCATTGTATTCTGTTTTAATTTACGTTTTACTCATCATCCCAATTTCACAGGAAAGGGGTTTGTAGACTATCAACATTTTAAGAAAAAAAGAAATCCAGATAAGAGAGACGATCCACATACTGTCTAACATCCAAAATAATAATTAAAAAAACATTAATAATTTATGTGGTCAACACGTCAGTGTATATTTTGCAAGTTCAATAATGTGCAAGAGGCTGAAATTTTTTGATGGACTCACAATATTAGAATTAAAAAATCAAAGTATGGTTTATCCTGTCCTTTGTATATATTATAAATGACTGGCAGTGCTGTGCCAGCTCACACAAAATGTGAGCTAGCTAAAGTTCAGTTCACTCCAATTAAAATGAACACGTTCAAGTTCATAGTTGTTCATTTTTGAAAATTTTAAACTTACTTCAGGATCCAAAAAAGAACTAGTTCATGCTCATTTTGTCGCAACAAGTTCTAGAGCGATCTATGCATTAATCTCTATCCCTCAAGCCAATTCTCAAAATAAATGAATCCCTGTATGCTATTATCTCTCATTAGCCTCTGCGTTTATGATCTGTTCATAAAACTCCAGCAAATGTTCAGAGCCACTGCCGGTCTCACATGCACTGCTGCTGCTATGAACTGTCTACCATCAGCAGGATTAGCCATGCTGAAGGCACGGAGAGTGTCGTAGTAGATCTGACTTCTGCTGCTGTAAAACACAGTGCTCTGCATCTCTTTGCTTTCAACACCTCCCGGATTGTGAGCGGTTGTTCACTGCTCCAGGAGTGAGCTACACTCATGTTCCTGTTCATGAGATAAAAACTGAACAGTTCAGTTCACCATTCATGAAAATCCACCTGTTTCTCCAGAAGCCAATGGGTGGTGACTTCCACCAACTTCTGGTTGCTGCCGGTGGCAAGCTAGCTCAAAACAACTCACGTGAAATCATGAATGCTAGACAGGGCTCAGTTTAAACTTAAAAAAAAAAAAAACATCTGCACTATGACTTCACCTCCGATTATTGTTCATTATGTTGCTTTCTTGCTTTTAAAAGTCAGTTATTAGAACGAGTATGACAGCTAGGCTAACATCATCGGCTTTGTGGTCTCCATGGCGACGTAAACAAAACGTTCAACTGGAAGAGCAAAACCGACAACTGCTATGAACTATGGGTAGTCAGGAAAAAGGTGGATATGAGTGCATTCATTTTTACTCATCATGCACAGCAATGATAACTGGCATAGTGAGGGATAAGTTAAGACTCAGGTTAAGGATCAGAGAAACTCAGACTGGTGTGGGAACAAGATTGTAACATAACAGTTAGGGAGAACATACAGTGAGAGGAAATACCCACTCATTATAACATTGTAACAGCAAACACTAAACCCCCCCTTAAAAATTGCCCTTAAAAATTGCTTGCATAAAACGGAACATTTTCACTCACGTTGAAGCCAAAAAAATTAGAACATGACCACATTGAATTGCAGAGCTATTGAGTTTTTCCATCACCTCGCAGTCAGTCTGACACATTTTCTTTTCCAGTTATGAGTCCTTTAAAACCTTTCATGTGACAAACTGTTCTCCATTCAGTGTTACTTTATGTGCCAATTTTAAGTTTGTAAATTTCTCTTTTTTTTCCCTTTCTCAGTTAACAGACCAACGTCAAATAAAGCAGTTTCTTCAAAAACACTGATATGTTAACACTGAGTCAGCCAGAGTCTGAGGCAAAGATCTGTTGTTCATAGCAGTGATCCACTCTTCACATCCACTGTGAATATAAGCCAATCAGAATGAAGTAATCACAAAGCCTCTGGCATACATTACGGTAGATTTTGTTCCCTTTGAACAAATACACTAGATACTTCCCATTGTTTCTTGGTTCAGTGCTAAGCTAACAAACAGGAGACTTCAGCTTTAGGTCAGTAGTTCAGATATGAGTGTTTTGTTCATTTTCTCACCAACTCTGGGATGAAAATGGTGTAATTTGTGCAGGTGAAAGGAACTGGCATTTTGGGAAAGACAGCAATTTTTCAAATGCCAGCAAAGACTGATGTTAGAATTTTGCTGTCTGAACTTATTTCCACTTACAAGGTCAAACTGAATCATGTTTGAAAGAGGGAGATGTCCCTCAGATGTACTTTAGCAAAAGATAATTAAAGGTGAGTTTTTTAATTGCTTTCTAATAAGTCTTCCATTTTGGTGGAGTAAGACATTTAAGTTTTTGGTGTATTATCTCAGGCTAATATCATCATTCCTCATGTGTCAGCATGCTACATCAGAAGACTTCACTTGGAACGGCTGAATGATAAATGTACCAGAGTGAAAAATAGAAAGGGAATGGCAAGCAGCAAAGCTGAACAACATTCACATTCAAAGAAGGCAGCAATTAGCGTATAAATGAGTGAAACTGCAGAGTTTCTGTGGGAAAAAAAATGATTCATAAGCTCCATCACAAAATGTGAAATGCTCCACATATCACGGTGTTTTAGTGAAGACAAATTGCCTGTCAGCAGCATTACCAGATCTTTCTGGCTCAGCATGTGTTCTCCTGGCAGAGAGATAACCCCTGGCATTGAGGTGTTATCAGCTGGCCTCCATTACCAGCAGCAAAGACAGCGTCAGGTCAGAAATAGGGATGGAAGGTTCAGAAGTATTAGCTACAGTTCCGGACTCCTGTGCTCCTCATACAAAAATACTCAGGCAGCATCATACATACAGCCTTAGATTATTTATTTAGTTTCTATTTTTGGTGTATTGAATTATCAGAATCCATTGTGAAGAGGATAATCCCTATCAAAAACCTCTAAACAGGCTCATATATAGTCCGAGATAAGGTCAAATCAAGGTCCTTAAAATCCAGTTATCTGAGTCAGGGAAAACAAAGTTGTTGCTACATTCATAAGGAAGCAAAAATCCCAATGTCTTTGTATTTGAAGCGTGAAGCCAAAAAACTGGAACCAACAGAGTATTTGGACTTTTATTTTTTAAAAGTCAAGCCAAGACTCAAGCAGCCAGAGAGCAGAACTGACAGACAATCTCTAACAATAGGAAAAGCAAAACACTCTCGCAGCTTTTTTTTTTCATCAAAGACTCTCACTGGAAACAACAAAGTTTATTTATTTCTCAGGTTTTCTGTATCTGAAAAACACCTCATGTAGGGAGAGAGAAAGTAACGATGCACGTCTGTTATTCTTTCACCTTATTCGTTTGTTCCTTGCCACCAACCATTTCATCGTTCTTGCTGTCTGTGGGATTTAAGAGAGGTCCCCTCGCTCCCTTTAATCTGTTTTCTTCATCATCTGCATTTTTAGTGTTGTGTTTACTTCCTATAATGATTGTGTTTTCAGCCCACTTAGTTCAGACTGTAGGTGGAAGAGGAAAAGTTTTAATCTTTAAGTTTTATAAACTCCATCGAGGAGGTTGAACTTTCCATGCAGTTTGTTTCTTTGTCAGCAGGATTACAGTGAAACTAATGGCCTCATTTTCATAGAACTCGGTGGAAGGATGCAACAGCAGCGAAGGAAGGCCCATTAAATTCAGTGTGGAGACAAATCCAACTAACGTACAGGCATTAAGAGCAAAGCCAACATGTTTTCTATTTGCAAATTCAAATTTTTAATGAGCACAGCCTGGAGTCCTTTCGGTAGAACATATCAAGCTGTTATCATGTAATTTAGTTTGTCAAGCAAAGGATGTTCAAACAGCCAAGTTCGCAGTGCTCTCAGCAGTGGTTATAGGCACTGTGCAGTTTTTCAAATTATGTAACATAAATATTAAGGTTTTTTATTTAATGTGCCATAAGAGCGTGGTTATTTATTCCACACAGGCAATTTTTTTTCAGTATACATTTTCATCCTGGCTTATTCATTATGTTGCCCAACATGTCAGTGATTTCATTCTTCCCTCCTGAAATAAAGAATCCAATATTAGTCAGGCTTCTGACATTAATAAGTAGATACAGATTTTCATATTAGCTATTAAGTGAAGTGACTGTCTTATAAATCATTTTCATGATGGCATTCAGCATTATTTACATGTAATCTTTATGACAACGAAGTGTTTTCTGCTCTCCATTATTTGAATGTTAAATATGAGACTATTTTAAAGTCAAAAATACTCCATAAATATACAGCTGAGAAGATGGCTGTTTAGCGAGGCACGACTATATTTTAGCATTTTTATAGCTGTTTTGGAAACATACCAGGCAGGAATAGAGGTTTCCTTTGCAGATTTGCATTTCACAAAAGACTGACTACTGGTCTTGCCAGAGGTCTTCACTCCCTGAGTGAGTATATCTTCTAGTTTTAAATTTATTTGTATTTGGTTCCTGAGTTTACCCTTTGTTGAAGTTTGTTTTACTTTGGTTGTTAAACTTTTGACCAATAGGTTGTGATTTTTGCAGAACTTTATTAAGCGTTGTGAATAAAGTATCAGAAATAATGATACTTTAGTAGTTGGCACTCACAGAGCACAAATAAAAAGAGATAAAGGTGTCCGAAAAATAGAGGAGATAATCTGAATATATATTTCTTAAGTACAGAGGCATAATCAGATATGACTCTAAAATAAACCTTTCAATAATATTTCTTTTAAAAGTATTTAAAAGAAATGTGTGTAAGACTTTTAAAGGATACTGAGGTTGTTCTTCACTCAAGGGACTTTTTGAGCTGTGGAGCTCTGACTCCAGATGCCCTGCTGCCCTATGTCTGTGTTTTCACCCAGGCCCCAGGGGGACAGGCTGCACCAGCTGGTCAGCAGACCTCAGGCTGAGATCAGCATGAGAGAGAGAAGGTCAGCTGTGTAGGAAGGAGGCAGATCAGTCCTCATGGTAGAAATAAGCAGTTGAGCTTAAAAATCTATTCTTAAAGCCATACGTTGTCAAAACTGTGTTCAGAAACTTTCCAAAACTTTCTGCAGCTCAACACACTGGGGCTTTGCATAGTTTTTAGTGGAATTACAGCAAATGAAGAGTTAAAATAACTGGAGATAAATGTATAGCAAAGGATTTCTGTGTCTGAACTAAAAGAGCAAGCTAATCTTTGTAATGATCTGAGTTGACAAATGATGCTCCTTTTTTCTCTGTGTGAATGTGAAACTTCAGTCTCGATTAAAAACCTCTCTGAGACGTCAAGCCTCACGGTCGCGGTCCAGAACTAACCAGACCAAATGTGAATCTATATTTTAGTTTTGTACCGTCTCGCTGCCAGCTATGTTGTTGTCATTTGTCAGACCTCTAAATTTTATTCAGCCTGAGTAGATCTTGTAATCACATCGCTCCTGTTTGTTATCTGATGTTCTGCCACAACAAGTTGCCTGACATTATGATGTATTAATAAGAGATGTGCCTAGAGCAGCACACTGGCTCTGAACACATCTGTGAGTGTCTTAGCAGTGGAACAAACTTCGAAGTTGAAGGCTATTTTTCATGTTCAACAAGCTTATCTTAGTCTTTTTCTCTGTGAATGTGATTAATATGAAAACTTTCTCTGTTCCACAGGGACGCAGTGGACTTGGCTCCATCTTTGTTTGGGCTTCGGGGAATGGTGGCCGGGAGCAGGACAGCTGCAACTGTGATGGCTACACCAACAGCATCTACACCCTGTCTATCAGCAGCACCACACAGTCCGGCAACGTGCCGTGGTACAGCGAGCCCTGCTCCTCCACCCTCGCTACCACCTTCAGCTCTGGAAACCCGGGGGAGAAACAAATAGTGGGTGAACGTACACAAACAGACTCAAACTTTGAAATAGCTCATTTTTGTGTGGGATTGTGGCAACTGCAGAAGTTGGCAGAGCAAAAAATAACTAAACATCTCATACTTCACGGTGGCCGAAAGTTGATGGGGGCACATCAAAAAGAATCCCATGTTCCCTTTATGTGCGTCGCAAATCAAACGTGGGCATCAAGCTGTCAGAATCAGAGTGACTGATGTGTAACATACAGTGAGCCAAGCTGACAAACACTGAAAGATGCCACATGCTTCCTTCAAGCTGCTTGTCAAGCAAAGAAAAAGATTTGCCTCAGGGATGTAGAATAACATAAAACAACTATGAATCTGCCATTCGCCTCAAATACACCAGAGGCACGCTGCAGGCGAGCAAACACAACTCATCAAATGGATGAAACTGAAGTGCTTTTGAAATGTACCACAGCACAGGCTTTGTATCGCTGCTTTAGTCTGCAGTAATCATTTGTTGTGAGGGTGAGTATGTAGAGATTTCTTTTTATCTGCAACTAGTATTTATGTTCACTTTGTCAGATTTCTCCTCTAGGGGTGTGTGTGTGTGTGTGTGTGTAGTACAGAAAGACCTCTAAATAAATCCTAATCTGACTTACATTCAGCTTATTTAGCAAACAAAATTAGTCGTAATTCATCTATTTAGGAACTTTGTGTGCATGACTTATTTGAAAGAAAAAAAAATCTTGATTATTTAAAAACTAAAAAATATAATATTTTTAATTCTGCTATTAACACCTGATTTTTTTTTTTCGAATATTTTAACCACTCAGGCTTAGCTTTGTACAAAATAAATAGTTTTAAAAAGAAGATACCCTCACATTTCCTTGTTGATGTCAGATTGTTTTGTTCAGGACTCTGACTTTTTCACTAAACCAGTAAGACACGTCACGACAAAGCAAACAACTAAAATGTGCTTCTGTTTTTTGCTTTCGATGGTCTTGAGACCAAACAGTTGGTCTGGGCAAACACATGCTCACCATTTGTTTACTTCGTGGACATTTTGATTGCTTTCCACCGATGATGGTCATTGGAGCAACTATCTATCAAGTCCAAAAGTTTCAAACCAAGAAAGTGTCCCTAACCTTCACGGCTCTCCTTGCCCTCTGGCGTCCTGTCATCTCTGACGTGTCCTCATCACAACCCAGACAGGCCTCATTAGCTTTCTGGCATCGGCCAGGAGCGAGAGCAGAGGAACGCCTGGAGTGATAACATACTCTGTCTCACCATCAACTGACCTGACTGGCCTGATTTGGCTGACATTCTCTGTCCTGGCTGTGACCCTTTGGCAGAAATCCATAGACCTGAGAGTGAACCTTCCTTCTCATCCTCATCCTCTCCTCCTCACTGTCGAAGATTGCTGCAGGCTGAGCAACCCTCGTCTCCTCTCCTCCCTTCCTCTGTCTAAGTCATTCTAAGATGAGAAACTCAATGTGTCATATTAAATGTGTCTCCTTCTGTAAGTCTGTACACTTCTCCCTCTCTTCTCCTGTCTCCAAGGTGACCACAGACCTGAGGCAGAAATGCACAGACTCTCACACGGGGACATCCGCCTCGGCCCCTCTGGCTGCTGGAATCATCGCCCTGGCTCTTGAGGCAAAGTGAGTGATAATGACAGTATTTCTGCTTTCTGTTGTTTTGGGGTCAAACCTGTAAACTGCTGCAACATGTTGTCTGTCTCATCTCCCCTTGAAGGGTCAATTTTACACATGCAGGGCTGCATGATTCAGTCTGGTTTGATGGATGTGTGAGAACTGGTAGATATTCGAGGCGGACTTAGTCAAGCAAAAGTAAAAAGTACAGAAGTAATATCTGCTGAAGTTTTGGAGAAAAGTAGTTTGGGGGTTTAGGGAGTCATTTTCTGAGGGGTGGGCATTAATGTTGAATATGAGAATATTTTCTCTGCACATTGCACTCATGTCTCTGGAGTAAAGCTTTGTCTACACAGTCACATTCTCAGTGTTGACGTCAAGTCACCAAATCTCTAGTCAAGTCTTAAGCCCCGTATGTTCAGTCTGAGTCTGAGTCACGAAAGAAGAATCCAAGTTGAGTTCCCATTGTGTGTTTTGAGTTTGTTCCCATTCTTTCCATGATGGGTTTTCTACATACCCAATGCATTGCACTAATCTTATTTGCTGAAAAGCTTTTAAAGGCACAGTTGGTAGTCACAGGATGCATCATCTCCTCAGCACTCTGTTTAGCCCCCACCCTCCCACACTCGGAACCCCCTTAAAAACAACCCCCTGCTCAGCGCCGCTGATTCATGATCATATGATGGTGACTGATTCAAAACCACAGACTCAAACCAGTCCTCAGCGCATCGTTTTTGTTTACCAGTAATCAGGGTGTAGGTAGTTTTCCTGCCATTTTCCAGCATACTTGGATCCCTCTTGGTTATATGTGCACTGATCAGGGCTAGTGCACACCACGTGCAGGAGGCGAGCAGGACAGGATTTGGTTGGTTTAACAAATTGGATGCCAAACACTAGGATTGGCTGATGTTTTTCCAGGTTTACTCCTGCTGTAAACAGCAGAAATTTTTCGCTGTCTTTTAAGAACACATCATGCATTGATTGCCATCGGGACATAAAGATCATTTTAATCAGTATAACAAAAAGTGTATCTAAATCTGATTACCAACACTGCCTTTAAAAGCAAAACATAATTTGTGATGGTTCTCTAACAATTTTAGAGAAGTGTTGCTGAACAAGACCTGCAAAATTAACAAACAACATAACTGGAATAAGTTTTAGTCCTCTCTCTATCTTTTGAGTCTGAGGGCCTGGTTCAGTAAATGATTGCACAGCTTTTCCCCCACTAAACTTATGCAAAGGACCCAAGAGGACATCAGCTAATTCACAAAGCGTGTGCAAAGGTTAAACGCTCCACAAACTGAGCTGCGGAGCAGACTACATCTCTGTGCATCAGTTTTTTGCCTTTATGTAAACAAGTGATTATGCATTAAATTTAAGCAAAAAAAGAACAACTGATTCTTGACCATATAACAGCTGTAAACCCTGCATTTGTTACACTCAAGTTTGCAGTGATCGAAACCACAATCTACATCTGGCAGATCGAAAAAATATCAAATCTGTATATTGAGTCTGTTGATATTATTTTTAATTTACCATCATGATAACCAGGAGATGAAATCATTTGGAGCAATCAGAGGCTCAGACCCAGATGTATGAGCTGTGCCATTACACACACTGAAGCCATTACACGCCTATTTTTTTTATCTGAACAAGCTGCATTTGCAAGCTCGCCCCAGGAAGTAAGCTTGACAAGAAATATGAATTTTGTGTCACTTGTGTCATAAATCAGCAGCTAAATAATAAGGACTTACTGTACACTCTCTATCCAGCTCATCATGGTTACAATTTAGCGCCTTTGGGATGATGAGACAGCGAAGCTTTGAGCAGCAGAGTGGAGCTGGGTTATCGCTGTCTTTTACAAAACTGGAGCAAACTGCACAGAGCTGTGGAACTTTGTTGGCATTTTGCTCTTGAATATCATTAAAGCTATTTGCGTTGTAAATTAGATCTTCAGACAGAGCAGATAATAGGGTTAAATGATGCGCAACGGTCGCAATCCAAGTCCCAGTGAGTTCCCCGTGAATGTAGTGAATGCTCAAGATTTCAAGGGCTCTGTCTCAACATTTCCTCCAGCATAGACTCCTGTTTCTCTTTATTCATTATCATTTCCTTATTTGTTTGCTACCTGACTTCAACTGCATGTAAGATACAAAATATTAAACAAAGATGCCAGAAAATACAGCACAATTCAGTATGATACAATACAAAACAATATGATAAAATACACTTTAGTTTCCCCTGAAGTACACTTGTCTGAAGTGCTGCACACATTTTGCCGACACAACAGAAGTATTGTTGATAATGTTCTGCCTGCAGAGAGTGTCCAGAAAACTCTTTTAACTGATACCGACATTGTAACAATTAGCAGCTCAAGGCCGTCAACCAGGCAGCTGGAGAAGAACAGTGTAGGAGTGAGACCAGTACAGGGTGGTTTTTATCAGTACACAAGTGCTGCAGTAACCCCTTTTACATCAAGACTCCTATCTATCTGTAAACCTCCTCTGTGTGCTTGTGGGAGGTGTGTGTGTTAATGTGTGTGTGCATGGGTGCATGTTTTTCTGGCACTCATGTCTGAAAGTTTGTACCCTCAATTGGGATTCAGAGCTTGCCTAAATCCCAGCCCAC
This sequence comes from Labroides dimidiatus, assembly GCA_030710495.1. Lineage (NCBI taxonomy): Eukaryota > Metazoa > Chordata > Actinopteri > Labriformes > Labridae > Labroides > Labroides dimidiatus. Next base: position 15,202,647 of record CM061147.1, read on the forward strand.
AATTTCTGTCTGCAGTAAATTAAGCGTTTGATAATCAGTTAATTGGCAAGACATATCAGCAGCTGCTGCCCACGCTGACATCTGAATACCTGTACGGCCACGAGTGAAGATTCTAAGCTGCCGATGCCTCTGATTATAACTCACTCAGGTGTCAGAAGCCAAGTGTCTGTCAGCACAGCAGCTCTGTTGTATCCTCCATTATGTGCTTATCTTCAGTCATATCTCATGCATGTTGAGTCCTCTTATCTCTCGACACTCTGGAAAAGTCTTTTTATTTCCACCGAAGCAATTAGCTGACAGGTGTCACATCACATTCACAGCAGCAGAGCATCTTTGGTGTCACAGGTTTATCTCATCTCTGTCACCTCTGATATCAAAAGAGAAGGTTGCTGACTGACAGAGCGAGTGTTTACAGCATGAAGGCTATCTCTCACTTTCAACACTAAACCGGAGTCAGTATTTGTCAGTGAGCCCACTCCCCTCCCTCCACCATCCCAGCCTGCTCTGACAGGCAGCAGTAATAACAGGGTAGCTGGTTTATCAGACTGGGACCACACTGGAGGCACACAGATGGAATCATTTAATAGACAGGGTGTTTGGGCTTTCTGCTGTTTTTATTATTTTATTATTTCCCTCCCCCTCACTTTTCGCCGAGGTGACATTGACTGGTTGGGGGGATCTTGTCCATTAATAACACATGAGAGGATGTGAGACGTGAACGTTGGTTCTGAGAGCGGCGGAGGTGATGCGCCTCGGTGCATTCTGTGTTCCCGTTTCTATCAACTGTGATGTTGCGTTGAGTGATTCATGGTTTGATTATCTTAACCCACGGAGCAGTTTTCTTCCTCACTCAGAGGCTGCGCCTCTCGATGCCTCTCTGCGATACCTCTTAATAAATCTCTTTTTTAAGAAAACTTTTTTTATTGGTTTTCTGCTGCATCCAAAGGTGACTCTATCCCCCAAACCCCAGACCTCATTAGAAACTATCATTACAGAAAGGGCCAGACTGTCCTCCAAGGCATTGTAGCCACTATTTTACTGTTACCTGACCTTTCAACACAATAGGTTATGATGTACCTTTAATACTGCTGTTCAGTGATGGTGGTGAAAGCATAATATGAGCCCACACCTTTGTTCAGTTTGACTGACATGTCCCTGAGGGCGTCCGCTATGTGTCAGTATAATATTTCATAAATGTAGGGCTGTCCTCTCCCTATATGTTCAGCTGGATCAAATTTCAGTTCGTCTGCAGACTCCTGACCTTTCCCACCTCTCATAGCTCCTCTCATTTATTTTTGCTTTGTTGTCATGCCGTCGAGGTCGGTGAATTCGGGCTTTTTCCATGGCCTGCATTATGTAAAAAGTAATACCTTCAGCTATTACATAACACACACTCAACACCCTGCTCTCCTTCCTGCTTACTTGCAGTATGAATCTGACCTGGAGGGACATGCAGCACCTGGTTGTGAGAACGTCTCGACCCGGACATCTGAGCGCCGGAGACTGGAGGACCAACGGAGTGGGGCGCAGAGGTGACGACCAACTTGTCCAAACTACACACAGATGGTGTCTTTGGGTTTATATTTGTTCACTCTGCCGCATTTTGAGCACAGGAGGAGAGTTTTGTAAGGGAATAAATTATTTTGTAGACACTTCATTATCATGCAAAGAGTATTTTAATTAAAGCAAACAAAAATCTGTCATGTGCAAAGTGAATTTAGTGAGTGCCTGTTATTATGCACATAATCACATAATAATAACCTCTCTCACTTAATTTCAAGCTCCCCCCTCTGTGCTCTACTTATTCCCTGGAGACGTGCTCCTCCATCTTTACTCTGTGTGCTCTCTGTCTTTTGCCTGCATGCTCACCCAGTCTGACTTGCAGAATACTGTGACTGTCAACCTCAGCCAATCAGAAAATGTTTTATAATAGAAATCCAAAAAAAAAAGCAAGGCCAAAAGGGAGAAATTATATTAACGAGGCTCCTTTTCTATTTCATGAAAGAGTTCCCTCGATACACAGATAAAGAACTTATTCCACACAGCCAATTGAATCACTTCATTTTTAACCGGGTGTGTATAAAGCAGTTAAAGTTAGAGTTCCTACTTCAGCTGGAGTCTGTAGCTGGAGTCACATGTTCACCTTAACTTACCTGCCAGCTGCAACGAAAAGAATACATGTTTTGTTATTGTTATAACAGAAAATTGAATATAACTTAAAAAAAAACATATATTTGTAGCGTAATGCCCAACCATTATGATTGCTAAATTAAGGAATAAACTGTGGGAATGTGTTGCCATGAAAACTAGATTATCAACTCATTAACAGTTTTATTTTAATCTCAGTTAATTTCTTTCATTTCCAAAACCTACTAACCTTTATTTCCATATTTTTCTCTCCACAGTGAGTCACTCCTATGGTTATGGTCTCCTGGATGCAGGAGCTATGGTGGCAGTGGCACAGAACTGGACCACAGTGGGGCCACAGCATCAGTGTGTTCACACTATGCTTACAGGACCAAGGTGAGACTCAGAGCTCGGGGTGTGTGTGTGTGTGTGTGTACTACAGAGTTATGTTGTCATTGTAAGCACCTGCTGTTCTATCATCCAGCTCAGCCTGATGGATGTCCCAGGCTGCATTCGGCCCGGAGCCTGGATGGTCTTGTAGATCTGCAGCACTGTCTTATTGTCTGTGTCCACTTTATGTGTCCACACAACATTAACTGCTCTGCTTTTCCTCGTGTCAAACCTGCAGAGACATCGGGAACAAGCTGGTGTTCAGCACGAATGTGGATGCCTGCTGGGGACGACCAGAGTTTGTCAGCTCACTGGAACATGTTCAAGCTCGCCTTACTCTCTCCCACAACCAGAGAGGAAAATTGGCCATTCATCTCATCAGCCCACTGGGCACACGTTCCACCCTGTTGTTCCCAAGGTACACTGTAGAACACATCAGTGCACACACCAACAGCACAACCTTGTATGAATCCTTGTTTGTTTCTTTCACAAACACTGACCAACACAACATGCATTTGTGTGTGTACTTTTGTTCCCACAAGTCTGTTCTCTGAGTAAACCAGACTTTCTGCCACAGGAAAAAAAAAAAAGAAAAATACCACAGATACTTCATCTCTGTCACTTTTTCACTCCAGGCCCAATGACTTCTCCTCCGAGGGATTCAACGACTGGGCTTTTATGACCACCCACTCATGGGACGAGGATCCTCGAGGAGAATGGACCCTAGAAATAGAAAATGTATCTCCTAATGGACGTGACTATGGTAACCCTGCACATCATCATTAATTGTACAGTCTGCTCACATCACACCAAACCTACACTCCCAAATCTCGGCTTTGCCTGGATTCACTCTGGTATGAACGATATCTTCTGAAATCATTCACTTTGGACTGTTTTTGGTATCAGGAGTAGCTTCTCTGAAAAAAAAACTGCGAGAAGAAAACCTCCCAGTTGTAGAAGAAGAAATTTCCAATGAGCGTGATTATCTTGAGGATCTTTTTTCTGTTAAATATGCAGGCTCAAAAAAAAGGCAAACAACAGCATATTGTTGGGAAGAGTAAACTCATTAAAGTGCTGAAGCGTTTCTGCAGGTTTTGTCTTGTTCAAAGTAGGGAGAGAAATGAGATGAAAACATTTCTTCCTCTGCTGGTGTTGATCCTCCTCCGGCGTTGGGTTCAGTCTGCCCTCATCTCTTATTTTCCTTCCTTCCACCCCCATATCTTTTACTCAGCTAGTTCTCACTGTTCCCTCTCTGTGTTACACTGATAAACTCCGCTCTTTTGATATCACACCTCCTCTCTTCTTCCTCTCCTGCCCTCTTAGGTGTACTGAGTCAGTTCACCCTCATCTTGTGGGGCACTGGATCCAGCGTGGTCAACCCCTCAGCATCCGACTTCCCTCGTCCGTCCAACAACAGCTGCAAGACGTTTGATGCTCAGCAGATCTGCATCGGTGAGATTCTCGCAAAGTAACACACTTACAACACATTCCGTGTTACAAAACAGACTTTTGGTCAGACTGTTTCGGATTTATCAACTTGTGAAAAGCAAATGTTGAGAATACAGATTGCCCGTCTTCAAGCTTCGTGTGCATCTGTTTGCACACACTCCTGTGAATATGCACATTGCCATATGTCACATTAGTTGAATTCTGAGTGTGGGACGTATGGAGGAGCAGCAGGAGGAGATTAAAACTGCGTCACTGCACGAGGTGCAACGTTTCCAGCAACTGTTGAGGAAGATGAGCCCCTCATTGAAAGGCAGATGAGGTCAGAAGCTGTTTCTGCTCCAAAACACTCAGACGCTTCCCTTTTAATCACTCCAGACTACTCCATAATTTATTTACAATATACATTTCAAGTGTTGAACAGGAATGCCTAATTATACGGTGTCCCAGTTTCATAACAACGCCCTAAAAAATTGATAGAAAGGATCTCAGAGACGACTCTATGACATAAAGTTCACTCTGTTCATTAATAATCACAGCTTTCTTTGTGAACATCTTTTGACAAATAGAAAGAAGAGGGTTTCAAACTCAAAGTGAGTATGTGCCAGGTTTGAAATGTTGGTTCGTTCGCCCAACTTCCCTGAACAAAGACTTCAACTTTCTCGTTTTTTTCAGTAACACTGAAATACACGGGTGACTTATTGTGTGTCTCATTATTCAAACAACAAAGGACTTCATGTCCAACTATTGTGCTGATTGATTATCTGACAGAAGATTTAGGACACACCACTTTGGAAAATTATGATGGCTGTTTTTTACAATGTTCAGGTGTCTTACAGTCCATCAATCGGTCAAAGAATCAATCAGGAGATTGATGTTGAAAAAGTGTTTCTCCAAGTCGTAAACACTGTGGTCAAAGGAGCGTGTTTTGAGTCTGAGATGTGTGAAATTGGTCGTCTGTTTTTGTTGATGCTTTGTTTTTTATGATTTGAGAGTTAACACTCTGTACTCTCATTTCTCCACACAGAGTGCAGCCCCGGCTTCTCCCTCTTCTTGCAGGGTTGTGTGAAGATGTGTCCGCCAGGCTTCACCTCAGGCCCACAGCTCCTCAACCTCTCCCTGGAGAACTGGGTTGATTTATCCTCCGTTCAGGCCTGTCTGTCCTGTAACCCCTCCTGCCTCACCTGCTCCGACACTGGACCCACTGACTGCCTGTCCTGTCCGCCGCACAGCCACCTGGTCCTCACCTCCTGCCTGCACCAGAACCAGGTCCAGCGGAAATCCCCGCTCGCTGGAGGGCTGCAGAGTCATGGAGCACAGGCAGGGGAGACCCCATCAGAAGAAAATACCAGCAGAGAAGGAGAGGATCCTCCAAAGATCAGCATTGCTCCGTCTACTCGGCTGCCTGCAGTCGTGGCCGTGCTTAGCTGTGCCTTCATCCTGGCCGCCTTTGTTGGGGTCTTCTTTTTGCTGCAGTTGCGCTCAGGTGGCGCTCTTTTAGGCTGGAGGACCAAACTGCCTTCTGGGTATTCACAGACGAGGGGGTTAAGGGTGGGTTTTGGTTTCGGCTTCGGCCAAGGACAGGAGAGGAAGGCGCGGATATGCTATCGGGGGATCCCCACTGTGTGGGGGGACGAGGACATGATCGCCTACCAGTCTGAATCAGACAGCGAGGAGGTGGACGGACACAGTGAGAGGACAGCTTTCATCAAGACGCAGAGCTTACTCTAACTGGTCCTAGAACTGCTCGATCTCTTCAGTTTTTAGATCTGAGGGTGTGGAGCTCAAACATGAAGGAGAATCACCAAACGTATCGCCTTAATGTTCATCAGAAGCAAAATGGATAACCGTGTCATTTCCTTTTCATGTAATGATTTAAATTTATTTAACTCACACTTTTTTTTTTTTTTCAGTTCTACCGACTAAATTATTTACTTCAATGCACATGATTTCATCCAGTTTGTTGGAGGTTTTCCAGAAATGTGGTATCACACACCCTTAGAGTTTCCAGTTCACAGATTTAACGCAAGTTTTGTTACTTTAAAACTCCAAAATTAAAATTTCCAAAACAAAATCTGTGGACCAAGGCCTGCAACCAACAACAGCTCAATATTACCCTGTTGGTGTCTTTAAATTTTAACTATGGTCCAGTGATTAAAATTCTTCCAGCACATTCTTCAACAGGCTGAGCATTGAAAAAGAAAAGTACTTCTTATGGCGGTTAAAGTGAACTTGATGTGTTTTTTTAAGATGTGCATCCGATTCGACTCCAAACATAAACCTCAGCACAGGCTCATAAGCTGCCGTTGTTCTGTTTTTATCAGATTTTTGGGCCAGGGGTTGTGAAGTTGGCACACGGCTCATTAATAGCTAGAAAACTTTAAATTGAAGATTTCTGCTGCATACTGGGACGGCATAATAAAACATCCCACGGGCTGTTTGATAAGGAGGTGGCTGTGGAGGATGCTCTGTTTTCAATCAAGGCGCAGCGGGAATTGCTGCAGCAGCTCTGACATATCAGATATATCAGTCACAAAATCTCATTGACTTGTAGCAGGGGAGCACTCTTCCCCAGTCAAATGAAAAAAATACTGAACCTGAAGCCGCCTGCATGACCTTTGCAACATTTTTCTTCTCAGTTGCTGCAGCGAAAGAAAAAAAAAGATTGTTTTCTCTTCATTTTCCCCCACGGAGTATTTATTGATTTTGGGGGCTTCTCTCCCTGAACGTCTTCTTCAGGATAAACCCCTTTCCTTTTTTATTTTCAGCACCATTTATTAGAGACAAGCGCATGCTTTACTTCCCCATCTACAGACTCACAGCTGCACACTTTGGAACTTAAGGCAGGGATAGTTGCAGAGATTAATAACTGAAGAGATCTTATATTGCGTTTTCTATGTTGTTTTATATCCTTTTTTATTTAACTGACAGTGGATGTTAATATTGTGGAGATCACTTTTATGCTGGAATAAAACGACTGGCTGTTGCAGGGACAGGCTGCATGTGTCTTTACTGCCAGGCTTTAAAACTTTCACTCTTCTTAAATCCAGGACCCTGACAAACAAACAGCACCCAGGAGAACAGATGGCCCATCTCTTCTTCGTGGCCGTGAATCACTGTTGTAATTGTGTTCCCTTCACTCCGGGCGTTCGGCTTTATCAGGATGCCAGTACTCGTGTCTTCTTCCTGCGATCCAGACTGCTGCCAAAAAATCCTTCAGAAACTGTTTTCCCCAGCCTCAAGAGGATGGCACCTAAAAGTTTAGATTAAAATAAACGGAGGAGGTTTGTATGCATGCGGGGAAAACAATGCCCGCCAGTCGCAGCTTTGTTCATTTGTAGCTCTCTACAATAACACGCTCTACAGATGCAGGTAACCAGGTTCATGGGTGAAGGTACAATCACTCTGCGGTCCATAATTAGATCTTCCGGGAAAACTTCCTGCACAATTCAGCACCCCTGTGACGCCTCATGCTTTGCATTATAAATGCTGCGCTCGTGAATGTAAAGGTGAGCGCTAATTGGCTCCTGTAGCCAAAGACGGTGATAAGTTTAGAAGCCTTTTATCTCCTCACTCATGCCATCATTACATGATTCTTGTTTTTTTCTCACTGCATGGCCTTTAGCCTGTCTTAATTAGCTGTCATGTTCTGTACTGCGCTACCCACTAACACAGCATCACAACAAGAAACATCAGATTATTTAAAACAATGACATATTAGCTCCTCATTAGCCGAGTTCACGTTCAAATTGATTTTTGGACGCTGATGTTCCAGATGAATTCTTCCAGCCGCTCGGATGTTGTTTGTTTCTTTGTGACCAAGTCGACAGTTTTTTCTTTCTCCATTGAAAAATTCATTTTGGCAGCAGCAGAGTCTGAGGGAGAATTGTAGAGACTGAGTGTCCCTGGGGGGCCACTATAGGCTGCATCAACCACCACATACACACACAAACACACACTCAAAGAGTGGCCTGAGGCAACCCTGCCATCGTACCCTCTTTCTCTACTTCAAATTTTATGTTTACAAGGAATGAAAAAAAAAAACTTAAATCATGCTCAACAGTCACGACATAGGCTGGAAATCTGAGCTGTTCTTATCTCAATTCATAAAAAGTTAACTTCAAACCTACTTAGTTTGATTCCCTAAAGTCCTTGTTTCTAACCCCAACCCAAGAATAACATCGGATCTGTATTCATTCAAGCTGCATCGACTCAACGTTGCCCCCTGCTGACAGAGAATAAAACATACAATAAAGACCTTAATAGAGTGAGGACTGCGTTAAAAAGAGCAAGAAAATGTCATTAGTTTAAGATAAAGTGATTTTTATTCTCTTATCTCTTGTTCCCCTGCAGCTTAAATCCATCACGACTTAACAAATACAGGTCAGACCTCGCCTTCATATATTACCTCTGAACAAACAGAGACAGCGCTACACAGATATCACATTTTAAAAAAAGGAAAGACTAATACAGAGACTCAGACAGAATAAGAAGAACAGGAGGTGATGGTACAGTCATACGACGACACAGGAAAGTGCAACTTGAGAAGCAGTCCAGTCTGGTCTTTGAGGAGTACCGAGAGAGGATGTCAAAAACAGATTATTTAACTTTGGGAAGCAGACATCAGGGCAGAGCGAAAAAAAGAGAGCATCAGAGCAGCAGGAGGCGTCACGAGAATGAAGAAGATGAGAACTTAAAGTGATGGGACACAGCAGGGGGAAGGGTGAGACGGTGCTGCAGCACAAAGTGTGACACAGGTGAAGCTGCGAGGAGTCCAGCCTCAGCTTTGGACACGGATGACAACATCCTCCACAGACACACTGAATTTAAAGAAAGGCAGAACGCCTCAGGAAAAGAAGCATCGTGGAGCTTCAGTACAGAGAAATATAAGACTCAATTTGAAGGAGCTAAACAGCTCCATGTAAATTCCTCAGTCAATATCCTCATAAAAAGGGCAATTTCACCCAAATTAACACATTTTTCTCTCTCAACTAATTTAGCAGTGTCTTGAAACGATTCGTTTCATGTGTCGAGCTTTTGAGAAATCTCTCTCCAGAGATTTCTACCACCCATGGAGATCAATAGAGTCTGACTCAAAGTGCTCACAGCTTTAAAAAAATAAGATAAAAATTAAAAAAATCATATCTTAAAAATTTAACAGCAACATCTCCTTCCAGAAACAGTCTCACCCACAGTTTTCACACACACACACACACACACACACTGCTGTGTCCCAATTACAAAGTGTTCTATCAGTCAACACGAGAGATTAACATTATTTACCGTTTTATATGTGCGTAAAACATCGTAACCTGGTACCTTACACAGATTTTTATTTTGTGCCGCTGATTGTTTTGCATGTTCTGAAGGACGTGAACTTCACATCCAAAACAGCTCTCTCTCTCTCTTTTTTGCATGTCTTCCAACTGCTTTGATTTTCCAATTTTCTTTTTCAACCACACACTCAATTTTCAGCTCCTCACAGCAAGGTGAGTCAAATATTTCAAATCAGAGGTGAAAAATTTTGAGGGGGGCAGGAAATTGTCTTTTTGTTACAAAAGATGAACAATGCTGCTGTTTGCCCACAAAGTATCATATTCAATTTAGCTTTATTGAAAGAGGACACTGGCAAAAATTTTAAAGTGCTGATACCCAAAGAAGAGAAGTGACGGATAATTAGAAAATCATTTCCACTATTTTCCGTTTTCTGAGCCAGAATGTGACTTTCCTTTTTTTTCTCTTTTGAGTATGTGCTTCTTTGTGGTTGACATTAGTCAGAGTTCATTACTAGCCCAGGGCAAATTTCAGTATTTTTGACAGTTTTTGACAAGGATTGATCAATTATGGAAACAAACATTGGAAACAGCCCAAGGCAGAGACAGACAAATCAAACCTTTCTGCAAATCTTATTTCAACAAGTCCCACTAACGAAAATCTGTCAGTTTATTTATATATATATATATATATATATATATATATATATATATATATATATATATATATATATATATATATATATATATATATATATATATATATTACATCTTCTTCCCAAAGTGCCGTCTTCCAGACATGATATGACCCACTGCTCACCTCAGAAACATCTGAACTAACATATGAGACCTTACAGTGCTGTGAACGGTCCCTGATAGTGCACACTGCAATCTCACGCCAACATACTCTACACACATACACACATACATACACACACCCACACGCCTACATACACACACACACACTGATATATCTGCTGTGTGGAATAAATGAGGTATAGTCTTTGTCTACTCTTCTACTGCATACAGCGTGGTAAACAACCGAACTCTCAGCGGTGAAATAGGAGCACAGGAATGACTGACAGGGGCTTTGAAATGCACAGATCCCTCTCCACAGACTTCTCATCAGCCGAGACGAGGTGAGGTGAGGGAAAGCAGTGAAAGAAGGTGTCTGGAGTATCTACAAGCAGCCAACAGAAGGTAAACAGTCGTCTGATATGATAAGAGATCACGTTTGTATCGCACGGTGACCGACATGGGCCTCTTGGACTTGGACATCATAAGCTGTAAGATCTGCAGCGTGGTGGGTTAAGATGAAAAGAGAACATTCTCTTTGCTGCATTCGAGTCTGTCGGGAACAAAATAAATTGCAGTCAAGTACAAAATGGGAAAAAAAAAAATCACCGTGATGCGTCATCTTCACTGCGCACATAGAAAATTAAAAACCCATTCACCAAATAAAGCTTTGTAAATTGCACTCTGATGTGGCACAAGTCCCAGCCCCTTCTCCTTAGGTCATTTTGGATATATTTACATTCAGTAGTTCAGTCAAGGATGGAGCAGAGATAGAAAAAGACGAGTTCTTTCAAAGCAGAACTAAATGAGATTTCATTTTGATTACTGGAAGATTCTCCCGGCTGTATCTGATACTGGCAGTCACTTGTGTTTTCCAGCGAGTTCATCAAGTTTTTGCTGCTCTCAGAGACACCTCAGTAACAGCTATGGCCTGCCCCCTGCTGTGCAGTCAGTCTGTTACAGTAGAACCGTCCTCTCCCAGCGTTATTATATGTGGTTCTGCCTGTCAAAAAACAGAAACTTAGACCTCTCTGCTGCCAGTCTGTGGCCGTCTTTGGTTTTTATTGCCTCTTGGAGTGCGGACGGCTCTTAGCGCAGCTTGAGCTTGAAGGCGGAGATCTCCATAGGGTCCAGGCTGATGGTGGAGTCATTGGCCAGAGGCGTGCTGGAATGCATTAGAGTAAGGGAGACGGGCTGCAACAGCTGCAGGTCCAGGTTCTTGAAAAGTCCCGATACGCCCAGCTGCAGAGAGAGGAGGAGATGTCAGACACAGCCAGAGGGGGAAGATCATGCAAATATGGGGAGAGACATTTCAAGTGAAGTCACCACCCCAAAAAAAAAAAAAAAATTAAGGGTGAAAAAGTAGTCTGATGAAGTAAAGTAATAAAAAAAAATCATTTTTATTATCATTCAAAGTTTAGCATGAGTAAAAGATGAGATGTATCAGCTGCAAAAATTATCTCTGGTACAAACACCGTAAATATTGAGTCTTATTTTATTGTGGCTTAAGATCCAAGCAGCACTTTAAAGGTAAAGAAAGTCACTCTTAACTGCTTATGGCATAAGAACTTGTTATGCAAGACATCATACATGTTACATAATCGTATCGTTTGTGTGTATGATACTGGTCCAAAACTCTAAATGATAAAAGTGGCATAAAAGATAAATAATTACAGGGCTGTTTAGTTGCACTTGGACTCTTAGCCTCAGTGAGGATTTGGTTACTTTTCACCATCAAACAGATCACTGCTAATGCGAAACGAATGGAGAGCTCAGTGGAAAAATACAAACACAGCAGATGGTCGTCCTTATTTGTCCTCTGTTTTTTCTCCAGAGTGTGCTTTTTTGTCTGTCCATGTTTGTGTGTGAGTGTGTTTTTTTTCCACCCTGACCTGTCCCTGTGTGGTGGTGCAGTTGAAGCCCAGGTTCTGAGTCTCCAGGCCACAGTCTAGCCCCAGACGGTGCAGAATCATAGCCGTGTATGGAGAAGGAGAGTGGGGGTCCTGCTGCTCACACAAACACGGAGTCACCACAGGGAACATTTTCAAAGTCAAAACACACAAAATCTGAAAGGTAAATTGTTCTGATTTATATTTTTGGTTACCTGGCTCTGGATGCTGCGCAGGTTCAGCAGGTGGAAGTCACACGGCATGATGGACTTCAGAGGGGCGAAGGTTTGCAGAGGAGGGATCCCGCGTCTTTTAGGCAGGACGGGCAGCGCAAGGACATCGTGGTTTAGGAAGGCATTGGTCATGTGACTGAGGATGGAGGGGAAGCTGGTTGTTGCACTGTCCTGCATCTGGAGGAGGGCAAACACAAATTAATACCACGAAAAACAGAACCTTAAAGCTCTATAGAGATGCTGTTTTCTCTGATTTAACTACACAAGGAATGGGCTCTTACTTTGTTTTACAAACAGAAACTATATTTCTAATCAGACAGTCAGCACTAATCAGTCCAGATTTGTTTTGTTACAGCCACAAGCACTGCCGTGTCAAAGAGAAAGTTCATCCTCCACACGTCAGCAGTTTCTCTACAGAGCTAACCGCCACATTGCAGCCAAAGCCTTCCACTCTCTGTCGTCTGCTTGACAAATGGTATCATTTGTTACTTTCACAGATGTTGTCATGAAGATGGACCAGTTTGGCTACAGCTACCAGGTGGAGGAGAGAAAAAAAAAGGGACTGGAGGATCTACAGATCGCACGTAATAATATGCACTAACTAGCATCCTCTCTGTTGCCAAGGCAACATTACCTCATAACCTCGGCCAGTCAACATTTCGGAGAGGAAAGAGTGAAACAAGGACGAGAGTTTGGCAAAGAAGCCGTCATGCTGAAAGCAATTCAGTAAGAAAAGATGAGAGAAAACAAAGTTTAGAGGACAAAATGAGACATATGGGAGGTGATAAGAATAAAAAGTTGGTTAATAGAAAAGGTGTTAATGACAACAGAATAAGGACGTGGCGTTCTTATATGCCACAGACATGCACAAAGCCCATCAGCAGTGAAGACTCAGACGTGGGCTGTAATCTAAAGAGCGCCTGGCTTCAATAACCACCCTCGCTGTCGTCTTTCTGACCTTGTTGCCAGTGGATCTGCTCTCCAGCAGCAGTCTGAAGCGGTTGGCTGTCTTTTTGTTGTCCTTCAGGCCTTGACCCAGCCCGCGGTTATCATCCTGCATCAGCCGCCGGTCCATAATCACTTCGAGCTGGCCTACAGGAGGAGGAGGAAGAGGAGCAAGGACAGTGGCTTTAATGCAGAGCTTTTGTGTTGAACTTTAAAACATCACTCAGGGGAGATAAAAACTCTATTAGCTGTTCGTCCTTTACAGACGCCTCCATTACTCACACAACGGTGATAAAAGGATTAACTGAGTACATTAATGTGAGACCATGAACTGGCTGCTCTTTGAAAAGATCTTGTGAGAAAAGTGAGAGAGGTTTTCATGATATAAAAGGAGAGGGGCAAAACAGAAAAGACAGAGATGGAAAATGACACAACATTAAAGAAAAGCATGAAAAATTACAGACCGTTCTCCAGGCTGCTGACGCCCAGTGACTGAGCGGTGTGCAGAGTCAGGCGGTGATGGCTGTCCTGGATGTACGCCTGGCTGGGCATGGGGTAGAAGTTGGCCTGCAGGGGGAGCTTTAAGTGGTTGTGACGAGGCTGCATCTTCAGGGGAAAAAAAAAATCAAAGACTCAATGAAAACAGTTCAGACTTTAAAGTTCAGGCTACTGGAAAAAAAAAAGAGATGATAGAAAAATCAGGCTGAAACTCCATAAAGTAATTTCTCTCCGTTGCTGTGGCTGTGACTGACCTGGAAACCGTTAAGATCCGTGTAAAAGATGCCTCCACTCTGGATGTCTGTTGTCAGTCTCATTGCCAGCTCCTTATTGGTCTGATCTCTGATGTCAACCATGGTACTGATGTCCACAGATAACCCATCCACGCCTGAATATTAAAAACAACAACACCTTACAAAACAGCTGCTCGGAGGACTCAACATTCAGATACTGCAGTTCACAAGAGACAAGAAACACCAAATGTGATTGAGCAAATAAATTTGGATAAAATTTTACTGCTCATCGATAAAAGTTTTTCAATGACATTCGTTTGAGAACAGAGACTGCTCTCTTATTTGTGAAACCTTGATAATAAAACAGATCGTCTTCACTCTGAGGTCTTAAAACCTAAATTTGAGGAAGCCTGAGGTGGTGGAAATCTGGAAATCATATACTGCCTCGAGATGTCCCTCTGTTGTGAAGATCTTATGTCATTTCAAAACAACTATGAGAACATTTCTGTATTTCTCTTTCTCTGCTGAGTGGGAAAACACTCCGTTTCCCATCTATACTGTGAAAAAGTGATTCTAAAGAAAATTTAAACAGAGGTAAAGAAAAACCAAAACAGGATCCAACCTCCATCACATTTTTCCATTTACCTCCCTCTCTTGTGTACTTGTTGATATTAGTTTTCTTTGGCCACTTTAAGTATTAAACAGGCTGTTAACACAGAAAGTGCTTACCTAATTGAATTATAAATAGTAATTATGTACAACATATTGGCTCCTTTTGCATTGTACCATCTGCTGCCTTTTAACTGAACATAAAAAGCTTTCGCAAAGCCATCTGAGCAGATTCCAGTTTGCATTTTTGTGTGTTTATTACCTGGCACGTTGTATATGCGAATAGCCTGCTGAAAGTGCTGGTAGTGTGCCACCACCTCCGAGAAGAGCGGCCCCTCCACCACACGCACAACAGGAGGCTCCTTCTGGTTGTAAGGCTGCAAACAGGAAGAGATTTTGAATAAGTTATAAAAATGCAAGAGGAAGAATAAGTGGTGAGGCACAGAGAGCCAAAGAAGCCCATAAAACATAAAAAAAAAAAATCAAGACAAAGATGAAACGGCACCGAGTGTGTCTGCTTTCCTGCACCCCTGAGCGCCCCAGCATGGTACAATGACACACTC
Source organism: Labroides dimidiatus (assembly GCA_030710495.1). NCBI lineage: Eukaryota > Metazoa > Chordata > Actinopteri > Labriformes > Labridae > Labroides > Labroides dimidiatus. Next base: position 15,217,648 of record CM061147.1, read on the forward strand.
CACAAGGGGCATGTTACCCGAGCCGTTGAGAGGCAAAGTAAACATTCGAGACGCAACAACAGAGATAATACCTTCGCTTTCCCGTCAGGAAGAAAGAGGTACGCTCCACTTTTGTCTTTGGAGGGGCGAGTGCCGTAAACCATGAACTGCATCTGAACCTTCACTTCCTGGGGATCATCTTTGCGCTTGATACTCTGCAGGGAAATAAAGAACAGCTTAGAATTAAAGACAAAAAAAAAAGACGGAACTTGGGGGAAAAAAATAAGATGAAAGGATGTTTGATCAAAGTGTACATGGCACATGTTGTTCCTAGTCAAACATCATGGAAAATCAAGCTGAGGTGGTTTTTATCCTCCTTAAGATCAAAGTCACCACAGGCGCCTTTAAATCTAAACGAAAGATTTCCTTGACAGGAGCAGCGGTCGATAAACTACAAACCTCCAGCAGGCCGGTGGTTCCAGAGAAGCCCAGCGTGAGTGACTGACTGCTGATGTAGAAAGTCTGAGGGTCAGACTGCTGGGAGCGAACGGGGAGAGGATCCCCGGCCCGAGCAGTGGTGCCTCGATTGGAGTGCCTGAGCAGGGTGTCGGAGCGAAGCGTCATGGGCGAGTCTGGAGCGTCGTAAACATGGAAGACGGCTAAGCCAAGCGGAGGCAGACGAACCATGAATGTTGCCTGGATGAAGAAAAGTTACATATAAATTAATTAAAGCAGGAATTTGAGTGAACTCTGGCGTGTTAAAGGTTGTGTTTTACAGCTCAGAATTAATTTTCTCCCTAATGTACACCACCAGGGTTGACCATAATGCAAGTCATTAAAAGTTAAAAGCATTTACCCATTAGCAACACTGTGCCATAATTAAAATGTGATAAGTGATTTTGTTAATGTGCCTGTGTTTCTCTGCGTCTCATTTATATTTATGACTTTCTGTGGGAGGAGAAAAGTTTATTCCGGCACAATAAATGAATTTAGAGAGTTCTGGAGACGCAAATGGGAGGATTTTATTCATACAGCAGATTCAATGTATGATTCGAGCTGATTCAACCGGTGTGTTTTTTTATTTGTCTGTGTGAGAAGAGAAAGGAAACACTGGAGCAAGGTTGCTGTGAGACTTCAAAAAGGAAGAGGTGGCAAGTATGCATGAAACTGTGACACTTCTTTATTTACAGGTAAATTTCTACTCTTGGTACTTTCGGCTTTACAGTAGAAATACTCTTTTTCAAGGCTTTCAGGAGGAACTTGTCTCTAAAGGTACCTCTACCTCACTTCAACACTTATTTTGTATCCTGATAAACTCAAACCTGGGGTATTAAATTCTCTTATATTTTTCTTTTTATTAACCCGTCTCTATGACTGCTTAAAGTACAACCAGAGTTTTGTGTTTCTTCTTGCAGCTACAGTATCTTTAAGACCCTAGCCTCAAGCAGAAATACGATAAAAGCAACTCGGGTCTAGTAAGCTCACTTCTCCATAACCCCACAACCCAGATTCCTTTTTGTAGTTTTTCTGCACAACCAAACAAAAACTCCAGAGACAAACTCAAGCCATCTTATCACAAGTCTTTCAAAGTTTACTCAAGCTACGATACACTCAACCAAAAAGACTCCAACTAAACTATGTGCAAATGATTCAGAGGTATAAATTGAACTTCACTTCACCTGTTCATTTACCCAAATATCTCACACACGTGAGAGCAAACAATTCATTCAAACCGGACACTTCATAGACATGAGATCAGCTGCACATCCATCTTTCCAATTTGTATGTTTTGTTGTCTAACAGTGCACATTCCAACACCAGCTTGCATCACTCACTCACTCACAACACTGTGACTCTAAATTCTTTCACTTTAAGCACACAATGACAATGACTGAGACTCAAGCTCTGTAAAAATTGCTTTGAGTGCGCAGCAGTTTTCTGACTGAACAGGTCAAGCAGGAGTTTGTAATGTGCGACACTGCTGCTGAGCTGGTGGTACGCCAATTTCACCATCTGCAAACCTGCGGTGGCCTAATGAATTCAATCTCTTACCTCAAATACTTCAGCACTCATCTGACTCGCAGAGCTCCACTGAGCGCTCAGTTGCACGGGGAGGGTCTGTCCGTCCTCGGTGAGCACTCGCACCCTCACGGTGTTGACCAACACAGTCACCGCACACAGCCGCTCCTGCTCGATGGGGTTGAACAGAACCACGTACCTGGTGGGGGGAAAGCAAAAGCAATAAGATGCACAGTACGGAGGGGGAGTGGTTGAAGGAGGGAGGGAAAGGAGATTAAACATTTGAGGGGATGCAGATAATACCTGGGTCCTGCTGGGTCCAGCTCGATTAAAGTTCGCTGAGGCAAGGAGTCTTGCGTAGCGCGCCTATCGTCCTGCAGAAATGAGAAAAATAGCAAATTTAAATGCTACTACAAGGAACAAATATGCAGGATCTTCCAATTGTTTTTGACACGGTTAGCAAGAATGCTCTTCAATATTTCCAATTACCGTTTCCAGGAATGGCTCTGTCTGATAAAAGCGATAAAACTCTTTGTTCTTCATCACCAGGAAATGAGCAGCGTTGATTATCACTCTCTTCAGACCGATCAGTGAACGCAGTAATCTAGGGAGACAGGAATAAGGGAATGGCTCAAAGCCCCAGTCACAGCAAACAACTTTTAATTTGCTCCAATGTGTTGAGCAGATAAGTACAAATTAGCCACAGAAAACACGAGAATAAAGATGAGGAGCACGTCTTTCGCACAATATAAACTCTCAAATCCATGCAGTTCTTCCTGATATAGATTCTTACCTGGTGCCGTAATCAACAACAACATTCTCTTTGGCAGTGCCCGTGATGGCGTCATGATGTTGGAAGAGAGCCACAGATCGCCTGGCATCGACCAGCAGAGCATAATCAGACACCGGGTAGCGCCCTTCCATGCCAGCATGGCGCGCGTTTGCTACGGCGAGACTGTAAAGGATCTCTGCACCCCTGAGAGACATCACAAACACTTAGTGAGAACAACGAGGCAAAACAGCTTCTTTTGTTATGCTCAAGGTGTGTGCACATGATTACATCGAACAACCTTCTCCTGTTTCCTCAGCAAACTGTCCTTCATTTTCCCATTTTTAGAGTAACAGGAGTTAACATTTGTTTAAAACAGGATCTCTTTTTTGGTATCAATATCTAAAATTCGTGAAAGTGGCTCATGGGGAAGCATTTTTTTTTTAACTTGTAGCTTTCTTTTGCTCAGATTTTTGAATATAGCAGAGAAAGAAAGAGAGAAACAGAGAGGGGGGGGGTGTCTTAAGTAACCTAGCCTAAAAATGTTATCCAGTGTTTGATTGACAGTCCTGTAGTGTGACTTTAGGATCTTGCTGATGCATGCATGCTTCTTAACTAAGTTCAACACACCTTTACCTATTTGCAATGCAAAGAGATGAAGCCCCTGTTGAAAGTCTCACTCTCATTTGCATCTTCAGGATACATCAAAGGTAATGTCAATTATCAGTGATATGGTTACACCGGTCTCACCTGAGGTGTGACTCTATAACTCGGTCCAGGCTCTTGTAAAAAGGCCGAGAGGTGAAATAGCCGGTCCAGTAATGGTCCTCACGGTCCGCATATGCAAAGAAATCCCCACTGAGCACTGGAAAGTCTGCAGGTCTGGATCCCGGGGCCACTCCGTGTTCTTTGTAGACAGCACTGAAGTAGTCGGTGAGGGTCCCAAACTGAGCCTGAAACAGACAAACACAAACAAGCACTAAAAAAAATAATTCACTCACGCACAGCTGAACAAACAAAAGAGAAAGTTTCTCATTAGTATGCATGCACCTGTCATCTTACATGGCATCTTCAGAACAAAACAAAAAGTCGTGATGAGTTCTTTGTTCTCCCGGAGATAAAATGGCACTGCATGATTCAGTATGACAAGTAAGGTTTTACATTCGGATACTCAGTACATCAAACAAACACAAATCAAACAGACGCTGTCGTGAACTCCAGCCAGAAAAAGATGAAGCGCACTGATGTTTCTCAGGAGCTTTTATTTATGTTCAGCCTCGTCCATATTTTGAACATAAGCTTAGAGCTGATCTCCTCAAAACACTGTAAGAGCTACCAGACAGACAAAAAATACGAAATTAGCTCTTACAAAATATACAGGACAATAATTAACTCACTAACCAATAATTATACTGGTTAGTATGACTAAGATGAAAAGTATGACCAATCACTTTAAGGAGGCATCTAAAATGTGCAAAAAAATCCCCATAAACAACATAACACACACTGCAGCTAGGTGTTAAATTATCCCTTAAAAAAGAGACTTTTATATGTTGAAGCGCAAAGTTGTGGTTCTTTCTCTTAACAGGTAAAATAACCTGTTTCCCTTTGTTTGCGTCAAGTCGCGCTCTTTTATTTATGATCTCCACTCCCACTAAGTGACTACCAAAATAAAATACCCTCACTATAAAAGTGACACAATGAAATAAAGGCTTGAAGTAAATAGTCATCTGAAGAATAAGTTGTTTTTATATAATTTACAGACACCAAAAAGACGATAACATTCTTCTGGAGACAGAAAAAAATTTATAACTCACTTGTACATGCATCTCTGGGTGAGAGTTCATGTAGTCGAAGAGCTTCTGGTAGTTCATGTACTGCTGGTCCCACTCCAGGGCTTTGTCGTAACGGAAGTCATCTCCCAGGGGGACAAGAAGCACCTTACTGCGGTAGAGTTTGGACTTTTTTCGGTACTGATCCAAAAGTAAGCTCGCTCTGATAGATAAAATGGGAAAAAGAGAGTACTGGAGTAAAAAATGAGGAAAAAACTTGAGGTCATATTTCTTGGCATTCAAACCACCTTGCTTTGCATTTCCCTGATTTATAGAAAATTACTGTGGCCTTGAAAAGAGGAGGGTCAAACTAGCCTGCGGGGTATTTTCCATTAGCTCTTCTAAAATGTTCTTAAGGTCTCTTAAAAGTGGCTTAATGAGACTGCAAGAATATCGTTGTTCTCCCAGAGGTTATTCACCCTCTCAGGCTGTTTTCATTGGCGCAGTTCAAGTGAAGTTTATTTGTAAGGGACCAGAACAGATAACAACGACAGCCCTGACCTGACTCCAATGCATCCAAGTTCTACACAAGGAAAGCAATCAGCGTTTGGCATTGCTGATAAAACAGCTCGGCAAATGATGGCTTCCTGAGGCTGACACGGTAAACAAACATATTCAAATAGAGAGACTAGACCAAAACACAAAGAGGAGAGGGCGTTAAATAGCTGAAACCTCTGTCCTATTGAGGAGATGATCTATATCATCTCTTTTAAAATGTCTAAAATGCACTTTGCATTTCTGTGCTGACCGGTTTTGTCACTTTGGAAGCTGACATGCACACTGCGACTCTGATGATCACTGTCAGCATCAACTGATCTGCCCACTCATTTCTTAGTGAAAAGACTTCAAGAGATTTTCTGGGTCTGACCAGACTCTACTATCTCCTAGATACAACCAAATATCTTTATTGACCAACTCATTTCATTTTCATGTACCAAGAAATAAGAAAAAACATGCTTTTTAAAGGCTTAAAATCATAAATATTATTTAATTATAATACATTTTTAGCTCAAATATATCAATATAGCAGCCAATAGACCATTTGTTAGCTAGCAAAGCTGGGATATGCATATTGTCACCACTAGCACCCGGACTGTCCCAGATTAAGAGTAAACAAACCCATATGGGTTACCTCTCCGCCACGTTAGCCTCCACCACTGTTTTTGGGGGCACCTTCCAGGGACAGTTAATCCGACCTCCGGGTAACCTCTTGAAATCAAACTGACAGCAGATCTTGGGGTCAGGCCCGCAGGTGTGAGGCACATCATAGCTGTAGAACGGCATCATGTGGCAAAACATGTCTGTGCTGGATCCAAAGTCTGTCAGAGCAGGGAAGAAAGAACAGGCTTGAAAAAGGTCCACTCTTGTTAGTAGTCTCATCAGAGAGGACTGAATTTCACTCATATCACGAGTATTACTTCAAAAAAAGGTTGTTTTTTTGTAATCGAATAAACAGCGTGTTTACAAACATGTAGGTAATTTAAATCTATGGCTTCTGTGTTCATCAAAAACACACTCAAAGGTAATCCTGGATGAAACAGCATTAATTAACTCTTTATTACAAAATGAATCTCCAAAAGAATTAATTACCTCAAACTGATCGAGTGTGTTGTATCAGAGGATTGTTCCATTACGAACAAATGGACTGTAAATCTTGAGCAGATGTTCGATTCATTAAGAAATAATAATGAAGACAGCTCTTCCTAAGCTATCACACGCAGACTGTTCTTCTAAACTTTCCCTCTCTTTCAAACGCCATGATAAGAAGGCATGACTCATCCTGCCATGAGCTTAACAGAGATAAGCACATGAATCATATGATGTCTCTAACTCTGCTCCACTCACCCCAGGCCTGCCTCCACATAAACTCCAGGCTGCGGGTGGATGCAAAGTGTTTTTTGATGGTGTAGTGGACTCGCTGGATGAGCATGCTGGTCAGGTTGGCTCTCTTCAGCAGATAGGGCATTGTAGCGCTGTGGCCGAAAGGGTCCACGGCCCACCCGCTGCGGGGAGTTATACCTATAACAGCAAGCAGGAAGCAAGCGTTTTGATTTAAGGTGAGATAAAAGAAGAGATGCGTCTCTGAGATAATCATTTTCCTCCGCAGGAGGTAGTGAAAGTAGCACAAAACACTTTATCACCAACAGAGTGAAGGCTACACCTGCTGCATGCAGGATGAAAGGCTCTAATTTTATCATTACACACTGAAAAGTGTTAATCTTTTATTTTAGAATCTAAAAACTGAGGCAAAGTACAACGAAATATGAGGGGTAAAAACTTTCTAGAGTTATTGTTTTTACCAAGATTCCTCTCCAACCACTGATGCCCCTCAATTAGCTGGTCTATCATAGCAAAGTAGTGAACATTAGCTTCATCCGTCATCACCCATCCGCCTGTCACAATCTCCAGTTGCCCTCCGAGGATCAGTCTGGTGAACAGAGAGGATTAAGAAAGCAAGGTGAGGATAATCCAGCCCTTAAGAGGGAGAGTCACATTAAGCAGATAACAAACTATTTTTAGAGCTACAGCATTCAGCAGTAGCAGATACTACTCATTGTGTAGAACACTGTATTTAAGGCTTGCGGGCATTTTAGAATTAACCGTGACTCACTTGCGCATCGCCTCCTGCTTGTGTATGTCTGCGCTCTCCCACCACTTGGAGAAGAAAGAAATCTCAGACCAGATGAACTTCCTGCGAGGATCTTCTGCCAGCTTCACCACCATGTTGTTTAAAATGTGTTGCGTCTGGTCCGTGAAGTACTTGTCAAAAGTCTTGATCCAACCTAACAAGACAAAAGATAAATATGAGCAATTTTCACACCACAGTTTGCAAACAGACTGTCCACAAATTGAACAGTCTCTTCAAATCCTACCTCCACCCCAACAACCCTTTTTTATTTTTTTTACAGCAGGTCGATACAGAGACAAGAACATTGAGCAGGTGAGAGACTGCGGAAAAAGTACTGCACCAGATCAAAAATAAAGTCATATTTAATTCAAAGAGAGCTGTTCTCCCCCAGAAAGCTATTTGGTAGCAGAGTGGCTAAAAAGTGAGTCACTTCGAGGCATTTTGCCCTTTTTGGAGCTTAACTATGTGAAACACCATAGGTTATATCTCACATATTGTAGCCAGATGTACACCGTTTTACTGAGATCATTCTGCAGTTATGCAGAAATAAATTCAGCACAACTGAGATATTGAAGCTAACCCTAGCTTGCAGTAAGCTATGAACGAAAGCTTTGCTCACTTCTTTGACCTGCTTCTCTTAAATTAGCTGAAACTTTTAAAGTCACAACTGAGATGTTACTGGTGAAACTTCTTTATATTACATCATCTTGACTTCGCAGTTTGACTTTTGGGTCTCTTAACCCAGGGCACAGAACATTGCGTAATAATTGAAAGAACACTTGCAACACAGATTAATTAAATTGAGCTCCAAAATTAGGCCTAGTGTCACAGCTGAAAGAAAAAAAAAAGATGCACGTCTCTGCAGTTTGCCAACATCATTATTATATGATTAATATGTTGGCAAGAACCTTGGTAAGTATATGGTAGGCTGGTAAAAATGTTTCATAGAAATGCCAATCTAAAATAACATATTCAACAAACCAGCCTTGAAAAAGGAGGATTTTTCCAGTGCCAGCGCTTCTGTAATTCCTTTGTTTGTGTTTGTGTAATGATAATGAGGAAAAAATAATAAAACTGAATTACCTCAGACCGCACTCAGGTAAATTACAGAGACATTTAAAATGTTCAACAAAGTTGTTCCATGTGTTACACCTTCTGGCCTCACCTGGATCATTATGAGAGTGAGGCACCACAAATACTTGGAGAGGTTCATTGTCCCACTCTTCAGGGTCATAAGTTATGTCAAAACCCTGTTTCCAAACACCTCCATCAGGGTTATCAAACTTGAGGAGAGAGTACACATCCAGCATCTGAAAGAACAAAACATAAGCTTATCACTTGCTCCAGAATAAAACCTCCAAACAAACTTCCAAAAACCAATATGCTTCACATTAACAACATCTTTTAGTTGCGGTTGAAATCTTTGATCTGGCAAGCCCACCTGAACGTCTGTTTTACCACGGCTGCCCACAGCAAATTGGCAATCCTGGGGTTTAACGGCGAGGAAAGTGGGACGGCCATCAAAGGGTAGGACCCAGGAACCATTGGCACTTCTGAAAGGCAGGTGGCCGCTGGGAGACACAGCTCCTGTGTCTGTGAGCTCCATCACAGAGTCCTTTATGTGGCTGATGATTTGGTGGTTTTCCTCCAAGAGCTGCTCCAACTGCTCTATTCGGTTCTGCAGAACTGAAATTTGGCTCTAAAGACAAAGGCGCACACAAATAATAAATCATGCAGCTGTGTTGCTTCATACAACATCTATGCACCAAACCCACAATCTAACAGTGTGCTGCAGGAAAAGAAAATGAATTTCATGACAGGAAACAATATGATCTGTAATCTTTTGACTTGAAAAAGCTAACGAAAAGCAGTATGGGACCAATTAGGCTTGATGGAATTCATGCAAATCTTATCTATTTTTCTGGATTATTCAAACCATCCAAGATACCACAGGCAAAGAAACAACTGTATAATACAACCATTAGAGAAGTCTTAATTTCAGTGTCTGCTTTGGTCTTAAATTTCATGCTTCACAACAAAAAAGAAGGATAACAGATCAGTCAGTTCTCTCACAGCCATTTTTCTTACCCGAGGAAAGTTCCCGCCACTCTGTCGCCTTGCAGGGTCATGTTGGACTCGATCCAACATCAGATATAGTGAAAACACAGCCACACAGAATATGGCCCCTCCACACACTGTCACCTGTTTCCTTAGCTTCATCCTTCCCTGCAGCAGTCCTCTTTCCGGGGTTTGAGTTTTAAGAAATGACCTTGTCCGCTGTGCACTTTTTTCCAGCACACAGAGTAAAGTCCTTGAAAACTGGAATGTAATCCGTTGCTGAGCAGAAAAAAATATGGAAAGTAACCAGCTACACCCGTGTTGATGGTTCAGTTCCAGTCCTGTGATGCCTCCTGCCTTCACTCACCATACTGAGGCCACAGCAAAGAAGGCTTCAGCAGTTTTATTGGTGGACAAGTGTTTCAAATCAGCAATAGCTGGCATGTAGTCTGTCAGCTTTGGCCGAACCACAGCCACCGGTGGTCTCCTTCAAAGTAGCCCTTGTGCTCAACCATCCAAACCAAGGGGGCTGCAGGGAGAAAAAAAACAAGCACCACAGAGAGGGGGTCTCAGACAGGGACCCTACTGTCCCCTCTGCATGATGTTTGCCCCTGCAAGCCTGCTATCTCTGTCCAGTCCCTACTCCCTCTGCACAGTCCAATCCATCAGTTTCATCCTTCAGTTTAGTCAGCCTTCAGAGTCACAACAGTTCGCACACCAGGATGGAAAAAAAAGTGGGCTAAGTAAAACAGAGAGCAACTTGGCTCAGAACAGCAGCTTTTTATGCAGGACTTGACTATGTCCCAAGTAGCTCCAGGAATTAAAATGAAACAAATGTCATTCTTCTCTTTGTAGCATGGTGACAGCAGCTCCACTGAGGCAGCATGGACAGTACAAGTTGAAATCACATCAGAGGATCTCCTTTAGCTGTTGAGACAGGTTTTTTTTTTTAATCAATACATGGAGAAGGTAAAAGTGTGTGGCCGCAATCCTCCAGAGTGAAGCTGTCCCTAGCAAGAAAATAAATAAAATGCATGTAAAACATAAAGTCATAAGGCAATGCTGGGCAGTCTCCTGTGTTTCCGTGTTGCAGCACTAATAGATGTCTCTGCTTTCCTTTGTGTGTAAATCCAACAGGATCCTAATCCGCGTTCTCTTCAAGCTGGGGCGATTTTAGCATTCCCACAGAGAAGTGGGATAAAAACCTGGCACTAATTTCCTTAGACCGACAGACAAATAGCTTCACTATCAGCAGGAATACCACTGTTTTTGGAACATCTGAACCCGATTATAAATATGCACAAACATGGACAGCTTTGTAAGCAGTGTTGTCTGACAGAGACTACAACCCCCACAATGTAAATTCATCCCACCACACCTTTGGATTTACATTTCTTTGCACAAACTGACGATTCGCTCTGCAGTTTACTGACAAAGGTTTGTTCACATGTAAAGGTCAAACTTGTTTGACTTTATCGCAGTCAGTTGGCTGGTCAACACTGCGATATTCCAACTTAAGAGCATTAAAATACCTGCATTACAGGCATTGACCCATGTGAACCTCCAAACACGGCAACTAGTTAATTCATTTAGCTCGTTAGCTCATTAGAGACATCGGAGTACCGTGTCAAACTTTAACCATCCTGGTTATGTTACGGATAATTTTCGTTGCTGACATGTAGCGAAATTAGCTAGCGTTAGCTTTCATTACTGAGTTACCCTAAAACTGCTCTGGTTTATGAGTTAGCCTTACGTGTAAGGGGAAATTCCTCATAACCAATTTCATTTCCTGGTAAATGCAGGTGAGCGGCTGCTTTTCTGCATCAGTGAGGAGCCTCTGTTGTAAGGTAAACATATATCCAACGTTAAAGACAGATAGCCAGTGTCGTCTTGATATCATTAAGACAATACGTGACTGATATGTCCGGGCTAACCGTTTACTTTTTCTCTCAACCTCACCTTACATTCATGAACGACCTTGGTATCATGTCTCTTTGTGATCAAAATAATAAACCACTGATCTAACCTGTCAAAGGAGCGAGATCCTGAAGAGAGCCCCGGTGTGTGCGTGTCTTTAGCTCCAGGCTGTCAGATCACCAACTGAACCACCTAGCTTAGCACCAAAGAGCTGCTGCAAAGGCTTCTGGGAGGAGGGGAGTTGCGCATCCGTTGGTGATTGGTCAGCAGCTTCAGAGCCTGATAAAATAAATATGAATAAACCTTTCGTTAAAGGAACTAAATAACGAAAAACATGTGAGGGTGCAAAACAAGATAGCACTTGTTTTTAGAGTCGGAAACACTAATGCGTTCGAAATGAAGATGAGCAATGCTCTCTCATAAGTAATAACAATACTACATAGTAGTTTAGTTTATAGGAGTTGCTGGAACAAAGGAGGATTCAATTCCACCTTGTGATCATATCCTTGGCATGGAAAACAAAACAAAACATAAACCAGCCCATGATAATTAATTTCTCAAGTTCCCTACTATGCTTATATGAAGAAATTAATTGTGTTTTATTTTTATTCATTTATTTTAAAGTGCGACATAACATTTTAATGAAGCTGAAACTAAATCATTATTCCGTGATGTGTTTGGTTATTTGGGACACCAGGTTTGATATATTAGGACACATGTCATTATCGTGGTCCTGACATTACAGGGGCGGGGGGGGTAAACTGAATTTTTCTTACCCTGCCTTCACCACTTCTGTGCACTCATCAATGGCTCCTTTTATTTTTTCTGCACTCAACTTTTTGTTAGTTTTCTTCCCTACAATTTTCTCCTGATCTTGCATTCTCCTTTGCAATGGCATTTAATTAAGCATGGACAGAGGTTAAACCACAGATAAGACAAAGTGATCTGGACCCATAAAAGCAAAACCCACACTGGCTCCAGCAGTCAGTTATTACTGTTGCTTTGCCACCACTTTCACACTTCACACTTCACAGTTAAACCCCATTTTTGGTTAAGCCTCTTTGGTTAAGCAATATTGTTGATACTGCTGAGCAACTTGGAAGTTTTACAGATTTGTACAGATTTTGATATCATGTTTGCATGTGTGGACCCCAAAAAGGGTAGCTATCTGAGTAGAAATTGCTGTCATCCCTAGTATCTAGTATCTAGGCTGACAAAACAGAGGGCATCATGAATAGCAAAACCAAAAAAGCACAATAATTTTTCTTTAACTTGTGTATTGTTTTTCATAGAAAGACATACTGAAAACTTTCTTCTTTGATCAAAATATCATTCGGGGGTGGCTGTTTTTGTTTCCAGCACAGAATGATCAGCCTTTGAGCAAGGAGAATCACAAAGCCGATTACTGTGTGGGCTGTACCCGTGATAGTGAGCCACAGCAGTTTCTGGTCTGATCATCTGCTCTGATAAACCACAGAGAGTCCAAAATACAAAAGTCTAACAATTAGATAACCCCGGGCATGGAACAACACATGTCCACTCATGGCCTCAGACAAGCTTTAATATGTCTCGATATTATGTTAAAGGGAAATTAAATTAAGTAGTTCTTAGGGTTGACTCAACTAAGAAGGCAGAACCATAAAGGGCTTGGAATTGAAATAAGTCTTTAAATCTTTTTAAGATAAATGACTTTCATGTAGTCTTTATTATGGTCTTCTGGGTAGAAAATGCTCCAGTTAAGGGAAATGCGTCCCTTTGTGACAATAAAATTTGATGATGTCTGGTTTTATCTGTGGCAGGAAGAACTTACCTCTCTCTTTCAAGCTATAGGTAAGCTAAACTGGATGACATGATGTTACTGGAAGCTAATTTAAAGTTAAATTATCAAGCGGCATTAGCCTGTCTGTGGCACTATCCCATAAACAGATTGGCTCAAACAGTGCTGCCAATTTTAATCATTACATCACAAAGGCTCAAGACCTGAATGACCGCTGTAGAGAAATGAACACCACTGAGCAGGTGAACAAAACCTGAGAATCCCATTGTAGGAACTAGAGTGATGCCTCACAGGTGAGTTCCATTGTTGAGTTCTTTCAGTGGCTCATTACACAGCTCTTTATGTGTCCATGAAAACAGGAGCTTAGATGACACTTCACTAATTAATTTAACAGATTGTGTGGGACACAGCATGAACAGATGGTGTTGTTTCAGTTTTGTGTAGTCAGAAGAGACTAATAGATTTTGGTGGGATCCAAAAAAGACCCTGCAAATTTTCTACGATTGAGTTGTAGAGTTTCTTGCTTAAAGTCTTGAAAAATACAATAGAGTTTACTCCAGCAAGACCAAACCACATTCTGAAAGTATTATCTCTCTAAAAACAAAGTTGTGATGAAAAACAAATGTTTACACAGCTGGACTTCATTTTGTTTAGTTCCCTGATGCTGTCACTGAGTTTACTAGATCCCCTGAGGATTTGGTATGCATGAGGTCTCACAGCATGCTCAACCTTCAGGAAATATTTACCAGCTATCCATTGAGGCTCATCCTCAAAAGTCACAAAGCAGGTATCGTAATTGGATAGCATGACCAGGAGTATCTCTGCCCCGAGCCTGAAAGGAACTAACTTGTCTCCATGGCAACACAGGTGTACAACAATGGTGCTTGCTTGTCCCAGTAAACGAGAGTTCCCAAGTGACTGATGCAGGAAATACCAGACCAAGACAATTTCTTTGACTGTGAACTGAAGGAGGATATTGCTGTGAATGTATTTATGTTCTATCATCAAGATAAACTCAATAACATCACTCTTTAAACTTAACTTTCTTTTACTTAGGTATAATCATTAAAAAAATGTACTTTCTTGAAAACTGGCTTAAACTCTATTTGAATGTTTGCAATTATCCTTTACTGCAGTTTTTGATCAACTTTCCTTTTGCAGATTAAAACAGTGTGCTATATTTTTCCTTTATATTTGCATTAAATGTACGTGGAATTTGTTCATTTGAGTACAGGAACATTTAAGATTGTTTATTCAGTCCAGTGTCTTTTATGCAGTGTATTGGGTCTTTACTGGTTCAGAAACTTTGAATTAAAATCAAAATTTTGAAAGCATGGTTCAACGTAATTTATAAAATTATACGTTTTTTAATCATTATTTTTATTTTTAGTGCTTAATAAAACACCATTTAATCATTATTTATACTTCCTGGTTAATAACAGTTATATAAAAATGCCCAAAACCAATGGGAATGAGTTTATCATTTCATCATTTGCCATTACATCTGTTGATTTTATGATTAGTTTTGGATTGATCAACTCTGGTGGTTTTACTACTGAACAGCTTGCTCTGAAGCGATTAAGCCATGAGGATTATTTTTCACAACCCAAAAGTTTTTCAGCTACTCAGTTATACCAAACAATTTCTAAACTGTTAATATTCAGTTAGTATCAATTCAAAAATGTGTCTTTGAGCAAAAGTACAAAAAACAGACCCAAGAAGTGCTCATGGAATTCCAGGTTTTGCTTTGTTGATCTATTTAAAATAGATAATACCCAATTCATTAAGATCCACAGAGTCCCCTTCTGCTTTTAAGAGAGGTCTGAAGACTCACCTGTTCAGGGAACACTTTGGCACTTAATCTGACCCATCTCCTCATTGTCCTCAGGGGTCAGATCCAAAAGTCTCGGACTGAGCTCTGAACAAATGAAAGCACTGAATATTGATTTCTCCTGAAGGTTGAATTCTAGTTATGGCTGATATTCAGATAGAACACAAGGGGGGGGGGGGGGGGGGGGGGGGGGGGGTCAGTGGGCACTTGATGACAGAGTACCTGTGACAAATCTAACTTGAAGCATTTAGTCACACCTAATAAGGTTTCTCCTTCTTGTCAAAATTCTTGCTTGTGTTGTACGTCGCTTTGGAAAAAAGCGTCTGCCAAATGAAATTGTAGACATTGTAGAAATTGTAGAAAATATGCAGTGTCTAAAACAAACATTATTATGAACCTTTAGCAAGGTTAAATGTATCTGTAATATAATGCAATATAATTCGAGCAGACTTCAAGAGCTGCTTCTTATTTATTGTCATGGGCAGACTGATAGACCCATTTTTGCCCGTGTGAAGAAACACAAAAAAAAGTTTAACCAAATAAAGCAGAGAGGGAGAGAGAGAGTCGCTCTGGGTTCTGTTTTCCTTATTTGGTCATGGAACGTGAAAAGATGGGCGGGACAGTTAGCGTCATCAACGTGCATCTTACACCCGGAAGCGTAGCAAGATGTAACATGTTATGCTGAAGTGTACGGAGTGTATAAACAAGTAAAATTGGACCGAATTTTCCTCCTAGAAAAAAAAACGTTATTCTGTTTACCTCAGAGATGGAAGGAAGTGAAAACAATAAGGTAAGAAACCTGCAGCCAGCTACGTACCCGTTTTGAGATAAACCGCTATGATCCAGGTGGACTCTTAGGAGCATTTCCTTCATCCTGAGCTCTTATTGACAATTTTATCTTTGCAACCCAGAACACTGCAGCTTTGAGAGAAGAGGGGAATGCCTTCTTCAAGGCAGGAGATATGGAAGGCGCTGTCTGCTGCTATACAAAAGCTTTGAAGCTGAGTGGCAACCGAGCAGAAAGTGCTGTCCTCCACCGCAACCGATCTGCCTGCTACCTCAAACTGAAGGAGTTTAACAAGGCAGAGGCTGACGCATCTAACGGTATGAGAATGATGAATTACTTTCAATGCAGCTATTGATCACAGATGCATCTGAATTTTAAACTACTTCCCAGTGAACCACTGAGGCATGAGTCTGTGATCTTTCTCACAAACAAGGAATCTTAAAGATACAGGGTGTGGTTTGTATTGTTACAAAAAAGTATATTTGAATTCATTCCTTGCATATTATAAATTGCCAAGTGTGAAAATAGTGTGATAGACAAATATAGATAGCGTGAAAATCATTAGCTGCTATACTGTACCTAAAGAGCCTCTTTTTATACAGTATAGCTCCTGCCATTTTCAAGCCTTGCCATGATGGAAGTAACTGTTTGTAGCTACATTAAGTGGATGAGATGTATGTCTGTACTCACACTGAATGTCATGACACGTTCTTTCCAGCTCTTGAAACTGACCCAGGTGATGTGAAGGCCAGGTTCAGGAGAGCTCAGGCTTTCCAGGAGCTCGGTCAACTTGACCAGGCCTTTATGGATGCACAGAGGTGTGCCCAGCTGGAGCCTAAAAACAAAGCCTTCCAAGATCTTCTTAGACAGCTGGGAGCACAGATCCAGCAGAAGGTGATATGCTTTACTTTACAGTTAGGTAGATTCCAAGAGAATATTGACAGGAGGAATTTTCTGCTTACACAGATGTTTTCTCTTGTTATAGTCAGCACAACTGAATTCCACAGATGCTCGTGTGCAGAAAATGTTCTCCCTCCTCTTAGATGCATCTGCAAGCGACTCAGATCGTCAGAAGGTAAAAATTAAAGCAATTAAAAAATAGCACATATAATTTAACAGTCTTTCTCACTTCTTTATTTTTTTTTATTTGGTCATTACATTTTTTTTATACATTTCGAAACTTCAGTTGCACCAAAATAACATGGTCTACTGTTCAATTTCAGGCAGCTCAGAATTTGGTGGTTTTATCTCGAGAAGATGCTGGAGCTGAACAGATATTCCGTAATGATGGAGTGAAGCTGATACAAAAGCTTCTTCAGTCAAAGCAGGATGATGTTGCCCTCTCTGCCCTGAGGACTCTTGTTGGGTTGTGTACAGGGCATCAGTCCAGAGTAAGTGTGACAATTCATGAGTTCTTCATTAAATTTCTTGTTAAATGACTCTATCTATCTATCTATCTATCTATCTATCTATCTATCTATCTATCTATCTATCTATCTATCTAGCTAGCTAGCTAGCTAGCTAGCTATCTAGCTAGCTAGCTAGCTATCTAGCTATCTAGCTAGCTAGCTAGCTATCTAGCTAGCTAGCTAGCTATCTAGCTATCTAGCTTAATTTTAGTACAGCTATGTATACATATATGCTTAATTACATTTCTACCCCAAGTCAAGACGTGTACTCAACACAATGCCAGCCAGTTGATTTGCTGCCTTTTAGTGTTAAATTCTAATGTGTTGTTCCTAGACTATGGCTATAGTGAATGAGTTGGGAATGGAGCAGCTGTGTGCAGTAATGGGATCAGGAGCCTCCGGTGTGTCTCTGGCTGCCTGCCACCTGCTGCAGGTTATGTTTGAAGCTCTGACAGAGGGCATGAAAAAGGAGATTAGAGGAAAAGATGAAGCCATTCTTCCTGGTGAGTTTGGACAAAGATCTTGATTTGTTTTATATCATATACCTGCGATCTCATTATGTTCCACTGAAACCCGAGTGTTTACATTTGACACAGAACCATCCAAAGAGTTGCGGTCGATGCTACGACACCTCTTGGAAATGATGCCAGCCTCTAATGTGTCAGGGCCAGGGAGAGACAGCGCCATCAACCTCCTGGTCAAACAAGTTCCCCGAAAGTCCTTGAAAAATCCTGATAACTCCCTCACATTGTGGGTGATAGACCAAGGTATGAAACACAAGCATATACTTCTTATGCAAGATTATTAGCAACCACAGTCCTTCTAGGGAGCTTCACTGTTTCATGTGTCTTTATGTATATTAAGAATGGGAAGGAGTTGGACTGTTTTCAAACTGCAAAAAATGACATGATGGCATTAGCTGTCGCAGTCAATTTCAGACACTATCACCAGTTTTGTCTGGACTATCAAGCTCTTTTTTCTCCTTCAGGACTGAAGAAAATTTTGGAGGTTGCTGGAACAGTCCCTGAGCTCTCAAAAGATCTCCCTCTTACGGAAAACTCCCACATGAGCTGCTCCGTCCTGCTTAATAAACTTTATGATGACCTCAAGAGTGACAAGGAAAGAGAGAACTTTAGCAAACTATGCGAAGAATATGTGCAGTAAGACCACAGAAACTACTGTTAATATTTTTAAACTTTTCCTTACACGGGCTGCTTCATATTTCAATAACTTGTAGCAGTAGCATTCTGAAACAAGCCTCTTTATTTGTTGTTTTACTCTGAAGGCAATACTTCAGTCGTCCTGGCCTGGAGGCCAAGCTGCGGGCAATCCAGACAGTATCTGTGCTCCTCCAAGGACCGAGCGAGGTGGGCAACAGAACTCTAGAGTTGTCTGGAATGATGGATGCAGTGATCTCTCTATGTGCCTCGGAAGATGTTACACACCAGCAGGTAGCAGTGGAGGCTGTTATCCATGCTGCAGGCAAAGCCAAGAGAGCCTCCTTCATCACAGCTAATGGGGTGGCACTTTTGAAGGACCTCTACAAGAAGAGCGAGAATGACAGGATACGTGTGAGAGCGCTGGTGGTAAGTGATGAAGCAAATAAGTTCACCAGTGTGTGTTTTTTTTGGCTACTGCAGAGAGGAGCATCATACATATAGATGAATGAGCTGTGGTTTCTGATGGTTACTCTGCAGGGTTTGTGCAAGCTTGGATCTGCAGGAGGAACTGATTTTAGCATGAAGCAGTTTGCAGAGGGATCCACACTAAAGCTGGCCAAGCAGTGCAGGAAGTATGTTTGTCTGTTTTGATTTTACTCCTGGTTGGAAAGATTGTTGAGTGTTATTCTTATTTGATAGAATTAGCAAGTTATAACTTTGTTTTACTTCTAGGTGGCTGTGCAATGAATCTCTGCCCCAAACCTCTCGCCGGTGGTCAGTGGAAGGCCTTGCCTACCTCACCTTCGATGCTGATGTGAAGGAAGACTTGGTTGAAGACAAGAATGCTCTCCTGTCCATGTTTGAACTAGCAAAGGTTGGACTAATTATTATATTATAAGGTCATGATAAATATAAAAATAGGGAAGAAAACAGTTTAATTCACTCAGATTCCAATAAGAAGAGCATATTTTCTGTAGCTGCTGAAAACTTAACCATAAGAACAAATATTTTTATTGTCTTTGGGGTGACTGTAGCCTTTTTCTGTTTCCCTAGTCTGAAGATAAGACAGTGCTGTTTGCTGTGGGCTCCACATTAGTAAATTGTACCAACAGCTATGATGCAGAGAAGCCAGACCCTCAAATGGTTGAGCTAGCAAAGTATGCCAAGCAGCATGTTCCAGAGGAGCACCCGAAGGTACCATTTCAATCTTCCTTTTGTGTTTTTATACTAACATGAAACAACATTGCTTTTTATTCCACAGTAGCTTTACTTTTTCACCTGTTCTTCAGGTATTTCAAAGCTTTGCTGTGTTGCATTAAGCTGTGTCTCTTTATGTGTTAGGATGCTCCTTCCTTTGTGGAGAAAAGGCTGGTCAAGCTACTGGAGGCTGGGGTGGTGTCTGCGTTGGTGTGTATGGTCAAGCATGAGAGTCCTGCTCTTACTGAGGCATGCAGGGAGTTTATTGCCAGGTAGGACATTACACAGTTTTTATTTCTTTTGTCACTGTTTTCATGATGTGGATTTTCTTTTAATGCTGTATCATATGGCAGGGTCTTTCTTGCTTTGGTTGAGCGACAAGAGGACAGAGGCACAGTGGTGGCACAAGGGGGAGGAAAGGTAGGGCAGCCTCTTAAAAAATGTATATTTCCCGCAATCTAACCTGAACACTTTTCACATGGTTTATGCTTCCTATGTTCTCCACAGGCTTTGATACCTCTAGCATCTGACAACACAGATATTGGAAAAACCAAAGCAGCACAAGCGCTGGCAAAAATAACTATCACATCTAACCCAGAGATTGCCTTCCCTGGAGAGCGGGTAAGTCCTTCATACTGTGAAGAGTCTCTTTAACAAAGAAAAGAAACGTCAGCTATACTTCTCTAAACGTGTCTCACTTTTTGTCATCAGATATACGAGGTGGTGCGCCCCCTGGTTGGTCTTTTGAGTCTTGAATGCACCCTGCTACAGAACTTTGAGGCACTCATGGCTCTTACAAACCTGGCTGGCATCAGTGAAAGACTCAGGTTGGCCACTAGGGGGGAGTGTCTCCCTACAATACAATAAAACAATGCATGGATTATAAGTTCTACATATGTAATACAATCAGTTTTAGAATGAAACACTTCACTCACATCCTAACTTGTTTGGAAGAAAAAGGGGAAAAGTTTAAGTGCTATGTTTTATTTTAAATTTTTGCTGCAAATCACACATTTATTTTTATTAATCTTAAAACTAGAAAATATTTTTATTAAAGCTGAGTTGGACTGTCATTATTTACATAGCTGAGGTAATTCCCATTTTGTCATTATGTCAAACAGTACATATGATCTGAAACACTATTTTCTTACTTGATTTATAAAGTTAAGGATTTTGAGCATTTTCTTAATCATTTGTTGTTTCACAGACAAAAGATCATAAAGGAAAAGGCAGTCCCAAAAATTGAAGGTTACATGTTTGAAGAGCACGACCTGGTCCGAGCGTCTGCCACAGAGTGCATGTGTAATCTGGTTTTAAGTACAGAGGTAAAAACAAAAATAAACTCTTAGATAGATGGTTGTGTGGCACAGATTTTTTTAGAAGTTGGAGTTAATGCAGTGAGTTTTTGGTTTGTGTTCTCAGGTGCAGAAACTGTATCTGGCCACAGGCAACGATCGCCTGAAGCTGCTTGTGTTGTACAGTGGAGAGGAGGATGAGAGGCTGAGAAAAGCTGCTGCAGGAACCTTGGCCATGCTGACAGCCGAGCAGCCTGAGCTCTGTGCTCGCATTCCTGGAACAGTAAGCGTTAATCACCCGATCCACCCACATCCACCAACGCAGCACCGTCGCATATATAATGATGCATTTTTCTATTTTGTGACCCCTTGTTCTCTCTTCTCAGACGACCCACTGGCTAGAGATTGTACAGGCACTGCTGCTCAGTGAAATATCTGACCTGCGTCATCGTGGTGTTGTCATTGTTCACAACATGATGCAAGCAGAGAAAAGTCTGGCTGAGACGCTCATGGAAAGTGAAGCTCTGGAGATTCTTTCTGTCATGGCAAAGGGAGGAGAGGGCATGCCTGAGCCTGTCTGCAAGATTGCTCAGAATTGTCTGGACAAGGCTGTGGAGTACAACATCATAATGACCAGGGAAGGGAACGAAAAAAGCAAAGAACTTGAACCATGAAAACACTGCTGTAGTGTGTAAATGTGCTTGGGTTGGCTTGGTGAAAAGTTGGTGTTATGTGTCTAATATGGGACCAGTGAAGGTTTTAGTTTGTCTGGAGATCAGTTTTGGACAGAGTACATGCTGAAATACTTAAATGTGTTTATCACAAACTGGGAAAGTAATAAAAAAGAGGAAGAGTATGCAGTGAAAAACATCAGATACTTCCAGGGTAAATCAAATTAGCTCTGACTGCTTTCAACTGCTTACATTTCGCTGAGTTGCTGGTGTGTTTTACCCTGATACCGAAAAAGGGCACTGCAAAACATTCACAATCATCATGAAAGATTAACATGACTCTACTTTTGCTGAAATTTTTATTTTGTAAACACAACAATGGTCAGTTATTATTTTATCTTTTGTTTTATCCACTTTCACATTTTCATATTTTAACTTCCTGTTCTTGTGTTCACTTTATTACTGAAATGTTATCACTCCGCCACATTTCCAGTCTGTCAATTGTAAAGCTTGATATTTTCTTAAGAAACTGAACTTATGACAGAAAACATAAATAAATACTATTCACAGGAGTTGTTGCAAATCTTCAGCATCTTTTGACTTCACCACCAGGTGGAGCCATGCAGAGAGCATCAATGCGCATGCACAGTATTCCCATGCAGTACGACTACCTAGATATGCTACAACTACCATTCGAATAGAAAGCAAACAAAGTCCACGCTTTTCAAATGCGTTGGTTTGGATTTGGCTTCAACGCATTTGGACAAATATATGACCGGGAGAAAACAACCGGAGCTAAGAGTCCAAACACCGTTGAGGAGGTGAAAGTGAGTAATCCTACAGAGCTAACTTTAAGCAAGGACTGCTGCTTGAGTTCTGTTGTTCAAATTAAAGCAAGCTGGAGTCGAAGAGCATCCTTACAATTGGACGGTAAGTAAAAAATCACGAAAAACTTAAAAGATCTGTTTCGAAACTCTTGCCTTGTGTTTTAGTGTTGCACTTTATGCAGTCCTTATGCTCTCTGTCTGTCAGGCGACAACTGTGTACATCTGACGGGCTTTGGTTCAGACAGACCCAGCGAGTCCGCTGTCACAGAACACAGTCATGGCTGTACAGATGTCTTCATCAGTGAGGCATACATAGCCCTTGGGTTTTCAGACAAAATTGAAGTCTGGGATTTGCAGAAGGAAGAGAAGACCCGATCATGGAGCATGGAAATGAAAACACAATCAGAGACCTCTGGTAATCATTGTGTACTTAGAATATACTAAAATGAGCTATGTTGTGATAACTGACGAAGCTGCTCATGTTTTTGTTTTCCAGGGACCTGTGTGAGTCTTCCATTGGTTCCTGGGGGTTACATAGCCATAAAGCCACCGTTCTACCGTCCCTTATCACAACACCTTAAAGCCAAGAGTCTGGCACTGAGTGCAGAGCATGCCATACTCCTCACTGCCTCTGGTGATGTGTACACATGGGGGCAAGGAAGGTAGATATACCCCGCAAACATGTATCCCGATGCAGGGATGTTAGCAGGATCCTCATGAATAGCTTTATCTTGTTCTTCTTGATTTATTTATTTATTTATTTATTTATTTGTTTGTTTGTACAGCCATGGTCAACTTGGGCATGGAGGCCTCAGCTCTGAGGAGGAGCCCAGGGTAGTTGATGCTCTTTTGGGGTTGCCCATGAGAAGTGTGGCTGCAGGAGGTTGGCACTCTGCTTGCATCAGTGGTAAGTGTTCTTCCAGGATGATTAAAATCAGCTTGACTGTAAAAACGGTAAAAGAAACTTGGTGACTGTTTTACAGATGGAGGTGACCTGTATGTGTGGGGCTGGAATGAAACTGGTCAGCTTGGACTTCCATCACGAGGTTTGAGGAAAACTCGGCAACAAGCAGGTACATTTGTTTTAAAATAAGGTATCCATAAATTACTTAATAGAGATTTTTTCACACAAAATAATTCAGAGCTTCAATGTGAATAGAACCCACGGTAGCTACAAAGTAGGCCTGAAAAAAATGAAAGAAATGTCATTGTTGTTACTCTTTTTCAGTAAATTTCACTAAAATTTCAGTAAGGTTCCCTGAATTTCCCTTCAGGAATGATTAAAATATATTCTGTTTATTTTAGAATGTTAACAATACAATGCACAAATATAGAAGAGGGTGCATATTACTCGTATTTGTGTTTCTCTCCATCAAAGCCACATTTCTTTTGTTAGAACACATGTTTTTCCTGAATGCAAGATCATATAAAAAATTTCATTAAATCTGCTAGATTAAACCTGAGGGTAGTTGATGGCTGGTTTGAGCTTCACTGTGAAAGCATGGCAGTTATGCTCCAACTAGTGCATCACATTTACAAATACTGATACTACATAGCTTACCTACAGAAAGAAAAAAGATGCTGACATTTTGAGTGTCACTTACTGAATACTACCAATCTCCACATGGGCCACATTTGATATCCAACCATAGCTTTTGATCTAAAGGAAAGTCTTCCAACTCCTTATTGATCCATCATCTCCTTAACTTAATGATCTTGAAATGATGCTAATTGTATAGCTCATAGTTGTCACTTTAAGTTACCACAAGAACTGAAGTATTGAGTTTTTAGGGGCATCAAGCCAACGTTCTGGCACAACTCCTGCTGAAGAGCCACAAGAGGAAGAGGAACATGAAGAGGTATTCATATCGATCCAGGCATTTCCAGCTCTGCTAGATGTCACTCCATCATGTGAAGTTCAGACAGTCAGCTGTGGCCACAGACACACAGCTGCAGTGACTAGTAAGAAACCTCACTTAACATTTAAAGTTCAGTTTGTGGGCAAGATAATGTCTTTGTAAAAAATACTTTTTTTTCCCCATTACAGCCACAGGTGAACTCTACACATGGGGATGGGGTACGTATGCATGTACACATGTATATATGTACACATTTATATTTTATTGCATGTTATTGTGTTGTATAGAGCCCAAGATTGTGTTCTTAACCTTACATCTTTCATATAACTGTTTCAGGAGACTATGGCCAACTTGGGCACCGGAGTTCAGTCAGTTCAGATGAGCCCCAGTGCGTGGAGTTCTTCAGGGAAAAGCAAATGCGTGTGATTGATGTTGTGTGTGGAGCGTGGAACACTTTTGCTGCTGTCATCAAGAAGGATGTAGAAGCTAGCTCTTAAAATTACTCTGGCATTTCTTTGATACACTTGGCCAATGGACTTTGGACAAAGCACCAGGAAGTGTGTACTAGTACATTAAATACAATCCTTTGAAGAATATATGCACATTTTCTATCTGTAGAAACAATGATACTGGAGTACTTGTAAATATTTTAAATTTTATTTAAAGGAATAAAAATCACAGTCATCAAATTCAGGAACAACACATGAAAAAGAAAAGGAAGCAAATACTCATATAATTTAAGACAGATTTCTAAAAATGAGCTACTTGTAAATTCAACACA
Organism: Labroides dimidiatus; assembly: GCA_030710495.1. Classification (NCBI taxonomy): domain Eukaryota; kingdom Metazoa; phylum Chordata; class Actinopteri; order Labriformes; family Labridae; genus Labroides; species Labroides dimidiatus. The sequence goes on from CM061147.1 coordinate 15,242,445, forward strand.
TTGAGAGTTTGAAGGGCAGTGCTTTGCCGCACTGTTAAAGGTCTTCACAGCACAATCTTGAAAGAACTGGGAAAACAAAATACAAATGGAGTTAGAGTAAACAAAATTCTGTTGAGTGGAGTACATGCAAGTGCTGATGCAGATATGATTTGTAGTTACCTGACAAAATCTGGCGATCTTGAGATGACATGCTGAAACTCGGAAAGATTAACAGTTCCATCTTTGTCGATATCTGACTCTTCAAGAATCTAAAGAACATGGAAGGACAAAATGTAAAATTCTGCAGCTACACTTAAAGAAAAAATACAAAACCTTAGTAACCTTACATTGCCAATGAGCTGCCTCATTTCTTCAGTCGTAAGTCTTGTGTCATCTGTCTCACCGGTTAAGCAGTTGACCAGCTTCTCGAGGTCACCGTAATCAAGAGTTCCATCATCATCAAAGTCTGAAAATTTCATTGATCTCATTACACAAATTGTTATCCTGGGGTTTAAATTAAAAAAAAAAAAAAACTTTACTTTTAATTACCAAATATGCGAAATGCATAGTGGGATTTTATTTCCAAAGTAGCAGAATCACTGAAGGCACTTAAGAGGTCCAGGAAGTCCTCAAATGTGAGGCTCCCATCCTTCTGTTCAGATGTAGAGAATACATGGCAGATTCGTTTCCTGAATGGGTTGGACTAACAAGAAAAGGTACAAGGGTCAGTTAGGTTTATCAGTACATTTAGCACTTCCTCAAAGACACAAAGCACATAGAATTGAACTAAAACACAGCTCAAAGTTTGACATCAAAGACCGCACAATTCATCTGCTCTTTAAAGTATATATTTTTACCTTGAGCTCTGGCAGAGTTAAAATCCTCTCCATTGGCACCCTGGTATTTGGTAGATCTTTCTCATCCTTTGTGAGCAGTTCAGTGAATCTCTTGTGAGCACTGAAAAACAATGACTCAAATGACTTACAGAAGCAGAACTAGGTTTATTTCATGTTTTTCAGTCGTAATACTCGCTGTATGGTGGTGGTGGTGAGCAACTGAATACTCACAGAAGAATCTCTTGTTTCGTCAAGAATGTCAGCTCCTGAAAGTCAAAGTGATCCTCGTTAAATTGACAACAGGTGAGCTTAAAAAGTTAATTTCCAACACTGGACTAGTTCTGAGCATGCCTTTATTTATTAAAGCATCCATGTATGCATATTAGCAAAATTTGCATTGATCTATCTCAGTAAATGCCAAAACTACACATGGTTTAAGAAAATCAAAACGATGATATTTCATATCGTGATCAAGACTTTATCTATCTACTTGCCTGCTAAAAGTTAATAAAACTCAACAAACAATGAGAAAACATGAAATTACGTGTTCCTTTCTTATTACAGGACGTCACATAAACTGCTCTCTAACGACTCCGTGAACTTTATCATCGATTATAAAATAGTTGCCTTGTTAGATTCACTTTCGGCACTTACTTGGTATTCCGACAGCAAATCCTTCCCAAGTTGACTTGCTGTTGTGCCCATCCTGAAACTGAGACTTAAAAATATACTTTTGTTGTTAATACTGCGTGAACTGCTGAACTACTTGGCTTTACATGGCGTACTTCCGGGATCAAACCAGTGCCTTCCCTTTCCTGTATGAGGCTACGTAATGATTCCCATGGGGACAGACTCGTCAACAACAGAAGTAACGGACGGTAACGTGTAGTAAAACATCTAAAAACCTGAGATATCACCACATTTCACCCATATGAAAAACCAGACTACTTTACTTACGTTTTGTTTCAGGTCTGCTTTTCAGGGGGGGCATTAATAAAATTCAACAAGAAGGGTATTTTTTTTATTTATCCCATCCTATATATTAATTTCTTTTGTTCATATATGAATTTCATATTACGTTAATAAGTTTAATCCAGAAAGGTTAAGAAGAAGTAGATGAAGGAAATAAAATGCTTTAATGTGGTAACATCTGCATGGTTAAGCGTGTCACCTAAAATAGGTTCTGTAAGTCTTTTCTGGGATCCATATGTTCCAGAAAATCAAGAGAATTGAAATTATTAACATTAAAGCTTTTATGTATTTTCATGCTTATTATACAACAAAATTTTGTTCAGATGTGCACTGACTGGATTTTTTTTAATGCCAATAAAAATCTATCTATCTATCTATCTATCTATCTATCTATCTATCTATCTATCTATCTATCTATCTATCTATCTATCTATCTATCTATCTATCTATCTAAAGATATCACACAAAACAGAACAGCTTGAAACAGTATCAGTCTTTTGGCTCAAATTATTCAGTTAAGAGGAAAAAAATGCCTATCTTTGTCCCAGGACTGAATTCAGAAATCATAGTATTTTGGAATAATTTCATGTCATCTGTTGATAGAAGTGGTACAAAACTTGAAAAACAAAGCAGATTTGAAACAGTTGCTCTAATCAGTTTCATTTTTTATTCCAGTATTCCAACAGTAATATTTTTTTTATTTTGGGGAAAAAAATGAAAATTCAGGGAGTGACTACTTTTTCTGTTTAACAATTAAATCTCCCATTGACAGATTATGATACAAACAATGTGAAATAAATACTTTGACACTTAATTAGTATGGAACTGCACTGTTTTATGAAAAAATAAAATAAAATAAAATAGTAATAATAGGATGAGATGAAGATTTTGACACGAAGCTCAGGAGATGATGAATTCCGGCTCTGAAAAGAGCTAAGCTCCTTGATCTGTCTCCCAGTCTGTTGTATCTGGAAACACACAACCAAAACAAAGAGAGAATTTATTAGAAAGAGCCTATCTCTGTACTCTTTGATTACATTTTTTAATGTTAGTACCTGTCAGTTTTGTGCCCTCCTTCGTCTCAGCTGGGACACCAACTCCATACTCGTTTTCAGCTGTGATTCTGAAAAAGTAGATTCCTCCCTCCTCCAGGTCAGACACTCTGTGGGACAGTCGGCGGCATTTGTCTGTAAGTCTCATCCAACCTTTTCGGCTGATGTCCCGAATATCTACATGGTAGTGCTTGACAGAAGCTCCCCCCTCATTTTCTGGGATATCCCAGCAAACCGTAGCAGAGTTTTTTGTCACATCTTTAACCCGTATACTTGTTGGTGGACCAGGTGAATCCAAAACCCTCACACCCAGCGTCAAAGAGGCAGACCCAGCTACATTTTGCAGTTTGAGAATGTATTTTCCAGAATCATCACGTGTTGCCCCTTCCACTGTGATAGAGGTCACTGTGTTGCTGGTGTTGATCAGTCCTCTGACTCTCAAATCCACATCTGCTTTTTCCCATGTCACACTGGGAACAGGTTTGCCCGTAAAGGGCACAGTCAAAGTAAAGGAGCCACCGTCTTTAACAAGCAGGGTCTTCCTCATCTCAGGGCTCACTTCAAACCTTGGCTCCTCTTCTCTTTCCATTGCCACTCCAGGATCTGTTTCAGGACTGGGCTCACTTATGCCAACTTTGTTAATGGATCTGACAATAAAAATATACTCTGTCCCTGATGTAAGTCCAGTGACTGCAAACTCTGTTTTATCTGTGTTATGTACACCCACAGACCACTCTTCTTCTGTTGATTTTCTGTATTCAACTTTGTACCCAGTGACTTCTGCTCCCCCATCAAACAGTGGCTTATTCCAAGACAGAGTGATGGACGACTTAGATGAATCAACTACAGTGGGTTTGGCTGGAGGAGAAGGAAGAAACTTTGGATCCTCTGCCAGAGTGAGTGGGGATGGGGAACTTGATTCACTTAGCCCTGCTGCATTCTCAGCAAAAACTCTGAACTCATATTCACAACCCGGTTGCAGGCAGGAGGCTTTGACACGTAGGTCATAAACTGGTTTCTTATTGACACGAACCCACCGAACACCCTGCTTTTCCCTCTTCTCAATAATGTAACCACTGATGCGGCTCCCACCATCAGTATCCGGTCTCTTCCAGCAGACAGTCATAGAATCGCTGGTTGCACTTGTGACCTCAACATCAGTTGGAGCAGATGGGATAGTATAGGGATCTGTTGCCTTTGTAGGGTCACTCTCCAAATTCTCACCCTCACCATACTTGTTAACTGCCCTGACCCTAAACAAGTATTCATTTCCTTTGAGTAACTTTGTTATTTTACAAGTGGTTGCCATCATGTCACTATAGACAACAATCCAAGCTACACGGCTGGTTTCACATTTCTCAACAATGTAGTACATGATCTCAGCACCACCAGTCTCATGTGGTGGTCCCCAAGACAGAGTACATTTCTCTGCTGTGAGTCCAGACACATCCAGAGGTCCAGCAGGTGGTCCTGGTCTGTCTAAGACTCTACAGGTAACAGCTCTAGATGTTGTTCCTCCTGTGCTCTGCAAAGTCAGAGTATACTGACCCGAGTCTTTCCTAACACCTTCTCTGATAATCAGAGATGTATGTGTCTTTGTTGCTGTTATTTCAACCCTTCCTTTGGTGCCAATATTTCTGCCATTCTTCAACCAAAACACTGTAGGGTTAGGGCGACCAGAGATGTCAGCATCTATTCTGAGGAGTTCCCCTGCCTTGACAACAACTGCCTGTCTAAATTTGTCCTCCATGACAATTTTAGGTGGCTCTACATCATGCTCTACTGTAACTGGGCCTGTAGTTTCAGAGGGTGCACTGAATAGCTCAGCTGAATTTTTAGCAATCACACGAAAATCATATTGTTCACCCTCTGTGAGGCCAGTCACTTCCAGGAAGGTCTCTAGTAAATTTGTGAAGTTGCATTTAAGCCAGCAACTGTCTGGTAGCTCTTTACGCTCAACGATGTACCCAGTTATTTTAGCCCCACCATCATATTCTGGTTTTTCCCATGAGAGGGAAACTGAGCTATTTGTTATATTAGTGACTGTGAGGCTTCTTGGAGGGTCACATTGGTCTCTAGCGGCTACAGGCTCAGAGGCTTTGCTGCATGGTCCAACACCAGCCATGTTCTCAGCACAGACTCGAAACTCATATAGCAAACCTTCTTCAATGGTTGTGACCTTAAACTGGTTGTCCGTCAATGGGTTTCGATTTAACTTTGTCCACAAAATACTGCTTTGATCTTTGCATTCAATGTGATAACCAGTGATTGGGCTACCACCATCGCTATCTGGCTTGTCCCATGTAATCATCATAAGGGACTTTGAGGCATTAACAACGCGAACATTTGATGGGAGTCCAGGGGACTTAAAGGGATACTGAGCAAGAACAGGATCCGACTCAACAAACTGACTTTTGCCATAGCGATTCTCTGCAGCAATACGAAATTGATACTCAATGCTTTGAGTCAGACGAGAAATTTTGATTGCTGTTCTGGCAACTGTGGCTGACACAGTCTGCCATGTTGTGCTGCCTGTGTCTCTCTTTTCAACAACATAGTTTGTGATTTGGCATCCACCAGAATAATGTGGGGGCTGCCAAGACAGAGACACAAAGTCAGCACTCACTTCCTCCACTCTGAGGTCACTTGGTGGTCCAGGCCTTTCAAAAACATTGACAAAGATTTCAGAGGATGTGGTTCCAATTGAGTTGGTCACAGTAATCTCATACGTGCCAGCATCTACTCTAGTTGCATCTCGTATAATTAACTGGGATGATGAATCAGATGTTTGCACATTTACTCTACTTGTCTCCTTCAGCAAGTTGCCATCTCTCAACCATTCTACCATAGGTGGTGGAATACCCTTAAATGGAACATCAATCTTAACATCATTTCCTGCCTTTACACCAAAGGTGTTTGACAGCAAGTTTATAATGGGCCTAGCGCTAGTGTCATCAACTACAGCTGGTGCAGAAAGGGATTTTGGCTCACTTTTTCCTCTCTCATTCACAGCACTTACTCTAAAGAAATACTCTTTTCCTTTCAACAGCCCATTAACAGTCACTTCTTGTGCTTTACTCTGTGAACATATGTCCCATGTGTCATCTCCCTTTGCCTGCATTTCTACAAGATAATATATGATTTTACTTCCTCCATCATGATCGGGCTTCTCCCAAGAGATCTTTACGCTATTTCCAGTAACATTACAGAACGTGATTCTGCCAGGAGGAGGTGGAGCTTCAGACACTTTAACAGCATCATTGATTTCTGCTGGCACACCGGCACCAAATTCATTCACAGCCAGGACACGGAAGTAATAGAAGCATCCTTCCTGGAGATTGTCTATCTTGTATGAGTTTCTTACACAGTTGCTACAGACACTTGTGAATGCCTTTCTAGCCTCTTCACGTTTTTCAACTATATAGTGTGAAATTTTTGTTCCTCCATCTATCAAAGGTGCCTCCCAGGAGATTGAAACAGAGTCTCTCTTTACATCCTTTACCTCTAGGTTGGTTGGTGCACTGGGGGAATCCAATACTCGGACATTGACGAAAGCTTTTTTTGAACCACTGTGGTTCTCAGCAGTCAACACATATTTCCCAGAGTCATTCCTATTGACATTTTCAATCAATAAAACTGTGTAGGAGTTTGTTACCTCAATTTGAGCACTCTCACTGAGGGTACCACCTTCCTTTGTCCACTTAACCTCAGGCTCTGGCCTTCCTCTGATGGTGACATAGAGACGTAGAGTGGAACAGGCTCTAACACTGACAATCTTTCTCAAGGCACTGTCCAGCTCAATCTCAGGAGCCTCCAATTTTTCTGTGGTTACCACGGTCTCAGGTAGCTCCACTGGTTCTCCAATCCCGGCAGCATTCATTGCTCGTATGCGGAAAGTGTACGCTGCATTTTCTCTAAGTCTCATTGCTGTGTAGTTTGTGTCCTCTACTCCTGTACTAGGTGTGCATGTTGTCCACTCATCATCTGCTGCTTCCTTCATCTCAACAGCAAACCCACTGATGGCTGCTCCACCATCATAGATGGGCCTTGACCAAGTCAGAGACACAGTTCTGCTGGAATAGTCTGTCACTTTTGGGTTTGTAGGGGGACCAGGTGGATAGGTAGCTTCACATACCTTGATGTACTCACTTGGTTCACTGGGTGCACCAACACCAGCAGCATTCTCGGCTAAAACTCTAAACTGATAGTGGTGTCCCTCTGTGAGCCCTGTGCATCGGAAACGTACGTCATTTAATCTTCGCTTGTTGCATTTAGTCCACCTCACACCATCTTTGTCCCGCTTCTCTAGGATGTAGCCATCAATCTCTGAGCCCCCATCAGTCTCAGGCCTTTCCCATGTCAGCAGTACAGAGTCACCCGCCACTGCACTTGCTATAGGAGTGGAGGGTGCACTTGGGGTTGTAAAAGGGTTTTGTGCAATGAAAGGCTCTGATTCCAGAAATTCCCCAACACCATGTTTGTTTATGGCAGCAATTCTGAAAATGTATTCTTTTCCAGGCACTAGTTTTGTCACTTTGTGACTGAGCGCTTCCACATGTGACTCAACCCCTGTCCAAGTAACACGGCTGGTCTCTCTTTTTTCAATGATGTAGTGGGAAACACTAGCACCACCATCATTAAGAGGAGGATTCCAGTGAAGATTACATTTTTCTGCACTGACAACTTTCACCTTCAGAGGTCCATCTGGAGGACCAGGTCTATCAAGGACTTTCACACTGACTGGGATTGATGTAGTTCCACCACTGTTACTGAGGCTCAAGACAAAGTGTCCCCCATCCATTCGTGTGCAGTCCCTGACTGTCAAAGTTGTATGAGTCAGGGTGTTTTTGACTTCCATTCTTGGCGTAACTTGGTCAATTTCTTTCCCATCCTTTAACCAAGTTACTTCAGGAAGAGGTTTCCCAAAGTAATCAGCATCAATGATGAATGTCTCACCAGCTTGGAACACAGAGGTGTTCTTGAACTTTGGATCAATGCATGCTGTGGGTCCTTCAATAACATCCTGAGCAATGATGGTAAAAGTTTCTGAAGGTGCACTCCAAACACCAGCAGCATTCTTAGCAGTTACTCTAAACTCATAACCCTGGCCTCCTGTTAAACCTGTGACGGTGAACTGGTTCTCAGTAACATTTGTGAAGTTTGCCTTCATCCATCTGCCATCTGGGAGCTCCTTCTTTTCAACAACATAACCCGTAATAGTGCTTCCACCATCATTCTTTGGTTTTGCCCACTGAAGTGTGATGTGTTCTCTGGTTAAAACAACAGCTTCAGGTTTACCAGGTGGATCACAGGGGTCTCTTGCCACATAGCATTCAGATGTTTTGCTTGATGGGCTGAGCCCAGCAATATTCTCAGCAAAGACTCTGAATTCATACTCAATGCCTTCCTCAAGTCCACTTGTTTTGAAACGAGCATCAGGTATGACAAGTTTGTTCAATTTGGTCCACAAGATGCTGTTCTTCTCTTTACGCTCAAGGTGATAGCCAGTAACTGGGCTTCCTCCATCTTTAGCTGGGGGCTCCCATTCAACCACCATGCTGTACTTTGTCACTGTGGATGCATAGGGGGTGCCAGGAGCAGTGGGCACACTAAATGGATACTGAGCAATCACAAAAGGAGAGGTGATAGCAGTACTTTTTCCATACCTATTTTCTGCAAACACTCTCAACTGGTATTCATTTCCTGTTTTCAATTTGGTGACCTTGATTGTGGTTCTTACAGTGGTTGCTGACACAGTCTGCCATTCAGTGCTTGAGATGTCCCGTTTTTCGACTACATAGTTGTCGAGCTGACAGCCTCCTGTGTATTCTGGTGCCTCCCACGAAATGATAACATAGTCAGAGCTGACCTCATCGATCTTCACAGGGCCTGTGGGTGGGTCAGGTTTTTCAAGAACAACCACAGTGATTTCTTCTGTATATTTTCCAGAGCTGTTGCTTGCTATGATAGAATATTGACCAGAGTGCTCCCTGGCAGCATGTCTGATATGAAGGACTGTTAGTGATGATTTATGTAACACTTCCAGCCTTGATGTCTCTTTGACTACCTGTCCATCTTTTTTCCATTCAATCTTTGGTGCTGGGTGGCCAACTACCGGGATCTCGATTTTCAGATCACCACCGTTTTTGACAGTGAAAGTGTTAAAAGTTATCTGAAGATTTGGCTTAACAGCATTTTCCACATCAGGAGCAGGGCTTGGTTGGACCACAGGGTCAGGCTGGCCTGGTGTGAGGAATCAAAAATTAAATTATTAAAAATCAGAACATTTGATAGGCTCACTGCAGAGTAAGGCTTTTTGCTTAATAACTACAGCACTTATTAAAGCCAGATTTTTTAAATTCCCTTTTTGTAACACTGATTGAAATGTGACTGTACTTTTCCCTCTCTCTTTATTTTGATTTATTGTCTATCCCTAAGAAAAATATAACACAATTTAAGATTTATAATTAGTTGGTGGTTTATTAAGTTTAAGCCAGTGTTCAGTACAGTTCTATGAAATAACTAGATTCCCTTTCACTAAATTCAATTTTTTTTATCAGATCTGTAAAAGACTAATGCTAGTTAAAAGTTAATAAGTAGAAAAACATGATAAAATTTAGATTAAAAAACTACCTATGACAAATTGCTATTCTGTGATAAGAGTCATACCATGGACAATGGCTGTCAAAGATGACTGGGAATCCCCTGCTGTGAGGTCTGCATCAGTGTCTGGTGTCACATTTATATTTAGAGCATGAGTCCTAGCCCCTTCTTTCTTCTCTGTCTACAAAAGAGACAAAAACAAAACAATCTTACACTTATAGACTTGCTGAAACAATATTAACTGTATGATTCTGTTTTTCAGATTTTTATTAAACAGATTGTGTTGAAGTAGAAGGTATGACAACATTAAAAGCCACCATGCTTGATTAGTGGTTGGAATAAGACAAAAATAACTTTGTTTCACAACAAGCTAGCGTGTCAGCTAATTCAGTCAGCATTATGGTTAAGTAATAAACACTCTGGTCATGTTCAAAACAACTAGAGGCATGTCTGACCAGACTTTTTCTCTGTCCTTTCAACAGAACAGATATCCTCTACTTTGAATCCTTATAATCTCTAGACGATTTCACTTCAGAAAAACATAAAGATACAAAAATATCCAAGAAGGGAGAAAAGGGAAATCTAAAGTTTCTTTGGATTTGGAAGTTTTCATAGTTTTAATAAAGCTTTACTCACTTCGTTGTTGTTGGATTCCATCCTTGGTCCAGCTTTTCTCAAGAGAGAAATTAAACCCAAATTTAAAACTGGGCTAGTTTAGTTGATCAGCCGGCTAAGATTCACTGACTGTTGTGAGAACTCCTAAACCTTGAGGCAGAAATGCACAGCTCTGCCAATCACTGCCTGCTTTATCTCCAGAAGCATGCAGGGACTAAAATAACCATGATGCCTGATTGGCCAGCTGCTCATTCCCCCAAAGTTAGTTGAGCCTTTATGTGTCAGGTGGCAAAAACTGGAAAGCTTCTCATAAGTTCAACATTACTGGTTGGCTATTTGAGTTACAAGGGGGTTTACTATTAGGCTTTATACCCTCTATCCATTGTGTGATGCATTTTTCATTTAAACTGTTTAATGGTTAATCCTTGTCATGTTTATCAAAACATGTTTATTGATGTATCTGTTTTATGTGCATGTTTGTTTCTTTATTTTTTTTTGTTTTTCTGGGGTTGAAAGGAGTGATATTAATGATATATATATATATATATATATATATATATATATATATATATATATATATATATATATATATATATATATATATATATATATATATATATATATGTTGGTATAGTTGGGGTGGTATATATATATATATATATATATATATATATATATATATATATATATATATATATATATATATATATATATATGTTGGTATAGTTGGGGTGGTTGGGGTGGTTGGATGGAGGTGCTGGGGTTACTCCTCAGATGTATTTGACTTATTGCCTTTTGTCTCATTTCTTACTTTTATTCTAATATTTTCCTGAACACACTGAGGGGACACAACTTAAGTGCGTGTTTTCTGGCTATATCTATAGTTTTGGTTATGAAGGTCTTTTCCTTGGAGCCCTTTGGTTTTGTTTTAAAGTAAAAGCTGAGCGCTATTTTCAATTTAATAAAAGGTTAAACAATTTACAAACAATAGAAATTCTGTTATAGTTAACATTTTACATCACATGCTTACGCTTTGGAATTGGCGTTCTGTTTTATTTGGATTGTTAATATCCTCGTTTTATAATTAATTCAGTAATCATTATCACCCAGGCTGATTATTCCCAAATCTCCTCATAAATCTGTCAACTTGTGATGTGTTTTTTTTATCTGTTTGTTATATCTGAGCCAAAAGGGTTCCTCTATTCCTCTTTTATTACTCACCTACAACACGATCACTTCTGCACCAAAAAAATACACATATCTGCTTGTTCATTTTCTTGTTCCCACAAGACGAACCGCGAACACGTTTTAGCAAGGCTTTTATTCTGAAAATGGTGAACCGGAAATACATGAAAAAACACCGCAGAAGAAGAAAACTTGCAATGTGGAAGCCAGCTTGCGGGTGAGAGATTTCTGTAAACGATGTATCACTGAATCGAGAAAGAAATGAGAATCAGAGCGAGATTTAAGCTTGTATTCGATTAAATTTCCAACTATCATCTAGATACATGACGCTGACTTTGATAAGGCCAAAGTATAAGGTTAGTCCAGTTCAGTTCATACTTTATAAAGCATGAGTCTTAGTCACAGTCAACTAGGATTTTTTTCTTGCATTTTTTTTTCTGTGAGCTTTTGCCGGGTGGTTTATATGATCCAAATATTTGGAAAAACCTTTTCTAATCTAGTGATGGTTCATTTAGTGTTTTTATTTTTACTGAGAAAATTTTAGAGCTGCAATGTACTGCAAACCAAAGCTAAATTTGAAAAATTCATTGATCACACTGATAAATTTTACAGGCAAAAATGTGGACTTTTGATTGATGGTCCGTTTAAAAGCAAAAATGACAATCATTGTATCTAAATGTCACATACAAAATATATATTTATTTGTTTGTTTATTTTATTTTATTTTTTACCATCTTTGAAAAGTAGTATAAATCTTCTTGAGATTTGAACTGCTGATTAAAAAGAAATATATTTTCACTGGATCAAGAGGTTTGGGAGCTCTGGATAGTCATTTTGTACTACTTCCTGAATGGCTCATGAGCCTTTAGAGACTTTGTAAAGCTTTGTAGCTCTCATAGGCTCCACGCGCTCTATATGTGATGATTCAGCCAAATGGCTTCCTTTTCTTTTTCTTTTTTTATAACCTAACACAGCGGAACTTTTTGATACATGACCTCTGTCTGCCTTTCTGTTCACCAGCAGGTCCAGCCATGTTATTTGTGTACAGCAACCAGGACTTTGTCACAGATGTGTGTCGGGGCAGAGGTAACAGCCTTATGCCAACGAAGTTTGACACAACCCTCCAAGCAGGCTGGACAGACAGGATGGACAGAGGACTCTTCCGCTACAACCTTGGGGATCTACAGACCCGTATCCTGCCTGGTCAGCATGGCTTTGTGGCCCAGCTGAATATCCAAAGAGGGTTAGAGAGACGGAAGCCTCAGGAAATACTGAGCATTCAACAAGAGTTTAATGCCAAACAGTTCAATTTTAACAAAATCAATCCAGAGGAGATCATGTTTGAGATGGTAAAGGGCATTGAGGGAGGAAATGAAAGGGGGCAGCAGCATCCAACCAGTAAGATGGTTGTACTGATCAATGTTAGCCCTCTTGAGTTTGGACATTGTCTCTTTGTTCCAGATCCTTCAAAGTGTCTTCCACAGGTCCTGACCACTCACACCATCCAGGTTGGTATTGAATCTGTGCTCCTCAGCTCTGATCCTGGCTTCCGTGTGGGGTTCAACAGTCTTGGAGCTTTTGCATCTGTCAATCACTTACACCTTCATGGGTACTACTTGGACCATGAGCTTAAGATGGAATCCATGCCAGTAAAGCCACTTGCCCCTGAAAAGGGATTTTACCGCATGCTGGATTTTCCTGGTGGTTTTCTGTTTTACACAGAGTCAGAGCAGGTCAAGGAAGTGGCCAGAGCCATCAGTAGAGTCACTGACTTTCTTGTGGAGGCAAACATTGCTCACAACCTGTTCTTTACTAGAGGATGTCCACCATGTGAGAGCAAACTTAGCGAAAAAGATCAGTGTTCAAGAAAAGGTGTTCGTATCGCTATTTGGCCAAGAAAATCCTGCTTTGGGGCCAAGGAGGAGTCTGCCTTCAATGTTGCACTCTGTGAACTGGCTGGACATTTACCGTTTAAGAACAAGAAGGACTATGAGCTCGCTACAGAGAGAGATGTAATAGAAATTACACTGAGGTACCTTTTGCCTGATGTGGAGTTTCAGACACTGGAACAGCAGCTAGCTCACCATTTGATGAGTTTGTAAAGCACTCATCCAAAAAAGGTTAAATACTGTGCTTGAGCCACATTATTCCCACCATTTCAATTGAATCAGGTGTTGATTTTGTGTATGTGAGATATTAACCTATTTATGACAAAGTTTCTTCACCTTCTGTTATTTATTAATTGCTAAACTGTACTTGAACAAGAACACAAAATGTTTTTATTCATGAGATAAGAGGATATTTATTTATCCCAAATGGGATAGCTCATGGCATTATTTGCTGTACCACTGGATGTGCTGTATTAAAGACCCAAAGCATAATACCACAAAACAGTGAAAGTTGCAACTCAGTGAATCTTCTCTATTAGAAAATCTATTTCACAAGATTTGGTTTATTAAAGCAGGAGAAGCTCGGACTTAATAAACAGCTTAGTCTTAACCAGTGTTGAGCAGTAACGCATTACTAGTAACACATTAGAGCAATAATACTTTTACAAGTAACGAATAGTGTGACAAATTACTCTTGAAATTACAGTAATAATCTTAGTTACTCACACAAAAAAATAATTTGTTACTCCTTTAATGTTATTTTTAACCCTCTAATGATTTAGAATACAACAATCTGCAGATTAATTTCATTGCGCATGTCAGCAGAGCAGTAATGTAGTTCGCTTTATGGTTGCCAGTTATGAGGTTTTACGGGGAAACTGGGCATCTTTTTAGCCATTGTCATCAATTGGGGGGGTTTCCATTGTTGTTATACATACCTGGAAACCCCGGCTAGCTTGAAAGCTGGAGCAGTACATGTTTACGTTCAGCAGCTGGAAATATGCCCATCACTTTAGTTTTGCTGAGAGGAAAGATGACAGCAGCATCTTTGTCAGATTTAAATTGTGTTCCGGTTCTAGGTCTCTATCAGCTTAGACTGGATTTCAAAAATTGTGTTTCAGATAGCCTGTAAATTTGATGAGTTCATAGGCTGCAGAAAAAACACACCTGCTAGAAATTTCATGTCTGACATTGACACAGAGGCCATGTGCAAACTCACGAGGATAAAGGACACAATTACCAATTTTGTGGGATGTAAGTAGTGTAATATATTACTGTTGGCAGGGAGTAAATTAATATTACTTTTTAAAAAAAGTAATGAGTAATATAATCCTTTCAGTAATGGTTTTAACACTGCTGCGTTCCAGCTTTGCTCTCCACCCTTGTAAGCAATGACTGTTTGTTACTGCTGGTAATTCCGGTAAAAATTGGAAGTGGAAAAAATGCTTTCTAGCAAGCTTGTTTGTAAAAGAGATTGTTCACACAGTTTACAATGTTTTTTTCACAAATTCCTCTTCTCTGCCAAGTTTGGCTGCAATTTCACACCAGGAATCGTTAATCTTGCCGTTATCGCAGTGATCTCTGTGTGGTGAATCATATAAATGTCAGTATTTATTGTACTTCTGGCACAAGGAGCCAAAGAGCCCCTGCTCATTTGCGTGTCTCTGCATGGAAGTTAGAAATCTTCAGAGGAATCTTTCAATTTTGGCTCAGTGGTCAATGACTCATTTCAGTGATATGATAAATTCATAACACAAATGTATTTCTGCTTTACATAGACTTAAAGTTACAAGTGATGTGTCAAACTCAACTAACATGTGGATTTGACTGGAGAGTTTCTTCCTCAAGCCTTTTAGAGGTTCGTTAATTAAGATGGTCGGTGCTACACACCATTCCCAAAGAGCACATCATCTGCCAGAACAGCATCACCAAGGAAGCAGTGCTCAGCTTAGCAGTGAGATCAATGAGCACAGATGTCTGCTCACTCATTCTAATTAATGAGTTTCCTGATAGGCGAGGACACAAAACTGTATACCCCCATATAGATAATGTGTTAGCATAATCTCTACTTTTGCTGTAAGATAAGGAAATGTCTTTTCTCCTTCACTAATTTAATAAATTTCTGTCCCTTTACATTTCGTTGCAATAAAATAAAATGAATAGCTTAAAACCCTGAGGATACCTGCTGTTTTAGCTGTTATTACGATATACAGTAAACTTCACAGACATTTTAAAACAAGACATCAAGACTCATGGGAACTCAGTTTCTGGTCATTTAAATACATTTTTTCATCTGAGTTATACTTTTTTATGGTCACACTCATCAATAGCAAACACATGAAACATTTATTTCAACACACTCTTTTCATCTTATCACCATAAACTGATCAAAGACAGAATATCATATTTACATCATGTCTTTGACCTTCCTAACACAACAGGCATTGATTGTCTTTACTGTTTACACTTTGCGATGACTTGGTACAGTCAGTCTTTTTCCACTCTCATATTCAAGCCGACCAGCTGAAGTTTACACTAGCTACACTAGAGGTGATCAAGCCATTTCTTTTTGGAAATGTGGGATGACCTGCCAAAAGAGATCAAAGAAGCTAACGCTGTCACCTTTTCAGTCGCTTTTGAAAGTGACTTTTCAATGATTTTTGTTTTATTATTTTGATGCATAATGAAATGATTTTGTTGGGTTTATGTTTTATTAACTGCTTTTGACTGACTTTTAACTGTTTTTAAATTGTTTGTAACTCCTTTGAAATCACTATGTAAATAAAGGTACTATCACACCACCATAGTTCAGACTCAAAAGGGACCCAAACATCAACACAGTGCCAAAGTGAGTAATGAACTAAATGGTAAGCTGATCATATTCACTCACTGCAAATATTCCACCTTTTTATTAGTGGTAGATGCTAGCTGTGGTAGATGCTAGCTGTGCTAGCAGCTATGCTAGATGGCTAAGAGCAAACTTAGCTTTATGGTTCAGGGGAAAAAAAAGAAATTAATTCATTTTATCATAAATGAGTTACAGGGTGCATTGGTATGACTGACAGACTCAGTCAAAGCTGACAATATCAAAACAATATTGACAATTGAACCAAGGACTTCACCATGGTATAGCAATGTTAGCTTATCCCTTAATAATTTACTTTCTGCTGAGTGAGGTATGTTCCTGTTTTAACTCATCCTATGCGTCAATGAAATCTTTTTGGAAACATTTTAGTGTATTTTGGGGAAATAATTTTGAGGCATAATTATTGTAACATATATTATTGTTTAAGGATTAACATTAGCATTCAAAAGAGACATCAACTAACTTTCTTTTATTTATTTATTTTTTGGTAAGCTGGTCACTTAAAAGGTGGAATAAGGAAAAAAGCTACTTTCAGGGGTGTTTGGAGGGTATTTGATATTAAAAATAATATTTAAGATAAATAGAATGTGTAGCATCTTCCAATGGATAGTGTCATTGTGAAATGCACCTTTCACATCCCCTAATAAAAAATAGAACCCTTGTCATAACCTTGAGCCCTGTTGCTGTGATGGTCGACTTGAGGCAAACCTGTTGTGCATCTTTCCAATGGGGCCCAGCATGGATACACATTATTTACAGTTAATGCTTCAAGGATCAACCCTGCAGAGTTGATGAGAAAGTCTCCACCCTCTGGCTTGTAGTAACAACAGGAAACAAAGAGTGCCACAGAAAACTGTCTTTATATTTCATATTAGATAACAGAAAAAAGTTGAGCTTGCTCAGACAAGAATGGTTTTGATGACGGGGAGATTACAAAAAAGTATAACTATGACATCCCTCTTTGGCTGGATGGATTACATGTAAGGTTGCCAGACTGATATTACCAACACAGTCTGGTCATAGGATGTCCCAGTACGTGACTTCTTTTTTCATCTATATTTTGATCAGGATTTCAGCATCTAAAATGTATTTTGTTACAATAAAAAATAGTTCTAAGAATATCAAGTAAAGAAGCTTTATCTTACTTACTATAGATGGCACGTAAAGTTCACTCCAAGTGCAACAGAGGAGGGAGTGATAGTGGGAGTGCCCTCCTAATAAAGCCAACACCCATCTCTGCTCATCTTCGCTTGTTGCTTGAGATGCTCAGAGTGTTTAAACCTTCTGTCTGAAGATTACAGATAAAAATCTGATTGACGATGGGCTGCGTTCAAAGTTTCAGGGAAATATGCGACCGCACAAAAAACACTAATGTTCGTCTGAGTCTTCCAGCAGTTTGCTTTGTGTGGCAATTAGCCATGATCATCCTGTTTGGAGTTTTTATTCGTTACAATGAAGAGTCAGATCCACACTGGATAGAGTACAGAAAAGAAAACAATGTCTCAAGTGACATTGAGAATGACTTCTACTTTCGGTATCCAAGTAAGTGCCTTTTATTTAATATCCTTTTTCTAATATTATCTGTTTTTCTACCTGTCTCAAAACACTCTGCTTTGAAAAGTCAGACACTTTTTCTTACTTTTTAATTTTCATGCTAATATAACATCACTAATATCCATACACATCCGTCTTTACTCTTTATTAAATGTAAAAGAAACATCTTTATATTTATGAATCAATACCCCCCCCCCCCAAAAAAAAAAAAAAAAAAACAGTTCTTTGTCTAAGTATTTCATTAATATTTGACTGTTTTTTATGTTGTCATTCAAATTCATCAAATCTGTTCTTGAGTTATGATGTTAATGATTATTTACAGGCTTTGTCAGTGCTTCCTACATCGCTGACAAGGATCTGACACTCACAGGTGCACGTTTCCCCTGAGGTTTGACTCACTTTAGCTTAGGCTTTTTTTTTCTTGTGTAATTTAAACCAAAAGGTGAAATTTTGGTTATGCATGTGAGCCTATTGTTTGGGTGTGCTTCCTGTGAACACTTTAACAGCCACCCATGGTGTCAGTGTCAGGTGATCTCAGATATGGTGTTTGATGTCAGATGATATATGTACATCCTGATGTAGTTTGCTGCCATGGGACCAATAAGGCATCACACAAGCATCACAAATGGTTTCATTTCCCAGTACAAAGCCCACCATCTGTGCTGACAGGGGGACATAAACATTGGAGCCTGGTCTATATGACAGGCAGTACAAACTAGTCTCTGTTTGATGCAAAATAAAACTATACTGTTTCTCACAGTGCAGCGGAAAGCTTTTGTGCCCTGAGGTGTGTCAAACAGTTATAGTGTTACGTTGTAAAGGATACTGGCTTGTTTATGGTGGTATCTACACTCTCCTCTTTGATTGTTATCACAGACAGTGACTGTCTCACATTAGAGAGACAACTGTTTATGGGTTATTTAAATTTCATGGATGCTCTCAATAGAGTGACTTGTTCAGTTAACACTGTGGCATTTATTTTTAATCAGTGAGTCTGTTTAATATAAAACCCTGCGGTGTAAAGGTTTATTTACTGTTAGTGATAATGATCACCTCGCCATGTCCACTTGTTTTCACCTTCTTACGTAATATGCGCTCACGTGGCACTGTACTTTGGTGACATGTTGTCAAAGCAAACTGTCTGTATACAGTGTCTTCAGCTGTATATCCTCTCATTCAGAGGTGTATACATTTAACCTAAGGGTGGTTCTTTAACCCTGATGGTAGATTAAACAAAATAACAAGGCAAACACTAAACAGTTGTGATTTGATCTGAAAGTATCTTTTTTGGGGAGTTTGTACCAAACATACCTAAAAGATGCTAGTTTAAATAGTAATCCTGAGTTGAAAACAGAATTAAGGAAATTTAAACCAGGTGCAGTGATAAAATGCACAAATTATTTTCCATGTTAAACACCCTGTCTTCAAGATGAACTTTTCTTTCTTTCCTTTTATTGTGCACTTGCAGCACCTACAAACACTGATAGATAGATTACAAAAGTTGTCCTTTGCACCTCTGATCACAGAGGTCTCTTCATAATTCATCAGTTTCTGAACCAAATGAAACAGAGAGAGATGGCATGGTTTGGTACTAACACCCAGCAAGCTTATCATCATATCTGTCATCAGTTAAGGGAAGGTGAAAATCTCAGGGAAGGAGAGGGGGACAAAAAATCTGTCTGAGGAAATACAACAGGAGCTCACAGACACATCTGGTCCTCAGGGTATCGACTTCAAGTGAGGCGCATGCCAGCTCCACACAGAAAGGACCAAAGATTGAATAACAGCAGTTATTCCTTTCCTTTTCTTTAATCGCACCAATTCCCACCAACCTTCACTCTATAATCTGTCTTTGCTCTATAGGTTTCCAGGACGTCCATGTGATGATCTTTGTTGGATTTGGTTTCCTGATGACATTTCTCAAGCGGTACAGCTTTGGTGCCGTGGGTTTCAACTTCCTCATTGCAGCCTTTGGCCTGCAGTGGGCGCTGCTAATGCAAGGCTGGTTCCATGCCCTGGACTACTCAGATGGAAAGATCAAAATTGGAGTTGAGAAGTAAATTTTTTTTTCTTAAGTACTGAAATTATAAAGCATTTGATGAAGTTTTTTTAACCAGGCAATGAACTATATTTGGTAATTTCTGTGCACAGTACAAAAATATAAAAAAATGAACAAATAAATGTCACAAAAGTAAAAGAAAAAGTTTTATGTCCCCCAATAACACTCAAGGGTTAAAAATTTAAGCTTCAAAGTATTTCGATGAGTGTTCTATTAAGGGCTACAAAACCAAACCAAAATATTATGCCACTAAGTCTCTCCGCTCTGATTCTTTTGTTTTACTGAAACTCTTTATTGGGAATATTTTTCCACCTGCATGTTTTCAGTCAAAAAATTACTAGAGCACACAGTGAGGTCAGTAAGAGAAACCAGTCTGACCAAATTTCATAAACCTATATCCAGAAACATTAGATAAAGTGTTTGTGTCCTGGCTACAAGAGAAACACTGATCATGTTAAGTAACCTGTGTCTTATGTTTGGTCAGTACATATATGAAATGAAATCACTTTTCCTTCTCTGTCCCTGACTTTGTGACTGTTTTACCTCCTCAGCTTGATCAATGCTGACTTCTGTGTGGCGGGATGCTTAATCGCCTATGGGGCGGTGCTGGGTAAAGTGAGCCCAGTCCAACTGTTGGTTATGACTCTGTTTGGGATTACATTGTTCGCTGTGGAGGAATATATTATCCTGAATCTCATTCATGTAAGTTGAACCAATAATCTGTGTTTTGTTTTGATAAAATTAAATTATACACAAAAGCAGGATCTTGTGAAAATAGGAGAAAAAGCTTCCTACAACGCACAAGTTGTGCTTTGGATTAAATTCTGGACTTCATGTGTTTTGGCTCAGTCTTCTCAGATTCTAAAAATAATTTCTGCCCAAATTCAGCAAATTTTCTGTGTTTACTCTTTTCTGTCCTGAAGGCCAGAGATGCAGGAGGCTCCATGGTGATCCACACATTTGGAGGTTATTATGGTCTCTCAATCTCATGGATGCTCTACCGACCAAACCTGGAACAAAGCAGCCGTCTGCAGGGCTCCGTCTACCACTCAGATGTCTTTGCTATGATTGGTGGGTACGATTTATTACATGTCATTTCTTTTTAATTCCTCAATACTTCCTGTCATTCTCCAAGAACTTATAGATTTTCAAACTTTGCCCTATTTCTACAAACAGGCACCCTCTTCCTGTGGATGTTCTGGCCCAGCTTCAACTCAGCCATTACAGACCATGGGGACGGGCAGCACAGAGCAGCCATCAACACATACCTCGCTCTGGCTGCAACTGTGCTCACTACTGTGGCCATCTCCAGCCTCTTTCAGAAACACGGAAAACTAGACATGGTGATGATCAGCACTGTTGCTATGTTTGTGCACATTTTCCAGTGGAGACACATTAAACTGACTGTCTCTTCTATGAATAAAAAAAAGCTTTATTTTGCATTTGTTGTTTCAGGTTCACATCCAGAACTCTACTCTAGCTGGGGGCGTTGCTGTGGGAACTGCAGCAGAGTTCATGCTCATGCCTTACGGGTCTCTGATTGTTGGATTCTGCTGTGGGATCATCTCCACTCTGGGTTACATCTATCTTACAGTATGACACAGCATTTATGAGTTTAGGGTTCAGCAGTCAATCAAGGACATAAGCTACTTTGCTTCATATGCTCTTAAATTCACTGTAAGTCACAATCTATACTTCCTGAAATGAAATCAGTTTTTCTGTATCAATCAGCCATTCATGGAGAAGCATTTGAAGATCCAGGACACATGTGGGATCCATAACCTGCATGCCATGCCAGGAGTCATAGGTGGTATTGTAGGAGCCATCACTGCAGCAGCTGCATCAGAGTCTGTTTATGGAGAAGAGGGGTGAGTGGCCGACGACAGGAAACAGCTGCTGGACCGGCAGTTTGAGTTATATTGTTGGATGAATATCCTCCAGGATCTTACAGGATCAGAAAAAGAAACTTGGTGATATGAACTCACTTGTGTCCTAAAAGGCTAACATGTTAAGTTTCTCCTTTTCTGTCTTTAAGGCTGATAAACACATTTGACTTTGAGGGTGAGTTCAAAAACACTGCCCCCACGCAGCAGGGCGGTCTCCAGGCAGCAGGCCTCTGTGTGGCCATCTGCTTTGGAGTGGGGGGAGGCATTATCGTTGGTGAGTAAATAAACCACTATAGCCGATCAAACCACTTTTAATTAAGAAAACACAACAACATAGACACACTAAATGTGTAATAGATTGTGTATGTTTTGGAAAATGACTGCATCTGTATTACTCCCAGGTTGTATTTTAAGATTACCAATCTGGGGGGATCCAGCAGATGACGGTTGTTTTGATGATGAGCCTTACTGGGAGGTAAGACAGGAACATCTTAATGTAGACAGAATCAGCCCTGTATATCTAAAAGATGGTTTATGTTTTTATGTTTTTGTTTTTCATAGTGTTACAGGTAGAGTGATGGTGTTGCTTTGTTTCTATTTGTTTTAAATTTTGAGATTAAGCTGCAGTAACCAGGCAGACACATTCCCTTCCTGTTTGGTGTCTTATCAGTAATCTGATTTGACATAATTTTCCAGGTTATGACCTGAGAAGTGCACCAAGGGGTTGCTATTGGTTGATTTTGCTCTGCTATATTACTAAGTCTTTATTTTCACAGCTTCCTGATGATGAAGAAAGCACACCGCCAATCCTTCACTATAACAACCACATGCAGAACAAAGATATGTAAGTGTCCTTTAATTTTTTCTAAAAACCAGCAGCCTGGTCACGGAGACATGCATGCTGTCGTCTTACCAAACACGCAGTGCAGGTATGCTGCCTTTGTTGCTGACATGTGATGCACTCAATGTCCCCTTGGTGGCAGCAGATCCAAAGTGCACGTGACCGGTTCCTGCTCTGTGTAGGGTAACACCGTTCATACAGTGAGAACACATGCAGCTGGATGCTGCTGCAGACAGCGTGGTACCATATTATGAAACACCGATAGACACCCTGAGCCACATGCCCCCTCATGAGGCTCACCTGTGCTGTTTGTTGATTTTAACAGAACGGCTCCGCATGGGCTGCTGCTCAAAGTCACCTTGATGTAAAGTCACATTAGTCATGTTTACTGACAGTGGAAATTATAACAGCAGGAAGAAAACACCTGAAGCCTGGATTTAAGGGGAATTTGTGGAAAAAAAAAAAAATACAAGTGTTTGTTTCTTTTGAAAGCCAAGAACTAAAAGTTACACAAACAACCTTTTTGAGAGTAACCCTTTATTTTTTTTTAAAATCAGCTCTATTTTTGCCTCTTTTTCCTTAATCAATTTATTAATTTATTTGTTATTAAAAAAAAATCATTTATTAATGTGTGTGTGTGTGTGTGTGTGTGTGTGTGTGTGTGTGTGTGTGTGTGTGTGTGTGTGTGTGTGTGTGTGTTAATTTTAGAGCCGAATCGAACTTCAACATGGAACAGAACTGACTGCAGGCCCTTCTCACCAGATCAACTCCTGCTGCTGGACATTTCATTCGTTCACGTTCACTTTGCACGATAAATATTTCTAATGAAAAAAATCATAAACTGTTATTTTTCATATCAGGATTTTGTTTCATTTGACAGGTTTGTTGGATTAAGAATGAAATTCAGGAATTATGACATAAATAGTGAGCCAGTTTGATAAGGTTTAATTAAGTGCAATGATGTTGATACTTTTGGAAGGATTTCCGTTTCATTTCAAAAAGGAGAAAGATAATACTCTTTTTGACTGATTTCAAACTCTTTTTCTTGTATATAAGCTTTACATCATAAGTTGCACTTTAAGAATATTCTTCATGGGCCGTCATCTCTTGCCTTTTCTTTATTTTGATGTTTTTCTATGTGTGTAGTGTGACAGACTGTCAGTGAAATGTGAAGGGAAAAGTTGGACTTTGTATATTTTTGTGTGTATCTCAGCTTCACGTGTCCTCAATGAATGCATGAAAACTAATTGTGTGTTTTCATTCAGAACTTTTTCACTAAGGTGTGTTGAGAGTTATGTATCATTTTGCCAATATGGAACAGTAAATGAGGAGCAGTGATGTTTGTTTCTCAGTTTATTCACTATACTGTGATATTAATTGGATTGATTGACTCCACTTTACCTCTGTTTTGTTTTTACTTCATCTGTAATAAGACAATATGATGGAAAAACTTCACCAAATTAAAAAAAAAAAACTTGATGAACACTTTATGACGTAATGTAGGTGGATGCTCAAAAGGTAAAAAATGTTGTTTTTTTATGTGCTCAAATCCATGTCAAAGGGTTTGTTTAAGATTGATTTATCAAATTTTGTTTATGAACTGCCAAGGGAGGTATAGCAAAATCTTAACATATTTATTAATTTTTTGTGTGTTATTAATCTAAAATGATTTTTTTGAATTAACAAAAACAAATAAACAAAAAATACATCATCAAACATGATGAACAGTGGTACGGTAAAATGTTCATTTACTTTTGGATGAAAGACCTGGTCAGTTGGTAAAGCTGAAAATGTCAGTTGGTGTAATCAATGTTTCTTATAAAATAATTATAATCTGATATTTGGCAACAAAGTTACTATGAATATTATTTCAGCAGTCTAACAATGTAAAAAATAAAATTTAAGATGATTTTAAACCAACTGACCCAAAAATGTGGAGAAAACATTGGTGTCTACAGCATACTGACTTGCTCAGTACAACAAATCGCATATTAGTAAGTTTAGAGATTAAATATTTTGAATATACTTTGAGATGATATTTCATAACAAATAACTTATTAATCAGTTCACTTGCATAACTTCTAGGAGTGTGAATTATTTAATACTGGACATGCTTTTGTGGATAAACTATTTGAAAAATTAATGGGACTGATTCTTTAATTGGTTGAAAATGGTAGAAATGTCATATAAAATACTATGACACCAGCAGAAATGCAAACTACACAAACATCTAACATGTTTTTTTGTTTGTTTTGTTTTGTTTTTTTTAACATTTTCAAAGCATTTTTCTTAAACCAACCCTTATTTGTCACTGTCCCTTTTACGGACTAAAAGTTGTTGATAATTGCATCAAATATTTTGTTCAGATTTATGTGAATGTGACACAAAACATTTTAAAGCAACTGAATATTTTTGACCACTTGTAGGAAGTGAATCCAAACAAAACAAAATGAGAAAAAAACAAAATAATTATGATAATAAAAGAATTATTACAAAATGCCCCAGAGCCCATGTGTTTCTTGAATCTATGGATAGACCTCTTCATGTTTTCTCCCCTGTGAGGTCAGACTAAGGGCAAAGGTCACACACTCATATTGCTCTCTCGGGACACTGGTGACCAAACACAAACCAACCTCATCATCATGTCCCGGGGTCATAGGGGAGTCTGAGTACAAGGGCACTGACACTGACACATATGCTGGAGTCAATCATTTCAAATTGACCAGTTCAGAGTGCACCTTTGGATGCATCCCCAAATTATAATGCTTTTCCACCACACTGCTGGGTAGAATCCTGTTCAGGAGATAGGTTACAAAAGAAACAGATGATGACAACAAACATCAAATGCACAGTTCACTTCTGTAATTTTCACACAGCTTTTTTTTCTTAAGACAGCTGTTCTTCGGCTATGCATGTTGTTTCATGGAAGCAGCAGCAGTTTACGTTGGGAGTGTGAATGATTCCCACACATGAGTAGCAGCGAGGAATCCATCCCCTCGTTCCGTCCCCTCACTAACAAAGGCAGGCTTAGTGCTGTTTTCTTTTGTCATCAGTAACCTGTTTGAGTAAAGGAGGTAATGGTGCCACAAGTGCTCCAATTAAACGAGATGCAGCCCTGCTGGGAAGAAAGGCTGCCCCATTGCCCTCAATGTCCCTCAGCCCCCTCCTCCTCCCTGATACATACACACATATACACACCCACACAAACTGGGCCTCTTCTCATCCTACCCCCATGCAGTTCCCGCCCAACTCTGCTCATGTTTATTCACCAGCTACTTAAAGGCAAAATGCAGAGGCCTGTTAAAACTGGATCAGATTTATTTATTAATGATGCCCGGCCTGCTCCTCTGAGGACGAGGGAGCCAAGCCTTACACTGGCCATATTTGAAGACTTTCATTTTCATTTTTTTGCATAGACACTGACCAGAGGAGCAAGAGAAGTGACTTCCACAAACTGTACAGCAGAAGGGGGGGGGGTGTCTGAAGAGGTGAGATGGAGAAACCACAGGGGGCAAGGGGGCATGAAAAGGGGGAGGGACAGGGAGAGAATGAGGCCTCACTTCCATTGCTGCTGACTGACTTGCCTGCCATCCTGGCTCAATCATGATCTTTGATTGACAGGTCGAGGGTGGGAACGAGGGGTGCAGGACCAGAGCTTATAATGGGAGCTGCACAAAACATACTCCTATAAAGGGGGCTGCAGAGATGCTCATTAATGATAAAGAAAATACTAGGAAAAGCATGTCTTCTCTGGATACCAGAGGTGTTGTTTATGGGTTGAGATTAGATTGTAATCTTCTACTCATGGTGATTTAAAGTGGACAGAATCCTACAGGGCTAAGGACTTCTTGGGAGGTCGAGCTAGAGCAGCGTGTCATCTGGCTTCTTGTTTTCTCAAAAAAAATACCAAGATATGAGTAGCCAGGATTATGTTTCCCCTCAGCGTGTTCAATGGATCGCTGAAATCTTTACAGAAATGTGTCAGTCACTCTTGTAAAATAGCTATGAATTCACTGTACAGCTGGGAGGATTTACAGCATTTGGAGAGGCATTCAGGGATCCATGTTCCTTCCCATATAAAGAGAGCAGTAAATCCCCCATGAAAGTAACCACAAGTCCATAGAGCTGTTTATGAACTACTCCAGCTAGCACTTACTCTTTTTCACCGTATACAGCTACAGTTTCCCTGAATAGTCACATCCCTGCAGGGAAACCGCTCTGGCCATTAGGATTTTGACTGCCTTTATGATACCAATCACTGGGCCTTACTAACTGCCATAAATTCCCACCATCAGTTCTGAACAGTTTTCATGTGAAATTCTGAGGTTCCTTGACTGCAGAACATTTTCCTCACTGTGTGGACTAGAGTAATGGAATTGCGAGTAAAAATTCTGGTGAAAGAACACAAAGTGCTCCATCATTCTGACTTTGATATGTAAGCATACACTGATCAAGTTTGCTGAAGGCATGCAGTGTTCTGAAATATGGTATAACACGATATCATCAGCATCTAGTGTGAAGAGGGTGGGTTTTTTTTTTGAAATAGTAACCGTCTTTTTATGTCTGTTTTTGACAGCTGATCTTGTCCTCTGCTCAGACAATTAGTGGCACCATCTTTGGGACTGACCTGGTACCAGATGTCAGCAATCATCACGCCTCACATCTGCTGTGGGTTGTAAATACAGAAGAAGCAGATAAAAGGCAAGACTGAACTTTTATACTAAGAAGTACATACTTGTGTTTTTATGAGCAGGCCATTTCTTGACCTACACTGTGACCAAATGTGTACTGGATTCACACGAAGCAATGGTCAGTAATAAGTTTAGTAAAGTTGGAAGAGGAACCCATATGCTTTCAGATCAATACATTTATATTCACACTCAAACATCATGATTTAAGAAAGTGTGAAGTTTTTTACCTTAAACATGGTGACATTACATTAAGTAATCTGAAGTTTTAGTACAACCCCAATTCCAATAATGTTGGGACTTTGTGTAAAACATAAATTAAAACAGTATACAATGGCTTTGAAACCTTGTTTTCAAAGCCATTGAGCACCTATATTCAGTTAAATACACTACAAAGACAATATATTTATTGTTAAAACTGATAGACTTTATTGTTTGCTTGTTTGGGGTTTTTTTCCCCAAATATTCACTCATTTTGAATTTGATGCCTGCAACATGTTCCAAAAACTGGAACAGGGGCAACAAAAGACTGGGAAAGTTGAGGAATGCTTAAAAAACACATGTTTGGAACATTTCACAGGTGAACAGGTTAATTGGAAACAGATGAGTGTCATGATTGGGTATTAGAGGAGCATCCCCGAAAGACTCAGCCATTCACAAGCAAGGATGGGGTGAGGTTCACCACTTTGTGAACAACTGTATGAGCAAATAGTCCAACAGATTAAGAACAATGTTTCTCAATGTCCTATTGCAAGGAATTTATAGATTTCATTATCTACAGTCCATAGTATCATCAAAAGATTCAGAGAATCTAGAGAAATCTCTGCATGTAAGCAGCAAAGACAAAAACTAACATTGAATGCCCGTGACCTTTGATCCCTCAGGCAGCACTGCATTAAAAACTGACATCATTGTCTAAAGGATATTACTATGTGGGCTCAGGAACACTTCAGAAAACCATTGTCAGTTAACACAGTTCATCGCTACATCTACAAGTACAAGTTAAAACTCTACCATGCAAAGACAAAGACATATATCAACAACACCCAGAAACACCGCTGGCTTCTCTGGGCCAGAGCTCATCTGAGATGGACTGACACAAAGTGGAAAAGTTTGCTGTGGTCTGACGAGTCCATATTCCAAATTGTGTTTGAAAATCATGGACGTCATGTTCTCCAGGCCAAAGAGAAAATGGACAATCTGGATTGTTATCAGTGCAAAGTTGAAAAGACAGCATCTGTGATGGTATGGGGGTGTGTTAGTGCCCATGGCATGGCTAACTTGACCATCTGTGAAGGCTCCATTAATGCTGAAAGGTACATACAGGTTTTGGAGCAACACATGCTGCCATCCAAAGCCCCGTTTATACGACATTTCACAGCATTTCACTCAAAAAGGAAAAAAAAAAAAAAAAACAGAGGAAAAAAAAAAAGTGCTTACATGGAAACGCTGATGGACTGAAAATGCTGTGGTGTGCATACCAGACCTGTAAGTGGTAATATAACTGTGGAGTCTTTTGGTAGTCTGCCACAGCAGAAGAGACTGTCTGATCATCTGTCATATACTGTATATTAGATGTGTCTTATCTGAGTGCAGAAGTGGACCAACAGATGCACATTTTGTTGAAAGGCAGTCAGCAGATTCAGCAGCACAAGCACAACACAATAGTCTGCCATTGAACGATTGTTGTTGTTGTCCGGTTCGCACATGGCAATTAAAAGTTCCCACAACAGAGTGGAATGTGCACATGCAAAAACGGAGCTTGACGTCAGTGTTTTCACCGAAAACTCTGGCTTTCTGTTTACACAGCAATGGAGGCTGCAGAATTTCAGAAAAATTCCACTCTGGGGGGCGTTTTAAAAAAGTTGTGTTATAGATCAGCTAAAACAGTGTTTCTATGCAAACAAGAGGCTAAAACGCAAAAGTATTGTTGCATCCTAAAACTGTTGTTGTATAAACGGGGCCCAAGTGACA
Organism: Labroides dimidiatus; assembly: GCA_030710495.1. Classification (NCBI taxonomy): domain Eukaryota; kingdom Metazoa; phylum Chordata; class Actinopteri; order Labriformes; family Labridae; genus Labroides; species Labroides dimidiatus. Next base: position 15,271,444 of record CM061147.1, read on the forward strand.
TGCTTTGGAGAGACTTCCCTGCTCATATCAGCAAGAAAATGCCAAGCCACATTCTGCACGTGTTACAACAGTGTGGCCTCGTAGTAAAAGAGTGCGGGTACCAAACTGGCCTGCCTGCAGTCCAGACCTGTCTCCCATTGAAAATATATGGCGCATTATGAAGCGCAAAATACGACAACAGAGAACCCAACTGAAGTTGTACGTCAAGCAAGAATGGGAAAGAATCCCACCTCCAAAGCTTCAACAGTTAGTGTCCTCAGTTCAGAAACGTTTATTGAGTGTTATTAAAAGGAAAGGTGATGTAACTCAGTGGTAAACATGTGTCCCGGCTTTTTGATATGTGTTGCAGGCATCAAATTCAAAATGAGTGATAATAAATATCTTGTCTTTTTAGTTCATTGTATTTTGTTTTTATTTACTTTACACAATGTCCCAACTTCATTGGAATGGGTGTCAGTCTAGCAGTCAGTAGAGCTGGCTGATTGGCTCTAAACGTGGTGGCCAGAACAAAATAGTGGTGAGATGAATAAGGGGCTTCTGATTGAGCTGTTTGAACATTTTGTAGATGCTTTAGAAGACAAGCAGAATCACCTTTTTCTATGCTAATTGCTGTCCTATCCTTTCTACTTTCGTTCCTACAAAGGTAATGACTGATCTCCGTTCCTTCACCTGCTGCCAGCTGAAAGGAACAGCACAGTCTTTCCATTCTGTTTTCATACTTTCAAAAGACATCATGGTGGAATAATTGCAACATTACAGCCTCGTACCTGCTGTGTAAAAGGATCTTGTGAGTTGTTCATTGCTCCAAAAAAGTTTTCTTTCTAAAATTTAAGTAGTTTTGAAAAACTGTTTTCTGAACCAAGACGAAACGCGTACTTGAAAAATACACCAAATGAAACAGCAAAGAGGAAAGCAGAGTTACTTACTGGAATACATGTAGCATATATCACTGCTTTCATCTGTCAATCATCTGATGGATTGAAATTTTTTGGTTATTCCGGCTACTTTACTAAAATATAATAGCATTAAGTATTTTACTTTTCACCAACAACGATTCACAGCAAGTCATTTTCCTCTTCCATTTTTTTCCTGTAAAACAACACCTTCTGATACACGAGGTAGAATTGGCTGGTAAAACCTTTGGCTCAGGTAGGTTTGAATTTAAATAAATGAATTTATGATATATTGTAAGCTTCCTGTAAATTTTTTTGCTGTGTACATTATCTAAGTGCTTCCACTGCTGCCCCTCATTTTTTCGCCCTCTGTGTTTAACTTGCAGATGAAGGCCCCAGACCTGCCCACCCCAGGTATCCACAGGCCTTCCTCACAACCACTGACCATCCACAGAAGCTGCTTAAGTGTCCCTAACGGACCACAGTGGAGAGGAACAGCAGATTAACCATGATCCTATCCGCTCACTGCTAGCCCCTTCATACGCTCCGTTACACCAGCATTTAAAAGGAGGAGGGAACGCCATTCAGACCCTTGATATGAATCCCAGACGCAGGGACAAGAACAGAGCTTTCACCCCAAGTTCCACAGAAAAGACCCCTCTCTGGCACCCTCTAATTCTGGTTGCTACGGGCTTCTGGGTTCAATGGCGAACTCCTGTTGTGAGGGGACAAAGCCCCTCAGTCACACGGCCATGGTTGCTAGGGGAGGCCAAATGTATGGGGAGGGACGGGCTGCCGTTGTCCCAGACGAAATGTCTCTCTTAAGGCGACCAGGATCTTGTGATTGACAGGTGGCTACACGCTCCACTGCGGATCACCCGGGAGGTCTGAGGAGGCCTGGTATCTCTCTCTCTCTCCCTCTCTCTCTTTCTCAGTGTGTGTGTGTGTGTGTGTGTGTGTGTGTGTGTGTGTGTGTGTGTGTGTGTGTGTGTGTGTGTGTGTGTACTTATGTTGGTTGGCAGACAGAACGATCAGTTTGGGGCATAACAAACTGAATGGATTTCTGTGATTATGAAAGTGAAACTAATGATTTCCTGTAGAGGGAGTTGCTTCAGATTCAAGATGTTTAATCATTTGCTTATAAACCATGTGCTGGTGTCTTTGTCCGTGTGTGTAAAGCTGGAAGAGATGGGAAGGAGTCCCAAGATGCACCCATGTAACAAAAAAAAAAAAAAAATTCAGGTCAAATCTTAGTTTATCACATTATGACCACAGCACAAGGTAGATTGAAACTAATATAGTCCAGTTTGCAAATAGTGTATCCTTACACTGCCAATGACTTTACATTAAAGTTATTTTTTATCTAGCAGTTTACCTTTAATATGGGAAAAAATATCATTTATGATGTTCTCCTCAAAACTCAGATAAAATTTGAGGCATCAATATATATGTTAAACAGTCAGAGTCAACGCACTCCTACACATCGACACTTTGCCTGTCTTTTAATCCAATACTTACCATGAAGTACGTTATCAGGGTGTTAGCTCAAATTTTAAGGTAAGGCTAGTCTCCAGGATCCGATGGCTCTATAGAAAAGGAGAAGAACAAAGTTTGGCATGAAACATTTACAACAATCATTTCTTAATTTGACAAAAGCGCCAGAAAAGACAACTTTCTTTTAGAGGTCACAACACGAGTGGTTAAAGTCTGTATTAGACAAAATGAAAAATTAATTTTCACAAAATGAAGACAAAAAATATATACAAAATATTTAATCAAAACAGTGTACAGCACATTATTAGGTCTAATGCTGTATATAGTTCTGTAGTGATGAATATTTGTAACTTTATGAAGGAATACTGAAAACAAAAGTTGAGGTGAACAATATAAAATAACTATTTATCAAAAGATAAATTAAAAGGTGATGTGCAAATGTGATATAAACAGAATGTTGGTGATATAAATAGGATAATAAAGACTCAGTAGTTTAACATATGAACAGTCAATCAAGTGTAACGGATAAAGGAGAGTAAAAATTAAGCCTCACTTTCTGAGGCAAAGATAAAAAAAATTTTTTTTAAAGCAGATTAAAAATAAAAAGGGATGTTTAACTGTTTTATTGTTAATATTCTAATTTTGTCCCTCTCCATCTCCAGCCTGAGAACTATTCTCCGCCAGTCTCTAGACATCAAACCCTGTGTCCCCCTCCTCACAGGGGCACAGAGGTGAGTGGAAACAGACAGGGTTGGACATGGGGCTAAAAAAAGGGTTCTTTGGGGTTCTGTTCTCCCCTAAGCTAGACGTCTGGGACTGTCTGGCTTCTGCACTCCCAGACAGGGTGGAAGGGGAGCCCTTCAACCCTGAGGATGCTGCACACGCCCCATCCCCCCTTCCCCTTGACCGTGACTCTCTGTCACTGTGGCCCTCCAGACAGTCCAGGGTCGAAGGTTAACACAGCAGCCACACATCAGACACGGTTCAAATCCCTAGTGTCCATATGAATGCTGAATGGTAAATCACCCAAAAATCAGCCTGTTGGAATGTGGCTTTGAATTCCTGCAGAGAGGGACCCTAAGACCTCAGAAGACACACACACACACACACACACACACACACACACACACACTTATATATATATATATATATATATATATATTTTTTTTTTTTTTTTTTTTTTTTTTTTCCCTTAGCTGGAATTTTAAAAAAAAATTCTGATTGTCTTAACTTATCATGTTTTATTTTATTCCAAATTTCATAAGTATCTTCTTCTACTATTTTTTAATATCTTGCAGTATTTTCCTTGCAGGAATGCTATCATTTACCTTTAACCTTTGACTGCTGATTCACAGCCTCCTCAGCCAATCCCGGATGATCTTCATCTGCGTGTCATGACAGATTTATAGGAGGAGGGAACAGCTCTGCCCTATGCGGGTTTTTGAAAAATGCAAACCCACACAGAGTACAGCCCTGCTGATGAGCTCCTCCATGCCTCATGTGAGCATGCGCACAGAGCTATGGCTTAACATGGTCTCTCATCTCTCACATCAGATCACTCGCTTCTTGGCATGCGTTTGAAGAACACCTTTAAAACATGTACATTTTCATTATCTGAAAGGTATTGCGGTGCTGTCTAAAAGAAGTTTCAATCAATCAGATGTTAAAGTCTTTATCTTTTTTTTATTTCCTTTGTAAGAGATTTACATTCTGACAAGCCTATCTAGCTACGACGCAAAACAAACCCAGATCTCAGACAAGAGGGTCTACATATTAAATGTTATTTCAACAATAGCTGGTCGAACCTTAAGAAACAAACAAACAAACAACAAACTTCAAAGCAGTGTTTATTTGTATCTCGAATAATATCTCAGATTGAAATCTGACACTTGTCTACTTTGGGTTCTCCCAGCCTTTATTTATCCGAACATGTAAATGTATAATCATACTGAAGATGTTTGCTTTTTTATTAATAACAGAAATGGGTCGTTGTAACTCTGTCTGTTTAACAAACGTTAAATTAAAATAACACCGTCTACACCTTAACAGACTTCTAAGCTAAATTAGTTCTGGATCACGCTAAAAGATCTCTTTTTAATAATATTTAATAATATTTAAGGGTATAGAACAACATGCCAACATGCTATATTGACTTTTGGGTTAATCTTGAGTTTGTCTTAAACCTTTTATTAAGTTGAATTAACATCGAACTGAAGTGTGACAGTTTGTACTTTTTTTATAGCAACATCTGATGCGAGCTATTTCAGATGTGGTAAAATTGAAAAACGAATGAAGTTATATTTCCTTACTGAATAAAATCAAAAGATTACAGTCTGCGAGAGATTATCTGAAATTTTATTTTTATTTTTATTTTTATTATTATTATTATTATTATTATTATTATTATTATTATTATTATTATTATTATTGTTAATATTATTTTGTCCTTGATGGTATAGGCCTAAGTCTGTCACTCGAGACAGAGACATGTTCTATATAGGCACTTCTAACGTTAAAAACTAGGATTTGCGAAGGCAAATCCCCTGTACATTATTTATAGGTTTTCTGCATGAATTGTGGCCAAATTCACTGCTAAATCGGTCAACAAACAAAGCTTAAAATACCTGATAGTTTATTCTGAGTATTCTGATTCAACCTACAGGCAATGATTTAAAATCCCAGACCGCCAGCGCCGTTTTGGTTCCCTGAGCTGGCACCGGTCAGATCCACTGTCTCCATTAAAATGACTATCCATTAACTGCAATACAGGCCGAGCACGAGGCACTGCACGCTGCTTCCTCGCCAGTCAGGGGCTGTAATCCTTGATGTAAAGATGCAGTTAAAAAGGGCGTAAATGAACATCTAGAAAATCGTTATCTTAGAACTACTGACATAAAGCATATGATTACGTTACTGCATAACAAAACTACAAACACACGGAGTTAAGATGTGCGTCCAAAGAGACATCTAATATTTAAAACTTAAAAAGACTACCACGTAAACATTTTCATAGGACATTTAAGGCCTTCTTCAAACTGTATTCTGGAGAGATTTCGTATCCTTAAACGGGAGATTTCTGTCAAATAATTGTGTCTTTTTAGGATGAGATTGAGTTTGTCCATGTGATCCAGGCTCACTCGCACTTGTGGCGCTGTCCTTTCAGCACTAAGCGGAGGTTTCCGTGTGAATCACCACTCCAGGAGCAGCATCACGGAAGTGTTTTATTCTGAAATATCTTCATTAGTTTTTGTTTTTCAAAATAAAAAAGTATTTTTCTGGATGTTTTTGCTGCCTTGTCAGACATCAAAGGCTGAATCAGTTCAAGACCTTGATATTTCCCATGTTTCTCTTAACTATTAAAGAGATCCAGAGTAGTTTGGATGAAGTATCATCTCCTTAGAAGAGGAACCAATTGATTATAATGAGACCCAGACTGTATGGATGGAGAGATGGGCCTCCTATTGTTTCATACCAGCTCTATAACTTCTCAAAGTGCAGGGGCCCTGAGGCAGCACTCTGTGGATTGAGTGAGCCTCAAGTTCAGAGTGAGACTCCTCTCTGGAGCAGTTCTGTGTTTAGTGTGTTTAGTGAGGAGGAAAGACTCGTAGGACACATTGAATCAGCCTGATTAGGAGTTTAGGCAAAGGGCAAGGCTCAGGTCTGGACTGAAAGGATGCTGGGCAGCTCTTGAGTGATACTATTCACATCCTGGGAGAAAGGTCAATGTCAGAGGAGTTCACAGGCCCCATCTCTTTTCTTATGCTAAGGATCATGCACATGAGCCCATTCAGAAGCTGGAAAAGCATAAACAGCTTTCAGCGACTTTCCCTCCAAAATGTTGGGATTCCTTAACCAGAGCCTTGATGTTCTTCCTCTCTGTTTCTTCCCTTTTATGAGGAGGAAATCTGTTTAAATGTGAGCTTATTGAACAGCAACTCATCCAGATCCAAAGTCCAAATGAGGCTCAAATCATCTTACCTTTGCCCAAAAAAAACCCTTTTAAAACATGTAGAACAATTTGTTGAGCATATTCAAGTAAACAAAGGTTTGGTGGTACTTATTTTTTCTGTGAATGCTTACAAAGAGCTGAGGCTGCAGCAGTTTTACCCTTTTATTATCTGTTGTTCCAGTCACTAATTTGAACTTGTCTCCAGGTTTTATGAACTTGCTCTGAATAGACTTCCTCGTGTGCCTTCCTGTCCATCTCTGAGTCCAGAAGTCACTGGGGAATAGAAGGAAATGGCCACTTAATTAGCGGCCCTCGACCTTTGGCCCTGCCTCAGATGGCTCCTGACCCTGACCTCCCTTCAGCCCGATTATTGTCCTCTGGGGGACTGTCCACATCGTGACCCCTTAACCCCTGCTGACCTGCAGGGACTTTACCAACAGGTCCCTGACAAGCTGAATCTCATCAAAGAGAGATATTTTAACCTTGGCTATGAGCTATAGAGAAACAGAAGCAGACGTGAAGCCCTGTAACATTTGTTTACTGATTGAGAACTAAAACACACTTAGGATTTAGTAAACACAGTATGGGCTTTTTTTAATGACCAAAATCACAGCACTGTAAGCAGGTTTTCACAGAATCATTTGGGTTTTCTTTGCAGCCAACTTCTGCAAAGGCTGATTTTACTAATTGGTTTCCATTCGTCCAGAGAGGGGAAGTAATCACTGAAATCAACTGCTATGCTTTTTGGATGGATTGAAAACGCGCTGATTGGGTCTCCATGAGTTATCATCACTACTTTGTGGATCATTTTTAGCACATTTGTTGTTAAACTGTGTATTGACATGCTGTCCACACTTGGCCATAATAATAATACTTTACTTATTATTCTACCTATGACTACTTGTTCATTTTAAGTCACCACTTCATTTGTTATTTAAAATCAAGAGATACTTCAAGCATTCTTCAAGTGCACCTACATTTACATCTAGGTACTCTAGAGTAATTTATTCATTCATAGATATAAAAAAATCTATGCACCTGCATGATGAATAATGACATTTTTATTTCCTGTTTAAAATGATCATTTTAATTTTTCACCTGAAGTGAGATGGTTTTATATTTTATTTTATTGCTTTGTAACATAAATAGCCTATGATAAGTGAAGAATGCATGACTGGGTTCAAATGGAAATCAGTGTAGCCTAGACAGGACAACCTATATACACTTCAGTGTCATGAAAGCTTTTTATTTTATTTTATTTTAATTTTTTTGTCCGAATTAGATTTATTATCGTAACAAGCCTAATAAAGCACTGAATAAAAAAACTTCTAAAAGAATATAATATTTAACCATAAAACTCAAAAACACAGATGTTACCTGAGATATTATTTGTCAGTCGCGCGACTTCATGAATCGTTCAATTTCCGGAAATAATCAAGAAACCTGTAAATTCTGGCCCTCCCAACACTTACGGCGTTGGGTGATTTTTTTTCCGGTCACTTTACATCGTTTTGTTTGTTTCTATAAAGCCTTTAGAGACGGAAATAATCCCCTATTGACCTCACACGTGTCCATCTGTTGTTTGACTTCGGACACAGATCAGGCGGACACTGATTGAGCTTTGACCAACGCCAGGACGGCGTGTAATCCCCTAAACCCGATTAATGGACAGAACTGAGAACTGCATTTGGGCAAGGATAATTTGATATAATGTCAAACAACACCCACTTTTAGCACCGATTATTGAATGCCATATCGGTTTATTTAAATTCCATTTTAGTCAAGGCCTTTAGTATTCACGCAAAGCACAGTAACATATATGCATTTTATTGATTTATTTATTTATTCATTTATTTATTTATAAAAATCCGTTTACATTATCCTGAAAAGTAAAATATAAACGGGGCCAAAAATGTTGATAAGCCATGTTGCAGGCACAGTCATTTTTTTCCCCACTGAGTGTGGCTGATGAACTTTTATTTCCCCCACACTGATTCAGCACACGTTCCCCTGTCTGCTCCTCCCAATTAAAACTTAATGCGGGGTCACTCAAAGCTTTTCTCACACCATCCTCACACACTCAAACACAAACACACATTACCATGTGAATCTAAAAAGAGAGAGGGAAAATTAGATCCAGCAGGCTCGACACCCTCATTCCCTGCTCTATTTTATACAAGTTTTAAATTTTTCCACTGTAACACAAAAGAAGATTTAGAAAATTTCAACAAAATATTTGCATTTCTTTTTCTGTAGCAAGTATGTAAAATCCCAGTCTAAAGAAAACCAGCTACCTTTCTCATTCCGAAATGAAGGGCTACTATTCAAATACTTCTAACAAGACTGAGATGATCTTTCAATCCTTTCTTAAAATGTGTCATTTGCTTCAGCCCTGATCCTTGAACAATTCATTTTACAATAAAATTCCAGTTATTTATAAAACGTTGACAAAGGTATTTAAAATAATAATAATAATAATAATAATAATAATAATAATAATAATAATAATAATAATAATAATTCAAACAACTGAAGTTACTTCAAAACCAATTTTAATTTCATTTCTTTAAATCACAGCTCAGCAAAGGAATGCACTCTCAAATTCAAATACAAATTCAAATTCAAACGCTGTTATTATACAAACCAGTTTAGCAGTAAAACACAATGTTACAATAGCAGCATTTTTGTGGACAGTATCCTTGATTTTACATCACAGGCACACAGTAGTATGTCGTCTTTTAGTCCATTTAACATGTCGCTTTGTTGATTATTTATCTCTTAAGTTGAAGCTCTGTATGGTGACATCATTTTGGTGAGTTTGGTGCAGGGTCTCCTCATGGCAGTAGGTTCCTAAATAAAGGCCTGCAGGTCCTGTCCCATCCTGAGGAGAAATGATGGAGGGTACCATTAGCATCACAATCCATCTTTCACTCTGTGTGGACAGTAACTTGGTATTTTGTAAACAAAATGCAGAGAAAAACAAAAGAAAAGATTTTTCACAATAATTGATTTGAATTGTGACGACAAAGCACAAAGATTAGTAACTTTTTTTTTTCAAGAATCAGGACATAAAAAAACTTCAAATCTTTAAAAGTGTTAACAAGTTAATAAAACATGTGCAATAAAACATGTACCCATAAAGTGAAATAAGGACCACGGGGTAAAACAACACATAAAACAGTGAATATAGAAGCAGTCATTCAAAGGTAAGCTCAGGGTTTTTTTAATTATTTTTTTATGCAAGCTCTCTGCTGACGATGTTTACGCAACACTGAGTATGTTATGTGTGCGATATTTAGTTTTGTGCATCACAAATTGCTGGCAATGTTTCAGAAAAACAAACTTCCTTTTCATGACATGGAAAAAATAGGCCCCTGTGCTCTGTGTGTTGTTCTCCTCTCCCATTTTCAGGCTGTATGAACGGAGGGATCTCAAGGCTTTTATCCCCACAGGGAACCAGCCCCAACTCTTTCTCTGTCAATTTTCGCCCACTCCCCAATTCAGACGAGCCCTTTTCTCCCACCGAGCTCACAATGAAGGATTTGTCCTCGTTCTCTTTGTGCACCTCTGACATCTTTTTTTTTTTGACTGCTCCCTCTCTGCAGACGGCATGCAGCGTATGCAAATACACGCTCTTTTCTTCCTCAGACCCCTCCCCTGAATGATTGTAGCCTTAAATGAGGACACACTTGCACACGGTTACAGAGGGGGCAAGGAAACATGCACATATTACAATCTGTGGATTTGCATGCCCTCACCGACCTGCAGTTACTATGAATGAGAGAACAGAAAGATATGGATAAAAGCTTCACTGCTGTCAGAAGCCTATCAGAGGTTAAAAAAATAAGTAAAATAATTCCTATGAATGAATTCACCAATTTATTCACTTGTTTCCTAATTATTAGTTCTTCTAAAAGGAAAACGGGGTGTTCTGATGTTAAGTAAGAACTAATGTTAGATGATTACCTTCATGGGCACAAATTTGTGTTAAATTCTTTGTCTCTTGTGTAAAAATCTATCTGATTGAACCAAGAGTAAACTCAAAAGTTCATTGTGTGTTTTCTTTAAAAGATGCCATAAGGACTGTGCAGTAAAATCCTTTTGACTACAGCTGATACTTGGTTAAAAAACTGAAACTAAATGATTGCTTGACGCCTTTACTGGGCAGAATATGACTGCAGGAAGGGTACAAGATGAGGAGTGATGTTTTTAACCACAGTAATGGTATTTGACGTCTGATTTTGATATCTGATTAAGCCAGAAGGTCTAGACACACTCACACACTTTGACAAAACTGTACAATGAGAAAGAAGAGGTCCAACACTGAGGCAGAGATGAATTATGACTGTGTCTGATGAACAGAAAGCAGCTAACATTCCCAAGCTGGCCCGTGCCATCTGTGAAAGTGTGTGTGTGAATGGGTTAGAGATAGTGTGTGACTGTGTGTGTGTGTGTGTGGTGGGGGGTTGATGTCTGCTGGACAGCTCTGACAGTTCGGCCTTTTCAGACGTACATTACTGAGCCGACTGGGCCTCTTTTCCATAGCAACCCTAACAGAGGTCAAAGGCTATGTACCCCCCATACACCAACCATACACCCTCCACCACCACCCCCACCCCTCCCTCCTGTTGAACACCAGGGTGGCCACAGACTCTCTTCACTCCACAGACGGCGGGGTTGCACCCACAAACTTGAACTTGACTTTAGTCCTGAGTGATGGACTCACAGGCATCTGACACAAACAGGCCTGCACATGAGGATAAATGGTAATGTGTGGTTTCATTGTTCAGTATTAATAATGATATGAAAGCACACATATTATTTGTTACTCTTGTTTGTCTATCTGCTGTTCCAACTGCGAAAGCCCCAACTAAAATTAAGAAGCTTTTCGCCATCATACTGGCACCAATGGATCTGCAGGTAGCTGGATGAGCTTTATTGGAGCACAGCCTTCACACCCTGCTTCCATTCGATGAGTAAACATCTACCAACATAAGAACTGCTTCTTTACATCAGACAGGTTTTTTTTCGGTTTATTCTAATAAATTCAAACTTTTGTGATTTCGCAATTCTCTAAAATGTAGCAGGTTTTGGAAGCATATCCTCCTTTCCTCAGTCTGGCATCGTATTTAATTTTTTTTTTTTTCTTTACCCCAAAACATTGGAAAAAAATGAGGTCACACAGAGGATTCCCCCTAAATCTCCTCACCCTAGCACCTCATCTTCTCTTGATGTGATTACAAAAGGCTGCTGTATTAACGGCTCAGTCACCTAATTCTCCTCTACTTTCATCAGAGCACACAGGACCCCCACGCAGGGACGCCACAGTCAACAGACGTAATCTGCAAAGCCTTGGATGTAGAAAGTTCTCTCCATCTTCCTCTAAGATACTTAATGTCAGGCTTTGTGCTAGATTAGTCTTGGCCAAAGTTGCATTAAAAAAAACCCTGATGAGCCACGGTTGACCCACATTGGACCTTGTCCAAGACACTGTGCTGCTCGTGAGGCGGGCTTTATATATCACAGAGGAGCCGTTAAACATTCATGGTGTCCACACATAGTGAGGAGAATCCAAAGAGGTAACCCAGGAGCTATATGGTATTAACATTTCATTGCTACTATGGCTACGCTGCTTCACCAGCACTGAGTTGGAAGTGAGACCGGCTACTGTCACTTCATCATGTCACACATATAATTTCCCAGCTCTGAAAACTCCATGTTAAAAAAGCAGTGCATGGTTAATAATGAATAACAAAGGGAGAGGAGGAGAGAGGAAAGAAGGGGAAGGTAATCATCTATATCCTGCCTTTTTCTGGAGGGGAAATTCATTTTTCTGTCCAGTTTTGAGTAAAGAACAAGAGGGAACTGAAGGATGAATATTAAAGTCAGAGTATCTCTACTGTGTGCGAGGAAGAATCAGGGACGTTCACATCCTAAATCCTCCTGACACAGTGTCAAAGCTGCTGACCTCGCCAGTCAGACATTCTAATTTCAGACCATCTTGATTGAAAACTGTCTTTGTTTCAAAGCAGATTAAGACCTGAAAGCTGTTACACTTAAGTCTTTGTAGGGCATCACAAAATGTTTGGATCAAGATCAGCTCTCCTTGATGGTATATTTTGTACTGACCAAACTTGTGAATTAAAATCAGTTAGAATCAGAGTCCAAAACTTAACACACACATGAATATTCTCAATGCTTCGGTGCACGTAATGCTCCAGAATCTCAACAAGGAGACTCTCTGACCACAACATCTGTCTTCTGCTGCAATTTTCACCTCCAGCTTTATCCGAACCCCTCTTCTCAATATTATCATACACACACATTCTCTCTCTCTCTCTCTCTCTCTCTCTCTCTCTCTCTCTCTCTCTCTCACTCACACACACACACACAAGCAGACAAACATAAGCATGCACACACAGGTCTTCCATACCCGGCTCCTTATAGCTGCAAATTGCTGTAGCATGGCGCTGCACAGGCTAACACAAGCTAACTTTGTCAGCCAATGCAGAGGTAGCTCAGTGGTGGCTGAAACATGGCCGCCCACGTGCCACACCTGCCTCGTCTGCTGCTTCCTTTACATACATTTGTCTTTAACCCTTTCCTGGTATGATTTAAATTGTCGAACGCATCATCACTCATCACAGTCCCTCTTCTCCTCTGTTTTGTCTAAGGTACCACAGATTCTTGCATAAGAAGCGTGGCATGCGACGAATTAGAGTATCTCCCTGCTTCATTTCTCACCTTCACTTTTCTTTCCTCTTCCGTCAAATCGGCCCCAAGCAACGCGCTGTATATCACAGATGAGCAGTGCAAATGCAATTACAGAGACAGCTCTGAGTCTTTCATGCGAATATAGAGAGGGAATAATCTTTTGATGTGTAGGCTGCACACGCCTTACATATCATGTGGGGGTACAGGTACAGTATGAGGCTCATTAATAATCATTACAGCCGGTTACATCATTCTGCTTGTTAGGCGCAACCATCGCCTCAGCTGAGTCATCCTTGGTGACATGCTAACTGTCCTGTGAGCTTTTCGTGGTGTCTGATACAGATGTGTAGATGCTGTCTGTATTTTGTGAATACTAAAATGTGAAAACAAGAGAGAAAATATACGCTTCAACCTCTTGTGTCAAGGTGCAGGCCAAAACCTAAGCACCCATATGCATATCATGTATGTCTGCGTGTCTAATGCCAGAGAAATCCTTCTCTTTTCACAGCATCTCCATGCCTCTCAGACATGCAGAGAAGGCTGAATAGACTAATGAACAGTCAGGTGGCACGTCATGGCCCAGACTAACACCCCCCATCACACACATATCAAACGTGCATACACTTGCACACACATTAAAACTCGGCGGCTCAGCCGACCCAGTGATCTGCACGACAGTCTAATGTCTCTGGCATCTGCTCATGTCTAGTCTGGAGGCTCTTTCCCACCCTGCCCCCCAGCCCAGGACCGCTGCAACACCCGCTCCCACAATGGTGGGAAAGCAGACCTTTACCGAGGGGTGCAGGGGCGGTGGGGGTAAACAACTACTGGGGGCCGCTGAATGATAATGTGAAAATGCGTGCCCCTGTTCATTAACACACAAGCAGTGCAGCTGCACATGCTAGTCCTGAACACACACTCACATGTGGCACTTTTTTTGTTTTAGGTCCCTGACAGAGGGGTGCAGAGAGGCTTGAGACCACGGTTCTCATGATCTGTATAAGTGTGGTGTGCTCTGTGTGTGTGTGTGTATGTGAGTGTGTGTGTGAGGCAGAGAGGCTGTAGGGATGGGATCTAAAAACTGACACTTTTTGAACCCGTTAGATTTAGAGAAAAAGTGACATTTCTTCACCACTGATGTCACACAATCTCAGTCTGTGTAGCCAAGTAATGTGTCTGCACATTTTGTAGCACGTTTGCTGCACTGAACATCAAATTCCTACAACGAAATCCGACACAGAACACACCTCTAACGTGCCATGTTCTCAGTTTGTATTGGAAATATTCAAGGTATGTTATTTTTAACTATTTAGTTAAAGTTTACTTTAAGTACTGATATAAAACATGGAGTAATTTTGTGAGGAAAAACATAAACTAATCTCAGATTACTATTGCTCAAATATTCAACATGGCTATGTGGAGTAACCCTCCCATCTCCTTCACTCAGCATAATTCATGAGATATTCAGTACAGTGAATGTGCAAAGACACTTTACTCTACATCATCATGCACTGTTCATTACAAAAAGCAGTTTTGCATGAACTGTTGTTACATTTTTTATTTTTTTTTTGTGGGGGGGGAGACAGGACGTTCACCTCGGCCTGCTGGTCATCAGGGAGTAAAGCGGCACCATGACGAGAGAGGGTGGCAGGTTTCCTTCAACCAGTGCCAGCTCATTAATTTGTTTGCTATCCAACCCCCCCCTCCCCATCCTCCCCTCCTTCCCACCGCCAACCACAACCCTCCCTCTTTACCCACCCCCCTGCTCCCCCCTCACATCAACCCTTAACTGCTAATTAGCAGGAGCAGGAGGTAGAGGAGAGAAGAGAGAGGCCATGCGTGAGTGGAGGATGAGGAAATAGGAAACTCTTCTTCATTCTCTCATCCTTTCTCCTGCCCCCATCCCCCATCATCATACCCTCTCTTACACACACACACACACACACACACACCCCCAACTCTTACCCATGACAACCAATATTACTGGTACCCAACAGAAAAAACCATACAGCAGCTCACCTCCTATGCCAGCCCCAGCCATTTTAGGTGTCGAAGCCACATCTCTCCCAAGATGGCTCCTGTGAGCGTGCCCATACTCGGAGGATCTGGCGGAGTCTTTGTCCGCCTCCTGGCACGGGCAGGGCTGCCCCCGTTGGCAGTGCAGATGGCATGAGTGGCTCTTGGGTAACAAGGGGGTAAGGTTGGGGGAGGGGAGAAGGGATCTGGGCTGAACGCCTCCGTCCCCTTTCCCTCCGCGTTTTCTTGAAATGATGTTTTTTTGTTTTTTTTTGAATCCTCAGTTTCAACGCGACATTAATTGAAAGCCTGTAACGAGAGAAAATGAAAGAGAGAAAACAGAGAATAAAACACTGTATCAGTTTGGCTTAACAAAACCTTTCTTCATCAACATTCTCTATCATCTTTTCTTTAAAGCAGCAGAGTGCGAAGGAAGCAGAAAGTTGTGTCAATTTAAATAGTTAAAGCTAAATCTCAAAACTTTTGCTTACCCTGTGAAATTTGCTCTGTAATACAAAACAGCTGCTTTACTAAAAGGGACTTAATTTTTCTAATTATACACGTTTAAATAAAGAGGTCCCATAAATAAACCCTCCATTGTTCTCTCTCCCATTGATTAAGAAGGTAAGCCATATTGACATGCCACCTATAGCAGGCAAAGCTCAGGTAAAGACTCAGCCTTCTCAGTGTTAGGGTTATCCAATAAGACAAAGCAATTTGCCTGGTTTGACAGCCAACTCCATGACAAAAGGTAGTTAAGAGGGTGAACAAAAACTCCTCTCACTTTGTGCTCTTAAGCCTTCGGTGGCTCACATTAGCCAGAGCTCATGAACCTGACTGAGGCGAGGAACCAGGATGAAAAGTTCAGCTCCTGTCCTAAATGATGACCCAGGACTCCCTTTGAGGAAAGACACAATATGTCCTACACAGTTACAACAGGATCACATGCACCCTCTGAATGTGAGAGCATATCAGTGACCTGCTTCAGCAGACTTAAAGACGCGTGACTTTCATTTCATTTCCTCTGTAAACAACTTATCAGAATGTTACACTTCTAAAAAAAAATGGGTAAACAGTCCTCCAGAACTTAAGAAAATTATAGTATGATGTAAACTGCTAGAGAAAAGAAGCTGATTAGCTTCTACCTTCTATTTGAATAAATTATGACACCTGCAACAAAAAGCAGTGATTGAATAAAACATTTAAAGATGGCTGAATTTCATCAAGGTGCTTCAGTTTTATGTACAGGTGCATGCTGGCTCAACACCATGAAAAGAGCATGCCAATTGCTACCGTTCGCCTGTGCTTTTCTAAACTCAGAGGTCAAAATATCGGCTGTTTTGATCCAACAATACTTCCTGTCAGTTACTAGGTAATTTTCACACAATTCTAACAAAATTCTCCTACAATAATATTTTAGGAGCTCAGGTTTCTAGAAACCCTTTCAGTCCTAAATCAGGTGACATCTTTAATGAAGGCCACTTGGTTGATTGTGGTAAATTTCAAAACAAAGTCACTGTAAGAACAAAAAGTAAATGAGGGAAAAACACAACCAAAAATTTTTTTTTTTTTTTAGAAAAAAAAAAGATAAAATGGATGGATAAAATGCTAAAGTAGATAAAGACAATTAATAGCGTATCTTTGTTGTTATTTCCCTTTCTCTTTCTGAAATACATTAAATGAAGATCTTCTCTTTAATTATACAAATATGTAAAAACTTAAAGCTGAATACTTGCTGAGGTTTGTACTTCCACAGGCTTATTGTGCTGTAACTTCTTTACACCTTCATGTGAAAGCAAAGACACAATTGCAAGAAGGCAAGAATTTGTTCTTACCTGTTTGGCAGTCAGGTCCAAAAAGCCTCCTTTAGAGTCTGAGCAGCATCTTGTGAATGAACGCCTAGTTATGGAAGTCATTCTTACATTCGGTTATCTAGCTTTATGACAGGGATTTAACACTCATACAGCTAGATAACCAAAGATAAAAACAGACCCCTCGCTCTCTTTCTCTCTTTCTGTGTCGTGATGTACTCCGACGTGATGTCGGCGTGGTCTACAAAGGAGGTAAAGACGCATAATTGAGCAAACAATATTAAAGAAGAAAGAGAGAAAAAAAAGCATCTGTTAAAAAAAAAAAAAAAATAAATAAATTATGAAAGCACGCGGAAAACAAGCAGCCGCGGGCACAGCACGTGTACCACAGGAGGACCAAAGGCAGGGGGTTTTCATTTTAACATATTGACCAGGAATGTGTTTTAAACACACTTCAAATTGATAAAGGCCTATTTTTTTGACAGGATATCGAGAGTCTGTATGGGAAAAGGCCTACTCGAAACATAAAAATAATTAATTAAACCACAAATAAATAAATCAATAAAAAAACTCGTAAAATGTGATATTTTATAGTGTCTACTCTTCCTTAATAAATAGTATATCCTATTGTTGATTAAGTTTTAAGGGGCAGTGAATAATGTGAGCTTATTTATAGAGAGATTACGTACAGGCTATATGTGGGTGGCCTGTTGAATTACCTTAATACCGTTTTATTATTGGTTACATTTTTTAACACAATAGCAATAAAAAAAAACTAAGGCCCATATTCATTAGCCTGTTACCTATATTTTACGTGTGAACTTGAATTCAAAAATATGAAAAGACATCTTGAACCATTGTCAGTATGGTATAAGACAGTTAATGTGTAGAACAGGCCTATACTTTGCAGCACTACTTTACACGTGGAACAAATTAACTTCTATTCTTACACTTCTATAGCCACCTCAATACTCTAAAAAATGTGTGGTACTAGATCACGAGGTCTAACATTGTTTCAAATATACTTGCTGATAACTTCCAGCATGTATATAAGCGTTTTTGATAAACCTTAAAGGATATCTTAGGCTTTAATATGTTGTGCCATCAGTCTGAGCATTTTATTGCGGCCTAAAGGTATGAAAATGAGGCAATTAGCAACAGGGAAATGTCTTAGTTTTTGTGCATCAGGTTCAAGGATGAGCAACAGCTGACTTTTAGAAACATCTTCTTAATTTGATTTGAGCTGGTTTTTAAGATTCTTTCATTTGGCTCTTGGCTCTTTGGTCCTCCCTGGGGGGCACTGAATCCCCACTTTTAATCTGAGTCGGCCTACTTCCTCTAAAACTAGAGTACTTCGCTTCACGAGTGTTAACCCTAATAGATGTAACAATGTATTGATGCTCATTAGACCAAAGAGCGTTGTGAATCATTCTGGCACTTAATGAAACAGTGATTTTGTAGACCTACCAGTATTTCTACCTTATTTTTACAGAAACACACGCACGTTTCTGCTGGTTAAAGCGTATATAACCACCCGTAACATTGAACTACATGTTAAACCAAAAGAGCATCTTGTGTGTCCCCCAGTACTCTCCCAAACACACATGGGCATGGCACGAAAATAGAACCAGGGCAGGTAAAATCTCATGCTGTCCTTGCCAATCCCGTCTATTTACCCGCGTTTCTTACCTGTTCCAGGAGCAAAGGAGACCATGGAGTGAAAAGTCCACAACTCAAGCTCGTTATCGGTCTCCAAAATGATTTTACAGCGTTAACGCCGGGCCCGTGGAGAGTCAACGCTTCTGCTGTCAAGTGAATCCTGTCTCATCCTCAGTCCTCCAGCATCTGCCGCCCCTCCAGGCTGCGCGCTTCCTCTACTCGCTCCCGCACTGACGTCATCCTACAGCCGAAGAGGCGAGCTGCCCAATCAGATAGGACGCCGATAACAAAGACTGTTCAAATTTATAAAGACATCTTACTCTGTAAAAAATTCCTACGCTTTTGAAATCGTTGCGTTCAGTCAGCACATGATGAATTCCCATAATTTCATTTCGGAAAAAGACTTATTTATGTCTGATTTTAAGTCAGAACGGAAAATCTGAATTTGGACTTGGACTTGAGAAAACTTTATCTCAATAGTCTCTTTTTGGAAAGTTGGCTTTATCTTCACCAGTAGCTCTACTTTGTCTCATATTACTTACTCCCAATATAGCTTTGTTAAAAAAAATAGCTACATCAGCATCCGTTCCTTTAGTCAAGATTCCAGCCCCTCTTTAAATACATGAGGCAAAGACAACGTGCTGATTTTCAAGAATTCCCTCCATATGTTTCCCAAAGGCCTATAAATGTTTAACATCAAGATGTGAAATAACTCAGGAAGCACTTATATTGTTGCCCAAGCCAGCATTGGTACTAATGAACAACCAAAGTCAAACTGAGCTACAGACTAGTATTTTATAAATTCACTGCAAGTTAGGATGTCTTGACAAATCCCACCTGCAGGCTATTTTAAGATTTGACAGCAAAATTATTTCCCGCTTTAGTATGCCACGCATATAGACAATGATGCCACACAGTTCATTCATTTTCAAGGAGTGGAAGGAATTGTAGTGATAACTCTTGTTTAATAAAATATCTTTGAGGAGTTCAGGGCAGATGGCTTGGGAGCGCAGGGAGCAAGTAGTGAGTATGAACAGTTTCCTTCAAATCTGTAGGGCTGACAAAAATATTCTTGCGTGGTGGAATATTGAGATCTGAATTAACGACGTTGGCTGCTCTGGTGTCTTCAATCATTACTGCGTCCCAGATAATGGTGGAGCTGCTATAGGCCTCCAGAACATTTCTGAAATACCCTGATATTGATATTTAAATCATTTATAAAAAGATTCAAATAACCAATAGTTCTTCCTGTAGAGTTGCTAACTCCCCAAAACACACATTTGAAATCACAATGAAGTGAGAAAATCTACAGTAGCCTTAGCGAGATTGCAGCTGACACAAATAAATGTAGTTTATCCCAAAAGTATTTTGAAAATACAGATTAACATTAAATTGCTTATCTTAAAATATGCATTTTTATCTCAATAATTAAGCATTTTGAGCTTTCAGAAATAAATTTCTGTTGGTTCTTTTTCAGCGTAAACTACTGCTGTGTTGAGAAGCACAGTGAACTTTATTTCTACTCTACACGTCCATGCAGATTCTCATTCATCCAGATCATGGTTATTACATGACATGGACCCTCTACAGTGGGCCTATGTCAGTAGTCAGTTAAACCAACTATTAATTACTACAAGATAAGTCTAGAGCACTTATGGGAGCTGTGTTCTAAGTGAAAAACTGAGTTCTGTCCTAAAATGTAGCCTATATGCCATCATGAATAAAAAAGACTACAGCAGACCTACATGCTTATTTGATCTTTTGTAATAAAAGCATTTGTGGATAGGGAACACCAAAAATACACTAAGATGACAGAGTTGTTCTATTCATTTATATTTATTTATTTACATACTAATTGAAAAGTCCAGGAAAGCATGTTGAGTGAATAGGTCTGCACAGGGGCACATGGCATCTGAAGTCCAGAAGATCTTCAGCGTATTCCAAAGATGATATCTGGCTGCAAGAGGATAAAGTACCACTGAATCATGCTGAATCTGGGTAAACAATTGCATTTTATCAGGACTACATGCAGCTGCCAAATGTTGCGGTCCTTCACTCACACGCTGCAGGAGCTGCTGTCCTATGAAAGAGCGGGTGTCTTGAGGCTGGCCTTCCTCTTCCACTGCTTTGCAGCGTAGGTAACCATAGAGATTAGCCACTTGGAGGGAAAAACTAGCAACCACAAGTGACTAAGAGGAGATAAGACGTTGAGGACATGTTCTGTGCATCAAAATATGTGTATGTAAAGCATGCACAAAGCCAAACAAGTCTTACCAGCCATTTAATCTTCATGGAAAACAGAGAGGTGAAGAAGAAGAAGGTCCAAATGAAAGGACAGATGATGAGACCCAGCCAGAATATTCTTGCCTCTGCCTCTGTCCCAGTGTTTCTGCCCTGTGAGGTCTGCACACGCACGCACACGCGCACGCACACGCACACACACACACACACACACACACACACACACACACACACACACACACACACGCACAAATAAACTATAATAATACTACTACTACTAATAATGATAATAATAATGTCACAATGATTTATATTTCTAAAATTATCTACTACACTGATAATGACAAAATCCTACTTTTTTGGCCTCAAAAACCCAGAAGCTCCTTCCATCTGCATCAACTTGATTCCACCAGCGCAACCCCACCAACAGCCTGCCAGTCACATTCTAAAACACAGGCTGTCGTTTATTAAAAACATAAGGTGAAATAGACTGTTGCATACTAAAGTGCACAAAGGACAAGAAAGGGCTGAGGATTAGGGACAGTAAGGGGGAAATGGTAGCTGACTTCTGTGACCTCTCACCTTGACGGACCAGAAGTCAAAAGAGAGCAGAGTGATGATCAGGACAAAACATGATGAAAAACTGTCACTGACCCAGTCACAGCACA
Source organism: Labroides dimidiatus (assembly GCA_030710495.1). Classification (NCBI taxonomy): domain Eukaryota; kingdom Metazoa; phylum Chordata; class Actinopteri; order Labriformes; family Labridae; genus Labroides; species Labroides dimidiatus. The sequence goes on from CM061147.1 coordinate 15,292,889, forward strand.
AATAGGTGATAATAGCAACCACCCGGAAGAACAGGTGGAAGAAAGAGGCGAGGGGGTGTCTGAAATGGAAAGCAAATCGTAAGAAATAATAAGTAACACACATTAAATTTAGTCGGAACAACTTGTAAACGATAATCTATCTTTAAATTAAGTAATTTAGAAGGAAGAACTGTTATTTTTTTTTTCAAATTTAATACTGATTTTTACATAAATTAAGCGAAAGTCTCCGATATACGGTACGTTTATGTGCAAAAGCGCATCCACCGCAGCGCACCTTATGACAGAGCATGTCCGCGCCCCCTCCTGCTCGTCAGCAGCAAAGTCCAGCTCAACATCCACTGTGTCATCCGCCATCGCCTGAAAGAGAGCAACCACAAAATCAGGACCAGCCATCACTGGATGTTTATCGAGAGCACAGACTCAAACAGTGAATTAAGATTAAGATTCCAAACGGGAGATGTGCAAATCGAAGCAATATAGCGTACAGTTTAAGGTTCGCTGAACAGCATAACACGGCTTGAGGAAGGCAGGTGTGTAGCAGTGAAACAAGACCGACTCCAACCCTATCTTTGCTGACTATACGTCATCAACAAGAGGAGATATTTTATATAAAGGTTAAAAAAGCGAAAACTATTTTCAATAATTAGCTTTAATCTGTTATTTATTATAAATAAATAGTGTAGATGTTCAGAGACTGTATTGCTTTTGCACTTTTAATATATTGTGATCACACCGAAAAAGCGACCGCGGCAGGACTCGAACCTGCAATCTTCTGATCCGAAGTCAGACGCCTTATCCATTAGGCCACGCGGCCATTGACGTACCATCTAGTGGACAGATAGGATTTTACACTTAAACAAACACATTGACAGATGAACGATAATGCGTTTTTAATTATAAAGAGATACAGTGAATATCACATTGCCTGTTAAAATAAACTTTAGCCTTGCCACTGTGATTTCAAAACAAGTGCTAGTATAAATTGAAACAAAACCAGTCATCCGGACCGCTTGGAGGCGCTATCACTTTCTTTTCTTGTTTCACATCACCGCAGAGAATGGAGAGGAGCATGACAAGGTAGCCTCTTTATGTCAGTGTTCCGCGATCTTAAACTATGTCGATAGTCTTAATGTCACACATCATAACATAGATCGGAGTCGGTGACCTTTTTGTTTTAAGCGACACTGTACCGAACAATCATATCAAGTGTATGTTCAGTACTTTTTTATTGCTCAATGGACAGCGACACGTGGGTGAAATGTTAGTAAACAACTGTGAAGTTAGCAGGAAATGAAATTTATCCATCATATCCATACAAACGGGACTTAATTTGAACATAGTTTTAGTGTATTTCCAATTATTGAAATTGAAAGGTCTTATCACACGTCTAACCACCTCAGTGTTGTCCGTCTTTATCTCCTTCAGCTGTGGGTTGAAGTCTTCATGAGGTGATGCTGTGTGTATCGCGCTGTCCTCTGCAGAAGACTCTCGTCTCTCTGCTATGGAGATGCCAACGCCCCCTCTACTCCACCAAACCTCACTCTGTTCAAGGGCAGGACTCCACAGAGACTCGCATAAACCCCCTTAACATTCAGATGCTTTCAAGGAATCTTTATGAGCAGATCTTTCAAGACATTGAACCAGTGTACAGTGATGATGATGTGGAGCGCAGCATCAAACACCTGCAGCAACACAACCTTTGGGGAAAGGAGACTGCACTGTTACCTGATGTGGAGCTGAAGCTCCCCCAGATGTATGGCAAAAACATTGATGAGCACTTCAGAACCTTGGCTGAGACACAGAATCTTCCCTATCTAGAGGCGGCCACTGATCTGCACAGGACAGAGCTCCCTCCCATGCCACAGGAATGGAGCTGGGAAATTGGCTGGACACGCTATGGGCCCAATGGGGAGAGTCAGAGGGTAGATTTCCCAGCAGAGTCAGCCCTGGTGTTTGATGTGGAGGTGTGCATGTCTGAAGGACGATGTCCAACGCTGGCTGTTGCTGTGTCTCCCACTAACTGGTGAGGAAGAACCAAGAATCATGTCAAACAGAAACACCCAGTAGTATTAAATTGTTAGTTTAAAATATTATTTGCCATATTTATAATGTACTGCTTTTGTCTCAGTTGTTAAATATCTCCCATTAATGCTACCAACATGAAAAAATCATACGTTTAAATATTAAAAAGTGTGGAGTGTAATTCTTCCTTTCTTGTTACTGAAGGTATTCATGGTGCAGTAAGCGTCTGATTGAAGAGCGGTACTCCTGGTCAAACCAGCTTACACTAGCTGACCTGATCCCACTAGAGACACCTTTGAACTCCGTACGCCCACCAGATGGTCAGTGGAAGGAGATGCTCATAGTGGGCCATAATGTCAGCTTTGACCGGTCTTTTATTAAAGAACAGTACTTACTCAAGGTCAGTATTCAAAGTAATTTAATCTATTCTGGCTTTTTGGGGGATTTATAAAACAAACTCTATAGCTTTTTTGCATTGTAGTTCCATTTTTCTCCATTTTTGCTGTATAATTTGATACTGGTTGTACTGTGTGGAGTGATACATACCTGCCTGTTTATGACAGCAAAGTTCATGTGTATTAAAAAGTATTTTTCTTTTCCCAAGGGTTCTAAGGTTCGATTCATGGACACCATGAGTCTTCACATGGCAATCTCTGGTCTGACGGGATTCCAGCGAACACTGTGGATGGCCGATAAACTGGGTAAAAAGAGGGGTCTTCAGGAGGTGAAGGAGCACATCAAGAAAGCGGAACAGAAAAAGCAGGGCCCTGCGGTTTGTCTTACATTCACTGTATTTTGGCAAAAATATGATTTAATCAGTTAGATTGTTGCTGCTTTTAATGAACTGAAAGTGTCAGTTTTGGTGCGGTGAACTAAGCCCATTGTACTAAGATGTTTCGTTTACAGATTGGCTCCTGGAACTGGGTGAACATTGGCAGTATTAATAACCTGGCTGATGTTCATGCTCTTTATGTTGGAGGACCACCACTGCAGAAAGAAATCAGAGAGACCTTTGTGAAGGGAAGCATGGTGGATGTCAGAAACAACTTTCAGGTTAGAAAGTACTAGAAATTTCTGTCAGATCATCATCAATGATCCACGAATATCAAAACAACTTCATCATGATTTCAGAGCTGATGATTTTTCCTCTCCTGACCTCTACAGGAGTTGATGCAGTACTGCGCCATGGATGTTGAAGCCACACATCAAGTCTTCACGGAACAGCTACCGCTTTTCTTAGAGAGGTTAGAAGTGTTAGTAACTGCCTGGGGAAAAACTGATCTGCTGAAAACTGATCGTATGTATCTCATCCTCTTTAAGGTGCCCTCACCCTGTGACGCTTGCGGGAATGCTGGAGATGGGAGTAAGCTACCTTCCTGTCAATCAGAACTGGGAGCGTTATCTGGAAGATTCAGAGGACACATACGAAGAGCTCCAGAGAGAGATGAAAAAGTCTTTGATGGCTCTTGCAGATGATGCCTGCCAGCTGCTGCAGGATGACAGGTGAGAGGAAGACCAATTCAGTTTTGACTTACATGAGGTAATGTTGAATAAAGCTTTATTTACCTTTCAATTACTGAAGATACAAAGAGGACCCCTGGCTTTGGGATCTTGAGTGGGATGTGCAGGAGTTTAAGCTGAAGAAAATACCAGTGCGTAAGAAGAAAGTGGCTGAAACACGCATTGCTACTCCTCTCCCAGACTGGGAAGAAGGTATGATATCTGGTTTTCAAAGATGTTTGAAACATGTCTTAAAGTCATGGTAACAGCAGTAATTAAAAACCTTTGTACCAGATCCAGGTCCACTGTCTGAAGAGGAGATGGCTGGTCCGTGTCCCAGCAGGTTGGCTGTAGAGAAGCTGAAGGAAACAGTGGATCGACTTCCTAAGAGAAGGCAGCATCTGCCTGGACACCCAGGGTAAGACTGCTGTGATTGATTATATATTATTTCCACAGAGAGTTCATATCGGAGAGTAAACCCCACTGTGTCCCTCAGGTGGTACCGCAAGCTGTGTGAGAAGATGTCTGAAGAGGACAGCTGGTCACCTGGAGCCAGCCTCATCAGCCTACAGATGAGACTGACGCCTAAGCTCATGGGTCTGATGTGGGATGGTTACCCGCTGCATTACGCAGAAAAACACGGCTGGGGCTACCTGGTACCTGGACGCAGGGATAACCTGGTCACTGAAGAGGAAAACACAGGGCCTGTGTGCCCGTACAGGTGTTTGTCACATCACAACATGAACTCACATGATTTAGACCAGATTTAATAAAACGTGTATATGTTCCACAGAGCTATTGAGACTGTGTATAAAGAGTACTGTGAGCAGAACAGCAAAAAGCAGCCGCAGTATCTGGAGTGTGCGCCTTCAGAGGACTTCATGCTTTCAGACAGCCATGTGTGGGCAAAGGTTTGTGTTTCATACTGTTTCAAAAGTCTGTCCTTTGTTTGTTTGAAATGACATAGAAGCATTTTTAAAGCTTTTGATTTTACTTGTCAGCCGTCTGTATATATTTTTTCTAGTTTCCTTCAGAGACTTGAGCTAACATGGACAGCATGTAGATTTCCCAGGCTGTCTTTCAGTGGCAAAAAAAAATGTATTTGAATTTGTGGTTCTCTCAATTTAGTGTTACAAGATCATTCAACTTCATTTTTATCTCATGTGTAGGTGGAAGAGTTGAGTTCCCTGGAAAGTCTGGCTGATGAAAACGGGGTCAAGATGTCAAAAAATGGAGAGAGAAAGAAAGTGGTGAGTGAATGAAAAAGTGCTTGATACTCAAACATGATTTTTAAAATGGTTCAAAAGTATTTTGAGCAAGGCTGTCTTGTTTTTTTAAGAACCAGAATTTGATCTATCATTAATTTATTTTATTTAAAAAAAATCTGCAGAAACATTTCCCATGACATGTCACATATAATCAGGAGCCAGCAGCATTCTGTGTTGTACCGACATCTATTAACTTGCAGTGTTTTGTGTTTTTTGTGATGTTTTTTGTGTCCCTGTAAGAAAAATTAGTTTAACTGTGATTTGTTGTATGGATTTATTTTCTGTCATCAGCAGTCCAATGGCTCGGATGGGAATTACTGTAATTATCACCATGGAAACGGCCCCTACAATGATGTTAATATCCCAGGGTGCTGGTTCTTCAAGTTGCCTCATAAGGTACATTTTAAGATTAAATGTAAGTGGCACTGTTTCTATATGAAGTTAAAATCAAAGGCTCATCAACTGTGTGTTCCAGGATGGAAATCACAACAATGTTGGCAGTCCTTTCTCCAAAGACTTCCTGTCCAAGATGGAGGATGGTACTCTTAGAGCAGGACAGGGTGGAACCAATGCTACACGGGCTCTGGAGATCAACAAAATGATCTCCTTCTGGAGAAATGCCCATAAACGTATAAGGTAAGGTTCATTTATGTCTCTGAGTGAGTACAACTACAGACTTATTTCAGCTGTCAAGAAGGTGAAGTTAAGAATTTGCTGCACGTTCTCACAGCTCTCAGATGGTGCTGTGGCTACGAAAAGGAGAGCTGCCCCGTACCGTCAGCAGGTTTGTCTGTTATGTGTTACATTAATCCCTGTTCCACATTCATCGATAGGCTGTGTATTCAGTGCTGTGTATAAAAACCTCTCTGTCTCTTCAAGACACAAAGAGTTTGATGAGGAGGGCAAGTATGGTGCCATATTACCTCAGGTCATCACAGCCGGAACGGTAACGCGCAGGGCTGTGGAGCCAACATGGCTTACTGCAAGTAATGCTCGGGTGAGAGGCAGAGCCGCGCATCACATTCACATCAGAGATTACACTCTTATCTGTTCAGCAGCATCTATCTGTCTGTTTGTTTGTTTACAGAAGGATCGGGTTGGCAGTGAGCTAAAAGCCATGGTGCAGGTGCCTCCAGGGTATCACCTGGTTGGAGCAGATGTAGACTCTCAGGAGCTGTGGATTGCTGCTGTGCTGGGAGAGGCTCACTTTGCTGGGATGCATGGTGAGATTTGCACGTTTTCAAATCTAATAGACCTCCTCTCTCCCGTATCTTCAGCAACACATTATAAAAGTAATTACTTTGGCATCCAATCCATTGGATGATTCCAGTTATTTTGGGATCTCAGCCATACCTTCTCTTCCTATAAGGGTAATGGGCTCTTCTTAGGCTTTATACTGTGTCTTTGGTACTCCCCTGTGATTTACAGCTCAAAATAATCCATATTTATTTCACTCTGGTGTTTCAGAAAGCCCTCTCTTAGCTGCTGTTTGAAACGACTCATTTCAGCTGCTGTTTCCTTCATCACATCTGTCGTCTGGTTTCAGGCTGTACTGCGTTTGGCTGGATGACCCTTCAGGGAAAGAAGAGTCAGGGTACTGACCTCCACAGCCGCACAGCAGACACCGTGGGCATCAGCCGAGAGCACGCCAAGGTGTTCAACTATGGACGCATTTATGGTGCAGGACAACCCTTTGCTGAAAGGCTGCTGATGCAGTTTAACCACCGCCTGGGTCAGACAGAAGCTGCCAGCAAGGCCAGGCAGATGTATGCAGCAACAAAGGGAACACGCAGGTAGCAAGAAAAGTAGTTATTGGAAAGAAAAAAACCTCAAGTACTTTCTCATGATTTTATATGATTTGATTCTAAGGCTGCAGGTTTTGGTCTAAATGTTTTGAAAGGTACCAGCTCTCTGAGGAGGCTGAGTGGCTGGTTGATGAGCTGGATATAGATGTGCAGAGGGAGGAAAATGGAAGTATCACCCTAGAAGAGCTGCGGAGAATTAATCTACTGGTCTCACAGAGGTGAGGGAGCAAGCAAGAAATCACACAAACATCCACCAGAACTTGGGTTCAAGTTTTTCCTCCTATCCTCATCACTGTATTCTGTTTCCTTTGTCTATTACTCAGCTCAAGGCGCAAGAGATGGGAAATGGTCGAAAAGCGTCTGTGGGCTGGAGGTACAGAGTCGGACATGTTTAATAAGCTGGAAAGCATCGCCCATTCAGCTCAGCCAGCCACGCCTGTTCTCGGCTGCAGAATCAGCCGAGCGCTTGAGCCCAAAGCAGTAAAGGATGAGGTGAGCAGGACAGACAGCTACTGCCATTTAACTAAAGGGTGATGCACCCAGCAAAATTCAGGATGAAATATTTTAAGATTTTTTTACATAATAAATTTACATAGAAACAACAAAATTCCAACTCAGGCTACAACTCTCGGGATACTTCTCGTTTTCTTGATCCTTCCGGTTTTCAGCCCTGAGATTTTGTTTTTCCCACCTGAGCCCTTCTTGCAATCCAAACTCCTGGTGTTTACAAACTTCTTTCTGTTTAAGTCACTGAAGTTCCACAGAGTCTTGACATTAATTTGGGAGAGGTCATATTCCTGTCTGCCATCCAGAAGAAACTTGCGGAGTTTACCAGCTGAAATGCGTGGCTCCTTTTCAAGTTTAACTTGCATATGACTCTTCAGATACTTCTTACAATCAGTATCATTTTGGGTAGCAAAGAAAGTACTAATGTAATAAACAAACGCTGCTATGTGGAATTATGCACCCACATGAAATGTACACACATCTAACTTGTACTTAAATGAAGAAAGCTGACATTTAAATTTGTTTTTAATGTAATCCTGAAAAATTCATCCTGAATTTTGCTGGGTCAGCCTTGGTGAACTGTTGGAAATTTTGATTGTCTTCTTCTTATTTTAAGAACCCTAAGTAGACGTGGCTCGTTACTGGAGACAAAAGTGTTTAAATCAGTGTTTTCACGTTTCTTTTACCAGTTTATCACAAGTAGAGTGAACTGGGTTGTCCAGAGCTCTGCTGTAGACTACCTTCATCTGATGCTGGTGGCCATGAAATGGCTCTTTGAGGAGCACAACATCAATGGCCGTTTCTGCATCAGCATCCACGACGAGGTGCGGTACCTCGTCTCCAGCGAGGACCGTTACAGAGCAGCACTGGCACTGCAGATCACAAACCTGCTGACAAGGTCTGCTTTCTGTTTGTTCTTTTCTGTTAGAATAAAACCTTTGCAAGATAATAAACCTAACAGCCACTCTGATGTGTGCCTCTGCCTCCTGCAGGAGTATGTTTGCCCATGCATTGGGCATGCAGGACCTCCCTCAGTCAGTGGCTTTCTTCAGTTCCGTTGACATCGACGAGTGTCTGAGGAAGGAGGTAAACATGGACTGTGTGACCCCATCTAATCCCACAGGTCTGGAACGGAGATTCGGCCTGCCACAGGGTGAGTCTGCTCACCAGAAACATTCAGATTTTTATTGTCTCAAATAAATATAAAAAAGATGACTGGAAGGAAACAGAGGGTCTCCAAGAGACAAAGTGTTACAGTAATAAATAATTCTTGCAAGAACTCAAACTTGCAAATAATGAAGTCAAAAGATGTTTGACAGTTACATTAAAGGTTTTTATCTGCAAAACTCAAAACTAAAGAAAGTTTGGTTTATTTATTAAACTGAAGTAGTTCAATAAAACTGCTTGAAACTTGATGTATTTTTATTTTTTTTTTATTCAAAACAGGATAAAAACAATAATAAAATATGTATCTTTAAACAAAGCAGCCCTTGTCGAAGCTTGAAATTCTCTTCACTTTACATTTTTGTGCACTGGAGTCCTCATCCTGCCTTGAAGTTCTAAAGGACTGATAAATGAGGGTCAACTTAAGTACTGCTCTATCTTTAAATAAGTACTGTGGCTGATAAATGAAAGTCAGCTTAACCCTTGTAAAGTAGAACTTAGGGTAATAAAATAATCCCACAGTTGAGATTCACCTGAAGAAAAGTATACCACCAACTAAACGATTATTTTGATCGAACTAAAGGAATACAGAGAAATAACATGTCTGCAAACTCTCCCCAGGTGAAGCCTTGGACATCTACCAAATCATCGAAATCACCAAAGGCTCTCTCAACAAAGGGAGATAAACTTCTGATACATAAACAGTTTGAAGTGCCAGCAGCAAGTTCAGCAGCTAATCAAGTTCAAGAGCAGAGAGACACCAAACAGGAGCAGAGCTTCACTGTTTTCTTTTCTTCTGTTTGGGTTCTTGTGTTTCCTCTGCCTCCTGTGACTCTGTGGCCTGAAAGGAAAGTATTGTGTTCAGAGGAGTTGGTTGTTGCACCTGCCGTGTGTAAGAAAGGACTGTGACACAGTGAAAGCACCGAGTTACCTCGTCACTGTTATCCTGCTCCTGCAGGGCTGCATCCAGAGTTGCAGCGTTGATACGGAAATCTCTTGAGGTGCTCAGCTTCATGTACTGCATCAGATTTACCTGCAGCAGCAAACACATTAACACACACACACATGATGCTGCAGCATGCTCAGGTTGCCTCCTGTGTTTTCACAGTGGTTTGAGCAACATGTTTCTGAATGTATACTGAGAATCATGGTTTTTAATACCTTTGATTTCTTGGATAGTGCGATGAGGAACTTCTCATACTGCTCAATGCTGAAGATCAAGTTAGGGATGGCTTTGGTCTCACGCAGGAGTTTAGCCTGATAAGAAAAGTTTAGATAAACCAGTTTTTTTAATAGAAATATTTTTATTTACGTACAAAAACAGCATTTGGTTGTATTGTTATCATGGTGTTACTTGTAAATACATAATAAATACAAAATGTCCTTACAGAAGCAGCAGTGTTGACTTCATTCCTTTTCTTTTTCTTCTTGTCATCTCCACCACTGAGTTCTCCACTCTTAAAGATTAAAAGAGAAAACAAAACATTGCGTTAAAACATCAATGTTCCTCTTTGGGGCTGAAACTGTCAAGCCCATGGCCAAAATGAAAAATCAAATGGCAGTATTTTAAACTCTTAGCAGTGAACTGAGCAGTACCTGTGCATATGTGATGAAAGAGTAGCACTGTGGTGTCAGGTGAGAACCTGACAGTTTGACCTGCACAGAAAACACCGTAAATATGACCTGAGACACATCAGAAGGATTCAAACAAGCAGTTCATCTGACTCACCAGCTTCTCAAAGCGTGCTGGAAGTGAACCGTGCTGGCTCGAACACACCTGAATATACTGAAAGACAAATTAAGAAGTGAATGTAAACCCAGATAAACGCCACAAACTTTAAATTTTGTTGTTTTGTTATCCCTGAGTGGACAAACACGCACATATTTGACCAGGGTAGTAAGGATGGTGTACGTGCGGCTCAGTTCTCTCAGAAGGGTGATGGTGCAGGTGCCAGGCAGCAGGGCTGTCTGCACCAGTTCATTTAATGCTGTCAAAAGAGTCCCGAGCTGCAGGGTCATGGCCTTCTCCATCTGATCTTGCTTGCCTTCAGTCTCAGTGGCATCATCTGTAAACAGGAAACAATGGACAGCAGAAGTTAAGCCACATTCGTCTGCCTGTTTTAGATCTCCCCCTTGAGACAACTGAACTTACCAGAGCCTGGTTTGTCAGAGGGCATTTGGCTTTTCTTTTTGGCAATCAGCCAGTCCACTTCATCAAGCACTCGGTCAACTTGAGACAGGACCAGCAGCTTGGGCCAAAGATTAATTTGATGAGCATGAAGCACAGATATATACTAAGAAATGTAACTGAAAAGGAATGGATGAAAGAAGTACTCACAGTTGCTGTGGATGCAGTCTTCATGTTAATGATGGCAAAGTGAGACTGTTTTTCCACTTCCACGTCCTGATCATGCAGCAGAGAAGCACATGGTACGGTCATTTTGGCTGAAATGCCTGATGACTGTCATGTGAATATTAAAAATAAGCTAAATAACTGATGCCTGAAATGTTTTTCAGCAACTAACATTAAAATTAAAGCCGTAACCCACCGAAATAAAAAAAAATCTAATAAGGTCTGATCTAGCTTTTCATTTAAAAAGAAGTGTACTTTTTTTTAGGGGGGTGTGGGGGGGGGGGGTAGTATACTGTCCCTTTGTTACCACCATAGTGGCTCTACATGATTAAAAGCTTAAAAACATCAGTTTTCTCACACTGCTGTTTTAGAAAACATCTATTTCAGCCCATCTGAAATGCTTTGTTTAAATTGCTGTCTCTTTAAGGCTACCCGCTCCATAAAATCCCTTCCCTCTGATTGGTCAGCCCCGTGGAAGCCTGTCAGAAGCAGAGCCATGGGCAGACCTTTTTTTTTGAGGCCCACCCCTCCACCTTGTCATGAACCACTTAGATCCTATACAATGACATCATCATTTCAGCAAGTCTCATGTTACTTAAAGAACAGATTGTTTTGAGTAGTTTATAGATTCAGGGATTTCTACAACGTATTCGTATGTACCAGTTTGAAAATCTGCACACTTTAAGTATGAACATTGAACATCCGGCTTTCTATCTAACTTTATATTCTTAAATATCTATATCTATATCTATATCTATATCTATATAATATATATATATATATATATATATATATATATATATATATATATATATATATATATATATATATATATATACACACACATATATATATATATATATATATATATATATATATACACACACACATATATATATATATATATATATATATATATATACATATATATATATATATATATATATATATATATATATATATATACATATATATATACATATATATATATATATACATATATATATATATATATATAGATAGATAGATAGATAGATAGATAGATAGATAGATAGATAGATAGATATAGATATTTTTTTCTTCTAATATATATATACTTTTTATTCATTTTTAAAATATGGGGAAGCATAATACCCTCTCTTTAAACTTAAACTCCAAGAAACAGTGCTACACGACATGATGTTCAAATGTTGGGTGAAAAATGTCAAAAAGTGCCATCGAAGGAATGAGCATGAAAGATCAACATTGATTTTATAAAAAAATAACTGTTTTGTCATTAATAAAACACTTCCCATTGCAATTCCAATAAAAACATCACTATATTCAGTTGCCATGCTAGTATACGATACCAAGGTGTGTGTACCTGATCGATATCACCCAGGTGGCTGTGGATGTCCTGACAGAGTTCCAGCAGCAGACCCACTGGACTCTTGTACAGAACATGCAGACTGAAGAGAAGAGAGAGCAGGCCCTTGGAAAAAGAGGAATCCTCTAAAAGAGAGAAAATTATCAGAATCACCACCAGAAAACACACAACAGACACAGATTAAACACACAACTCACCAAAGCTGGTCTCTTTGCAGACCTTCACTGTCCATGTGATCATCTGGACAAACTGAAGACACAGATGTGCGTTAATGAAAAAGTACTATGACTATTTTTACTTTTTTTAGTGCACTTACAATGTTGTATACCTGCTGAGATGATGGCTTTAGCTGTCGTGAAAGCACACTCAAGATGCTCACAAGCAGCTGAGCCTCTTTGCTGTTGAAGTCATCCTCAGTGCCGCTTAACTGAGTAAACAGTGCCCTCTAGTGACAGGCAGAAACCACAACATGTTTGAAAAGGGTGAAGCAGAGTTGGCTACACTTTACTGTTTAAGAAAGTAGATATTGACACAACACTCTTTATAAACTGACCTGAAACTGTCTGATGTAAAAGAAGTTCATCTCTGCAGCACTGCCATCATCTGGCTCTTCATTGTCCTCTGAGGTGTCTGAGGGAAACAAAGGAAACTGAAATTTCAGCATCACTCAGGTGTTATACCTAAACTTCACTGCTTGTAAGTTTTTAAATGTGTTTGTCTGACCCATGTTTGAGAGGAGCTGAGGCATCTTATCTGGGTAGCGCTGCTGGCAGGTTGTGAAGATCCTGAGCAGACCTTCCAGACAAAGCAGAGACAAGCTGCAGCGCTTCTCCTTCTTCCCAGCATCCTCTACAGAGCTGGGGATGTTGGTGTAGCGCCACATCAGCACACTGAGAAAAGAATCAGACACTGTGAACTCAATAAAACTTGGTCAGTATTTAATTTAACACTTGTACTGAGGTCAAAGTATTTAAACCTTGTCATGTCACAAAGGAAATGGAGCGTTTTGTCTGTATTCTGTCCATCTGGGCCGTCTGTGTGTCCAGTTTCCTCAAGTTGCTGAATCTTCTGAACAGCCACACTGACTGCATATCGCACAAATTCCCCGCTGGAGCGAAGCACTGAGAGAGCTTCCTCTCTGCTTTGAGTACTATCTCTGGGAAAAATAAAGGAATGATGCAACATGTTTCATGTAATTTACAGATATAAGATGTGATGTGATTTAAATGAATCACGTTTGATTTTCATATTCAGGTGTAGCCAGCAACTCTGAGTGAGCCGTGGTTAGATCATTTACCTAAAAAGCACAGTCAGGAGGGTCGAAACAAAGCCCAAAGACAGCAAACTGCGGGGAGTCTTGTGTGAGGGAACTCGACCCTTCCCAGATTTCTCCTTCAGGATCTCAGACAGCTTGTGATAGCGGTGGAACAACTCCAAGAGCTCCAGAAAGTGGCTTTTACTGAGTCACACAGATGCAGGCAACTTTCAGACAACACTTGATAAACTTCAATAAACCTCCTGTACACAAAGAGGAGCGGCTCTTACCTGTAGTTTGCTTTGTTAAAGCTGAACTCCATAAGGATCTCGTACACTCCCATCACCAGCACAGCGTAGATGTTGTTCTTCACTCCGACGCTGGAGCTCATGGAGAACTCGGCTGACTTGTCCTGCTCAACACAAAGACAGAACATTCAGACGGTGCAAAACTGTCTTTAAATGTAGCTCTGTGCACATGATTATTTCTCTTACGTACAAGTTCAAAGTCTTCAAGTTCACACTTGATCATGCGAGTTTTCATGCTCTCCAGAATTGTCTGCAGCTCAGTCTGGTACCCTTCCTCCTCCTCCTCATCATCATCACTGTCATCAGGGTTGTGGTGGGCTGACCGGCGCATGTTCTGCAGCCACAACAGGCAGTGTACAGTACAGCTGAGCAGATGAGCCTGAAAGGAGAACAAACAGAATTTATAAAACACTAACAGGAAAAACAAACAGTCAGAACAGTTCAAAACGTTGATAAGAGTACCAGTGGCTCCTGCAGATAGACTTGGTTTCCCAGAGCTGTGATGCACGGCTCCAGTTTCACTGGGGGCAGGAGGTCCTGTTCAGGTTCATAGTACCGCCTCAGCTGCAGTTCAAAGACATCTCATTCAGATTTTTATTTAACATTACAACCTGTCAGTTATGCAAAACACAACATGCATTTGAAAGACAAGCGTACCTGAGAGAAGAGGGTCTGCATGATGGAGCTTGCGAGCTGAGAGTTGCGGCGAAGTACATCATAGAAACCCTGAAACAGAAATGACTTAAACATCTCTCTTCACTTTAAACAATTTTTTTTGTAAAGTTTCTTTAAACTTCTAGACAGGGCTAAAAAAAAAGACAACGAACCTCATAGAGCATGAGGCGAACATCAGCCTGTTGGCCGAGACAGCGGCGGAGGCTGCTGAGGATCTCCAGACAGAAAGCTTCATTTGCAGCAGAGTTGTAACGTGAGTGAACGTCCACCTGGATCTGTTTAGGCGAGTGGTCAAAGTTGAAATTGCAAAGTTTTGAAGAGAAGAACAGAAAAAAAGAGAAGTATACCAACTGATGAAACAATAAACAAATAAAACAAAACAAGGAAGAGAAAGAAAATATTCAAAAACAAAATCAGTGGAGTAGAACAATAAAATGTGTAACAATTGATTAAAAATAACAAAACTCATTTTGATTGGCTAATGGAAAAAAAAAGATTTAAAAAATCAAAATAAAGAGCATGACAAAAAAGACTGTTACATTTGAAAGCTAGATCAAAAATGTTTGTCTCTAGCTTACTTTTAAAAACATCCAGAGAGCATTCAAAGACCACAAACTGTTGAGGTGTTGCTGTACCTGGCTCGAGGAGACTGCCTGACTACACTGGCTGGAGGCCAGGCTGCCCAACACTCTGAAGTTTTTCAACAGCAACAAGAAGCCGGTCACTGCAGACTTCCTTCCATCCAGTTGGCTAAAATAACGTCAGAGGGAGAACGATGTGGGAAATCATCTTGAGTCCCTTTTCAATATGGATTAACCATCAAATGTGTTGAACAGATCATGATTTTAAAAACCTTATCTAATTCAGAGGATGTCAGCACAAACCTGGAAAACATGGCCTTCCGGAGAACAAGAATCAAAGCATCTTTTAAGGACATACTGACTTTGAGCAGAGGCTGGAGATTAAACAGATAGCAATGAATGAACAAACACAAACTTCTGCAGTAACATGATGTGCAGGTGTGTATTTTTTTAGGTACCTGGACTGCTTTAAGAAGACCCTGAACTGTGGCCAAAGGCAGGAATGACAGGTGGTCAAATGTCTCCGTCACCTTTGAGGATGACTCCAGAAGGATCATTGGAGCAGAAATGACGATGTCAGAGAAAAGGTCTGGTGAACACAAACAAGAAGAAAGTTAAAATGTAATATGTGAAAAGACTGATGAGATACTGCTGTAAACCAGAAAGCCAGGTATTGCGTCTCTGAGGTTGTAATACCTAAGTAATGACTGACAGGTGAGGCTGTCTTTGTGACCAAACGGTTCAATACTTGCTCCAGTATCTCTCCTCTGATAGGCTCGTGCATCTGTTACAGGAGTAAGACACATCTTTTAAATAGGAATTGAAGAGAGTTTAATCTGTTTGATAATAGTTTATTTTATTTCTACTGAAACAAACACCAACTTTTACCTTAAAGCCCTGCAGGAGCACCTGTCTTCCCAGCTTGCATGCCTGCTGAGCAGGGGTGCGGGCTATGGTGGAAGAGCCTTCAGTAGTCTTTCCAAAAGGTCCAGGTTTGGGTCCTAAGTTATCCATTAGGAAGAAGCCAAGCTGCACAAGTCCCTGGGTCACATGATCCCAGCCAAACACACTACATGGATGAAAGAGAAGAGGTTTTTTTTTTTTTTAGCTCTGCCATATTTAGTATAAACTTGTATTATATGCATGTTCTTTAGAATATTCTTTCTTTTTCATAATTATCAGGATAAAGTATTTGCACGTGAGTGTCTGCGATCTCCCTAACATTATTTTTTGTAGGACAAACAAACCACCCCAAATAATAGCTGTTGTCTTGTTGTTACTATAAAGTTTGAACTTTTTTGACCTGTTCTTGACTGTGTCCAGAATCATGTGAGCCAAACTGCTGTGTGCAGGCAGGAGGTTTTGCAGGAACTTTGACCCCTGCTGCAGCTGCTCATCCTTGAAGCTCTTGATAATTGCTCCTTTCATAATGTCAAACACCTACCCACACCAAGGAGAGCAGAGAGGGAATAAGAAAATAGAAAAGACTCGAGAAGAGAAAAATAGTATGTGTAAAACAGAGAATGGTTGAAATAGGAAGGATTTCTAACCTGCTCTTCATAACGCTGAATGCGTGCCACAGAGAGCAGCAAAGCTACGCTGAACGGGCACAAGTCACCATAAGATGTCTGTGGAAATGCAATAAAATAAGTTAATTACACCCATTACGCATTCAGAACAATTTCAGCATGAGTGGGCTGAGGTTTACAAAACCTTTATGCTTTTGAGAAATTCTCTCCCAAGTTCATGATCAAGTCTTATAGCAAAGACGATGTGAAGGATAGCAGTGCCCTCCACATGCCTTAACTGGTCTTGAGGGATGGACTGAACCTCTAGATCCAAATTCCTGAGAACATAAAAAAGAGAAAAAAACATTCATTAAGTATAAAGTTAGTTTTATATGTGGATATAGGTACAGGATTATGAACACAATAAGTTGCAGAGTAGGGGCTACTCACTCTCCATGTTTCTGCTCTTCCGCCTGACAAACATCTTGCTCCTTAAAGTAACCAATTATACCACCCAGGACCTGTTTCTTACAACCCTGACAGACATGACAGAGAAGCAAAGGTAATTAGATGGTTTAAAAAAAAGGCTAGAGGAATGTTGACCTGTTACTAAAGATGAAAATGTTTTCACACCACACACACATATTTACCTTTGCAGATAAAAGCAGAAGCTGATAAACCAGAGGTGGAATCTCCTGCAGATCTAACTTGTTAAACATCCTGAAGACTTTCTCAACCACAAACTGCAGCTCCTCTGATGACAAAGGCACATCCCTACAACAAGCCAGGGACAAAAATGATGATCAGTGCAATTAAAAGGGGCATGAGGAGCAAATATTTGTAGGTAAACAAGTTATATTATTGTGAAATCAGTGATGAAAGGAGGCAAGTTAGTGCAAATTCTTTATTATTATGGAAAAATCTGAAAAGTATCTTAGAGAGAGATGATTCAAGCTCATACCTGAACATAGTTGTCAGGTGGATGACACATTGTGAGTCCCATCTGTCAGGAAAAAAACAACAGAAATAAGGATAAATAAAACAGCAAAAAAAAAAATATATATATATTTTGGTTTGAGCTCAAATGCTTTATCTCAATGAGGACAGAATATGCTGTTCATATGACAAATATTTAATAAACTGACAACACTACTTTAAAAACGCAAGTGAAACAGTACACATTTAGTATTTACACATATTGTTTAAATCAGACCTGCTTGCACAGAGGCTATTGATCAGCTGTTTCTTATACTCCTCACCATTCAGTTCACCTGAAAATAGGATAAAAAAAACAACAACCAAGAGACAGAGATTCACAGTCATCTACATTTACATCTCAGAGGTGTCAAAAGTTCTAATTTTATATCTATTGAAGTGAATAAGGCTAGGACAGTGCACATACCTTGACCATATGACAAAGCCTCACAGGCTGAGAGGGCAGTCAGTACAGTAGGAAACAGCTCCAGTGATTTCCCACTGCCCATTTTCCCCACCTTAATGGCTTCAACAAAAAGAGAAGCCACTTGTGCAAGGCAGTCCCCTGAGAGTGTATGAGCCTGTGTAACATCAATGAAGCAAAGTCGTAGTTACACACTTAAGTCAATAGAGTTCACTCAGCTCAAAGAGGAATCTGGTATCATTGATTTCTCATTATTATTACTATTAATAACCTCCAGCATCAGCAATCCAATGATATCAGCTGCAACCTCAGTCTGAAGATCCCCAGACTCACACAGAGGGATGCAGTGCTGGTAAATAAGAAGTCTGCGGTTCAACCCTTCAGTGGAATTGGAGGGTGAGCCTACACAAAAGAGCACAAATTTGACTATTACTAATATTGCTAATATTACTATTATTGTAATAGATACAATTTCTAACATTAAAACAATTTTAGTGTCATGTAGACTTACCTTTGAAAATGCCTTTAATCATTGGACAGACCGTCTTACCATTTAGTGCACCATTGGTAATCACAGTGATCAGCTACAACAG
This sequence comes from Labroides dimidiatus, assembly GCA_030710495.1. Taxonomy (NCBI): domain Eukaryota; kingdom Metazoa; phylum Chordata; class Actinopteri; order Labriformes; family Labridae; genus Labroides; species Labroides dimidiatus. The sequence goes on from CM061147.1 coordinate 15,311,193, forward strand.
AAACAGAGATGAGTTTAGGTGTTTTTCAGAGTTCTGTAAAGTTCAAGCTCTAAAACTAAAAACGTTAATGCGTATATGATAAAATAACTGTACCTTATCGTTATTAAAGGAGGACAGGTATTTCTGAAGTTCGGTGGTGCTGTCTTTATCTGACAGAGATACTATTTTATCCAATTCAGCCCTCATGATCAACCTATCAAAATTCACAAGGGTGGCTGATAAACACAAGAATAAAACTCCTGTTTGCAGTTACCTCTGAAAGTATGTTGCTGTATATAAATGTTCAGCGTAAAAAAAATAATATTACAACAAACGTTTTAACTCTACAAGCTGATAGCCTGGTGAAGGCAAAATCTGATACCGTACATTCAATTTGTTTTAACAGAGAATGTCTTAGAAAAGCTAGCCCAGCCTTTGCTGAAGAGCTTTCATAATGTGAAAATAAATTCCCGCCAGTGGTTACTTCCTGTTTTGCTTTATGCTTGCCACGTTGGATCGAAAGTGTTTCTCAACTACTCTAGACTCTGGCTGTCTTGTCATCGTATTCTTAATTACAATTCTTGAAATGAATGCGTATCCCCGTTAGCTTTCAACAATCCGCAGAAATAGAAAGGACTCTATCGTATTTCTTCCTGTTTCACATTAAGTAGAAAACTCACTTCTTACAAACCTGGCAACCCCAATGACGCCTTCAGACGTCACGCCGTAGATGGGTTGCCAGCAGTTGCCACTGTGAACAAGCCAGTCCAAATAATCGATAGTTTTGCCAGCGTCACCAGGTTATGATTTTATTCTTTCAGATTGTAATAACTGCTCCCATTTGAAAAGTCATTTGAATAGTTTTGGGCCAGTGCCGCAAGTGATCGATATGTAGTAGCACCATGAACACGTGATTTCAACAAGTGAAATGATTCATGGTGGATGAAAATGTTACACTCTGTTAAATATTTTAATAAAGATTTTTATCAAGTATTCACGTGGCTAAGAAGTGTTTTGAAGTTCCAGTGATGTGTCTAAGAAATGTTTTTGTTGGTAGCAGAGCTGCACATGCAAACCATAAACAGATGAGTCCATTATTTTATTTATTTATTTATTTTTCATCTCTTTCAGATTCTTATTTCTTCATCACATGGAACCTTGTGAATTTGACTTGCAAGACTGCAAACTCTCATTGTACTGAAAACAGAAAATTATTTCCTTTTATTAATATGATTTATTTAATTAACTAATGGGAAATAAACTAAATAGTTCTAACGGGAGCTGTGGGGCCAGGACTAATATCTTTACATTTTCGAAAAGCCCAAGAAGCTATTAATTTGGAGATACTGATCTTTTGTGTTCCCTATTGTATAAGATATCACAAATAATGTAAAAAAAAAAAAAAAAAAAAAAAAAAGTTTGCTGTACAGGGTTAAAATTGATTAAAAAAACTGTTTAAAAGCATACCAGAGAGAGGTCTGTGAAATTTTTTAAACTCAGCAAGCAGCATAGACAAAATGCTGCTAACTTTTTGGACTGAAACATTACATAGATACTGATATGTATAGCGTTGCTGAAGATGAGAAGATTAGATTCTACGTTTAATTGTATTACTGCTATGTACTGGGGTGCTCAAACTCGGGGCACAGACCCAGGGGTAACATGGAGACATTGTGCACATGTATGAAAAGCATTTATTTACTCTTTCTATACCACCGACTCATGACTAATTACCAAGCAGCAAGTAAACTGTGGGGTTGTTAATTTAATGTTTAGTCCTACTGCCTCAGGTTTCCACCCAAGCTAGGGCCTTTCTTCAAAGTGGTAAACTATAGAGTCTGAATGAGTTTGATATAAAAACTAAATATGCCTAAACAAGTAAGCCATACAATTCCAATTAAAGCCAGGGCTTTCCCAAATGAAGCTGAAATTATTTTCCTTTCTCCTGCTAGAACTAGAAAACCATTCATTTAGACACCCAGATGAAAGCATAATAAACCCAGAAGTCTTAAGTATAAAAATCCCCACTGCATAGAGGACTTTGATTCTGAAATATTAAACTAAAGTGGAAAGTAAGGGAATCTCAATGAGCAAGAAGTGCAGGAAGGCATGTTAATGGCAGTTTTCACTGCTGCTTCACAATAGGTTGGTTCAGGGCTCCAATTCATCCAGAAAAAAGAGTGATCCGGTTTTCTTCTTTTGAAATGTACAAAATTTTTATCCACCAAAATGTTTGATGGAGCCAATTAACACAAATAAGTGACAGCTGATTGGCACTGCATTGCCACAATGATTAGTACTGTCACTGTGCTAAGGATATGGTGTTTCAGCCTTTTAGTCCATGAGTTAAAATTATCAGAAAGGTACTTAAATTCATTGATTCTGGATTCAAATACCAGCCTTTCATCATTTTGGCCTTTTCACCTAAAATGAGAAAGCACTGCCAATTAGCCTTGTAGTATAGTGATTATAGTGACTTCTGCCCTGCAGTGAAACCCCTCTGGATTCAAATCCGGTGCAGGGAGAAGAGAGGTTGAGGCAAGGAGAATGGAAGGAAGAGTGAAGGAAAAGTGAGGGATGCTACCACTGTTAAATGTCCAGCTCCTTTGCTACCGATATCTGGAATCCAGCTGATTCTTTGAGTAACTGACAGCATGTCTGTCATGTGGTGGTCAAATGATTAATAATGATAAAAAAAAATATTAAACACAAAACATGTACAACAGTAAGACTTAACTAGCTGTAAGATTAGTGATACATCTGTAAAAGCACTTTTTTCCCCTAATTTTTCTCCTCAGGGAGCCTGAATGTGGTGGAAAAATAGACCCCTAAAACCTGTGGGATTTGACACGTTATAATTAGCAATTTACTTGATAAGCTATGAAAAAAAAGTTTGCTGTCGTTATTGACGCCAAGTGGCGCATGCCCATCCAAAGCAGAACTGCGTGCGACTCCCGCCTTAAACGGCAGAGGGCGCGCGTGCCATCTTCAGTTAACGGTTAGTGTTTGTGTTTGTGTGAGGCTGTGTGTGTGTGAGCGAAAGGAAGGGTGAATTCGGCTGCTGCCACCGAGCTGCCCGCTCCTGCTGAGGGGAAGAGGAGGAAACATGAGCTCCAGGAAAGGTGTGTATCTCTTTGCCTGCTACCCCAGCTTCTCTAAAACTCTTCTGGTGTTGTTTCGTAACGTAAATGTGGTTGAAGTTACGCGTGTTAGGAAGCCTGTATATCGGGGCATAGTAAGCGACGCTCTATGACCCGTGCCAGCCAGCTTCAGAGCTTGATGATGTGTGTTTGTTCTCTCTCTTCCCCCGTCCCTCCTACACCCTTCCCCGGGCTCGGACGGTGGTCATGCCCGCGGATAAACACACCATCACTCCGACAGTGATGGCCATCCAGGCCAGGAAAAGGAGGCCGAAAGGGAAAAAGGACAGAGCGGGTCACAATCGGAGGTAAGCCGGGCGGCGGCGGTTGATGACTGTGCGACGTAGTGAGTGTGGAGTGTTTGTTTGACGGGGATTGGCGTGCTGGCAGCGGGTGTCTCTCCCTGTGACGCCGGGGCTGCTGCCGGTGCGTTGGCGGTATAGACTGTGTGCACATATGGTAGATAGGTGTGTATTTTTATCACACAGTCAGGTTTATGTGCGGAGCGAGTGACTTAGAATCAACGTTAGTGGACTCAGTCTGGGTTTCTGTTTCTACTAGAATTTAAATTTATTGTAGCATAACCATTTGGTATGCAGCATCTCATTTTCAAGGGGTCCCTAACGTTTTTTTTTTTTAATTTAATTTACATGCACAACCAACAGCTTTACGGATAGCTTATTTCGTGTCCTGAAGGCTCTCTAAATGAGGATTTATTATTGAACTGTGAGCTTTGACAGATGTGACAGCTTATTCTCTGGGCTCCTTCCGCAGCAGTGATGGCAGTGTTAGACAGATAAGGAGAACTTGGATTATGTAACTTTTCTCAGATTTGTGAGAGCAATGTTTCCTGGCGTGTGCCTCTACTTCTGTCAGGCAATCCTTGCTGAGAAGATGCACGGGGTCCCTCGGCGTGATCTCCAGCGTGAGCAGCGCAGTGGCTCTGTAAGGTGCATGCGAATAGGAGTGAAGAGAGTGAGTGGGGGCTTTGACTTCATGGCATGATGCTATTGGAGCGACGTCACAGGCAGCCGAAGAAGGCATCAATTAGGTGATACCAAAGGTGCGACCACCCAAGGGGAGCTAGTCTGTTCAGACTGCTGGAATATGCTGGAATTCTCAAAATCATGCACCTTTAAGTACAGCTAACAGATGTCTGCAAAAAGTATTCAATCTGCTTATCTGGCTCTGAGCTTGATGGGTTTATGTGGATGTTTTTTCACCCTGTGCCCAATGTATGCTGGGATATACCAGTACTCAGTGGGAGCTAAGCCCTGATAAAGATCAGATAAATTGATCTCAGATCTCTGATGTAATCCTGCAGCTATTATTATAAACAGTTAATCTTTGGATTATTTAATTTACATTGACCATCATTGGATTAACAGTGGGATTCATCAAATACTTTATTTAGAATCTGAACAAATGTTTTCCTTTGTCAAAGTCCACTACAAACATCAATGAAAAGATAAACAGATTCTAAACTCTGCCAAGGGCACAGTTTTTTGTTAAAGCTGGTGAAGAAAGAAAAGTAGGTATTGGTCAATGATCAAGGTTTAGAATGAGAATAGGTGTAAGGAATTTAAAAAAGTAGTGCAAGTATTTATACACATAAACAAGTTATCTGTGTCCTCAGCAAGGGGCAACATCCAGTTTCAAAAAATGAAGGCTATGCAGAATTGCTAAAAGGTGCAGTTCATGGAGTATCCGCTTGAGGCTGGCTGCAGAAAGACTGGAAACCGCATACACAACAAGTAAAAAAAAGGACTCTTTATAAAAAAATTTTTTTAACTCTGCGGTTTAGAAGCTATTTAGATCACAAGTTTGTCCAATTAGAAGCGCAGCTCAGCTCATGTAAGTGACAGGCGCCCTATAGCTGTTAGTACGGAGGCTCCATGCCCACATCATTTCCACTATGGCCCCTGCTAACAATCGGCTTCAATACTCTGCTTCAGGAACAGATGGGTGACTTAGCTACATCCATGTTTTATCCAGTCTTTGGTCCTCAGACTGGCTACTTTATTTGATATATAAATTTACATGAACCACAAGGATTTACAGTGGAAGCTTTTAAGATTAAATTGTAGAATTTATTATCCACTTAAGCCTCAAAAGAATCATGGGAGACTGCAGCATCTCACTTTCTGTTCTGTGTCTGTTTCCTGGTGTTTGGCTGTTTCTCCTACATATAGATTAGTTTCCTCAGGTGTGTGTTCATACATACATTCTCTCTTATTTTGAGACTTCTGTCCACATCAGGGCTATTGTGGCATCAGGGGCAAGCAGACACGATCACTCCTACACACACACACACACACACACACACACACACACACACACACACACACACACACACACACACACACACACACACACATATCTCATCACCCCATTCTCTTTTCTTCTGACTTCTCTTACTCCCATTCTTCCTGTTGAAAGAGAGTTCCTGCTGGAGGGTTGTGATCTGCTTTGATGCAGAGTCCTGCCTGGCCTCTGCTGCAGGGCTTCCCACAGCTGAGGTGAGCTTTGTGTTCAGAAACCACAACAAACCCCCATACACACACACATACACACACATACATACATAGACACATATCAAATGCAGGTGGACTGTTACATTCAGAGCTGCGTGTGTTTAGGAGGAAACTGTGTGGACCATGCGTTGTCTCTTGACTTTGATCTTTTCTGATTTCAGCTGATAGGACTTCCCATGACTAAACCTATTTATTCCAGTCCCCTCCTAGCTTCCTTCTTTTCAAGAAAGGTGTAACTGAAGAGCCAAGTAGCAATCCGCCAGTCATTAAATGTAAAAATTATGATTGGGCTTTCCTTTGGCAGGTGTTTTTATGCTTTTGGCTTGTTATTATTTTGGGCAGCTGTGCTTGCAAGCCCATGAGATGCATCAGTCTCTTCGCCTGCAGATACGAGGGTATTTCACTGCTATATGTAAATTCATCTAGTTGTTGGCAGGCTGCGCCAGTCAGTTCAGTTTGAAGTATCTCAGAAACTTAACTTGGTTGGATTTCTATCCCCTGAAGATGACGTTTCATGATCTTGAAAGAAATACCTCACGATCTAATGTATGTATGCCAAAGGATCAAATCTACTGTCTAGTCATTTATATTTTTCCAACCCATCAACCTTTGCGTCGTCTTTGCTAACATGCAGGTGGTTACATTTAAGTTGAAGTTCAGGCTCTTAGAAACAGTCAGTCTAGTAATTGAATTGGGGATAAAAAGGTTTCTCATTGGACCATAAAATCTTGATCTGGAAATACTAATAAAAAAGTTTTGTTCGAGACGCACTCAACAGAAGATGTGTCATCCTTTATCTGTTCCTCAAAGTAGGACCAGGCACTTATTGGACGACTGTTGTACTTTTTTTTTTTTTTTCATGGATTGAAAATAAATAACACATTTATCAGCACTCTACCCTAAAGATAACTTCAGTTCAAACCGTGGATCAGACACATGTTGCAGTGAAACTCCCTAAATTGCTGAGCAGGGAGTCTGTAAACAAGAAAGCAATTCATTGGCCTCGCAGCTAAAATTCTTCAAAGACCTTTTTTGTAAACTTTTATCTCATCTTTCCAATGTGCTGACCAAACAGCATCGCCCAGGCTGGAGTGATGCCAGTGAAATTCAAAGACACCAGTTATGATTTGTAAGCGCTTGTTGTGCCTTGGTGTTATTTTTTGGGATTTATGGAAGAAACAGACCAGCACTGACTGTTTGTGTGTGATTCTCCTTCTGTGTGTGTGTGTTTGTAGCAAAGGCTTTGAACTTAGTTCTGGCTCAGTTCATGTCAAGTTCACTTTGATTCCCAGCTTCTAAAATTGTCCAACTTTAAGTTTTGTTGTCCTTTGAAGTTTAAACTATCTGCAGCACCAAGTGGCCCAATCTCATCTCTTCATCTCATCTACCGATTTAACTTTCTTGTTGGTCCATGGTGCTTATCTGGCTTTTACTATTATGCAATGTGTGTGTGTTGGTGAATGTGAGAGAAGTTGATAAAGACATTTGTTTGGGGTTCAGGTGTTGGTGTATGTGAGCCTACAATTCTCTTGTTCTTAACTCAGGCCCTGCTATATGAACAAGTACAAATAGACTAGTGCTTTTTAGGGCTGCAACTAACGATTATTTTCATTATCGATTAATCTTTCGATTTTTCCCTTGATTAATCGATTAGTTGTTTGGTCCATAAAATTTCAGAAAATGGTGAAAAATGTCAAAGTTTTTTTGGGATTCCAAGATGACATCATCAGATGTCTGGTTTGCAAACCAAAGATATTCAGGAGTGCCATAGAGAAGCAAAGAAATAAGAAAATATTCACATTTATGAAGCTGAAATTAGAGAATTTGGACTTTTTTTCTAAAATAACTACCTACATGACTTAATCGATTATCAAAATAGTTGACGATTAATTTAGTAATCGATTAATAATCGATTATTCGATTAATAATCGATTATTCGATTAATAATCGATTATTCGATTAATTGTTGCAGCTCTAGTGCTTTTACATTTAGCACTTTTCTAGTCCGTCTGACTGGTCAAAGCACTTGTACACTGTCACTCTCATTCACCCATCCACACATCATTCACAAACTGATGGCAGAGGCGGCTATCGTAAGGCCCCGTTTATAAGACAACGCTTTGCAGCATTTACCTCGAAAACACAAAAACTGCAGAGAAAAAAATCAGTGTTTACACGGAAACGCTGAGGGACTGAAAACACTGTAATGTGCATGTCACGCCTGTAGGTGTCGATATATCTGTAGAGTCTTTTGTCAGCCCACCGCCGAAGAAGAGGCGGGCTGATTATCTGGTGTATATACTAAATGCTTCTTCTCTGAGTGCAGAAGTGGAGCAACAGATGCACATTTTGTTGAAAGGCAGTCAGCAGATTTAGCAGCACAAGCACAACCTGGTAGTTACCACTGAACCTTTGTTGTTGTCCGGTTTGTGCATGGAAATTAAAAGTTCCCACAATGAAAGTGGAACGCGCAAAACGAAGCATGACGTCAGAGTTTCCACTGAAAACTCCAGCTTGCTGTTTACACGAAAATGGAGGCTGCAGCCTTTCAGAAAAATTCCACTCTGGAGGGTGTTTTAAAAAAGTTGCGTTTTAGGTCAGCTGAAACGGCGTTTCCATATAAACAAGAAGCCGAAGCACAACAATATTTTTACGTTTCACCCTGTGTTGGGAGGGGGTTGCCGTGAATACTGGTAAGTTTGTTAAGGTAACTGTCAGGATGTTGTTTTGATTTATGATCTTTTTTTTGAATTTATGATCCAGACTTTCTCACAGGAGTTTTGTGAGTTGAGAGTTTCATTACTCACTTGCTTCAAGTTGTGAGGTTTGCTAAAAAGTAACACAGTTGGTTACTTGTGTTTAATGTAGCTCTGTAACGGTCTTTTTTGAAAGTGAAAAACATTTTGAAAATAAAGGAAGACGTTCAGAAATTCAGTTCGAATGATTTTCAGTCTGTACAAAATTTTTTCCATCTCAAAAATTTATTTTCTAAACGTATTGAATATTTGTATCAGCCAAAATTTCTATATCGGTGCATCCCTAGTTCAGTGTCTTGCCCAAGGACACTTTGGCTTGTGAGTGCTGGAGCATCTCATTGGTGAAGCACTTTAGTCTGAAATGGGGGGACGTGTCGAGGATTGCCTCAAATAGCTCCAGGTGAGGTTGACTAAATTGCTTGCTTTTTTATTAGTAATCATAATCTGTTTGCAAATTATTTCCGTTCAGGTCCACAAATGTGGAAAGATCGCTGTTAAAGATGTGTGTAAGCTCTGAAAGAAGCTGCAGATAGACTCCAGCCTGAACCTCTGACAGACTGAGGAGTTAGTGGAGCGCTGCGTCAGTTTCAGCCACAAGTGACAGATGAACCTGCACCGTGTCCGATACAGATAGTAAAACATTTTCAATGTGCAGGACTGCGAACTGGTTATCCTACAAACTAATTTCATGAACTTTATTTTTGGTCATTTTGTGTCTTTGTAAAGAGGTGCATCACTTATGTGCAATTACACACAGATAGACGGGAGTTTTATCATTATTTACACCATGAAATGAGCTGATTGGTTGGTAACATGTAAACAAATGTCTTTTGTTATTAAATAGGCACTTTTTCCACACACATTTATGGTTATGTGGTTTATATATTTAGGAGTTAAACAATCTTCATGGTAAATCAAGTGATCAATATGGCTTCCTTAAAACAAAACAAAAAAAAAATCCATGCAAAAAAGTGTGATCCAGCGTCCTCAGCTCTCGTTGCTTTTTCAGAAACGATGTATTTTACAGATTGGTAGAAAGAGTGAAATGTTCAAAACAATCTTGGTGTAATATCTAATTCAGCAATCTGAATATTAATCTACAAACGTCTGTTTGTCTGAAAATACTCTGCACTCATATGATCCAATAATTCTTTGCTACAGACAGATTTTCTTCGCTGCACTGCGTTCCCCTCTGATATTAAACTTGCGTACACAAACTCAGACCTGGCGTGGGATTTGAGCGTACCCTCCGCCCACGTTCAGATTGATAAATGCCGATCTTTGTGTGGAAATAAGCGTACACCCATTTTTCAGTCGTACGCACGTTTGATATGTGAGCAAAGCTTAGAAAAACTCAGTTATCAACTTGACCGTCACTAATTCAAACATCTAATGAATCAATCCATTTTGAAATGAATTGTGCTCGTATAAACATTCACAAAATGTGACTGAGGATATCAGTTTAAAGGATTGCTTGAATAAAAATGCCCTCAGAAATAAGGTAACGCTTGATTAAAGTTTGACTCTAATACTCAGTCAGACGCTCCATTAATCTTGTCATTTGTTTTGAATTATGTGTAGACTGAATCTAATCCCAGCTGGACTCATCCTGTCAGGTTAATTGTTTTTGTTAAGATCAATATTGAAAAAAAGTTTCTGTGAACTTTTTAAAAGCATTCAACACAAGGAAGCAGAAACAAGCCCTTGATGGGGATAAAACCATCAAAGCAGAATGTTCCGAACAGAGCAGGAACAAACAGGTGGATTAAAGCCTGAAACAGTGGCTTTTGATTTTCTCTTATGAATAAACTCCTCTTATGATATTATCCTGTAAGTGGTCAAATGACGATTTGCAGCGTACATTTTTTAAAGGGCCTGTGAGGTCTGTTTGAAGTGGATTGTGGTGACATCTTTTGACTGTAGTCATGCGCAAACTGTTGTGATGACATGACTTTTAACAAGGTGTGTTTGTTTTGAAATGAATAAGAGTTCAAATTGTTTTTTTATGCACTTTCTTTGATCAAGACAACTTATTATCAGATACTCTGTGACAAGATAACATTTAAAAGGTGTGTTTTTACGCAGCGCTGTTGTTTGAAACATGACAACAAGCAAACTTTTCAGTTTGTACTGGAATTTAGTGGCCGGATATTTTTAGCACTGCTGGCAGCCCGGTGCTGTGAAACGTATCTTTAGCAGGGCTCCAGAGTGCGCTCAATTTGGTCGCACATGCATCATTTATTTGGAAATGTTTTACTTTGCTTAATGTTTTAGTCTGAAATGTTCAGTTTTAGCTCAGTGAAGCACTTTATGAAGAATTTGGGTGCATCTAAATTTTGTGCTGGTGCAGCAAAAAACAAAAAAAAAACGTTAGGCGCGCCAGTGCTACCAATGCAAAATGTTAGTCTGTGGGCAATCTTCACAACAAGCAAACTTTGTCTGTTTGTACCGAAATTAAAAAGCCAGCTAGTTTAGTGCCACTTGCAGCCCGGTGTTTTGAGATGTATCCGTAGGCTAACATGTAAAATTTGCGCATCCTTATGTCCAGCTCATCTACCAACAGAGCTAACGCAACCTCACTCTTCATTTAATTGATAGACTGAAGTTTGATCAGATCACTACAAGTATAACTGCTGCATGCAGGTTGGAATGAATGTTATCACAAACAGCTTAACCAGTGTTTTAGCCTTTAGCTCGTGTTTAAGCCTTTAGGCCATGCTATATCACTCTCCCGTTTAGCTTTCTTCTTTTCTTCTGTCCTTTCTCTGTCTGACATATCAGCTCCAGTGTCCAACATTACTACAAATTAAATCCAAAAAATCATTTTAGGCAGTGAAAAACACAGATCTCTCTTCTAACTGCTAACCTTGGTCACCCGGCGTGGTGTTGTCATAGAGACTTTGATGTGCTGTAAATCAGTGTGGTCCTGTCTGACCCATTCAGGAAGCTCACAAATAGCTTTTAGAAATAACCTATATAGTGCTGATAATCTCATTTTAAGTTGTACATTAGGATCTGGCATATATCTCGAAGGGAGACTTTTTAACCCTAGTACTGCCAGCAGGCAGCAGAAGCATTGATATGTGTCCTCACTATGGTGACGACCCGCAATACTATAGTTAAGATCACTTAGAAAGTCCTCACAGTGCCTTTAAGAGCAAGTTTTATAACTTAAACCAACAACATGAGAACTTTTCAGGTTGCTGCAGGCATGGCACAAACAAAAACAATCCTTCCTCTGATAAGATTTCAGTCATGAGCCAAAGCTTTTACAACTTGACATTTGATTCTTGTTCCTCCCTTTTGGGCTCTCACTTAAAATAAACAGACTGAATGTCGTTTGTTGTGCAAGTTGTCATAGAAACACTGGCTGTAAGACCCGAGTAAACCAGGAGCAACTAGAAACCAGTGAGTCCCTGTCACCATGATTACAGGCACAACACTGATGCAGGAGTATGTAAGGGAAGTTTGCCACTGTGTAGATTATCCATTTGTGAAAAATGCCGCCTCTGGTGTTTCCACCTGAGAGGCTACCCTTGGTTACAGTGAATCTTTCTCTGAATACAGATTATAAAATGTATCTCCTTTAATATTAGACTCATAGCAAGTTCAAGTGGCTGAGAGTAGGATTTGATTATCCTCCTAGATTAAATGACTCTGCATCAGGATACTAAAACATGCCAGAGTTACGAGTGTGAATGTGATTCAGAGAGGCATCGGTATAATAGCATTCATTTGTCATAACTTTCCCAAGCAGAGCACTGGCAAGTCTATATGCTAATATTCCTCCTGGGATGTAAATCTGTGAGCTTGCAGTGCCCGTTGCAGCACTGTGGACTTTTCTGCATGAAATGAGCTGACTCTAACCTGACTAATGTTCCCACACATTGCACTGTAAACTGCATTGATTTTTTGTCAGGTTTTTTTCCAGCCTGTAGTCTTTGACTGAATGAAATGGCAGCTGGCTGGGGCACTGTGGAGAAATGAGACAGGGATTATTTACTGGTATCGTCAAGCAGAAAACTAAACCTGGAGGCTGCCATGGTGGAAATAACTTATGAAGACTTGCTCTTTACTAAACAAAACAGCAAATTATATCATTGAGTGGATATTAACAAACCTATGAACAATCAAAACTAAATATATTTATTTATTTAAAAAAATACCATGAACACCTTGCTCCCAAAGGTGTTCGCCGCCGTGGCTCCCCGCTCAAAGTCTCACCATACCATTCCGCCAAGTACTGATCAGCACTCAAACAAGATTACATCCGGCTCCATGACAGCGCCCCGCTCCACCTTCCCATCCTTGAAAAAAGAAACCCCACTCGGCTCTCTTTTCAAAATTTGCCTGCTCTGGTCCCTGCTCGCTTGCTCACGCTCTGCTCCGCTTACATGCTCTGGATGGAACAAAGGTTTTTGTTTCATTGTCAAAGTCTAAACCTTAAGTTCACAGAATGTCCGCAATCCTGTATATTAGTCCATCTTAAATTGTTACAATGAAAATTTTCTGATCATGTCATTCAAGTTTAATGTGATAGATGAAAAACCTTATCTTTGTGAATGAACTCTTGGATTGGTCAAAACATAAACATAGTTATGCAAAACTTGGACCCTAAAATTTGGACCCTGATTTACATAATAACAAATAAAGAAAGTTAGCTATTCAGACCAGATAAAATCTTTTTGCAGCCAGCTGTAAACATTTTCACTTCTGCTGCAAAAAGGTATCTTAGCACAGGTGTTAACGGGGCTTTCTTGGCTTTTTAACATACTTCAAATGGAATCTTCAGGAACTGCAGTTTTTGTATCAACTCAAACTCACCTTTTGTACATTTAGACATGCATCCCAAAGTGCTGTACAGAAGAACAGAAACAATAGGTTTTTAAAGTTAAATAAAAAGACTGTTTTAAAAATAATTGAAAGAGAAAATAAAATCAGCACAAATAAATGGTTATATGATAAATTCTAAGGATTACTATAAAACCTGTTAAAGAAAAAAATAAATAAAGTTGTGTTCAAAAGTTGTGATAAAAGTAATAGTTGCAATAACGTAATAATATAACCCAGTAGAATTGTTGTTAAACATTTACTGAGTTATGAAAATAATGATTCACTTCCATCTCTTAAATATTGAGGTAAAACTAATAGCTGGCATCACCTCTTCCACTTTCAACATCAGTCAGAAGCATCAGTCCCAGAGGCCAATGGCTGCTCTTTAAAAACAGAAACAATCCAGCATTGTGTTCACCTAAATGGTTACTGCGCCCAGTTTTATAACAGACATACATGCTCCCCCAAAACTATTACTTTCATATAAGCAAACAGACTCTGATTGTTGCCAAGGAGGTTATATCTTTGGCGTTGATTGTTCTGTTGTTAGCAGAAAGAGCTAATCACCCATTTTTCATTAATATTGGTGGCTTGGAGCATCAAATTATGTACTGACTGAAATTATGCTACACTGTTGACTAGACTGTAACAGTGGCATGGGTGTGTAGTTTGGTGCTTTGTCATGTCCCACAATCCCAAAGCTGAAACTGTAGATAATAAAGTGCTTCAGGAATGATAGAAATGCATTTTTTCCCAGTGTTGATGTGAGTATATTATTGACTTTGGAGGACGTCTGGGTTCTCAGAGTGCCTTTCTGGTTTATGTGTGTATGTCATCATGGATGAGATCAGCCTGCGGTTGCTGATCAATGATCTTTTGTTGATAGGCAAGCGGTAAGCAAAAGGTTCCCTGCTAATAGATTGAATGGATTCCCTGGGGAGTCGGGGAGTCCATCTAATGTATCTGGGGATGAATCCTAGCAGCCGAAGAGTTGGCCTGTTGCCCTGGTATAAGGAGTGAGCTGTGGTGGGTTGACGACGAGTGTGTAATGTATTGCAGACATGAGGAAGAGCTCAGAGATTCGATCTTTGGTGAGTAGATTTGTAGTGCTCAGCCAATAGTGCTTCCCTCATCAATACTGCAGCTTCGCTGGATGGAGCTGATGGCGGGTGCTGAGAGCAGAGCATGTGAGCTGCATGTAGAGAGGAAAAGGGAGAGAAAAACAGAGAAAGGCATGCAGAAAGCCAGAGAGGTGGGGCAGAGATAAAGAATAGGAGGGAGGTAAAGTGAGAGTGTGAGAGGGGAATATGTGAGCCAACCAATAGCATCAAGAAATCAAGTGATGGGGAGAGGAAATTAGAGGATGCCACAGGGCAGCTGAAGGCAGGAAATGAGGTGAAAACTGCTGTTTGACACAAAGGAGAAGCATGAACATCTGTGAATGGATTCTAAGCTGCTGAACCCAGAAGCTTTGTTGGGTTTGTGTATGTTATTCATCCAGAGTCACTGGCATTAACTTTGAACTGTGTCATTACAAGTCGGACCTGCAGGGCAACAATTCAGACTGTTTCCTTTTAGCAACTTCATTCAGGGTGGAGAGCAGGGAAAGTGCCTTGTTTGTGGTTTTAAACTTTATTCAAAAGGCCACGAAGGAGCCGTCCACACCCTCCATTTGTCGTGTTGACTGTTAGATGAAGCTGATTTGATGGCAGCTGGCAGCCCTGGATTTTGTAGTGGCAGCTGAGCAGAATTGATTACCCTAAACCACATTAAACCAAGAGTCTCAAACTCATAGCCCACAGGCCTGCGAAACCATTTCATACAGCCTAACACTTGGTATCAATTCAAGTGAAATCCCCCCTTCAAGTTCATGGCAAGGTTTAACTAACCAAAATATACCCCTGTTCAAACTATACCCTAGTGTAAATAAGACTAGGCCATACAATACTCCTCTAGACCAGAATATACCCCTCTTAGGTTTTCATGTTTACAGAGTGTTTGATTCAAGGAAGAATAATTGCTGTGAATACGAGCAGTACATAAAACATGTTTTATTGTTCTCTATAATTACAAAAACAAAAACCTGTCTAGAATCTGAGTTAACCAAGAACATCTGACCTTCTCGTTCAAATCTGAAAATAGCCATATTTGTTGCACAAAGCGACTGAAGAGTGAATACTCATGACTTGAAGAAGTGCTCAAATCTTAGTTTTTCTTTGATTTTAACAAAATCAATTGCAATTTTGACGTCATTTGTATTTTTTATTTAAAGAATAAATTTTCTTCTGAATTAAAAACTGCTCTATATGCAAATGAGTTTTGTTTTGATTGCAGTTAGCAGTTACTTAGCATGAAACATCCCATTGATTAAAACTTTTCCTTTAAATAGTTAGCACCAGTTACTTAACTAAAAGTGTGTTACCTTTAGTATCTAGATTTACTTTTTAAACAGCAGTAAATTTTAAATGAAGTAATTGCATGTGTGTAAGACAATAACTATATAAATGGTGCATAGATTTCTTTCTAGCATTTTCACCCTGTGTTGAACCATGAAAGACCAACTGTATCACCGGCTTTTGATGTTCTGCCCTCCCACTGAGCATGATCACTTCAGTGTTCACTTGTGTACATTACTCACCAATACTGAAATAACTGGTGGGTATAATCTAGCCTGGGCCACTTTAACCCTGGCTATAGTGTGGACTGTGGGTATGTTTTGGCCTGTTACACCTGTCTGCTGTCAGGATCAGGAGAGAATTATCTGATTTCTGAGTTTCCTGAATGCACCATAATCACCAACCTAAGTGGAAAAAACGCCACAAACATTTGGCATGCGGCCAATGCCCTCAAAATATTGTTAAAGCAAAATGTCTTTTTTTCAAAGGCCAAAATAAAGGCTGATATCAGGCACAGAGTGATTCAGGAGAAGTGGGAGAATGATTATTTCTGCTGAGCTTAAGGGGAACTACGCTTGTCTGATGGGAAGAGAAAGTTGCAGTTCTTAAGGAATAGCTATAACCTCACGCAGCATTATTCAACTAAACATCATTTGCTCATCACATGCAAAGTACCAGGGAGATGAACAGACACAACGAGCTGCAGAGCTAATGAAACACAACAAAATGTATTCCAGAGAGCAAGAAAGGAGGTAAATAAAAGAAAAAGCCCAAACTTAGTGATGTTCATCTGAAAGCCATAGCTGTCTGAGAAGAAAGCATAGCTATTTGGCTAGTTTAACTTTTTTATGTGGAACACCTAAACTGGCCCCCTTGTGACAAGATTGGATGCTCAACAGCCCTCAGTTAATTTGAGTTTGAGACCCCGCATTAAACACCTGAAAGGCTTTGGGATTCTTTCAACAGTTTAAATGTAGGGACAGGCAATGTGGCAATCAATCAATCAATAAATAAACTTTTTTTTATGTGATTGGATGACAAACATATCATTCTAATTCTAGTTTATTTTCAAGACAATTTTGCAAGTTACTGACCAGTAATGACCAAACTTCTCCTTATTTAAGGAAAGTCCTCAAACAAAAAAGACCATCTAAGCCCAAGAAGCTTTCTGAACAGAGTTGAGGCCGCTAAATTTTTCACATTTTTCTGAATTGTTACATTATTATCAATCATTGATTTAATCCTGAGAAGAATAACTGACTCATTATATCTGCTAGCTTACCTCTTATTACTTGATGCTGGGTTTATAAAAGGTCCACCCATCTTTCCCAGTCCTTGTGAACTCAATAACTTGATTCTAGGCTAAACTAATTTGAATTAGAAGGTCAAAGGTCAGAGGACATGGGCACTGTGACCTTGCATCTGTTCGACTGTTCGAGGTTGGGGGATTGAAGATTTAGTGGGAGATCCTCTACAGTCAGCTATTGAGGTTAACCGTGTCTGTTTAGTTATCTTATGCTGGTGAAGTCCATGTTCAGAGCCAATTATGCAAACAAAACATCATCCGCCTGACAATAGCTTTGCTTTTATCACTCTGAGGCCACCTTTATACAAGCACAACATCCTCAACTCTATTTATGCAACTCAAGTTGCTTGTGCAATTATTAACAATGGCAAAGCATGCGAAAGAAAGTCATGACTGTAAGTTCTTCATCCCCCAAGCACTGACTAGTCTAGAAACAGTCAGAAGCTTCACTCCTAGAGGCTGTACGGCTGTCTGAGCATTGAGAACAGGTTCCTGTTTTGATCCAGTTTAATATCACAATTATTGCTCTGCAGTTTAACACTGTGAAAAATTCTTTGACACAAGAGCATCTTCTGCCAGTTAATCTTAACATCACTGTTTATATGATGTTACATATCTTTTATGATTTACTCTGAAAAACTAGACGTGGGCAGTATGAACATTAATTCATATTTCAAACAGACTGACTATTCGCCCTTCAGATCCCTCTAAGGAGTGAATTGAAATCTGATATCAGACGCTCTGTCTAAACTGTAATAATTTCCTTCCTTTTACCACAATGCCAGTATTACTGCTGGCTGCCTGTCTAAGTGAATATGTATGACTGAAGTGGGACACTCAGTATGTTTTAAGTAGGAATGCAAAAATTCAAACGTAGCTTTGCAGGAACAACGATACGTCTGTAAGATGTGTTGGTGATGAGAAAGACGTGGTTGCCTCTAAAGCCTCTTTTTTAACCTCCTGAAACCTCCTTATCAAACCTGCTTTGGCACTTAAATTTGGCACCATTATATGAACTTCTCTGTTTGTTGTCTTTTATGAACTTAAAGATTTGGGGGGGTTTCCACTGAATTTGCTTCCTCCTGAAATCTAAGCTGGGACTGATATGGAGAGCTAAAGCTGAAGGATTTTCCTTCTGCTTCCCAGGATGTCAGCCAAAGATAGTGTAAGATTGGAGCAAATCTGCCAAATCAATCAGCCTGAAAGAGGAGACAGAAGGAGAGCGAAATTTAAAAGAATCCTATGTCCAGACTGTGTGAAGTCCAAATAGGATTTGTCCAGCAAGGGACAAGAAGCAAAGAGTTGTTCCTTTTTGTTCTCTGAAGTTTGGTCCAACTCTGAGCTTACAGGCCGGTGGGTCATCATGGGAAGAGACAGGGAAGGCATTAATGGGGCATGTAATTCAGTGAGGACAGGAGCTTTTCACAGTCGGGGAGGGTGAACACAGCCCAGTCACTCTACACTGCCACCTGCTGGAAAACTATGTCAGTCTTATTTACAAATGGAAATTTTAAATTATTTCTGCCTTTTCCTACCTTCAGGATTATTAATCAACTTCATGTTGATCTCTCTCACTCTACCTCTCTCTCTCTCTCTCTCTCTCTCTCTCTCTCTCTCTCTATCTCTCTCTCTCTCTCGATAGATAGATAGATAGATAGATAGATAGATAGATAGATAGATAGATAGATAGATAGATAGATAGATAGATAGATAGATAGATAGATAGATAGATAGATAGATAGATAGATAATGGCTCAATTTTTATATTACTTTTTTATTTTACACTAGTAATCATGCAGTTTTTGTTTCACTAAGACCTGAGATGCTATAGAAGTACTTGGCTGGTTTGTGTGTTGGGATAGGGGTGGGGGGAATTTGGGGGTATTTTTGTGAATGAAAAGTGCTTTATAAAAAAGTCTGATCGATTTATTGATTATGATATCATACAGAATACATATTGACATATAATTATAAATTTAATCATTATTGAGAGGGAGTGGAAAGATTTTTTTTTAATTGCTTATGACCTTATCACCCTACATATGGACAGCCTACGTCAGCCTGAGAGGCAAAACTCAGGGGGAAAAATCTTACTCAGTCTTACTCAATAGCTTTTGTGCATAGAACAAAAACACTATTGACTTGCAGTAATTGCTGCACTAAAATCATGTAGTGTTAAACATTTCCCCCACACTGAAAATGTAAATACATTATCAACACAGGAAACTACAATAGGATACTGATGTGCCAAAATCCTATTGATGTTGTCAGTGTGGTTTAATGCATGAGACTTTTTTGACAGTTAACCCACCTATTGACCTGTAAATTACTCAAATATGATGAGTACAGTTTCCTATCTTGGTCTGATTGTATTATACATTGCCTTTGTCATCTTAGCACTACTTCCTAAGTTCCCATCTGGCCACAAGGTATTTGTTTGTTTCTGTATCTCACAGCACACTAACTCAATGCTCCAGAGAGTGTGTGTGTATGTGTGTGTATATTCCATGTGTATACTGTCTGTGTCTCTGGTAGTCCATGTATCTGCTCCGCTTTATGTAGGCCTGCTGCTGCTCTTGTAAACATTGAGTAATGCTCAGGCAATGCTGAGCCCTGTTTCCATGCCTTTTCTTGTTAACTCTACAAACATCAACAGCTTAGATGATTTATACAATGTAGTTATAAATAAAAAGGTGGGTAAACTCCCAGCTGGTCAAATACACTCAGCCAAACATGGAATTATGTATATAGCAAATAATGCAAAATTTTAAAGGGACTATGAGGACTTTCTAAGTGATCTTGAAAAGTCTCACTTCTAGATATATGCCTGATCCTCCTCCACAACTTTAAATGAGATTATCAGCACCAATGTAGGTTATTTCTAAATACTATTTCTTAGCTTCTGGATCGGGTCAGGCAGGAGGGAATTGATTTACAGCACGTTAAAGTCTCTGTGACAACACATCGGCTGACAAAGTTTAGTAATGAGAAGAGAGATCTGTGTTTTTCTCTGCTGAAAACGATTTCTTTGATTTATTTTGTTGTAATGTGGACACTGGAGCTGAATTGTCAGACAGAAAAAGGATGCCGAAGCAGAAGAAAAATGGGACAGCGATATAGCATGGGCTAAAGGCTAAAACGCGCTAAAGGTTAAAACACTGGCTAAGCTGTTTGTGATAATGTTCATTCCAACCCCCATGCAGCAGTTATACTGCAGTGGTCTAGTCAAACTTGAGATTCCATCATTAAAATGAAGAACCAGGTTAGATTTGCTCTGCTTGGAAGATGAGAACTGGTTGGACATGACAAGGATTCACTAGCATTACACATTAGCTTACGGATACATCTCAAAGCTCTAAAATAGCTGGCTACTAAACTGCAGTACAAACTGACAAAGTTTGCTTGTTGTCATGTTTCAGATAATAGCTCTATGTAACTGTTGATAAATACCTTACCTCTTTGCGGCCAAAAAGTCAGGTAAAAAGTTTGAACAAAGAAAAGTAGTGATAAAAAGAAGATCTGATCTCCATTTTTCAAAAAAACATGCCTTGTGAAAAGTCATCACAACAGTGTATGCACAATTCTGACCATAGGTGTTGCTGCAATCCACTTCAAATGGATAGTCCTCACAGACCCTTTAAAAAAAACTACCTAAAACTTCCCAGCACTCAACTCTGATCGTCACAACTCAAAATTTAGAAACAGAGTAGTTTTTTGCACAGATGGGCTTAAAATAAATATATGTTTGAGAAATATAAACACTATCCAGTATTTATTTTCTGTCATGAGCAATGACTAACATTCAGTGATCCCTTTTAAGTACCACAGCTTTTACACTTATAAGGAGTTCCAGCTGTGTTGCCGTTTTTGTTTTAAAGTTTGGGTTTAACTAAACCAAACAAAATAATCACTATTTTACTGTGGGTAAATTATTTTATAAAGTTACAATCCTCCATTTCATTCTTTACTCATGGATTGTTAGCCCTTGTTATGGTGCAATCAGAGGTAAAATTAGACGGAGGGTTTGTATGGCTTTTTAAAAACAAGCTCTTTCATTATTGTATTTGGGGGAAAAGATGCACATGCTGATATCTCAGCTGACACTGGCTCTGGAAAATTGTTCATGTACTTTGCCTAATCCTTTTTCTAATGTCATAAATTGATCAGTTATTACAACTTGGTTGTTTTTTTAATCGTTTTTTTTTTTTTTTTTTTTTTTAACGTATTAAAGTTGTATTTTAATTATGTAGAAATGCAAGCCACGTCTTCCAGTCTTCATCTTTCCCTGCCTTTTTGGTGTGATTGCTGCTCCTCCCCATTTAGTCTAAACATGAACTCTGTAATCTGACATTTAACCAGTGATTTTAGGCTATTTCAGTCCCATTTCAGTGCTTTATACAAACAGAGCACATTATCATATTCATTATGTTGACGTAATGCTCACTGGTGGTGACCGTGGACTGATTTCTCTTCTCTGATCACAGAGCACTGGACACATTGGAAACACAGGGCACTCATTGTTGTCGCCCCCTCAGCTTTTGGCAGACGCTGTTTGTTTTGCTGTGGAAAAAAACCCCCAAAATAATAAAACCATCTTGTGTTTTTTTGCATTAGGCCTCCCAAAGTACTGCTTCATACCCACCTCTGGTGACCTGTGTCCCACCGTGAATGTGAAGTGACTGAAAGGGATGAGTGCGTTTCTGCAGTAGGAGGGTCAGGAGTGTAGTTCTTACTCTGTCCAACAGAGGATATCCATGTCCCAGATTTTACTCATATGAAAAAAGGGATTCATTGTAGGTACCAGAAATGACTGAATCTTTAGCTTGACATCATGTTTACCTTTGAAAATCAATATTTTGACACATTCTGAGCCCCCCTATCCATCTATCCATCTATCTATCTATCTATCTATCTATCTATCTATCTATCTATCTATCTATCTATCTATCTATCTATCTATCTATCTATCTATCTATCTATCTATCTATCTATCTATCTATCTTTCTTTCTTTAAATTTTTAACTTTTTATGAATTCTGACTCAAAGGAAAATAATTATTTTGAAAATGGTGCCCTGAAAAAGTGCTTGGTTGTGAAACAGGCTGTTCTGTCCCCTTCAGGTCAAAGGTCAATGGATCAATCAGAGCAGAAGCCAGAGTTGGCATGTGAATAAATCAAAATAAAATTGCCTTTCATAACTCAAAGGCAACACTGTGTGCATGTTGTATCTGTATTGTAATTTTTAATTAATTAAATTGAGATGTTTAAATATTTTATTGATTCAGAAATCAATATTGCCATGCACACACGCATAATTAGGGTTGCACTTATTCTTCATTAAATTTGAATTAGTCATTTAATGTTGATACTTAAGCAACACTGCTGAATGAGCCATGTATTGATTTAAAGACCACTTTATAAACAACATTAGCGAGCTTATCAGTAATTTAAGAGACTTATAGTTTGTGAAGAAACTGAGGAAGTTTATTTATTTATTTATTTATTTATTTTATGTTCTGTGTGTCGTGTTCTTGTGTGTATTAATAATTTATTTGTTAAAATGCCAAAATTTACTAACGAAACAGCCTGGTTTTGAAAACATGTTTGGTCTTTGTAGCTTATTATGTTGTTGATACACACTGTATGAGGCTGATTTTATTATATACTGTATATAATAACACACTGAAAACACTAAGGCTTGGAGTTTTACATAAATTTGCATTATTAGGGGCAAAGTTGAGTTGATAGAAAGGTGGCTCAGTGTGAGGTGTTTTTCCTCCAACTAAAGCTCACTGCTTTGCCTGTTTGTAGGCTGACTAGAAGTACGGTTGAGTCAGCATTTCATTAGCACAAAACATGCTTGTAAAAACTGTTGCAAAGCATTGTAACTGAATTGAAATAGTAAGTGAAGCTACAGAATTGTCTCTGAATGTGTAAAGCTCAGATCATGGACAGATTGATTGAGCTCCTAATGGTTATGAGGAATGAAATGGTAATTCAGCTTTCTGCTTACTTTGTGTGCTGTTTGTGGATCTTGTTGGTGGTCCTGAATTTGAAAACCCAACTTTTTCACTTGTTGTATATATCTGTGAAAGTTTTGGTTTTTGATTTTGCATTGGCAGAAGAAGCAGGAGAAGTGAAGTTTTATATTTGTCAATGTGGATGAAATCTTCACGAGAAAGAGACAAATTTCAGGACATCACTTAAGGCGTTTTTCATTCATTCATTCATTCATTCATTCATTTATTTATTTATTGTGGTACCACTAAATAAAGAAAACTGGGGGGTGGGGTAATTAGACTCTATTTTTATCCCATGAAACTATATTTTAGGACAGATCTTGACATTTTTTGATTAACTTGTTATTTATCATATTGCTTTTAAGTTCTGATTAACATCATGTCCTGTGTCATTGCACCTGTTTTCTTCTCCACTGTTGTGCAGGACGAGTGTTGGATACACAGCTGAGGTCAGAGTAAAGGAAGAGAGGGCAGAGGTCATTCATACATCAATTAAACACACACCACTTAGCTAACGAGCGATCACTCAGAATCAGACACACACACACACACACATACACACTCACACACACACACACACACACACACACACACACACACACACACACACACACACACACACACACACACACACACACACACACACACACACACACAGGAGCACTGGTTCTTCTGAATCATAATCTCACTGTTTTTTGTGGTGTTCATTCACTTTGTGTCTCTACAAATTGTGTCCCTGCTCTCTTTTCTCACACCTACTGCCTGACGCACACTCCCTACAGCTTGCTAAGTGCACACATTAACACAGGGTGCTGTAGAGTGCACTCTCAGGGGTAATGAGGCACTGAAAGTGCAAGCTGCTTACCTGTGTATGTCTAAATGAATTACGAGCACTCAACACTGACCAGTAACTGTGCTCTGTGTGTGTGTGTGTGTGTTTGTGTGTGTGTGAAATTCCTTTTTCTATTTAACATATAGAAATTAAAGTGATGTGATGTGATGTGATTTACGAAGCCCGTGACGGTTATACTCACTCTCACAAGTTCAAGTGAGACAATTTTTGCACATCAAACAGTTGAAGAGGTTGCATTTGACTGCACCTTGTGTGAACTGAACGAGCAACCTGCCAAAAGGCTGTGTTCTTTCTGAATTTGAAGCCTTGTGTCTGTATGACTCTAATAATTGCTTTTATAGAATCATTTTGTCTTTTCAAAGCAGAAAGTAGAATCTTAAAATGCTCCTCCCACTAATTATGTCAATTTTCTTTGACCTTTGAATTTTAACAGCATGTTGCACTGGACTATCGCAGCACAACCCTTGCTCTATGTGTAGATTTCCATACAGTTTCCATGGGCTATGTTAAAGGCTTCTGGGTCGTTGACAAATACTCACCATATGGAAGTCTGCAGGAAAGAAACAGAGCTGCTGTAAGGCAGACCTGAGGCTATCAGTATGTCAATCAATCTGGACACACAGTGTCCAATGTAAGCCACTTTGTGTGCATGTAGTTGGGTGTGCTTCTCTGTCTTTCCACTTGAGGGCAGTGTTTTCTCTGCAGGCTGCAGCCACCCGGCTGCTGACACAAAGAGCACAGTCACTGTTGAAGGTGTAGCATCTTCTTAAGTCTGTCAGACTGTGATTTCTGTCTGTGGCTCCACTTGTGTGTTTCAGTGCACTATATGTCCAGAAGCAATTCACAGCGGGACATGTGTGTGTGTGCAAACGTGTGTGTTTGCAGTCTTCAAACCCCCTCTCTCCCTAGCATCCACCAGGCAGTGAGAAGAAGTAGGCCGCTTAAAGATAGCTACCGGCAGCCTCAATACCAGCTCCCAAAATATATCTGCTCATGAGAGTCATCCTCTCCTCTCCCTCCCCCTCTTTCGTATTCTTCTTTTGCTCCTTCTGCTGCTGAAAATGGAACAAGAATCAGTCTTTGAATTTAGAAATTGACAGCCTCAGTGAATGTCCTGGGATAAGGATGTGTGTGCGTGCCTGTGCATCTTTTTTTCCCTCACGTGAATGAGCTTTTTCATTTTTGGGGATGGGGGGATGGTCTCACTTGGCAGCGATTCCATTAGAAAGGTGACGTCAGGATTGTACCACAACATCCATCAAATTCAGGGGGTCTGATTCGAAGGTTTGACACCCCTGACTTCCCTTTTTGCAGTGAGATGGAAGGTTGCAGATGTCACATAATCTGTGGTTTATTTTCCAAATTCATCGATCAGCTGTTTGGCCTGTAAATGTAAACAGATGTAAACAAATGTTAAAGATTTAAGGCCTCAGAGTAACATCCTTGAAGGTCTCCAAAATATTCCCATTTAATAAGTTTGAATCAGTAGATGTTTTTTTGTTGTTGGATAAACTGACATCAGGGATGTAACAAGATCACATAAGTCATAAATAAAACAGCTTAAATAACACTGAGCAGTAGACAATTATATTGTTTTAGCTCCTCCTAAAGAAGCATGAGCTGTAACATTGACATGTAAAGTTAGCTTTTTGCATCTCTCTTTCTATTACTGTTACTTGGCTCATTCATTAGGAGCAGAAAAGCAGATCGTTCACTGGTTAACAATAGAGGATCGTGGCAATCTTATGCTGAGTATGCACCTCTGATCAGCTACCGATGCAGGATATGTAATGACAAACAAGAGAAATCAACTGTTCATGGTGCCCTCTGCTGTTTTAAAAAAGCTAACAGGATTCATTTATCATCTCATTGCTCATAACGTCCATTTTTTTTAAACCAAATACCAGCACATGGATTAAATGGTTCCCATCTTTGTTCATGTGTTGCAGATAAAGTGGTGCTTTGTGATAGCCCTTTTCCTTTTAAACATGACATGTCTCCAGGCCCCCTCCCCCACTCTCCCGTGACCCCGAATAAAAAGCAGGTTATGGAAAATAAATGGACATAAAGTCGAGTGCCCCCTCTCACATTAGCTCAATATTCCCCTCGCTGTCTGGATGCGCAAAGACCCAGTGTGTGCTTCACCCCCCCATTGGCCCACATCCACAGAGAATGAGGACAATAGTTTGGCTCTGAGACATGTGTGTCTAATGTAGTCCTTTTATGTGGGAAAGTGGAACTGTATGAAAATAGGAGAGAAAGAATCCTTGTTCCCCTGTTCCTGTCTTTTTGCTGACAGCTGATAGAAAGATGTATGGCAACGATGTTTGTTGACTTTGACCATCTCTTCTTTTCATTCACATCACATGGATGTCAGAAGAAATCTGATAAACGTCCCATTAGACTCTGATCTGTTTATAAGAGTGATACACATGAGAAGAGCAGGGGTTTCCAAGCTTTTCAGCCCCTGACTCCCATAATAGCGATACTGGAGACAGACAAACCACTGCTGTGGGAATACACTAATAGGCCAACGCCAACCCATTACAAAAACAACAACAACAACAACAAAAACTAGGATTCTTAATTTTGCTGATCAGTGGAAATTTGATGACCTATGTGCACATATTGTTGTGTTTCCGTCTTTACCTCAGGCATCTCGTGGCTACAGGGAAATGTCTACATGGTTTTACAGAAAATGTAACCCCTATTTTTGTTTACCTTTTTACAGTACAGGATGCAATATGAAATCGTGAATACTTTTTGATTCTGGAAGGCAGCTGTTTCCCCCTCCCCCCATCAGTTTTCACAACATCCCAGGGGACACCATAACAGTTTAATGTTCTTAATGCCTCACTTATTAAAGAATAAAGACATCACAAAGCAGACCAGATTTTTTTTCGTAAAGATGAATTTTGTCTTTTTATTTAAATCAAATCTGGACTCAGTTTTGATTTTCTTTGCTCAAAAATGCTTTCGACTTGTTTCTCAAAATTTCAGTTCAGTTTCTGGCAGTTGCACTATTTTATCAAAGTACATGTATTATGAAAAAGAAAAAAAAGTGAAAAATCCTCCACCGGTCTTCATTGGGTTAATGCAGTAAAGGAGAAAAGAGGGAAAAAGATGTGCCTAACACTGACACATGGGTCATTGAACTTTCTATTGCCATGAGTGTGAGAGCAGCATGGAGACATGCATGCTGTCCATATTAGCATGCAAGGAGCAGCCATATCCCAATCCCACCTCCCTTCCATTCGAATCTACCTGCTGTAGTTAGAGGTCAGTCAGTCAACTTTAGTTTAAAAAAAAGGAAAATTTGATGATGTAAATCTGTAGAAACTGTAAGTACTTGATGTATCTTTTCCTCCTTTAACCTCTCTGGCTGACTTCACTGCCGCTCTAACCTAAGGATGCCCTCCTTCATCCCCCACTGAGCATTTTCACACAAACATTTATGTAGATGCACAGACATACATCCGCACAGCAACATGCCATTATTGAGGTCAGATTGAGCGACAGGGACAGACCCCCATCATGGCACACCCTCTGGCTACCTCTCTATGAGCTGCTCACTCACTCACATAGAAGCAGACCCATATGTCCAGAGAGATAGATGGGGATGGAGGCTGAAATGGATGAGACACAAACATACATGCTAACACCACCTTAGATTCAGAGAAGAGAGCAGTGGGAATGGGGGTTTTGAGAAAAGGAGGGAGGATGTTAAATAGCAAGGAGAAGAGAGGGGGAGAGAGCAAGGCAGATCTGTGCGGCGTTGCCCTGAGATACAGGATGTCGTAATAAGGCAATTGGGAGAGAGAGAGAGAGAGAGAGAGAGCAAGTGAGAGGAGGAGGAGAGAGAGACAGACTTATTCAGAGGGAAAAAGGGGGAGGAGAGTTCACCTCAAGGAGAAAGGCATCGATTTTCCTGTTGCTGCGACAAGCCAACACCCCTCTGCCTGTGTTAAGAATGGAACATTCCAGCTCGCTCTGGGCTCTGTTGTTGTGCAGAGCTGCAGAAGGCCTGATAGAGCCAGCTAGACAGGGAGAGAGGAGGGAGGGAGGGACATAGAGACAAGAAACAGACACACACACTGTAAAACCAGAGCCTGTGTGTTCGTTTCATCACCCGGTTCAACCAGAGAGGAAGGATACAGAGAGGAAAAAGAGGAAGACAAAAGAAGACAAGCTTCAGAGAAAGCAGGGACAGCCAAAGAGAGGCAAGGTGAAAGAGGAGAAGGAAGGAAGGAAGGAAGGAAAGGGAGGGTGGAAGGAGGCTGGGGCATGAGGAGGGGCGCCTGACTGACATTGCTGCTCTTGCTATCAGACAGAGACAGACCAGCACGCACATCCAGCCAGGTTGTGCACTGCACAGTCGCTGCTCTTTTTCTATCCTTTGCGGAGCCTTATCCTCCATCCTTTCTTCTCCTCTGAGTGAGAGGACAAGAGACACAGAGAGGAGGAGGGAAAAGGACGAGGAGGAGGTGGAGGAGAAGAAGGAGGAGGAGGAGGAGGAGGGTAGGCAGTAACCCTCTCCTTTACCCAGGACACACAGCAGAGAGGGATAGGGAGAGAAGAGTCAAAGAAACAGAGAGAAAGCTGCATTCTGCTCTATTTCGCTGTCTCCTGAGGTCCCTCGGCCAGCGAGCGGCTAACAGGCACCGCTCATGTCCGTGAACTCAGAGAAATCCTCGTCCCCTGAAAGGTAAAACCTTTTCTCTATCATTTCATCCCATATGTCCTATAAACCTGCACACAAATGCATGCCCTTCTCTCGCTCTCTCTCCCTTTCTCTTTTTGCATTCCTCCGTCTTTAAAACCACCAGCCCCCTCCGCACCTCCATGTTCTGTGCCCTCTCTTTCTGTCTCTCTCTGTCTGAGGTTCCTGAGCTGGTTTCTTCTATTGTCTGGGTCACAGCAGTCTGACTGTAGCAAGGAGAAAGAAGAAATTGTGTTCTTTTAATTTTTGCAGGGTGCAAAAGAACAGGACATGCTGTCTTACAGGATACACACATAGAACAATACATGCTTAAACCTCATTTAAGAATTTTTCTTCATCTCCTTCGAGCCGCCGCTGCTGCTGCTGCTGCTGCTGCTGCTGCTGCTGCTGTTGTTGCCTTCGGAGGCTGCAACATCCCCTTTGACAACAATAACACACTCATACACACCAATACACACAGACACATACACTGTCTCTTCATGGTGCTGAGGCACAAAGCTTACACAGCAAGAGTGTCAACACGTCAACATTAGGAGCACCAGCAGCAGCAGAAGCAGCAGCAGTGCATCTCAGCAGTGATGCAAGACAACAGCTCGCCACATGACGCACCTTAGTGCATAACATTACTGAACAATGGCACCTCTGAGCGCCTCACAACTCTTAGCTGAACCACATTATTAGTTTTGGAACCTTCTGACCAGTTAAGGGAATCTGCATGATATGGACCACTTAGTGACGTTGTTAGGCGTGACGGGCAAAGTCATAAGGCCTTATCAGTCACATGGCTAGCTGTAGCTAATTAAAACATGCAGACAAAGGCGCTCACATGGTAGCATCACCACAAAATGTCTTAACAGGATTTATTTATAAAAGAGGATGGCTCGCCATAGCTCTGATGCATCTTGGCCTTGCTTACTCAGTGGAGATTAATGACCTCTTTAATCATTTGTAGCTATTTATGCTTAATAGGGCCTTCCTCATTTAGCTTTACAACATCAAAGTGAGCTCTTTTCTTACAGAGTTGCTTTGATGTCCCTGATTTAGAAAATCTGTTGTTGTATAATTCTAAGTGACTTCAGTAGTAACTTGGCCAATTAAAAAGGGGTTGTGTTCTCATTTTCTTTAAATAACAAGGGAACAAAGACCGTTGTAATTTCCATTTCTGTTCAAAGCATTGAATCAAGATGTCAAATCCTTGTTGCTGTGTGTCCAAACTGCTTCCCAGCGCACATTCCTCTTTCAGTGTGCGAATGCGGAAGGAGCTCGATTTGACGGGTGCTGGAGGGTGAGGAGCAGGCAGACTGGATGACTCAGGTAGCTACTGATGCTGTGCCAAGTACGATCAGGCAGAGCCGCTGCCATCCACACAAGCTAGCGCCAGGCCCCAGACTGGCACACTAGAAACGGGGCGCAGTGGGCAACACAGATAGGCAGAAGTAAATAGGCACTAACAATATCAGGCATTATTACATGGACAGTTGGGCACAGAGGAAAGCAGCGTAACATTGGCATATTGGGATGGAAATGAAGTGAGTTTTAATTTCCAGGGAGGCAGAAAAAAATACTGTCATACTGTAGAAAGGCTTCTGATCTTGCTGTACTGTAGCATCTAGACAAGTACTTACAAAGGCAGTAAGCACCTTCACAAACATCAAATACACAGCATCATCTGGCTACCCCGGGTGTGCTGAAGTTTGAGCATTTCAACACTTGGCTAGCTTTCCCCTGCCGCTATTGTTCGGTCACAGTTGTCTGACTGTAATTAAGACTAATGTAGCAGCTCCTTGTTGCATGACAGGTAGATACGAAGAGCTACACTCATACACACAATGCTGCCCACTCGAGTGGCTGAAACATCTCATGTGACACCAGCAACAATGCCTGCAACTGCCTTTTTGTTTCCATCTCAGGTCAACTAGAATATCTAAACAGAATTGTTTGTATAAGCAGTCATGCGATTATTTCTCATAACCTCTCTTAGTCCACTCATAAATGCCTAATAATGCTATCAGGGCGAGATTAGTTGATAATACCCGAACGCTTAGAGCTTGATCTGAGAGCCACAAGCTGGAAAGGGCACAGAGAATCAGAGGAGAGCATGAGACTTCTGTGGACAGCTGGTTTGTTAACTCTTGCTCGTACATACAGATACGATTATGGACACAAACTGGAACCTCAAGAAAGACAGATATATCAAGAGGTACATGGGAAAGATCAACCTTATTAAGATGCAGGCACAGTGCTATATTCCATTGTTATGATAAATCAAAATCGCTGTAAGCATAAATTCTAGTCTATGATTTCTTTAGCTTGTTATGTTTGTAAAAAAAAAATATTCATAAATTTATATATTGAAACATGGGACTACATATGGCATACGCATGGTATTACTTTATTGGACGATCACAATGATTATTTGTCTCTTTAATACCACATAGTTAGATTTTTATTCACAATGAAACAGCATGAACTTATTTGGATTTCAAACTGTTTCTTTCATATTAATTGGCATCTTATTTGTGTAACAAGCCTTTGCAAGTCAATTCTTCTGTCTACAGCACCATCTGGACCCCGGGCACCATGCACACTCTCACACAGGCAGTGGTGATTCATCTGGGGTGTACAGTAGCATGTTTGTCAACAACAAGGCATAATGACTTGGATAATTCATGTGCTAAACCAAAAGGATGGCTGGATTTTGGCCTGAAAGGACCACAAGGCAGCACTGTGACAAACTGCTCTCAGAGCACTTGAGTTAGGAAGACGACCCAGTTGTGTAATTTGGCACCCCAGGCATGGCTGAGATGGGGATGGATTCTAGGGAGTGTGTGCGTAAGAATATGTAAGTGTTTTGACATCAGCGGCAGCTTAAATCTTCTTGCTGTGTGACGGCTCATCAGTTTGGGTCATACCCAACGCCATTTGGTGGATGGCTTACTTATGTCCCTTGAAGAGACTTTCTTGAAGGATTAAAAGAGAGTTGAACAAATAAACACTCAGGTCAAGAGTTTAGCGGCTTTGTTGAAAGGCTTTCTCACAGCTCTTGTGGCCAGCTAAAGACAGGAGGACTGAGAGGTTATTGTTTGGTAAACTTCACCTTCTTTGAAGCGGATTAATAAGTTGGGGGTCTGTTTAATACGTGAATATGGGCTCTTGAGGGTGTCAAGTCCGCTTCAAAGTGTGCATGTAACAGAAAAAATGAAGACAGGAGAATTTATCGTTAAATTAGCATGTCATCACTATGCATAATCTTCCTGTGTGTGTGGTTGTGTTTCAATGTGGATCTGCACCTTGTAAGTGTGATTTGGTGATGCACGACTTTTATTGTGATTTCCAAAAATGTCAGTCTTCATAGAGACGGGGGAGGGACAAAGAGAAAAACAAGGAAAAGAAAAAAGGCAAATGTGAGTGAAGGTGGGAGGAAACATGAAGTAAAGCATCACAAACTAATTAAAATGTTGCCTTTCATAATTCTTAGAATTCTTAGAAGCATAGACATACAAATATTCAAATCTACAGATATTTTCAACAATACTTAAAGTTCTACCTCCCCCTTCTGTACTCCCCCCCTTTGCTTTAAAACCAGGTAAACTACTGTTTTCTAACCTTTATTCTCCTGCTTTTTGACAAATAGCCCTCTGAGACTGATCAATATTTTCAGCTTTTGTATATTTTTTTAATTTTATTCATGAAAAATTGAATTGAAAGTGCTTTTTGGAGCCTAAGGTGTTGCCTTGGAATTGCTTTTTTTGTCTGGCTAACAGTCCAGAACCCAAATATGCCTAATTTAGAGCTGTGAAACAAAATCTTTTAAATTCACCTTCATGGGGATGAAAGTAATTTATTGACTATTTTAAATGCTAATTAATGATTTCGCCCATATTCAAGCAAAAATGTCAGGAAGCAGGCCATTTTGACTTGTTATAAATCACAGTTTGCTGCTTTTGTGTTCCATATTTTATAGCAAATGAAATATCAAGTGTGCTGAGAAAACGAGATAAAGGATTTTATCATGTGGCTATGGGCAGTAGTGGATTTTTTCTAAAAAAAAAGATTAAGCTCATCTTAATTGCTATATAAATAAAAACATTTCTGTGTTGGAGACTTAATTCAGCTCATAGGTTTTTTTTTATACAAACCAGTAAATAGTCACAATCTGAAATCAAGAGACAGATTTTTTTTTTGCCTCTGTCTTGTACATGTACAATACAGAACTGACTAAAAAGGAGATTAAGCGTGAAGCAAAAGATAAACGCAAGGAGAAACAGAGAAAAGTACCAGGCAGAAAGAGCTGACTGAGGGTTCGTGTGTGTGTGCTAGGCTCAAGCTGTAGCACAACATCACATCTTCAGTAGCTCTGCAAGACTGAGCCATGGCAGCTTTCCCACTCACACACACTGTGTGCATTTGTAGCCTCAACTGGCCTATGCACCCTCCACCATCTTCTCTGGTCTGACCCACATCACACACACACACACACACACACGAACAACCTCAGCCATGCAGTGACATGACAAAAGCTAATGAACCATGGCAGGAAGCTAGCTAGCTAACTAGCTGACCTGCTCTGCCTGTCTGGCTTTCTGGCCTCCATTATCCCCACCAGCCCCCCTCCCCATGCATGGAAAGAAACAGAGGATTGTATCTGCTCTTTCTCCTGCCACCTTTTTTTCCTTTTGGTTTTTATTTTCATTGTAGGAAAGATGGAAAAGGAATGAATGCTTCCATCTTTTCCCTCTGAGATGTTTCAATGGTAAATATGTGTGGAAATGGGTTTATGTATGGTCAAAACGACAGCAAACAAGTTTAACCTGTCTGTCTAGCACACTTACCCACCCCTTACCCTCAGAAAAGCACTGGGAATTTCAGCCCTGCTCTGTGTAATCATGAATGGTTAATCAGTAATAAGAATCACTGAGTCAAACCTGCAGCAGTGTGGAACAAGACACCTCACGAGTTGTGCGTCTAACGAAATTGCCATAGTGACACCCACAAGGAGCTGGTCATGTGATCTGGACACAGGTACCTGATCTGCTTTGAGTAAGACTGATAGCAGAGTTTTAGTTTCAGCCAGTGTAGTGTAGGGTTAAAGGTCACACTTTGGTATCGGCTGAAGCTCAGACATGGGAAGACATGGTAGACTTTGCTGTTGGTGGATTGGTCTTGGGTACAATTTTTTGGTCTGAGGTTTATATCTGACGGTACAAGGGCATGAAACAAGTGGCTGTATAGTGCTTCACTTAAAAAGAGGATTTCTTTCTTGCTTTTGTTTTTGTTTTACTCTCCACTTTCTTTTCTATCTATTTTTCATTATTTTATTGTTCTGATTAATTTTGGACATTTATGTCATTACTGAGAGACAAGACAGTGGAAAAAAAATGTGTGAAAAATGTTTAGCAAAGGTCCAAACGCTGGAGTTGAACTCAGGCTGCCAGTTTCAAGAACAATTGCCACTATACAGTACATGGGACACAACATTTAGCCACTGAGGTACTATGGGATTATCTTTATATTTGTGTGTCTCAGACTTCAGACTATTGTATGATTCATACTGAATCTCTCCTGAATTCAAAGTATGCTGTGCTGTGAAAACAAGCAATGGCTGAATGTAGGGAAGGTTGGCCAAAATGCATCAGTGTAACCAAGGTCACCCAACCTTGCAGAGTTCATCAGAAAATAATAATATAACATTAGGTTCATTGATCAGGAACAAGAGCCACACTTAGCTTTACTAGTTCAGGGGACCTGATACAGGAAAACATGTAAAATAGATTAGGTGATTTTATCAGATCAAAACTAGCCGGACTAAATTAGATGGACTGTTTTTTATTGAAGCAGAAATAAAAAACAGTGTGCAGCATCACTTTCTTATCTCTAAGCAAAGTTTATCCCTGAAAACCCAAATATCCAATCAGTACTTGGTGTTGGCCAACACTCAATACTAAAAAATCGGATCTGTGTCGCAGGCAAAAAGTGCTGATCAGGCCATACCTAGTTTCAGACACTGCACGTTTACTCACTTGGTTTGATTTGTAAGCATATTTGCTTTGGCCAAGTCCATAGGGAACATTATTAGTTTTATTGAATGGTCACTGATGAAAGTGCTGTACAAACAGAAACAGTGGAACTAGATCAAGAAGATCACCTAAAAGCAAATCACTCCGAGGGTGTCATCAGAACACATTGTAAAAACTATTGCAGTCTATTAGCTAATTATCACTGTGTTTCACCAAAACCAACAAATCAACCTTACGGTCGCAAATACATAAAAGCCAAAAGACAACAGATTTATTTTTATGTCCTCTGTTTCTTTATGTTAATATGTAATGAAAATATAAAACAGTTAATGAAAAATAATTCAGTCTTGACTAGTTTTGGTGGGAGACCATGATGGGAGACCATGTCTTAGCATTGCTAAAAAAATGAGAAAAACTATCTAGTTGGTCATAGAACCATGATTGGGCTCCTTATGAGCATTTGGAAGTCTTTGGGCAGCAACTTTACTGATAACTTCAACTTTGACATGGACATTATTTTTTATTAATTATATAACAGCATACTGTTTAGTCTGTGAACCTCGTGTGTTAAAGTCAAAGATGTTCCATTGGTTCAGGTTAAAGTTTTACACAATTCACCACAGAATCATGTGACTCGGACAAACGTGTAAACCTATGGGATCAGTCTTTCATTCATATCATGTTGTTTTGTTGCTTTGATTCCTTTTGCTTTGTGTCCAGTACTTTCAGTTCCCATTCATTTAGTTTGTTTACATGTACAGCATTCCAGTCTTTCCCCCCACCACAGGAGTTATGTTGAATCACTCTCTCACTCTCCTCTCTGTGTTTTTAAACTCCTCAGTCTTTTTTTTCCCTTCTTACTCTTGTCTATTTCTATCATCTGGTGTTTGTTTCTGTTCAAGAGCTTTTAAGTTTCTCTGTTGGAATCAGATCTCATGCAGTTACACCTTATAATGAATGATGAAATTAGTTCTGTTTATTGATGTTATGGAGCCCCTGTAGAAGAGTTATGCAACACATCCCGATAAAAATATTCACTATGTACATTCTTAGCAATACTGAAACTGAAACTTTGTTTTTTATTTGTTGTGAATTAATAAATGAGCTGCTTTAATTTCCTCGACTACAATCGTGCTATTAGGTAACAATAAGAATCATACTCAAGGTACGCAAAGTGGCTCACACCGTTAGTATGTTGTTAGCCACCTGCTGTGCAGAGGGAGCTCATTGGTTTTAATAAGCATTTCAAACAACACTAATAATAGACTGAATTCCCATTATGCAACAGAAATGGAGGAAAAACATTTTCCTCTAGTTCCACTGTCCTACCGTATAATGCCTTAGCATGCAGTGTAGATTGTTAGCATACAGCGAGTGCCTTCTCCTCTCCTTATGTTTTTACTGCTATCTGCTATCAGGGTATTAGTCTTTCTTTTGGAGTCGACTTTTCCTGCGTTGACACTGTTTAAATTAAGCTCAGCAGAAATGGGGAAATGGAGGAAGGAGAGAGAGGAACAGAGGAGGGGGAATTTGAGATTTTTTCCAAGGAGGAGCAGAGGATTGTGGTACAGCAACAGCCTTGGGAGAGAGAGAGAGAGAGAGAGAGAGGGAAAGGGAGATGAATCCACAGACGAATTGAGAAAGAGAGGATAAAGCCGATGGAAGAATGCCAGAGAGAGAAAGAGGGAGAGTGAGATAGAGACACAGAGAGTAGAGTACAGGAAAGGACAGCAGAAACCTCTGGAGAGAGGCGATGGAGATGGCTGGGGAGCCTCGGATAGACAGATAAAGGAGAGAAGAGAGTGGGGGAAGATGGAGGGAGAAGATAGATGTTTCTCTGCAGACTTGCGCAGTGTGTTGGGTAATGCTAGGTCACTGGGAGACTAATCTCTACTGATGCTGCAGCGTTGAAGCAGAGGAATGATAATGGCCTGTTTGTGTTTGTGTGTGCGGGGAGGCATGTGTTTTTTGGTGCGGCTCTGCATATGCATCTGTGTGAAAAAGATAGCACGTTTGTATATAAAGGTACCACTTTTTTCTACTCCCACATACCAAAAATACAAAAAAACAAACCACATAAACACGTTCGAGCTTGCACACGTAACCCCTCATCAGCACCCTGTGCCCTGAATCACTCATCTGCAGCATAACTGAGAACAACATTCATCTGTTGTCTCAGAACATTGTGCAGCTGTTGTGCGTCTTCCTGGTTGTGGATGTTGTTGTTGTTGTTTAGCCCTGAGTGGGAGGGGCTTCTCAAGCTCTGAACCCCTGAAACACTTCCAGATTGTAAACATGCCAACT
This sequence comes from Labroides dimidiatus, assembly GCA_030710495.1. Lineage (NCBI taxonomy): Eukaryota > Metazoa > Chordata > Actinopteri > Labriformes > Labridae > Labroides > Labroides dimidiatus. The sequence continues at coordinate 15,348,050 of CM061147.1, forward strand.
CTTGCCCAGCTCACACCCGGGAGTCTAGTTTCACATCAGAGGAGAGATGGATCAAAAAATAATAGCATGTGTCATCCTGATGCTGCTAGCACACACCAACAGGCTCAGTTAGGTGATCATGGCGTGTATAGGTACTAAATACTGTACTTCTTAATCTGGAATCTGTGTATGCAAAAACACATAAAGCACATAAAGCACATAAAGCACAGGCTTTAGGACATTGTACACAGAGTAACAGAACATATGTTGCTTCTTGTTTTATCCTCTGATAATAGATTAAGCATCAGGATGTAGTTTCAAAACTCGATTCAAAACTCTATTTTTCTGTTTTCAGCAGTGTGTTCATTAGTAAGACACCTCAAGTTTTAAAATGCAGATAGGAGGATGAAGAAGAGATGGGTTAGTGTGCACAAAGTTGTTCAATGATAAGGGCTCTGATGGTACAAACCTCAAACATAGCAGCTTATTGTCCTCCAAGGCGACCATCAGGAGGGACGTGCAAGAATGTGACCGAGAGATATTACAATATATTCCCATATCACATTTTTCAACTTGTTTTTTTTCCTTTTGAATTTTTTTTTTCAAGATTTTAGGGGGGCTCCCCACCTTAAAAGTTTTGGCTTTTAAAAATAAGCACACAACAGCCGAGCCAAACCAGCCTTGATTTTGCAACTTCTGACATTACTTTGTTATCCAAGGCGAACAGGTGACTATTACCATGAACCATTCTCCTACCTACATGCAATATATTTGTCATAATTAATGAAGGATTCCACAGTTTAGCTCATTGTTTTTGTACACACAGATTAAAGCAGATGACTTAGATCCTATACAGCAGTGGTCCCCAAACTATGGCCCACGGGCCAAATACACGGGCCCACCTCCACATTTGGCCCGACCACCTGAACAATGCCAGAGATGCATTATGATTTTTTTTTCAGTCTGGTCATGCAATCCAGACTAATACACACATAGAATGTGATATTCTATTCTACCCTTCTGCAGTCTGTGCCCTAGTGTTATTATTTATTTCCTCACTTTTTTTTCTGTGAAGATTCCGGAAAGGGTTATTAATATTTGGTTATGTGTGGCTTTCTGGAAAACAATAAATGTTTACGTTTAGGCACCCCTGCGATCGTCACACTTTCTCTGTTACAAACTGACCCCGGCCCCCCATCAGAGAAGGGAAAAGTTATGTGGCCCTCACAGGAAAGGTTAGGGGACCCCTGCTGTACAGAAAAGATGAACTTTTATTTTATTCACAATTCAGGTGACAAAATGATGGAGACAGCATTTCCCCCTTAAAGTCTGCCAAAGGTTGTAGGTAAGATATGTCAAACACAGAATAAGGACCTTCTTTGATCTCTGATATTGTTTATTAAACCTGATCTGTCAAGTGCTGGGCCCTTAATCCATTTTAATTAGAGCCACCATTTGTAACAGGCTTTATATACCACATAGCCCTCACATTAGAGGCTCCAGATTTACTGTGTCCTAACAGCAGCATGTAAAGTTTGACTCCAGACACACTGGCATGCTAATGAGCTGACATTTAAACCATATTATAAAGTATTTTTAGGAGCAGCTTTGACTGGATGCGTAACTGACATTGGATGACTTTCCGGAGTCTTCACAGTGTATTTAAGGCAACTGCTTTGTTTGAATGATCATCGATGGAGAGGCGTTAATGTGCTGTGGGTGTTGTATTTCTGGTCTACATGTGAGATATTGTGTTTGTGTCTGTATACAATATATGCATCTTGGTCCATGTTCGAGCATGCATTTGCGTTGGTGTCAATATGCTTACACGTTCAAATCTCAGTGAGGCATTGAGAGGGATCCTTCGCAGGTGGGTGTCACAGTCCCACGTGGCTTCTGGTGGAATTCAGGGCTGGGCTCATCTTGTCCAAACTCTGCTGAATCCCAGAGTCTGTGGCAGGGACTAGGAGATCTTTTGTCTCTGTCTCTCCTTCTGTCTGTCTGTCTGTCCTTACTTATTACCCGATGGATTTAAACTCGTCTACGACCACCAAGAAGAAATGGGGTCTTGCTTTGTGTGTGCTTCGCCTTCGACACAGGGCCCTTCGAAACAGGTAATAAATAAGAGATAATGATGAGGGAAGGAAAAAGCAGGGGTTGCTGGATTGACAAGAATAATTGGTAGGTTTAAAGATCGTCAGGTGTTTACTTTCCAACAGGCTTGGCTAAATTTTACGGTTATGGTTTGTGTGTTGTCTTAATATTGAATATTGAAAAATCAAGAGAGGGTGGTAACATGAGGACAAGACTGATGTGGCTAATAGGCTCCAAACAACATGAATGCACTATCCAAGCTCCAAGAGTCCTGTGCAGGGAGTTCAGGAATGCATTTCTTTGGTCAGTTTGTATATGCCAAATTCATTTTTGTTAATTTTTCTATCATGCTGTTTTTTATTTTGTTGTAAAATAAGTTAGCTTTCTTTATGCTAGAAATAATTTCTGCTTGTTAGAATTAAAGAAGCCTCAGTACCTGAGTTGGTGTAACCTTGTGGCACATGTATTGTTTTTTATCTTTCTTATTTCAACTCCTTCCTGATAGAAAGCTGGCAAAGCAACTGTAAGAGAAAGAGGCAAATCAGGTATCATATCTCAGTTTAAATGTAATATCAAAGCTAACTCAATTTTTTTCCAACTTTTGACAGTGTTGTTGAAGGCTCCTCTAAACTTGGTTAGGTTAAGGTACAGATGGTTTTAGTTAAACAGAGTTAATTTGATATTGGTAAGGGTTAAGACTGATGACACCTATTTTTTTGTTGTATCTTTTAGGAATTTGAAAAACAAGTCTATCAATGCAAAATAAATTTTCAAATATTTTTAAATTTAATTCTTATGATTTTGGCATCCCAAATGTGAAGATTTGCAACTTTACTCAGTTTTATGTCATAAGCAAAATAACTCTGGAACTGACTGATGATAAATGGACAACGTGCAAGGATATAAACAGGAAATAAGCAACAAATCAATAAAAGGTGAATTATTAATTTCCTCTTGTATTTCTTTTGTATAATGAAAACACAAAACCTTAGGGTAACTTAGATTTTAGAGCTGGAATACTTGTTTTTGTCTTCATATTTCTTATAACGTAAATAACTCACCAAATTTCATCATAGAAATTAAACAGACTGGATACTTTCTTTTAAATTGATTTAAAGATCAGTTTTGTAATAGCCTTGGTGCATGACAAAAGATTTTAATCTGAGTGTTTTGTTGTTGTTTTTTCAGATAATCAGATAAGCATTGTTTGAAAGGTGACCATGCCTACCACTTTCAGTAAAGTGAGGTTTGAAAATTGAAAGGTTTTTTGTTTTTTTTTCCTTTCTGTACACATGTGACTAAGGACTCTTGCTATGGAGTGGACCATTCTCATGAAAGCATTGTGGTTGAAACCAAGGCAAATAATACCTTTCTATTTGCATTCCCAGGGCTTGAATAGGTCAAATCAGGTGAGATGAAATGATCGATGCTACAACCCCTGTTGTTATCGTTACAGATCTAATAACCTTTGGTTTGTTGTAGACACAGAATGATAAATAGGATTATAAGACTTCTGTTTTTTTGTTAGTTATGCAGAACCATTATGTACAAGATAAACCTCTCTGTGGAAGTCTGTCCATCTACACTGAGAGCACTGAATCAACCCCTGCCTTTCTCTGGATTGATTGGCCAATATACAGCTTATTATAGTTCTTATTATATAGCTCTGTCGTACTTACAGATCTCATTAAAAGAGACTTTCACTTTGATTGACAGTGATTAATATGTATGATGTAGAGCCTGTGTGTAAAAACTAATAAAGTTGTGTTACTTTAGGTGATTATTGGTCCTTGTAGTTGGAGACAGGGTTTTGCTTTCAATGAAGCCCCTTGGGAACTATAGGCATGCAACAGCAACCAAGCAAATAATTAATACTCTCATACCAGTAAAACCAGTAAACCCTGGATGTGTAATGATCTGACCTGAATATCGTTTCTGTGGAACACGCTGGTTTGCAATTGTTGTCTCAACGTATTAACTTAAGGTATTTTTAACGAAGTCTATTTGTAAAACTAGTCCATTCAAAGTAAGTAGTAAGTTTGATACAAATGATGTTCTAGGTCTAGAGTTGAAATAAAGGTCTGCATTATGCTTAAATATTCACACTTTATTGCTACGTCATACACGTGTGAAGTCCCAACCAAAACTGCCATAAATTTAAGCACTGCAAAGATGATTTTGCCTGTTGTTAAAAAATTCAGATGGATCAGGATCCTCATGTTTATTAAGGTCTTAATATGTGGCAGTGTTGTAGTGGCTTGCATCTAGTTTGTGTTTTTTTTCCTGCCGCTCTCATTTATGTAAATGAGATGGACAAAATACAAGGAATGCATCTCTTTCCAATGTTGTCCAGTTGGAAACCAGTGCCAACCGTATTGACAAAAATATCTCTGACAGTGTTGATTGAGAAACAGTGTTTTTATGAATGTAAAGACAGAAACCATGGCGGTGCTGTTGTATTGAACACATTTGACGAAAGAAATAAAGAAAGAAAGAGGTAACAGGTTTTATTGATAAATTCAGTGTCCAGTTTTCACAAACCCAGAACATTGAATTGCAGACCAATGGTAATGCTGGTCAAAAAAAAAAAAAAACAACTTCTGGGTACTCAAAATGGTTAGTTTTGTTAATCTTGATTTCTGAACAGCACACATTACAGGTTTAGAAAAATACTTCATTTAGTGTGCTCTTTATCTTTATTTTTCAATCTTACTGATTTGGTCTTTTAATGAGTGTCAATCATTTTGTAGAGCTTTGAAGCTCCATGTCAACACTCTTTAGGTAAATACTCATGGAAAACTTAAAGGTGATTCCAGTGAGATTGATATTGTTGTCTCTTTCCATTGCTCCATATCTGTCTACTTCAGACATTAATGTAACATGTCTTCATTAGATGCTTTATTGGTTTTACAGACCTCAGTATTTGCCAACCTGGCAAGCATGGAGATGCACAGCAGGCAGGAAGAGGTGTGGCTTCAGTAACATGTAAACCCAAATGTGGCTTTTCTGTCTTTAGAGCATAGCTGCTATGAGACTACACGCACACTGTCTGTCATTCACAGAAGCTTCTAGTTTAATATATGAGTGTAGATTGTTTTTTTCTGAAACCTACAGTACTATTGAACATAAAAATATTTATTTTACAGCACATAGTACTAAAAATGCATCCAAGTATGAAAAGATTTAAAAACTTGGATCAACTACAGTTTGAATTAATTTGTGTTTCTTACAGTGTTTCTTTAAGAAAGTAATTTACAATACCTTTGCATGGAAAAAGTAACCAAAAAGACCTCATATTTATGACTTTGAAGGTTTAAAAATACAGATCAGAGGAATACAGGAAAGAAATACTGCAAAAGTAAATTTTGAATTTCAGATTGCTGAGAATGAAACTTTTTAGTCAGGTGGTTTTGAGAGCCTCATAGAGATGCTTATTTTTATGCTTAACCTCACTTCCTGTTGAGTGAGAATCTGTTTCAGCCCATGTCGAGCCTCACAGGTGGTAGAAACACTCTCATCACATGTGAATAAGAAAAATAGGCCCCCTCCCTTGATATGCCTACAGCATGTTTGAATTGACATGTCACATACATACATGCACGTCTTCTTGTGAGGCTTTGCTGTGACTGAGTGGGTGGATGTAACCCCCACAATAACAGGCTTTGTGGCTGCTGACGTCATTGGAATGTATAAATACAGAACGCTGGGAATGAGTGCACTATATAGAGAGTGTAAAGCGTACTGCACAATGAAAGATACAGCAGATACCCATCGGCTCTATGAGCGAGAAATGCTGTTAGATGTTTCTATACTGAGCAGAACACACCATGAACAGCAGGCTAATGGACTTTTTTCCCCCACAGAGACAGCACACATGATGTACACAAACACAAATGGATTGGAACATGATTAACTAACGTGTTTTCCAGTGTTTTTTTATTTTTGGTGTGGATTTTCATGTTTTCCTCAGGGGACAGAATTGTGCTTGTCTTTCTTGGTTTGCAGCCATGTCACTTGACTTCCACTGCCTCAGGGTGCTGTGTGTCTGCATTTTTTTCTTTTTTGCACACATGCACACAGATGTCCGCCCAACAGCTATGTAAAGCTCCTGTTTTCCAATGCAAATTTTATTCCAAGTCAACTGGTTTTATCACAAGGGATTTCCATGCAGTTACAGATGGGCGCTGCAGGTTTATTTTAGTGCAGCAACACGGTCGTATTTGAAGACACTGAAAGGATTCTGCTCATTAGCCTTCTGTTGCCCGTCATCTTAAAGTGTGTGTGTGTGCAGCGTAGGCTCTGCATCATGTATCCACTGTGGAGCTCAGTCAGTGCTGCGTAGCGTGTGGTCCTGTGTCCATCGGCTGCCTGTGGGGAATTTCAGCACCAGTCGATTCAGACAGTATGGATTAGTGTGGCCTGAACAAAGCACAGTCTTTGATGTCTTCTGTGGCTATTAATCACAGCAAAAAATATGCTTTTTGCTTCAGCAGTGATAGATGTGCTAAACATTTAAGCCGCATTTTACTGGCTGTAAACAAATTATGACCTTCACATAGATTAGAGCCGTTTAGCTGATGCTTTCATCCAAAACGTCACACTCTGTGAGGAAGAGTGGGTGATGACATCTTGGATGCATATTCAATAATATTGCTGCAAAGTGACGCTGTTTTGTGTTCATGCATGAGGTAAAAGAGGAGTCAGGAGGACACATGGAGACAACAACTCATCCCTGACACATTCCAAACAACAGCATTCCTGCACAACCTTTCTGCTCATTTTGTGGCATACCTGAAATGTTGAGAGCTTCTTGCCAAGCTTGAAGGGCTGGATGGTATTCAAAGCAGCAGAGAAGAGATCAAAGGGTGAAAGCCTCCGCTGCTTTTTGGCATCTCGAGCTGACGGAAAGCCACATGCAGCACTAGACAAAGAAGTCCAGTCCACCACCAATGAGGAGTCTGTCTTTGTGCTCTGTGAGGTCAGTGTTACTGGTCTGTAGTTGCTGGGAGCACTGGTGCTTTACTTTTTTAAACCAAGCTGATACTGGGGTAAATAGCCTGGATACAAAGATTTAAAGGGATAGCTTTAAAAATGCAAACAAATTGGCCTATATTTGAGAGAACAGCTTAAGAGAGACACAAGACATGAGGGAAGAGAGTTTGGAATGACATGCACCAAATCCAATCCACCAATCCACTGAGAATTGATCCTACCAGTGAGATTAAGGCCCCATTTATATGACAACGCTTCACAGTGTTTCACTGGAAAATGCAAAAAAACGCAGAGAAAAAAATCTGTTTAAATGGAAACGCTGATGGACTGAAAACGCTGTAGTATGCATACCAGGCATGTAAGTGGCAATATAACTGTAGAGTCTTTTGGTAGTCTGACGCTGAAGAAGAGGTGGGCTGATCGTCTGGCGTATATATTCAGTGCATCTTATCTGAGTGCAGAGGTGGAGCAACAGATGCACATTTTGCTGAAATGCAGTCAGCAGATTCAGCAGCACAAGCATGACAGGATGTTGTTGTCCGGTTCACACATGACAATGTAAAGTTCCTGAACGAAAGTGGAATGCGCATGCGCAAAACAGAGCATGATGTTGGCGTTTCCACTGAAAATTCCAGCTTGCTGTTTACACAGCCACAGAGGCTGCAGCCTTTTAGAAAAATTACACTCTGGAGGGCGTTTTAAAAAAGTTACGTTTTAGGTTGGCTGGAACGGCGTTTCCATATAAACGAGAGGCCGAAACACAATAATACTTTTCCATTTCATTCTAAAACTGTTGCTGTATAAACAGGGCCAAAAGCCTCTGTACATGGGGCGCCTGCACTAACAACAGAGCTAATAAACACATATACTGTCATGTAGTCACTCAGTATGTTTACATGCATGCAACAATCCGGCTAAGGTCATAGCTTGATCTAAAAGTCACAGTGGGATGAGATCAACATCTCATTGCGCTTTGAAAGGCGGCGCTGTGTTCTTTTCTGATAAACGAAGCTGCGTGTGTATTGAACTAGTTTCGGTTCATCTGAAGTGAAAACAACGGTCTAACAATGATGGCCGAGATGGATGTAGCTGTTGCTCTTCATGTTTTTATTTATGTATGTGCCATAGTGTTTATCTAGGTGTGTCAATCGAGCTATGCTCAGTCCATATAGTCCGATCTTGCGCCGACTAAGCTCATAGTCCAGTTTTTGAAGCTGCATGTAAATGTGCTGACTGGGAACAATTCCTTAAATGAAAGTGCATAAAGAGAGAATATGGGACCCTTCATCTTTTTACAGCTCTGTTATTCTTATTTTCTAAGTGTCAAAGCCTAGTTCTTTTTCTTGAATTAATTGTTAATTGTTCAAATCTTATGACTAATTCCCCATTCTGATCCTTAAACTGTTTTATGGCCTGAATGAAGACAAGTCAAGCTGAGCACCCTGATGTAATCTGTGCTGACCTTAGCAGCAGCTTAGCATGCAGCCCCCTCCTAATGTGCTTGGTATAATAATGTGGAATGAAAGTTGAAGAAATGTTTCGCAGACTGTGCTTTTGACCATCATCTTCAAAGCAATGCCATCTTAAATCATCAACAAGGAACAAAACTTTGTCTTTGTGTGTGCCAGGCAGCATTGTGCTGACAGCTGCCACAGGTGGCACCATGCTGCTACAACAGTATTTGTAATAGTTTTCAACTCTTTGCGGTCATAAGTGACTGGAGTGCAGAGGTTTCCATTCGCCATTATGGACTGGGATGTTCACTTTAAAGAAATGTTACCCACTGAGGTCCAAAAAAGCCTCAAGTGATGTCATTTAACTCAGTTTCCTCCAAAACTACAGTTTTCAAACTTAATTGAATTCTTTGGGTACTGGGATTCAAGCTCATGAGACCCCTGGAAACAGTGTCTTTGGCTGAAATCTTTGAAGATGAGTTGCACTGTGGGTAATGAAGGATAGAGCAAGAAAATGTTCAGGGAAAAAGATGATTTCTGTGGTTCTGATCATAGATACTGATCATTTGATCTAATGCAGTAACAGAGAAAAGTCTCTTTGAGGTTAAGAGAATCCTCAAGTTTTGGTAGTATCCAGGTTTCTTCTTAGTGCATATGATTTATGAGGCTTGAGTCTAATACCTTATGTGAAAGCACTGAGTTGATGTCTGGTGGTAGGAAACAACATTCAGCTGAGCCGTAATGTGCAGCGAGAGGTTATGTGGGGGCAGTGACTGAAGGCTGCATCCTGAAAATAGCGGTGAGATCTCAGTTTTCCACACAGACGGATCCTCTGGAGGAGAGAAGAGAATGAGTCAGCTGTCCTGCCGACACGGGGCCAAGATGGAGAGACGGAGAGAGTGAAAGATTAATGATGAATCGATCAGACGTTGAGACACCACCATGAAAATGGACAAGTAGAGCTGAAGGACAGCCGCAGTCTAAAACCCACGCCTTAACATCCAGAAAGGAGGATGCTGATGGTCCTGTTGCTAAGGAATACCTGTTACCTTGGTGATAACGAGACATGTATAAGCATGAGTCATCAAGTTTGAACCTGAGAGCGGTCAACTGTTTAATGCTGCGTCTCAGTGGTCTGAGATGTGTTAGCAATGCTTTGTGAGTTCTTTGTCACTAACAGCAGGACACAGCATGAATGTCAAAGTCCGAGTGGGTGTGCGGATTAAACCATTAGACCCAATTAATCAGAACACGGGGGGGAGAAGAAAATGAACGTAATATTTCTTAAAAGAATAAGTGCTGTGCAATAATAGTTTTAAGGTGAATTTAACTGTCACTGCAAAAGTTTTCTATTTTTTTTTAATCTGGCACTATATTGCATGTTTGCTTAGCTGCTGTTGCAGTGATCAAAGCGAGGTTAAAAGACGCACAGTTTTTTTTCTACAGTTACTAATTTCCATAAATTTTACAGATGAAGAAACTAAATCTGGACTTATTCCATCAGGGTTGTTTTAAAAAAGGCTGTAAAATGAGGCAAATGCACTGAGACCCAGATTCATCAGAAGCAAATGGGGAATAAACAAGCAATTGTGGAATGCTTTGAACTGGTTCAGGCTCTGATTTCGTTCTTCCAGCTTGCTGCAGCAATTACAAAACATGTCTGAGCTGTGAATCATAAAAAGATGCTAAGGGGGTACCAGAGGGGCAGTATAAACCCTAAAATAATACACAGTACCCTCTATTTAGACCATCTGTTTGTTTGTTTTTGTTACAATAAACACTTGTGTTGGGGTCTATATATGGCCCACATTCCCATCCCATTGCTGTAAGCACCCAGAAGAACCATATCACGCCAGCTAACAGTCCAACAGAAGCACCTCTGGCATATGTTTGCACAATTTTTGGTAAATTAACAGCTGCCTGTCTCATTTCTGGGCCCGTTATGTACAGTAAAAAGTGGTTCATTCACTGCTGCACAATATTTGTAGTAAGAAAATGAACTTATCTGAGGAGAACTTACTTTTGGGATCAGCAAGAACTCCAGTCTGGGTTCATATCTCCTCCTTGTGGGTTTTGTGAAATTGACAGGACTGGTTTTCAGGTGCTTGTTATGGAGCTTGGATTTGAAAAACCTTTCAGAAAAGGGCTTTTCATATTATACTTCCCCTCAAAAGTTGTGCATAGGAGGAAAATTATATTTCCTGTGATCAGTCGTGAACCAAGCCTGATTCCAAAGACCATGCTTGTCTGTAGGAAATGTACCAGTGGTGTTTGAGATGCCATTGTGGGGTGTGAGAGAGGAGAGGCTGACAGTGGGCAGCATGTGTTCAGGTGTGTACGTCACACAGCTGACACACTGTGGGTGTAAAGCTGTCAGGACATGTCTGCACACTAAAAGAAGATGTTTGAAGATGGTAAACTTCTGTAGTTATTTACTTCAACAGCACTAAGCGGGAGGCTGACGGAGTCCTGTCTCAACCTGTGCTGTAAACTGACATGTATTTGAAGCATGCGTCACTGCAGGACTGGACAGTTTCACACAAACACACACAAACTCAGCTTTTTTTATTATTTAGAGCATATAAATGCTGAAACATGCAGGGCAGCCCTGATGTTTCTCTCACACCGGCCCAAGGCAAGGTAATCACTCACACATGCAAAGACACACACTTGTTACATTGAACTACTACAGTGTTTGCACCGTCCTTTAAACTATTATACCCCACTATGTCAGTTAGAGGTCTATGTTGTCCTTTCAATGCTGAACTTAAGGCAGATGTGTTTGAATGAGGATCTTAGGGTCAGAAAGCAAAAGCAACACTATACTGTCTTCATACTTTTTAATTAAAAAACATTAATAAAATAAAACATAAAAATATATTGTATAACATTCTGACTCAGTCTCAACTGATAAGTACTTTCAGATATTCTTAAATGATGTGGGCTTAATACACAGTGGTTGCTGAACACAGGAGAGCCAGATGGGGACCCTTCAGGAGCAAATTGATTCTCTTGGTGCGCAAATTGGTTCCTATTAGTAGAGTAAACTGATTATCACACCTTTTAACCAGAGGAGGGAACTAATCACAGCTGATTGGTTCTAATGAAACCCTGCATGCATGCTGATGAACCCCAGTGTTGACTCTCTAGTTTAAAACGTGCATTGGTTTGACTTTTCTGCAATATCTGAACCTGATCATAAACAACAACATTAGATTTTGTAGGTGCATTTAAAAATCAACACAAAGATAGAGACAAATCTGAAGCCACCATGAGTTCAACATGGCTGCTGCAAACAACCTCCTGGGGGCAAACTGATATTATGAGAGAGTGAGGAGAGAATCTGGAGAATCACTTGGACAGACCAGATGTACACCAAGGCCAAAGGTCAGGACTTCTTTGGCATACATTTCTGCAACCTCAACCACTACAAAAGTCTGCATATGTTTCAAAAGCTGTAGGAAACAGGGTCAGAACATGGTTGTGACCCAGCAAAGACACACCACATCTAATCATCTATCATTTCAATTAATCCTAAAACTGTAATCATACATTAAAGTCAATATTTCACTGAAATTTAAATATCAATGTCCTAAATAGACAATATGTGGAATTATCAGATTCTTAGACAGAAAGTTTTTGAAACAACTGAAGTAATTATTACAGGCAAGACATTTTTAGATGTTTTTTTTTATGTTTTCGTGCCATGTTGATGCATTTGGATGAATCAGCATTATCTTTGTTCGCCAAATATCTTCAGAAGAATACATGGAATTTTACTCTGTTTTAAGCTGTGCTCTCTCTGTACAACATAAAAAACAAACACTAAAAATTACAACCAAAACAGAGTTTAACTAAGTAAAAAATGATCTACAAAAAATATATATATATATATTATTGCTTTTATGCCTTTTTGGTTAGATCCAGTCCAAAACTTATTAGGGTTCTTATTGTCCCAAGTTATACTGTTCCACCATGGTTTATAAAAATCCAGTCAGTACTTTTTCTGTTTGACTGCAAACAGAAAACAAACTCATGAACTCATTTGCAAAGGCCACAGTCCAATATTTGCAATGAATACAATCCATGTCATGGTCTGATCGTGTGCAATGATGTACATCATTTAAAAGAGAAAAACACAGATGAATCTGACTCTGTAACTCTATACACCGTGTTTGAAGGTAATGACCTCAACCTCTGTTGTGTTTTGGTGTTCAAAGATGATTTTGTTGTCAGCCTAGATTTGTTGTTTTTCCACTCGCTCACCAGTATTGCTCTCTCCACCTCCACCTGTCTCTCAGTGAAGTTTTAAGGTGGAGGTATGTGCTGCGGGTTTTGTTGAGGAGTAGCCTGTTTGGCTGTAAACATACACCCACATGCAGTGTGTGACTTTGTGAAGGTTAATGCAAAGAGATTCAAAACAAGCAAATCCTTGTTTGACATTCTTACTTTTCCTCTGTGGTTGTGTCTGGAAGATTCTTTCTCTTCTTCTTTTGCAGTGTCTCTGTGTTTGGAATATTATTGTGAATTATATCAGGACTGTCACATTAAGTTGAGTAATGGGTGATGTACAGTAGGTAGCTGGTGGTGATGCCAAATAGAATAGGTTGACGTCTTTTTCTACCTGGAGAGATTCCATTTGGCAAAACCACCCCTGAACTAATCGTTATTACTCAGCTAGCCACTAAAGTCACAAACATGACTCTAATAGGAACTAAGTACTGATTTAAAGGTTGTTAAGCCCACCAGTGATGCATACTGACTGTAACTAACATTTTTCTTTACTTCAGAAACTGCTTTTCAGTGGTTAGATATGCTGTGACATGTGAAAACTGCTCCCTGTCTTTAATCACCGTCATCAGGGGTTTTCCAGCAGTGTAAATTTTGATCATCGTTAAAGAAATAAATCAGGTTCATGGCACTCTGTCATACATATTGAAAGCATCTGTTTCTACATTTTCAGTGTCTGCTTTTTGCTTTTATTTCATTATTTTTTGTTCAGTCTTCCCACTTATATTGCATTCTCATACGTTTCCATAGAGGGAAAAAAATCTCCTCTTTCTTTCCTTCTGTTTTTCTTTAGCTGTGTCTCTTTTCCTATTTTGGATGGTCTCTCCGCATATACCCATTCTGCCTTTATCGTGTTTTTTTTATTCTGCTGTTTGTTTTATTCTTCTGCAGCTCTTTCTCTCTTTCCTCATACTGTTCAAGTCTTTTTGTCTGATTCTTTTTATCCACTGACTGTTTTTCTTGTCTTCTTTGTACCATTGTGTGTCTGTGTCTGCCTGCATTCATTTTTCTCTTCTGTGTTTTCGGTGTCATCTCTTATGACCCTCTCTCTTTTTCTTTTCTTTTTTGTTCTAATTTTTTTTCCCCTCTCATTTTTGTCACTATCCGTCCTTCTGCTTGTCTCAGACTTGTGTTGCCTTTTGCTTTCTTAATGTTTTACAGCTTGGCTCATGTCTAGAAAGTTCTGTTGGTCTAAGTGTTAGTTGAGCCGCTGGCAGGACAAGCCGTAAAAAAGCGCTGAGCTAATGGGTGTGATGTATGACTCCCTACGTGACTGCTTTGGTAAAGAAGGAGCATCCTGCTGCAAGGACAAAGCCTTCTACTGCGTGTGTGTGTGTGTGTGTGTGTGTAGCAGTTGTAAAAAATAGCAATGAAATCTCAATGCCAAGTTATCTTCTGTCCTTCGCTGCTGCATTGGGAGAATCATCGTTGTCGTGTGTATTGGCCTTACACGTTAACACTTTGTGTCCTGGATTTTTTTTTAACCCCTTCTCCCTCACTGTCTCCCCTCCTCGCTCTGCAGTTGCCATGGCAACGCACCAAGAGGCTCCATCATGTGTCTGTGCCTGTGACCGCAATTTTCTAACAGCTCACAAGCGCTGGCTTTGTGTGTTGATGTTTCTCCCCCGTCTTAATTTAGTATTTGATCATGTTGCTGGTTCTGCTGTGGTATGACGAAGAAGCAGTAGAAGAAGCAGTGTTTGTGTTTGTCGAGTTCTCTGAGGCTCAGCCTCAGAGAGACATCGCTGAAGCATCACAGAAACAGAGAGGGTTTTTCATTTGCAGATTTTACTGAGTAGATGATAAGGGATGTGAGATTGAAAATGGTCTCTGAACAGCCTTTCTGCTAGCATTGATGAATGTGAAAGCTGCAGTATTCTCTCACCTACATGTACATCAGTGTTTTACTGAAGATTAGGTTTATTTATTACTGGCTAGTTGAGGTAGGAAGGCTCGTCTAGTAGAGACAAAAGAAGTCTGAAAATGTCCCTCATCAGTAGTTTTGTTCTATAATCATGTATGAGTAGTTAAACGCATAGAAAGATGAAATATGTGTGTCCAAATCCTTCATTCCCATCTCTCTCAATAACAGATCAAACAGCAAAGCTCCCTCAGGTTGGAGCATGGCATAATGACTCCCATGTCTGTATATTTGCTTTATTTGACAAATATGGCATTAAGCCTTTTAGTAAGATTCAGCAACTGATTGAAACCAAACATCACTGCAAACATAAACACTTGGACATGTGAGAAGAAGTAACTTTAAAGAGAGGATGTTTTAACATGTATATCAAGTAGAGTATTGCTGGATGTTCATATTAAATATGTCATCGCGTAACTGCTTTATGACACATTGGAAGGCTGGGTCTCAAACACCAAGGTCTGCCCATAGCTATGGCCTTGACAGGCTTCCGGAGGGCTGGCCAATCAGGAGGAGCGAGGAGCCTTTAAGAGACAGCAGCTAAATCGAAGCATTCCGACGGGCTAAGAAAATAAAGTTTTCTTACACAAGTGTGAGAAAAATTTGGATTTTTTGGAGGTGAAAAACATGTAAAGCCGGGAGTACCAGAGGGACAGTGTAAATCAAACAAAAAAAAAGAGAACAGTGAAAAAAAACACATGCCTTCTTTAATAAAAGAACGCATTTGATTTCAATTTTGACTTTATAGTTTGACCCATGTCCCATCTCTTCATAGCTGTTGCACAGCCATTAATCTGGTAATGGGTTAATTATTGGCATTTACTTTAAAGGAGGATTTGAAATCAGCTTCACAAATATTAACTGTTTTCTGGAAAGCCGTACAAGACTAGTGATATGACATTTGAAAGTAATCTGCTCTAAACCCGAGCTATCATAATTAAACAATGCTATGAAGAGAAGGTTGGAAGCCAAACAGACTAATTATTCTGACGCTAAATGATCTGGATCATAAAAAATGGTTTCCCATTACTAGAAACGGGTTCAACTGAGGTTGTTTAACTGAGAAAGAAGATCCAAAACATGCTCCTACATGGACAACAAGATCTTTATGAATATATTGTCATTGGCATGTGACTTTAAACATTAATGTTAGCATCCATTGATTTTGAACAGAATTTAAGGATGAGCTGTTATCAAAGTTAGCACCTTTGTAAATGGAATAACAGTGAACAGAGTAAAACTCTGAAATGAATGTGACTACATTTGCATCTGTTAAAGAGGAGGCTGGCTACATCCACAATACTGTAGCCAATCAGTAAGAGGAGCTCTAAAAATAGTGTCTTCACTTTTGAGGAGCCATTGTGTCATCCATCCAATATGTTGTGATTTTCCTGGTGTTGATTATTTTCAGTTTTGCTGTGCATATTTTGAAAGCATGCTTTGATAATGAAGTTTTATATCAGCTATATGTTTCCTCAACACTTCCTAACTCTGAATAAACAAAAAATTGAGTTGAGCTTTTTTATAGAGAAGTAGAGAGAAACACTGGATTTGAGAGAAGTGCTGGATTCAACCCAGGGGCTGCTATTTGAATAGGTCTGTTCCCAAAAAGGTGTGTGTGTGTGTGTGTGTGTGTGTGTGTGTGTGTGTGTGTGTGTGTGTGTGTGTGTGTGTGTGTGTGTGTGTGTGTGTGTGTGTGTGTGTGTGTGATTCTGCAAGATGGCAGCATCCTCAAGCGACACACACTGAATTTCCTGCCTGATCAATCACTGTAAGTCGTCCTGAATGAGAGTGCCAGCTGAATGCTGTAAAAGTATCCAGGCCTGGAGAAAGAGGCAGACTCTGCTCTGCAGCCTCTTTTATGTTTCCCTCTCATGGGCTCAGTTCCATTTTAGAAAAGCAGAAAGAAGTGGAGCAAGGCCGTCGCTGACCACAAAAGTTAGGTTAGGTAAAGTTTATTTTGAACATCTGAATGATCAGACAAAAGTAAAAATAAAAAAGTAGCAACAACAATAACAAAATTACAATTCAAAAAAATTATTAATGTTCAAAAGTGAACCCTGAAAAAGCAAACTTTGTCTTATTAAGTCTGATCTGGCTGTGACTTTATTCTGTTATTACTTTTCCAGACTTGCATTCAGAATATTTCTCCGTTTTGGACAGTTTCCATTTTCCATCCGAGTCCTGTCTGAGGTGTTGGGTGGATGTCAGTTGGTTCAACCTGACTGTGTGAGCTCCAGGCAACGTCAGACCATGTGCTTAGCAGAATCTCTGTTTTATCCATTGATTCTCACAATGACAAATCAATACTGATATGTTCACCCCTTGTATAGATATTCTAATTCCTCCAGTTCTAGTTGAAATCAATTCCATCAATAATCAAAAACAAGGAACTTTTGAAATTCAGAAATTCTTTTTCTTTTAGTAATTCTTGTTGGGTTATTTTACTAGTGTTCATCTTTTAATGTTTTTCCCAAGCAGCAACCTCCGGTCAGAAAATATGAGACTCATTCATTCAGTGTCCACTTGAGGCTGGCTCCAGAAGTAGTGGAAGTCACATATACCCATTTTCCACAGTCACTAGTTTGGTGCTTGTGCCTGAATTAGCACCAGTTTTTGTCCACTTACAAAGAATCGGTCCAAGGTGTGAAGAACTGGTGCTTAGCTGGCCCCACTTCCTTCAATACATACCCAGCCAAAAAAAAGCCATTTTCACAGAAAAAATAAACATGTTTACATCGCTTATTTGTCTAACAGCATACGCTGTACAGGGCATGATTTTTTTTCCAACTCGGCAGATCGCCAAATCAGAGGCACAGCTCAGGTCCCGTGACTGATGGGAACCCTATAGCTATTAGTGTGGAGACTTAAAGCCTGTCCCATTTCCAATATGGCCACACTGGCCGATTTGCTTCAAAACTCTGTTTCCGAAACAGACAGGTGACGCCTCAGAGACTACGTCCATTAATTATTGTTTTTCCTGGAGAACAGATGTGTATTGTATTGTTTTGTTGTGTTGTGAATTGGGATAATTTATTTCACTGCAATCAAAAGAAGTCTCTGGTGTTATGATGCGTCATTCTCATTCTTATACCATTTTCAGTTGATTGAATATGAGTCCCTGCAGTCATCACCTCATTCTTTATTTGTTAAGCAAGTCTGAGTGTTGATGGTCGATCCAGCTCTTTATCCTCTCTCTGTTTCCTTTGTACTTTCTATTATGCAAAGAGAGTCACTTCCTGTCCTTTTTTCCCCTCAGCTTGTCTGACACAATGTGAAAGTGTTCATGAACTTAGTACTGGATGAATCACTTTTCAATAGAACCTGTCAGCTCCGAGTTATTATTTGATGTTAGTCATTCTCACTTAAAGTTCAGTCTACAGTCGCTCTGAGTCACAGCCGCAAATACCGCTGAGCTGTGTTTCTTTGGAGGTGGATTCCCTGTCTGAAGTTATCTGCCAGGTTACTTATCTTCCATCCCTCTGTTGTTGTGTTTTCAGGCCTGAGACCCAGCAGAAAGCTCCGGTGAGTGCCCCTCCTCCCCCGCCGCCCCCTCCGCCTCCCCCTGAGCCAACAGGGCCCCCGGAGCCGGAGGAGGAGATCTTGGGCTCCGACGATGAGGAGCAGGAGGACCCTGCAGACTACTGCAAAGGTCAGAACAGTGAGCGCTCACACACACACACACACACTGTGACTCTCTCTCCCTCTCCTCCCTCCTGATGGGATTTGCAGCAGCGTCGTTAAAACCATCATGGCAGTTGTGACACCAGCGTTTCAAGGTTGTTTAGTTACTGCCAGAAAGGAGTGGCAGTCTAGTTTCCTGCAGTGGCTCTGCATGCTAAAGACTCTGCTGTCTGCTGAGACGTTCATGCTCATAACTCCTGTAAGCACTGTAGAAAATTACACTTCACTACACTTCCAGTACCTGCAGAGAAATGCAGCACACCATGTGTTTAGATTCATTTCCTCAATTTTTGTCACTTCTAGGCCATGATACAACATGATGAGTCTTCTTTCAGAGGACTTGTGTCCTTTGGTTAAAAGAAAAAAAAAAATCAACAACCGTTTTCTGTTGAATAATTTGAAAAAAAGAAGAAGACAGATTTAACTTCAGTGTGATGAAAGATTTGAAGAAGAAAATAACTTTATATGTTTTGGCTTCTATCTATCCTTTCTGATTCACCTATTCAATCATTTTTTACATTTTTAGCACTTTTAATTTGTCTCAAAACATTTTCAGAAGTGTAAGAAAACCATAAATGAACCTGCAAAAAAACACAACAGGCTGTAGCTATGAACTTGCCAAGTTGTCTTTGCACAAGTTTCCAAAGCCGACCAATCAGAGCTGTTGGTCTCTATGTTCCCGTGTAGTGTCACCGTATAAGAGTGTGAATAAGGCTGCAGAAATATAAGTCTTCACATTTTGGAAGCTGAAACCTGTAGACATTTGGCATTTCCTTTAAAAATACTTTAGTTTTGTGTTTTCCTTCAATCAGCTCGAACATTTTACCTGTAATGTTTTGAGGACATGCAGCACTTCAGCCTTGCTTTTTCTGAGGATCCGGTCCACCTCCAAGAATGTTTTCCCTGAACCTGAGTCTACACCTTCATTAATCCACAACACTTCTCCTTTCTACATTTTCTGTCAGTACGACCTCCCTCCCTCTCCGCTGCGCCCCCTCCTTCTCCTCGTCTGCCTCACTAATGGATTACTTGTCATTGCCTGGTTATCACCGACAGTCGCCTGTAACCTTCATCTCCTCTTCCTCCTCTTTATCTCTCTCAGGAGGGTACCATCCGGTGAAGATCGGGGATCTGTTCAACGGGAGGTACCATGTGATCAGGAAGCTAGGGTGGGGCCACTTCTCCACCGTATGGCTATGCTGGGACATACAGTGAGTCACACACACACACACATACACACACACTCGTCATGACCTAGAAAAAGCCCTCCACGCACCCTGTCAACCACACACAAACACACAGGCTCCTCTTTCAGTCCTTCACTTCACCTTGTTCCTCAAACACTCATGTTCACAACTCACAGACAACACACACCTTCACACACCTTCACACACCTTCACACGTGCACTTGTTGACACAAATCATCACCATTGCAACCAACACCACCTCATTCTGGCTTCAGCGCCTTCCATTTGCACCACATTGTTGTTTCTGTGTTCACGTGGAAACCAAGGTGGATGGGTCACAGTATCATCCAGCTAGTGTCACCTTCCACTGAAACACACACGCACACACACACACACACACACACACGCACACACACACACACACACGCACACACACGCACACACACGCACACACACGCACACACACGCTTCCTCTTAGCAGTGGTGTTAATCACACTAATGGTGTTCAACTGTTGAGATGGCGTTGGGTTACTTATTGCACCCTGCGCTGTCACACACTATACTTGATAAATGTGTGAAGAATGTCTTCTTATGCAGATGTTTTAATTCATGTATTCTCTTTCTCTGTCGACACAATTTACACCAAGATTCTATTTAAAATTCAGGTGTTGTTACATTTCTGTTCATTTTGTAGTTACATTTTGCATATAGGTACATTGGGCCATAATCGTTTTTTTAGTTGGATTATTATGAAATTACAATTTGTTTTCTGTGACTGCTTTTGATTCTTGTGTCATTACCATGTGTCTGTCTATTTTTTTGCATGAAATAAAAGAAATCCTTTTGGCTGCTGCAATGTACCTCTCTTTTCTCCCATAATGAACAAAAACTGCAGGGGGGACAATGAGACATCAGTGGCATCCCTCTGCTGTCTGAGGGTCAGGGGCAGAAAAAAATAATAAGGGAGCTGTCTGTGTGCTGTGGGATACCAGCACACAGAAAGTTTGGTATTGTTGTGGAACTACCTCTAGCAGCATTCTGAAGACCATAAACGACTTCCTCTCAGTTGGATTTTTCTTAACAACAAGTCTGTTATTGTGTGGGACTGGTTAGATTTTTAGTACCTGTTGTGTTTAATCTTTGGACCAGGACTGTTAGATAATTGTTATAAACTACTCAATTATACATGATTAGATACAGAAAAACTACAGAAATGACACACAGGTATTATATAGGTGTGAACATTTTGAACTAAAAACAGTTTCTTCATCAATGTTGATATTTAATTCAGTGATTCTGCCATCGGTTACATTCACTGAGTCATTCAGCAAACCACTGACTCAGTGCTGACTCAAAACAGTTCAAAAATGCACAAACCCAAACACTCGTTGTAATGTTCTCCCCATTCTGCATTTCAAAACAGCGTTTTGATCCATTTTAATTATGGGTTAGGGTTAGGGTTACCCGAACCCTGAATCAACTTTTTACCAGTGTCTTTGTGTACCGAATCAATGCAGTCAGATTTACTGTAAGATTTTGTTTAGGACTAATTGCTGCACTGGTAGACCGATCTGATCTGAGTCAATCTTTTAAACATAGCGTTGTTGATCAGATTTAGATAAACTTTTTGTTATTCTAGTTAAAATGATCTTTATGTCCCGATGGCAATCAATGTATGATGTGTTCTCAAAATAGAGTGAAAACTATCTGCTCTCTACAGCAGGAGTAAAGCGAGGAAAACACCAACCAATCCTAGTGTTTGGCAGCCAGTTTGTTAAACCAGTCAAATCTTGTCCTGTCATTCTGCCCGTCTCATGTGCGTACATTTTGTTGACATGCACTTACCTTGATTCAGTGCGCATAACCAAGAGGGATCCAATTACGCTGGAGAATTGCAGAAAAACTACCTATACCCCAATTACTGGTAACGTAGTGCAAACAGAAACTATGTGCTGAGGACCGGTTTTTAGTCTGTGGTTTTGATTCAGTTACGATTATATGATGACAAATCAGTGGCGCTCATGCATGGCCAGGGGCGTTGTTTTGCAGGAGCTCAGAGTGTGGGAGGGCGGGGGCTAAACAGAGTCCTGAGGAGATGCTTTATTCAAATTATGCTAGTTTTCTGTGACTACCAACTGTGCCTTTAAGTCAAAAATGACGAGGTAGGTCTTTGGTCTGACAGAATGTACATATTACTTGGGACCTGTCAACTAAGCAGTGACAAAGTTTCTTAAAGGTGAAATGTGTCATTCAAAAGAATGGGGATGCCATTATTTTGAATCACATACCTAGCACGTGGAGCGCAGATGGCCTAGTGGTTTAGGTCGCGCTACATATGGCATACAGCCCTTGAGCGGGCGGCCCGCATTCAAGTCCAGCCTGTGGTGACTTTCCCACATGTCACTCCCTACCCTCACCCTGTTTCCTCCTCCATCCACTGTCCTGTCCTCTTTTATTAAAAGCATAAAAAGCTCCCACAAAAATTAATAAAAAAATAACACTCTCTGCATGTAGCAGATGGAAGCTGTAGCTGCCTATCTATGGTGTGCAGGGACAAAATAGCATAACTTAAAAACAAGGAAATAATGTGTTATTCTCACTAACATTAAATCAACCCTTTAAGGCTGACAGCTGTAGTTTAGTAGTGTTTGTGAAGAAACTGCTTTTTTGTTGTTTTTGGTGTCTGTGGGGATTCAGTAAGATACATGACTGTGAGAAGACAGCCTGTATGTCGTGATGTAGTGTGTGATTTAAATTTGACTGATGTCAATCTTATCCCTGCATTATAAAATACCACAAAGCAGAATTTGCATTACCAGAGGCAGCGTGGGCTGTGTGAAAGATAGCGGAGAAAATGTGGCATTTTCATGGAGATTTTATAATATTTTTGACACATTTATCAGCATAACTGGTTTTATCAACCCATTCCTTCATTAGTCAGTATGAATTTAAATAACTGTGGTTTTTTTCTCCCTGTGTCCATACAGAGTGAAGAACTTTGTGGCGATGAAGGTGGTGAAGAGCGCCCAACATTACACAGAGACGGCCCTGGATGAGATCAAACTGCTGCGATGTGTAATAATCTGATCACCTCTCACTGCTTTTAAATCACTGTTTGTTCTTGCTACTCTTTATCCCTCCCACTCTGCTCCTCTGTCATATTTTCCCTTGTCTTCTTTCTTCTTCTTTCCCTCCTTGCATCCCCTCTTCACACCTCGCATCTCTTTCACTTTGATTCTCTGTTGACGGAAACACAAAGGTACGCTGGTCATTTATACTGCATGCTGGCTGCAGAAGACTGTCATCTTTGAATCAATTTTTCTTCATCTTTTTCTATGACACCTATCTCCCTTTAGCTCCTTCCTTTCCTCACCTCTCTTTTCCTTATTCCCTCTTGTCTCCTCCACCTTTTCAATTCTTCTTCAGTCACTTTCTTGCATCTGTCTTTCTTGTGCTTTCTTTCCCCATTAATGGAACCCTTGCCACTCAACGTGTGCAACGGAAGCAGCATTTAGCTCAATTCATTCAGACGAGTCAGCGTTCTTTAAACAGTAAATTCAAACTGTAAGCAGCATAAAAATGTCTGATTGTTCTGTGGTCGGTTGACAGAAACGATATTATACCATGGAGTGAACTTCTATCAATTTTTGACTGTTGCAGAGCAACAGGTGTTTTGGAGTAAAGAGTGACCGTGTTTAAGTGAGACTCTCAGCCGAACGTGTCAGTAATTTTTGGCTGACAGTCACCAGTTAAAGGGTCACACTTTACACTGACACACCAGTGACGTCTGCAGTCATGGTATTAAACGTGTCTGTCCAACCTTAATTAACCAGGTTTGACCACAAATAATCAGTATTAACTGCTGATATTCTAAATCCAGTTTTTACTTTGTGTGTTTCATGAAAAAGTTGGTTTGGAGCCGAGGGATGACCAAATATGGACTCACTATGGAGAGTAAATAATAAGTGAACCTATAAATTATGAGTAACAGAAACAGATTCCAAGTTCAACATAAAACTACGGTATATTATCAAACTATTAATCAGTCTGATTAGTAATCTTACAATATCAAACCATTAATATTCTGATAGATTTGGTGCAGTTCTCTGTCTTGATCCTTTAATATGATGCAGACTCAGCTCTCCGTGTGCTCTTTTTGGTTTGTGAGGGTTTCTGCTTTATTGACACAAGTTCATATCTTTATATTTCACTGTCTAGTCAGTAAGATTTGGATAATGCAGTCATAATCATCGAGTGACTTGTGTGTTTAAACTCCTCTCTGGGTACATGCTGGATTTCTCCACTAAAAATGTTTGTCCTCTGAATGTCTGTCCGCTTGCTGATGTCTTCTATCCACTCACTGATTTCTCACGAACCCGGGAGTCTTTAACCATCCGTTAAATTGGTGTTATTTGGGTAAAAAAATGTGTTTTTTGATGGTGAACACCCTCAGCTGCCATTGTACTCCGCAGCACTTCCATTGCCAAAATAAGGACGCAACAATAACTGTTTACAAACAGCAAAGGGGTCTATATACGATCCTGTCCTTATCCTGTTGTTGTCCCTCCTTTTTCCTCTGGCCCTCCTACGTTTCATCCTCGCTTCATTTCCTCATTCTCTTGTCTTCCAGGTGAGAGAGAGTGACCCAGGTGACCCAAACAAAGACATGGTGGTCCAGCTGATCGATGACTTCAAGATCTCTGGGGTCAATGGGATTCGTATCCTCACCCGGAGTGTGTGTGTGTGTGTGTGTGTGTCTTTGCCTGAATGTTTGTGTGTAAGAGAGTGACAAAGATGTAATATAGTGAGTCCTTGACTCTCTGGCCCAGATGTTTGTATGGTGTTTGAGGTGCTCGGTCATCACCTGCTGAAGTGGATTATTAAATCCAACTATCAAGGTCTGCCACTGCCCTGTGTCAAGAGCATCATCAAACAAGTGAGAACCACACATATCTACTTTTTTTTCACTGCATCTCAGAAATCCCATATATGTCCTCATGTCTTTCAACCTTTCTTGCTCTATCCCAGATGTTTTCCTCTTCTCTTCTTTCCTTTCATGATGATTGGTCAGCCTTTAGCTGAGAATCTTTTTTTCACACTCTATAAAAACTGAACTTCTGCACATGGTTCACTGATTTTAAATGCTTTCACCTTTGTTTTGGTGCCTTGACCAATCATACTAGTGTATTTTGCATAGCAGGGTAATAAAAGGTGCATTTTTTAAAATAATTTGTAGGCATGTTGCATTAAATTTTCAAAGTCATAGTGTTGAAACTCTGACATCTAACCAATAAAGAAATGAAAGAAAACAAATCGAAGGAAAATTGTTGAAAAGAGCAAGAGACAGCACTCACTGTCGATATCTGAGGCAGATACAGGCCTACTAGTGTGGCTCTACGTGCAGTTGTCCACTCCACAGTTTGCACTTGAGTACCACTACAGTCCTTTGATTCAGGACCAGTGGGCATTTTCCCTTCAGCCTACTGATGAGCGTGTGAAGTTTTCAAGCCACTGCGAGTCTCTCTTAAGCCTGTCTGAAGATGAGTGGAAATTAAATGAGACTGCTACTTTGCTTCAATCTCAAAGCCTCCAGACTCAAACAAATGAGAGAACCAGAGAAACAAAAACACCAACAGCCTCCCTGCTCAGCCCTCAGAGAGGGACCAACACTGAAAGAGCAGCTCATTCGGCCCTGAGACACAGTGAGGAAATGAAAGAGGGGATGAAGGGTTAGAGAACCAAACAGAGGAAGAATCATGTCTTCATTTTCTTAAAGTGTACACGTTTTCAGTAACGACATCTGTGCCTGTTTATCTGAATGTGTTTGCAGGTCCTCCAGGGTCTGGACTATCTCCACACCAAGTGTAAAATCATCCATACAGACATCAAGCCCGAGAACATTCTGATGTGTGTAGACGATGCCTTTGTGAGACGTATGGCTATGGAGGCAACTGAATGGCAGAAAGCTGGAGCTCCTCCACCGTCAGGATCAGCAGGTAGACATGAAATACTCTCTAAAAGCCAGAGGTTAAATAGCTCAGGTGTACCATCATCTCTTCCTTCCTCTTGTCTGCCTAAAAGCTGTATCTAAAACAGACTCGGTATCAAATAGCAACATCTTATTCATTTGAATGCTAATGCGGTTTGCTTTGTTTATCGTAAGGTTGATGTATAAAAACGTATTAGTGATCCCAAGTATCTTTGTTTGAATTTGAATTTGATCAAATGGATTTTGACCATTTTTTAGGACTGTGAGGACTTAAGTGGTTTTGAAAAAGTTTAATTTCTAGATAAATTCCTGATCATTATCCACAACTTTAAATGAGATTATCAGCGCCAATAAAGGCTATTTCTGATTTATATTTCTTAGCTCCCCAATCGGTTCAGACAGGATGGGATTGATTTATGGCAAGCTGAAGTTTCTATGACAACACCACACCAGCTGTTGAAGTTTAGTAGCGAGAAGAGAGATCTGTGTTTTTCTTTGCTGAAAAGGGTTTCTGGGATTCATTTTGGAGTGATGCTGGACACTGGAGCTGGTATGTCAGACTGAAAAAAGACAGAAGAGCAGAAGGAAGCTAAACTGAAGAGTGACAGAGCACGGGCTAAAGGCTAAAACATAAGCTAAACTGTTTGTGATAATGTTCATACCAGCTCACATGCAGCAGTTATACTGCAGTGATCTGTTTAAACTTGGGGGTCTGTGAGTAAGATGAAGAGCGAGGTTACCTTTGCTCTTCTTAGTTGATGGGCACTGCATAACTGATGACAAATGCCTTAACTTGTCATGTTGTATCTGCTAAAAGTCTTGAACAAAGAAAAGTAAAAAGTATTAAAATTATTATTATTATTATTATATTATCATGTCATCATGAAAGTGTGTGCGCAATTCCAGCTTAAAGGTGTCACTGCAATCCACTTCAAACAGATAGGTCTTACAGTCCATTCAAAGACGGCCATTACTCAGAAATATAGGTCCCTGGAATGACAAGGGATTACCCTTGTTGACCACAGTCTTTGAGAAAGAGGAAGTCTTTTTAAAAAAAGTTAAAACTTGTTAGTTTGGGGCTTTATTGGACCAGTTTGTTAGTTCCCCCATGGTTTTATCAGTGCACTAACCCAAAGGCTGCTGGCTGTAGCTTCAAGTTTAGCATACATGTTGTGACCAGGAAATATTTTTACTAATTAAGTTGAAATGCTGAGTCAGCATTTCAACTTATAGATCTTCGACTTTCTTTTCACTTCTTCTTCTTCTTCTTCTTTTTCTTCCGTACGTTTTTTGGCACCTATCTCCTTCCACAATTTTTCACCGATTTTCACCGTTCAACTTTTAAACTATTCAGCTACTTTAGGACATGTGTGCTATGACTTTTCTAATCTCTAACTCTTAAAATTTTTGAATTATTTCACTTTTTGTCAAAAAAATTTCCCATCTGAAATGACTGGGGAACTTTGACTTTTGCTCCTAAAACTCCTTCAACTTTGAGCTCCTCAAACTTCATCATACTTCCACTTACAGACTCCATTCTTGCTTTAAAATCTTCACTTATCTTTCCACTTTTCACTCATCTTTCAACTTTCTAACTATCTTTCACTGTTTTTGAGATTTCACTCCTTAAACAACACAAACTTTTCAGATTTTCCACTAAAAACTCAGCTCTCTGAGTGCGTGACATCGTCAGTTAGAGTGGGAGCAGCAGCTCATGACACACAAGGAATTTCCCAAACAAATGTCTCGTGGGACCACAAATTTCACTCCACGGTCATAAAAATTACATCAAAACGTAGGTATTTCCGTTGCGCTTCTGTCAAAGCAGCCTTTGAAGTCAAAGGATGGAGCTCTTAGTCAGGAAAGGGCCAACTGTCAGCCAACTGTCAGCCAAACCTGACCACCTCTCTACTTTACTTGCATTTTGAATCTCTCTGGTTTTTCAGAAAAGGGTCACTAATTTTCAACTTGGCCGTGAGGGCAAATTCTTGGCCCTACATATATAAACTTGACATTGGCCGATTCCTCCGATCCTCTGGATTCCCACGGTGCGCTCATTTCTCTGGTAGCTATAACGGTTTGGCCACAGCGAGCGTTTGTTCGGACCATTTCTCACCCCAAAATCCAGCCTGAGAGCAGCAGTCACAAAGAAGTGACCGTTACACTCAGCAGCTGTCCTTTGAAGTCCCATCACCATGGAAACCATGCAGCTGCTCATGAATGATGACTCATAAGGACATTCTGGGGCATTCGGGGAGAGCCTGGCTATATTATCAAAACAAGCACACACTCACACACACAGACACACAGAGTCAGGACTCGTTTTGAATCAAATAACTCAATTTAAACCATGTATTTTTAATGAAAGCTTACACACAAAGGTTTTCTTATCCTTGAAAGGGCATGTAAAGGGTTCAAACGTGTATGTGTGTGTGTGTGTATTAATGATGTTAAAGGTACATCAGTTCACACAAAACCCCCTCACATTTAAGTGCGCGTAATGCTTATGTCTGTGTGTGTGTGTGTGTGTGTGTGTGTGTGTGTGTTTTTGTGTTTGTGTGTGTGTGTTTATGTGTATGTTTGTGTGAGTGTCTGTGTGCGTTTGTGTGTGTGTGTGTGTTTGGGTGAGTGTGTGTGTGTGTATGTGTGTGTCTGTGTGTGTGTGTGTGTATGTTTGGGTGAGTGTGTGTGTGTGTACTTCTTTACTTCACATGACTTTATGCTATTTACACATAACTCATAGATTTTGCTGTTATTTACATTTTTTCAACATTTTATTGTTTAAACAATCTAAAGACTTCTTCAGTTCTTCTTTGCTCCTTCTTTTCATACAACTTTCTCATTTCTTAATTGTTCTCACTCCTTCTTCTTTACATCCTTTACTTATTTTTCTTCATCACCCCTTCCCCCTCACTCCTTTCCTCATCACTCTGGCTTCACTTTCTTCCTCACTGCTTCTTCACTCTTTTCCCCACTGTTTATTTCTCATGTCTTTTACACTCCATCTTCCTCTTTACTTTTTTACTCACTCTTTCTTTTTCAATCCTTCTACCTCACTTCCTGGTCTTCTTCACTACTACTGCTTCACTCTTTCTTCTTCACTTTTTTTCACATTTCCATGGTTTGCTTTTTCTTACACCTTTCAGCAATTTTATTTTACATTTTTCCACATTTTCAGCTTTTTTTTCACGATTTCAAGTCTTCAGCGTCAGCATTTCAACGCATTTTCTGCAAGGAAATGCAATTTCTCTAGTTATTTTTACTCTTTCTTACTGTTTAGATTCGTGTGGTAATTTAAGGTATTACACGAGTACAATTGGAATACCAATAATGATGGATTAACATGTACCTTTTTCAGCATCATTACTCCACAAAACCGACATTTACTGATACTGTTATTGTTTTATTTATCCTTTTTGTCAGGCTTCCTCACAACAGTTCTAATGTTTTAGTAAGAGGACGGCTTAAGTATCTTAACAGCTCATATTCTGATTGAAGGAGTAATTTTAAAGTAAGTAAATAAATAAACAGAGTTATTATGATTCAAACACGTTTTTCCTTGCTAAATGATGAGGCATGATGTTGAGGTCCTCAACAAGCTTCCTGTCTCACCACACACAGACATTTCTTTTTTTCCACCTGCAGTCATCTAGTTCCTCCACTGAAAAAAACAAGGTCTTCAGAAAAATCGGAGAACAGTCCTTACAAACTCAACATGAACCCTGTCCTCCCGGTGAACCCGGCAATGAGCTGTCGATTGCTTGCATCAGCCGAAGAAGTTGTTCTGAGCCATGGGGAAACCAATTATACTGCTTACATTTCTAAGCAATTAAAGCCAGGCACAAAGCCATCAGCTGTCAAAACAGGAGGGCTCGCTGGTGACAAAATCCCTCTTTGATTTAAGGAGAAGAGTAAATAACATCTTTTAAAGCTTTTCCAAAATGTTGCCCTTGTCATGTATACATCTGCAGATGTGCTTTATGCTATTAATCCTTTTGTTTCTGCTTTTGGTTTGATTCTGGGAAATCAGCAGCATTAGCCAAAAAAACCTCTCTTGGTAATTGCAAATAAGTTCATTGAAATATTTTGATGTCTAAAATTGCTGTTTGCTATTCCACTGTACACCCAAAGTTATACTCAAACCTCAGCTTTAGTTTATTTAACCTCTGATTTATACATTTTTGGAAATAGATTTCATGATTGAGTAAAAGTCTGCTTTAAAGGATCATTTCTGTATTTTTCAATGTGGGACTAAATCCTTTTAAGTCAAAAGTATGGCTTAAATTATGTCTTTTTTTACCCCGGACAGGCTGGCACTGATATTTCATGTAATTGAGTTCTCTCATCTGCTCATTCCCACTGTTGTTTCTCTGCAGCCACTGACCTCTTCTTTAGTGACATTTCAGTGAGACCTCTTCTTGAGCAGCACTGAAGTTTCTCTCAAAAAGTTTGGAAGCTTTTCCAAAATGTTACGCTTTGAATAACAGTCAGAGTTGGTGACATGTTCATTGCGCCCATTTAGGCCAAGTGCATTTACTCAACAGAATCATATTGCAGCCACTGCATCCTGTTTCGCTGTTGCTTGATTACACTGGGTAAATTATTTTGTATACATTAAGAATACTTAATATGTTTCATTGGGGGATTCACTAAGAATGTATTGTAGCAGCTTAAAGCACCAAGAATTGTGCTGGTGAGTGCTTGAGTTTTGCGCAGCGAGGTGGTTAAGCACTCTTGGTCTTGACAGCGCCAAATTCTATCCACACAAACAATGAACCGAGTGAAGAGAGGCATGTCTTATTGTTTCATTTTGGAGTGGATTGATGACAAATATGACACATTTTCACAGTTTATATACAGCTCATCTCCTGCAGGAGTTAGCTAAAAGCTGTTCATTCAGTTTGAGCTACCAACAACCCAGACGGATCTAACCCCTGATTTTCATAGAAGTACTCATGTCAAGGTATTATAAAGACTGAATGTGCAGTTATATTGTTCTTAGTTTTCCAGAGGTGGAACTGTGAAAAATTTTTGGTAGAAGAAAGCTTATAAATACTCAATCACCACAAACTGTCAGTGGACAGTGGGCTTTTCCTGTAAATTATTAGTACCAGTGTTTGTGAATTAGGTGTTATTCCTCATTTGCATTGAAATGGTCTTACATTAACCCTTTAAAGGCATGGTGGCTCATTCACATGTCTGCAAACATCGGCACACATTGATAGCATTTTCTCTTCAGTGCAGTTTAGTGGTGCTCTTAACCTTCTGTACATGCTTTGTGAATTAGGCGTGTTTTTCTCAGCTCATTTTTCAGGTTTAACTGGTGCCAAAACGATGCAATCCTCTTGCGAATCAAACCCTTGGACCTTGAAAATACTGGATGTTGTGTTTGAAGTCATTTATGTTTCTTTAATCTTACATCTGATTGATGCTTGATGATTCAGGTCTAAGTATACTATGTAGCAGCTACATTCACAGACACTTGAAGAAAAACTTTTTTTTTTTTTTTGGGTGGGGGGGTGTCTGAGACAAGACAAAGCTGTGAGAGTGTGTACCATCCTTTTGTTTGCTATTCTCTTACTTCCCTGACAGATTCTGTTAGTATCAGGTGGGAAAAGAGAATTTATTCCTAACCTAAAAAAATCCATTTTTAGATGGTATAGAGCGCACTGTGAACTCAGCCGTGTGGCGTCAGAGAAGTGTGTGCCACTTTGAAGCATCTGATTGTGGTTGTTTTTCTCTCTGTCTGTCAGTTAGCACAGCCCCCCAGCTCAAACCGGTGAGTACAACAGATGTGAGTATGAAATGAGAGCAATACACACACACACACACACACACACACACACACACACACACACACACACACACACACACACACACACTCATCACACCGAGACAGAAACAATCCCAACATGTCACATAGTTTGATGTGGTGATAGTTAGCTGAGTGCTATCTAATAGTTAGCAAAAAATAATATGAAATCAAGCAAGCATCATTGAAAGCATCCAAACATTCATTTTTATGAGCCGAGACAAATATCCTGATGTTTGACTCAGTGATGTATTTTCATACATTCAGTGAGGTTTTGACTTGTTTATTTTAGCTTCTCAAAAATTTTCATTATCATGTGTTGGATCAAGTTTTCATCGTAGTATAAAACATTCATGCAAAAATCTGACTTTAATCTTGGAACAAAAGCTTCCCATCTCATCAATTTTTCAAAAATGTATTCATTTTAAACTGTGTTAATATGCACATTCTAGAAAGTAGGAATTTTGTGTGATCCGATTTGATTCAGATCCCAGCTATCATAATCCCAGTAAAGATTTAATTTAGGCTGCTAGAGCCTGATGGTGCATGGAGGGAGTGTGGCATCATGTTCTTTTTCTGCCTGATCCACTTTAAAACCCAAAAGTCAGACGAGAAAACAAACATAAAGTTTGTGAAACCAAAGAAACTTAGCAAATCTCTTCTAGCTTTGAAAGTTAATTGTTAATCATATTGTTAAATATACAAAATAATTCTTAGAAGAGGAGAATGATTCCAAAAACAGGAGTCCCTTAGGATTTGTTAATGGCTTTCCCAAACTAAGAATTTGATCTGAGAACTTGATCCCTTGTTGAAACTAAAAAAAAATAATGACAAACTTTTTGACATGAGGTTTTCATTCTATTTACTTTTCAAAATGCAGCAATGTTTATTTGTAATATGGAGCAGAAGTGTGCACATAACATACAAGTCAACCAACACTCAAATAAGAACAAAACCTTTAACCTCTTATTTGT